>CM059815.1:11774537-12394537 GCA_030435695.1 Brachymystax lenok tsinlingensis | reverse complement strand
AGAGACAGAGACAGAGACAGAGACAGAGAGAGAGAGAGAGAGAGAGAGAGAGAGAGAGAGAGAGAGAGAGAGAGAGAGAGAGACAGAGAGAGACAGAGAGAGAGAGAGAGAGAGAGAGAGAGAGACAAGAGACAGAGAGAGAGACAGAGAGAGACAGAGAGAGACAGAGACAGACAGAGACAGAGAGAGACAAGAGACAGAGACAGAGAGAGACAAGAGACAGAGAGAGAGACAGAGAGAGACAGAACCAGAGACAGAGAGAGACAGAGAGACACAGAGACAGAGAGACACAGAGACAGAGAGAGAAGAAATATCATAGAAAAAAGGAACACTGGACCTTTACGCTCACGACATTCTCCCTATCTTATTAGACACACACACACACACACACACACACACACACACACACACACACACACACAGACACACACAGTTACTCACAGTTCATATTGATCTGCTGGCTCAGTTCAATCAGCTCCATCTCAGTAGGCATGTAGCCCATGGTTCTCATGCAGTTGCCCAGGTCTTTACAGCCGATGAAGCCATCTTTGTCTTTGTCAAACTCTTTAAAAGCCTCACGCAACTCTGCGAAACAGAGGCACAAATAGAGAAATATCAATTGGGTTTTTCAACCACATTATCAAAATCATTGTTAGTTTATTGTTACTACTACAATGAGTGTAGTGGTATAATGAACATGAGAGTGAGAGGTAAGCTTGGAACAGTCCACAGGCTCAATTATGATTTGGGGCAGAAAAGTTCATGGAAAGGTACTTAAAGGCACACAACATGACAATGACATTTTACCAAGGTTAGACCCTTTGTTTGTCTGCATCTAAACCAGTGAGGACTGCTACAGCCCGATCTGGACTGTGCAATACCATGCAATATGAAGGCTCTTTGTCATTTAAACTGTATGCTCCTGTATAACGATACTTACCATCCATTTCCTCCGGCCTCAACTCTCTATCCTGTAAAGAATCACAAGACAGGGTTAGGATCCAGCATTCTTCAGGTGATGACTCATGATGCTACAAAACTCTTGTCAGATATTATCAATTCAACAATAGTATAATGATCAAAAATATAAACGCAACATGCGACAATTTCAACGATTTTACTGAGTTACAGTTCATATAAGGAAATCAGTCAATTGAAATGAATTAGGCCTTATTCTATGGATTTCATATGAATGGGCAGGAGCGCAGCCATAGGTGGGCCTGGGAGGGCATAGACCCACCGAAAAGCCAGGCCCAGCCAATCAAAATTAGTTTTTCCCACAAAAGGGCTTTATTACAGACAGAAATACTCCTCAGTTTCATCAACTATCCGGGTGGCTGGTCTCAGACGATCCCGCAGGTGAAGAAGCCGGATGTGGAGGTCCTGGTTAAACGTGGCCTGCGGTTGTGAGGCCAGTTGGATGTACTGCCAAATTCTCTGAAATGACGTTGGAGGCGGCTTATGGTGGAGAAATTAACATTAAATTCTCTGGCAACAGCTCTGGTGGACATTCCTGCAGTCAGCATGCCAATTGTACGCTCCCTCAAGACTTGAGACATCTGTGGCATTGGGTTGAGGGACAAAACTGAACATTTAGAGTGGCCTTTTATTGTCCCCAGCACAAGATGCACATATGTAATGATAATGCTGTTTAATCAGCTTCTTGATATGCCACACTTGTCAGGGATATGGATTATCTTGGAGAAGGATAAATGCTCACTAACAGGGATGTAAACACATTTGTGCACCAAATTTGAGAGAAATTCGCTTTTTGTGCGTATGGAACATTTCTGGAATCTTTTATTTGAGCTCATGAAACCTGGGACCAACACATGTTGCATTTATATTTTTGTTCAGTATAATATATCATAGAGTACCTTTGTCATGTGTGCAACCCCTTTCTTGTGTTAAATCATGTAATGATGAACCCAAACGCTTGCCTGGCTACCCAGAGTCCTTGCTCCGGCCAAATGCCCACTGACGTTAGTCTCTGGATCTGAGTAGCTCCCCAACCCTTCACCGAATGCCAACACATTTGGAGCCGTCTGATTGGTCCAGAAACCGATGGATTGGGCCAGGACACATGTGGGTAAAGCGTCATTGGCTTTGATACTCTGGTTAGAGACGATCCAATCGTTGATGTCTTTGTTTTGTACAATGCCCCTCGTGCCCTTGGTCACGACAAATTACTTCAGTGTTAGCAGTCTCAGACTAAAGTATGTAGCGAACGACAAAACAGGGGAAGGATTTAGTGTGAGTCGTCAGGCTACCCAAACGCAACTTAGTCTAGAGAATTTGTCTGATGCTTGTCTGAGTAGCCTATCTATTTAGGTGAGAGGTACATGCCAACTTTGAAGGTTGGTGGTGAGTCGTGGGGGAACAAGGACTGAAGGAGTTCCTTTTGTTCTCTCTCAAGTTTAACGTCTAGCCTTTGAAGTAGCTCGACCCCGCCTCGACCCCTGCATCCCCAGAACAGAGCACATTGTCAGGACAGGCTATGAACAGTGCCAGTCTACCAAGGAGAGGTCAGAGCACATCTTCCCTTAACGACAAGGCCTTGCCACTGATCACAGTGAGAGTGAGACAGATGAAGACTTTAGTACTCAGTATAGCATTCTGTCAGGATAATACTAGGTGTACCACAAGGACCTACAATCTATCAGCGTGACACAAATGGCAATGAGTGTCATCACACACACACACACACACGGTCGCATACGCATACACTTATCTTCACACCAACTGGCAGGCATTCTATATGTAGGTTACTGCAAATATTTTGAGTCCATTACCTTCTTCTTTGAGTCCGTAAGGAGTGTATTGGTCAACGTGGGTGAAAAGGAAGCAGACAAAGACAGAATGTCTGTATGATTGTGTGTAAGCTTTTGTGAACACGGCTGTTTTATCAGGTGCAGCTACATACTGAAAATGTGTCTCTGCATGCATTATGGGCATGTGTCTGTTCATGTCTGGACTTACGTACAGCCTGCCGGCTCTCAGCGAAGCCCTTGCGTAGAAAGATGCAGGCAGGCCCCAGTACGTTGTGCATGTTGCCTCCGTTCTGAGCCATAGCCACTAGTGGCTCAAGATAGGCCCCCCCAGTCCCCTCCTCACAGGACTGCACTGCTCTGTAGTTCTTCTTCTGGTCCTGGGGCCACAGACATCCAGGGTGTGGGGCCAGGAGATAGAGGCGCAGGGGCAGAGACAGGGACACAGACTGTGACTCAGCTTATGGATGGACAACATGGAGTCAGACTACAACAAGAGGCTAGCTGGCATGAGGGTGGTTGGATGGAGGTGGAGGTAGAGAGGCTGAGGTCTGCTAGTCCCTGTGAGGTCAGAGGTCAGGATGGTAATGGGGCTGGTCAGGGTGTCAGTCATGTGAAAGGAACACAGTCAGGGGCTGGGTTCAGTGGACAGGGCAATGAATGCCACCCATCCATCCGTCCCAAAGATACTGCCAGATTTATACAATCAAAGAGACACAACAGCTAACTAAGACAATCAGACCAATCCACGAGAAAACACACAGGAAGACCCAAACAAATATCTGCAAGCCATTCTGCTTTTGACAGACACAGTTTAGTAGTGGTCCAGTGTTCCAGTGTTCCATGTGACAGCTACCCCCAAAAATTGTCACACTCATTACTGGTTACGAATGTAGGGTTGTCAATACATCATTTTGTCTAATCTCTATTTAACCTTTAAATACAGGGTTGAGTTCATGACAGGAAAGCCACTTGCATATAAAAGCGATGGACGGCTTATTCGTGCTCGTTCCAATTAGCCATTGTCCCAATGATGGGAAGGAATCAAATCCATCCAGCCATTACATTATAATGACCAATTAGTCTGTGGACCACAGGGCAGCGGCAGGCCACACAATGCACAGCCCCAATTACAGACAGAGCCTCGGGTTAATTAAAGAGGAGGGGAACATCAGCCACCATTGAAACCTTTACAAATATGAATCTGCACCAAGGCAAATAAGGGCCAACCTGTCTGCAGTCTAATGACAGACAAACCGAAAAGTGGCATCAGTGGACAGAGCTGAGCTGTGTTCAGAGACTGGAACGTTGACAGGCTTATGACAAAAGTGTCACTATACAAGGAGCTGAGCTGGCAACTTAGGAAGGACATGCTTCTATTTCCCTCCACTGTTTGTTTCCTCCCAAAAATGGTCTTTCTCAGCAGCGAGGCAGCGAGACAGCTCTCTCTCTATTCCTGCCCACTATCCTTCCCTCCCTTGGTGGGATTTTAATTAGCTTGGTAGGATATTTTGGACGAACTTCATACTCCATCTGTTGCTGTGGAATTTCTAGTGCCAGCTCCTGCCCTGCTACAGTGCACCCCATCACACTGTCCACTGGGTACTCTGAGCAAGTGATGCATGAAGCAGTGCTGATTTTCTGAAGGTCCAGTGTGTCACCAAAATCACTACTAATGCGGAGACGTATGTTAAAAATGATGACATGGAAATGACAGCTAAAACAATATTGGAATGTGAGAAGCAGTCAAGAAGTAGCTTCCCTATTTACCAGATGGCCTCAACTGTTGCTTGTCATATTGTACTGAACACGCTCAAGGATGTACAGCTGCTGAAGGGTTTTATATCCCTGATGCATGGTGAACCAGCGCTCCCACTGAACATGACATCATGTCTTTATTGTGCCGTTAACTTTGTACTAGATAGCTAAAGAACTGTGGCTGTCATTGTTGTACACAGACTAAGCACGTAGCGCTGGCAGATACTGTAAAACTAGGTCCAATATATCCATTCTATAGATATATACCGCTCAGTCAAATCCAGTTTGTAGTCCACGTATAGAACAATGAACACAACCTGTGTAAACAAGGTGTCTGCTAGGACCAGGTTACGGTTCATGGCGCTCCTGCAGGCAGGGTTAAACAGGATAGCTCCACCTGTTGGTTTGTCCGCGCCACTGTATCCCCTCTAAAGGGGTGAAGTGGTGACGCTGGTTTGGGGCTAGGTGCTTTGACTCATGTGGTTGATCTTGACATAAACCTGCTCATTGACACCACTCATCCCAGCTAGCGGGTTCCAGGACACAACTAGACACTGTCGACTACAGTTGAGTGACGGCTGAGCATCATTGGCTACACTGAGGACTCCAACACAACTGGCATTCAGTAGGGAAAAACAGTTATATGTCAATCTGGTATATATCTATGACAAAGAAATATGGAAAAACAGACACAATACAGTCCTAATGCGTGGTAGAGTGGTATTGTCGTCGTCCAGTCCACAAATTATTTCAAGCATCACAGTCGGTATTCTAGGCTGGTCAGCAGACTATTTTAGTTACTGTGGTTCAGTGGGGTGAATGAGACAACAGCATGACACACTAGGTTGTCCTGTCTCCTCTAATATTCACAACTAGCCTGTAAGAGCGAGAGCACTGCTCCTCAGACCAGGAGTCTGACTGAGATGCCCCACAGTCAATACAGCAGCTGATAATAATGGCCGGAACGGAGCAAATGGAATGGCATCAAACACCAGGAAACCATGTGTTTGATGTATTTGATACCATTCCACCGATTCCGCTCCAGTCATTACCACGAGCCCGTTCTCCCCAATGAAGGTGCCCCCAACCTCCCGTGACACAACCCCAGGGTCAAAAAGGTCCAGTGTGGTCCAATAGCCTCCAGTCAAGTTAAGGACACATAGTGAGACATGCACCACAGACAGTCAGGGGTTCAGGTGGACCACAGCCAGAACACAGTACACAAAACCTTACCTTCTTGGAGAAGTGAGATTTGACAGAGTTCCCCATGGTGAAGTCCCTCTCGGTGTGTGGTGCGTCTCTTAACGTGTCTGTGTTAGTATGCCTGTGTGGTGTGTGCATGCGTGTGCGTGTGCGTGTGCGTGTGTTTCTATGCATGGGATAAAGAGAAAGGTGGTTCAGTGGGTCAGAAACTGAGATGAGGGAATATAGGGGGAGAGAGAGACGCAGAGAGAAAGAGCAGGAGTGAGGTTGCACAGGATCAACATAGGACCTAGAGGGAAGGACACTGGGAGTCACAGGAAGAGAGGGAAGAGGGGAGGTAAACCTAAATGGAGGAAAGCAAAGAAATACAACAAAGAATGAAAGATCAAAGCGACAAAGACATGAGAGAGAGAGAGGAGGCAGGCATGTCTTAGTGAGATGCATGCGCTCAAAGCAGAAAATGCAAGATTGCTTTATTCATTCGCTCACCGTCCTCCCTCAGTCTATCCCTCTTTTCCCCCCTCCCTCTCCTGTCTCTCTCTCCCTCACTCTGTTGCACAGTTTCAAACCATCTCTGCAAAGAGAAAGTGGTAAAGAAGCTCATTAACATATTACCTTCCTCCGAGCAACACACTGGAGACACTAATCCAAATACACACACATGCATACACTGGATTAAACACACACATGCATACACTGGATTAAACACACACATGCATACACTGGATTAAACACACACATGCATACACTGGATTAAACACACACATGCATACACTGGATTAAACACACACATGCATACACTGGATTAAACACACACATGCATACACTGGATTAAACACACACATGCATACACTGGATTAAACACACACATGCATACACTGGATTAAAAACACACATGCATACACTGGATTAAACACACACGTGCATACTCTGGATTAAACACACACGTGCATACACTGGATTAAACACACACATGCATACACTGGATTAAACACACACATGCATACACTGGATTAAACACACACATGCATACACTGGATTTAACACACACATGCATACACTGGATTAAACACACAGATGTGGGGCTGTGGAGCTAAAAATATAACACACGCTCTCTCTTCCCCCTCTCTTTTTCTCCTCCCTCTCTCTCCTCGCTATCTCCCTCCCCTCTCTCTCTTCATTTACATTTTAGTAATTTGTCAGATGCTCTTTTCCAGGGCAACTTACAGGAGCAATAAGGTTAAGTGCCTTGCTCAAGTGCACAGCGACTGATTTTTCACCTAGTTAGCTCAGGGATTCTAACCAGCGACCTTTCGGTTACTGGCCCAACGCTCTTAATCGATAGGCTACCTCCCCCTCTCTCGTACACACACATGTACACACACAGAAGAGTACGCTCATCACAAAGTCATGCTAAGCTAGAAGGGACAGTATTGAGTTCAAAGTCAAAGCTCTACAAAATATGCCCGAAATGAACATAAAAGGCATGTGAATGATGGATCACACACACACACATGCATACATGTACTACACACTCGCGCAAACACGCACCACAAATCACTACATATACTTGCTAGATAGCTACAGGGGTCTCAGCTTTTAGACAGCAAACGCCACAGGGATGCTGATGCTGATAGCAATCCGTGCAATCCCCTGCAGTGGCTGCCACCGGTCACATAACCAACGACATAACTTCCTGTTTGACTTTGTCAATTGTTTCCCATAGTTACACACACCAAGGTCCTATCTCTCGTCTATCCTCTCTCTTCCATTCATTTATTCTCACTCTGCCTCTCGGTTTCCCCTCGGAAACCTTCCCCGCTGAGGCTCATTGTGAACATCAGAACACATCAGAAATCAGACTCAGGAGCCGTCGGCTCTCATAATGTCAGTGCAAAGACACAGCACACACACACACATCTTACTAAACCTACATAATGGTGCCCTTTCACATAAACAATAATGCTCACTGCACACACCTCATGATATAGACTCATCCATACAAAAATCCCTCTATAACGTGTGCTAATAACAAGTCACATGAATACCCACAGGCGTCACACAAAGGGAAGCATGCATTAGTATTTCAACAAGCTGCACACATGCATACAGTTTGTCACGGGAGAGACAGGCAGCTAATTCCAATAGGAAATGTTATGGTAATAATTGCTTTTGCAGTTTAAAGAACATTTGAGCTGGGAGAGAAGGGAGAAGGGTCTGAGACTGGGAGGGCTGATAACGTCATCTCTCATGATGCCGCCATGGTATGTACTATACCCCATGTACTATACTACGGTACTGTATGTACTATACCCCATGTACTATACTACGGTACTGTATGTACTATACCCCATGTACTATACTACGGTACTGTATGTACTATACCCCATGTACTATACTACGGTACTGTATGTACTATACCCCATGTACTATACTACGGTACTGTATGTGAGCATGGGCTCATTCTGTAACCTCCATACAACAATGAAAATATTAGTCTCACAGTAAAAATGTTGTTCCTCCTCCAATTACCTATAATTATTACTGTATATTATAACACTACATTGCCTCACATAAATATTTACATTTCAGATACAGAGAAAATAGATTAATAATGTACTTTATTCTTTGTATTTTCGTTTAATCTGGGGGTATATATTGAAGAATACATAACCTTTTTCTCTGTCTCCTTATGGAGGAGAGCTGAGCCTGAGAAACCAGTTGAATTGGGATGATGACCTTGTAGAATGTTCGCAGCTTCACAGCTCTGTATGTGAAGATCACCAGAGGAGCATTCATTCAGTGACCCATAAAAGCGCCCCAGGCAGAGAGAGGCTACGGTGACCTTCATGGTGACAGGTCATCTCCTGAGGTAAAATATAATTCAAGTGTGAATAATTGATTAGGTTGAATTGGTTGTTATTTTATGGCAAGGAAACTATCATCTTTCATTTGAGACAAATTAATTCAGTGCTGGGGATAGTGAAGAGAGAAGCTCATGAAAAAGGACAATGGAGGGGGAGTAGTTTGCTGTCAACATTTCAAATAGCAAAGCACATTGTATTTTATACAAGCCCAGACAATATTACTCTTCTCTTTTTCTTCTGCATCTCATCTGCTTTAACCTCTGTGTCCCCTTTCACTCTCTCTCTCTCTCTCTCTCTCTCTCTCTCTCTCTCTCTCTGTCTCTCTGTCTCTCTCTCTCTCTGTCTCACTGATTTCCTCTTTCACTGGCTACTGACAGCCTTAGGTTACCATGAATATTAATAATTAATACTCACACACAACACACGCGTGCACACACATGCGCACAGACACACACACGTCATTACACAGTCTCTTGAATTTCACGGTCTAATCCTTCCCATTTCAATGAGGATTTAACTGAAAACATCTAGCTCCTTCACAACCATCCGTTAATGGACTGTATAAATACCCATCCGTGGCTATAAATAGTCTTTGGGCTATAAACATATTGAAAACTGAAATGACGTGGTTCATACGACAATACCTACATCATAGCAGCTTATCCACACCTCCTTTCCCTTCCCTTTTCTCTCTATTTTCTGTCATCCAGGATCTCTCTCCATTTTCTCTGCCCCCCTCTATCCTCTTTCCCTTTCAGACCTCATCAAGGTCAGTATGACCCTGGCAGGAGAGAGGGAAGG
This sequence comes from Brachymystax lenok tsinlingensis, assembly GCA_030435695.1. Lineage (NCBI taxonomy): Eukaryota > Metazoa > Chordata > Actinopteri > Salmoniformes > Salmonidae > Brachymystax > Brachymystax lenok. The sequence goes on along the minus strand of CM059815.1, from coordinate 12,385,140 downwards.
GGGAGGGAGGGAGGCAAAAAGGGAGGGATGGAAAGATGGTCAGAGAACCAATCAAAAAGGGAAAGGAATGAGACTGACAAAGGAGAGAGAGAGAGAGAGAGAGAGAGAGAGAGAGAGAGAGAGAGAGAGAGAGAGAGAGAGAGAGAGAGGAATGATTCAGTGGAAGAGTGACAAGGGAAGGTAGGGAGTATGGAAAGAGAGCAACAGCAGGAAAAGGGAGCAAGGGAAAAGGAAGCCTCAGCTGTGATTTTTACCAGAGAGCTGTCAGATGCTGTGACAACAGGGAGCTGAAGAGGAAAAATAGAGCCCTGTGTTTTCCTTACATAACCCAGGTCTATTAGCATGCCTGTCCACCTAGCTCGGATCCCTCCTCCTATTTATCCAATTCCTTCTTTAAATACCTGCTTATATGACACACAGAGGCTTGGTTTGAGAACTGTGGATTTGCTAATGTGTGATTGTCAAAATCATTAACACACAACACAGTTTAATAATGATTAACTTATTAACTCAAGCTGGGTAAACTGCAGAACCAACACACAGCCTGTTATCAAACACTGATGTACACACAAATACACCACTTTGAATACATTGAATATGCTTTGTATTTGTATCCATGGTTTATTGTAATACAAATCCTTGACACAAATCTTACAAACAAACGCACACTCTCTGTTTAACAAATTGTATGCAGCCACCTCCATCTGGTGGTGTCATCTCAGAGGTGATTTTTCATTGTTGAGAAACTATCGTCTATTTACTTATTTTCCCAGACTTCCAATTCATATTTTGCTTTCCTCAGAACAGGTATCTTTGGGTCAAATAAAGTACTCAATACAGCTGTGAATGCTGTGAATAGACTGAAAGAAGAGTTTGACCCAATCGTGGCTAAGAAACAAGGCAGAAGGTCACTGGTGATAATTCCAGGTGGGACACAGACCCACTGCTGTTCTGTCCATGAAACAAGGTGCTGCTGTTACCTGGATTGGTCTATAAATGGATAGCAATGGAAAATGTAGCCTATATACTGTAATTAATGTATGACTACATTGACATACAGTCTGCTAAGTACAACACAGAATAATTGAAAATATGAAAGCAGTTATGTGTGCGATAATGATGTTCCCCATGAATGGAAAGTATGAGTGTAATGATGTTCCCCATGAATGGAGAATATGAGTGTAATGAGGTTCCCCATGAATGGAGAGTATGAGTGTAATGAGGTTCCCCATGAATGGAGCGTATGAGTGTAATGAGGTTCCCCATGAATGGAGCGTATGAGTGTAATGAGGTTCCCCATGAATGGAGAGTATGAGTGTAATGATGTTGTTATCATAACTGACCAAAATTTGTGTTGTTTTATTTATTCATACGTCTAGACTGCGATGTTGTACTTAGATCAATATGTTCCTTTATTGATAGGAATCATTCCCCCCACACCACCTTTCCTCATAGCCCCTCTACTTCAGTCATTCCTTCTGATGAAAATGAAAGCATGCTATTTATATGGATGCTTGAGATAATATGTTTGCTTACGCAGGAATTCCTGCTTTAGTCGCCAACTTGCAAACTGGCTTTGTCAGGTAGCGCCTTAGCCAAAGGACTGGAATATTTTTACTACCACATAAAAGGCTGCTTTCCTCTACTCTCTTATAATCAGGTCTTGGGAATGCTATATTTAGCTTCCACTGGCAGAAAATAAGTTCTGTAGGGATTGTATTCAGACCTTGATGGAAATATGAAATATAGAATGTCAGTGGGTATATTATCACTCCATATCAAAACATGTATTCAAAGTATACTTGTACCAGTGCCAATAAAAAAACATGATCAGATGTGACATATGAATGTGAAAGGCAGTGTCCTCTAATAGAGTATCACAACCAAAGATCCAAACACACACGCACACACACACACGCACACACTCACACAGACAACCGTTGTATCAGACAAACAGAACGTCTTGCAATATCTAGGCACCACAACACAACTCTCAGGTGCATTGAAACTTTGCAATGACTTAATTGGACTCAACCATAATGCATATCCAGCTATAGATGTGATACTACTGAAAGAGTCTGAGAGGTTTGTGACACGTCTTTACAGTAGCATCAAGTGACACAGTCACCTTGCACACTTTTTCTACTTGAAAACTCCTCCAGCTGAGCAATTTCAGAGGCAAGCGAGTGTTAACAGACATTGTCATTAGAGGTCCTTCTGTATTCCCATTTCAAAGCATAATGATTGGATAGAGTGATAGAGGGCTACTGTCTCACTATGGAGCAGATTGAGATAGCAGTATAGAGCACAGCAGTGCTGCATAGATTGGGGTTTGCTACCTGGAACTCCTGTGACTGATTAGAGCTCTGGCCTAGATTGAGTGAAGTTATTTCTGTCACAAATTAACACATGGGGAAAGTATTGCACCCTGAGCTTTATATCTCCTTCAGCACTGAGACGAATATTTCAAAGCACAGAAAGAAAAACTGGATATCCTATATGAAGAGCAACAGAGGCACAGTAGGAAGGAGACTTTTGTATGAGGACTTTGAGGAGGGCTTTCGTATTTGTAGATGGTAGAGGAGATGGGATGCAGGAATGAAGAGATGGAGAAGCACCCTTCTTTTACCATCCACCCTCACCTCTCCATCTGTAGGCATACAGCCCCAAAGTATAGCGTAAATGATACCTTTACCTTCCTGTTAGGAATAAATTCATATGATTTATGTTTAATGACTAAATTATTATATGTTTAAAATAATATGTTTAAGTAATTACTAAGAATATTATTTTCCTGAAAATATATGTAATAGGTGTTAGAGGGATAGGTCTAGAACTTTTTAAAAGACTAAGACATCGTGTTACTATTTTGCAACCTAAGCAGGATGGAGTTGAGATAACAGGAAAACTGTCGACAGACGATTTATAACGGGACCCTATAACAGGAAACGGTTTCTTCACCCGGAGAGGGAGAAACAGTCAGAAAGCTGTTAGAAGTGATAAGATGTAAGTTGTAAAACACAGCCCAGTGGGGTGGAGTTAAATTGTATGTATATATAAAGGACTGTGTTCTTATTGTGATTTGAGAATTCTCGGTGAATAAACATTTGACATAATGATCTCTGTAGCTGGGTCTCTGTCTGTTTCATCTTAACCAAAGCTTTACGACTTTTGGGTTACAGACAGAGTAAGTCAATTAAAGTTCAGTTTGTGAACATTGAGAACAAAATTTCCATAACACTTCCCAAAATTCTTACAGTGTTATTACTGTTCAACGTCACTTTCTTTTTTAAACACTTGATGTGAGTGTGACTTACCACAAATAGCTGTGTGTGTGTGTGTGTGTGTGTGTGTGTGTGTGTGTGTGTGTGTGTGTGTGTGTGTGTGTGTGTGTGTGTGTGTGTGTGTGTGTGTGTGTGTGTGTGTGTGTATGCTTGAGTGTGTGTGTGTGCAGTCGGGTGTTCAGCACAGCTAAAATTTCCACAGGATTGGAAAGTTTATCCACCTGACAGACATGATGAGAGTGTCCTTATTCATACCGCTACGCATGGTAGTCCGCCAACCCCTCCATCAAACTAATTATCAGATACAAAGAAGTTCAATTTGGACTCAAAACGTACATACATTTTTAATATGGTCAGCAGGGGTGAATGGGTGTCCGGTCACATTTTGGCTTGGGTTGCTGCTTTATCTGTCCCGCCCCTTTGACCCTACCAGACCAACCTGACACTGTGAAGCATTCCATTTTTCTCTAGGTGTGTATATCACGCTTGTCTGGACTGTCTGAGCCATATCATCTAACTTATAGACTACTATTCATATGTCTCAAACTGTCTTGCTTCAAATATATTAAGGCATTGGAATCTTGGGGACAAGTTTGAGACATTGTGTAGTGCACTATGCAGTTGGAAAAATCCATAATACCTTCTCTGTTGTCACGCAAAAACGTGATTTCCTTTGTTTATATATATTTCCACACTATGAGGTTGAAGCAATACTGTGAAATTGTGGACATGATTAAGCCTTTTTGTGTAAGAGAAAAGACCACGTGAAATTTCATCTTGTTTTGGTGGGATGCAGTTTTGGCTTGCCTAGTGACATCACCAGGCAGTAAATGTGTCAATAGACCAATACGAAAGAGAGTTCAAAACCTCTCTGCCAATAACAGCTAATTTTCAGTTTTCCCCTCCCAACTCAGACCACTCCCAGACAGTCCTAGCAAAATTCTTGCTTGAAAATTGCTCTTTGCTAAGAAGCTATTTTTGTTTATTTGACCATTTTAAAACAATCACAATGATTTAATATTGAGATTAAAAAAAAGAAGCTGTATTGGACTTTTAAACGTGTTTTTTTCCCATCTCTTTGTGACACAACAAAACATCTACGCGTTTATTCGTAAGAGTGCGGTTTAAACCAATGCAATAACGGGACAACGGTAAATTAAGTTGAATCTTTTTGCATTTTGTTAGAGACAGTCAGTTTTACAGTATAGTGATAGTGTAGCCTATGAAGGTTGTTTAAAATGACAATTCGAAATTACCCTTGAATTAAAACAATACATAAATTCCTATTAGATAAAAAGGGAACTTCTGTCGCGCGCCGTTTTTTGGCAAAGCGCGTATGTATTGATACTGACTATTAATCCCCAGTCTAATTTACTTGTTGAATCCTTGTGCTTTGAATGTTTGTTCGAGAGTAATCATGTATTGTAGTTCTGTCTAGACACGGGACTACTACGTACCTGCCCGAAGACTGATTTCACTATCGGGTGCAGATTGGAGTCATGTTCAGATGAAGCTGTGCTGAGTCTTTTGGAGGTGCGGCTGGTAACCGGGCCGGGAACTGGCGTGGACGTTGCGGGTGGGTCCGAGTTTAAACTCGTGGACGACCCAGTATTTATTCTGTCCTTTGATTCAAAAAAGTACGCAGTATCGTCGGATTGTTTAGTATAGGATGGAGTTGGCGAGGACCTCCGCCCCGGACGTGAGTTGCCGTGGTGATGCGCTGGCGGCAGGTCACCTCTTGAGGTGTTGTGGTGGTGGTGGTGGTGTGGGTGTCGAGACGACTTACTGCGGTCTTTCCCGCTCCGATCCATCCGCTCTCTAATTTCTTCCTGGCTGTAGCCGTCATTGTAGTGGCTGATTTGTTGGAGGGAATGTCCCCGTTTATCACATCCATTCCTGTCTGTCCTGCCACCAGCATGCCTCGGTTGACAAAGGGGTCTGCGCGCGCTTGCCTCGCGCTCATCGGTCCAACACTGCTCGTCAGGTACATCTTTACCTCCGTCGGGTTGATGGATGTGACTGCAGTGGCTGCCCGACCCATGATGCTCAGAATGTTCAGACCTCCGACTCACCGGCACGGCCGACGCTCTCAGCAGAGAGGTGGTAGATTCGCTTTTGGGAAGAGAGGAGCTCATTGTCGTATGCCGTTCCCTTTACCTTAATGTATTACCGTGTGCAGATACCAGGACAGTTGGATCACCTCTGAGTAGACAGGACTAGACTGGGGGTCGTGTTAAGACAGATGCACCTGTGTGGTCGTGCTGAGCATTTAGCCAGTGTGTAGTCAGGGCAGCCTGTTGGATCACCTCTGAGTAGCCTATTCGCGCGTCTCTAGCCTAGGCTACAATGCAAACTAGGAACACCCACCTACACTCTCACTTTTGAAATTATAAAGTTCTGAGTGCTACCTGCTCGCGCAATTGTAAAGATGTCCTTACGTGTCAGGCGAAGTGAGGAATCAGTCGCTTCTATAGTAGGGTACTAGGGGGTAACTAGCCCCCCCCCCCAAGAACAATGTCTAATTGCTGACACAAAAAAAGCAAGTTTGGAAAAAAATTGGTATGTGGATGAAGATCATGCTTAGGCGAATACACTATAAAGGGAAATAAATGGCTACAGTTTACTCTTTTTTTGTTATTTCAGGAAATTTTGTTTTTAAAAAGGGGCGTTACCCTGGTAGAAGAATATGGCATAGAGTTTCACACAAGTGTGTTAAAATCCATTTAATCGGTTTTATTTAGACATGTTTTACTAAGTAATATGTCTAGTTGTCTTATTTTAATGATTTAAATAAAATATGGGGGGGGGGTAATGGTGTTGTCATCATTAATATCCGCATTATGAGGAAATTTTATGTAAAGTCCCTCATTTTAACTCACCTGTACATTCATTTTCTTTGTTCTTTCTATGTTGTACCTTTTCCATACAATCCATTATGTCCAATTGCACTAAATATGATTTGAATAATGCACGATTTTAAATCCCAGCAGTCTTTAAAATTACATTCAGGAGCAAAAGGTTTTGCTTAGTTGTTTTTAATTCATATAAAATATATAATATTGGAATGGAATATAAATAATATGTTGGAATATGACATTTAATAACAATAACTAATTAACTCAGTGTTACATTGATGTGGAAACTCTATTATGCTCTGCTATTGCACAATTCAAATTTTAAAGACAGGTGGTCTTTCTCGTCAACAGGGCTGTGGTGGAGCAGGTTGAGAGCTTGAAGTTCCTTGGTGTCCACATCAAACTATCATGGTCCAAACATACCAAGACAGTCATGAAGAGGGCACGACAAAGGCATGGGTCCTCAGATTCTCAAAAAGTTATACAGCTGCACCATCGAGAGCATCCTGACTGGTTGCATCACTTCCTAGTATGGCAACTGCTCACCCTCTGACCGCAAGGCACTACAGAGGGTAGTGCGTACGGCCCAGTACATCACTGGGGCCAAGCTTCCTGCCAACCAGGACCTCTATACCAGGCGATGTCAGAAGAAGGCCCTAAACATTGTCAAAGACTCCAGCCACCCTAGTCATAGACTGTTCTCTCTGGTACCGCACGGCAAGCGCTACCGGAGCGGGTAACTGGTCCCCAACACACTCATCCAACATATTACTACTTTACAAAAAAAATCTCAAAATGGTTCTCTCTTAACAAGTCGATTATTTATCTTAAGGCTTTTCTACTTGTATGTTTAAAAACAATTATAGATTTAACTAAATTGGAATATATATATATCTACAACTTTTTCAAAATTGCATTTTTTATCAACTTACCACAAAATCATTTTGTTGAAATATCTCCAAAAGTTGTGAAAGCACATTTTTTGTTCAGCAAGAACAGTGACAGCCAGGGAAAGTGTTGGGAAAATAATTTTGTGAAATCTTGTGTTCTTTATGTGAATTACAGGGGCAGTTACCCCAGGGGGCTAGTTACCCCCTACTACCCTATACAGGTGCATGCATTACTGCATTTGAGTGCTTATTTCTCTCAAATTTTGTGCACAAATTTGTTTACATGCCTGTTACTGAGCATTTATCTTTTGCCAAGATACCTGATAGGTGTGGCATATCAAGAAGCTGATTAAACAGCATGATCATTACACAGGTGCACCTTGTGCTGGGGACAATAAAAGGCCACTCTAAAATGTGCAGTTTTGGCACACAACACAGTTTTGAGGGGGGTGCAGTTGGCATGCTGACTGCAGGAATGTCCACCAGAGCTGTTGCCAGAGAACGTAATGTTCATTCCTCCACCATAAGCTGCCTTCAATGTCGTTTTAGAGAATTTGGCAGTACATGCAACTGGCGTTACAACCACAGACCACGTGTAACCAGTATTTCTGTCTGTAATGAAGCTCTTTCGTGGGGAAAATGTATTTCTGGGAGGGCATATGCCCTCCCAGGCCCACCCATGGCTGCACCCCTGCCCAGTCATGTGAAATCCATAGATTAAGGCCTCAATTATTTATTTCAATTGACTGATTTCCGTATGTGAACTGTAACTCAGTAAAATCTTTGAAATTGTTGCATATTGCGTTTATATTTTCGTTTGTATACATTAATATCATCACAATATTCTAAATTTCAAAATGAGCCATACTGCAGGGAAGGAATTGTCTCTTCTCTCCTCTACATCTTTCGTCTAGTATCTCTCTGAGGACCATTGGGAATTGCCATTGTAGCCTACCACAGTAGAAAGTTGACAGCCTGCATGGAATTCCAAGCCAAACTCCCCCTTCCCAGTCCTATCTAACTATATCCCAGCTTTCCATACATCTTGTATAGCCTAGCCTACACAAAACATTTTCAAATGATCGAGCTGGTGAAACCCTATTGCTCAATGGCCTCAAAAGAATATCTAAATAGGCTATTACCACTCCTGTTGGCAGATTGCTATTTTTCCAGTGCCCTCTGTCATTCTCTGGCCTCTCCCCCTGTGTGCTCCCCCTTTCTCTAGGGTAAACAGATGCTCTCAAGCTGAAAGTCTTATGTAACATTGTACCTTCACCTTTCAACCCAATCTCCGCACTGTAAAACATATTTGTTGATTCAATTTGCAAAAGTTTGTTACAAGTCCAATCAGGATTTCATGTTGAGTTAGCTTAATCTAAAGTTACTTCAACCGAGTAAAGATGTCATGAGAATTTCGTTCTCAATTGTTGACATAAACTACCAATCAGGCTTTGAATAATTCCTAGAGGTTGTAAAGCTCTAGTTAATGACAAATTAGACAAAGTCCCATATCTGAAATTTTGGTCAGGTTATTTATTCATGAGAATTCAGATTTTCAAAGGTGTACACAGTCTTTTTATATTGTACAAGTTGAAATACAAAAGATACAAATGCCCCACCCTCTCTAGGAAATAATATTTTCCCACAGTACACATTCAGCCCTTATCACAATCTTTGCAACATCAGTCAACCTTGGACAGCTCCTAACAGTCCCTCCCGTACCAAGGACCAGAGGGCCTCCCACATATGTCTGATAGAACTAAGAATGCTTTGTTCTCACAGACTCCTTCTCGCAAGTCGTACCATCCTGTTCCAATCTCCACACAATATTAATTTCTAGACACACACACACATCAATTGAATTACCATTTGTCTTATAATCCTATCTCTATTGCATACATTTTCAAAATGGAATATTCTTAGTATTTTCTTACTAGTACAAACATTTAGTCATTAAAACATATAATCTATAACTAGTAAGTGGAATTGACACATTTGGATATTATATCTTGTTGGGTGACCATGATACTTGTAGTCAAATCAATGTGCTTCAACTGTTTGTTTTTGTTGTGCTAACAAAGTTACTAAAGTTGTTTTGGCAAATTACTTGGTGGAAAGGACAAGTATTTGCTAGTCAGAAAAACAAAACTATTAGTGTTTTCAACTTACCAAAGTTTGTCACAATGCTGCCTTACAATTTTAAATTGTGTCAACTCCCAAAACAGTTAAAACAACTACTTTTTTTAAATTACACATTTCTGAACTGGGCTGAAATCTTGGAAATAATATAATAGCAATTTCAGTAGGGAACATTATTCTCCCATCTGTCTTTGCTCATGTGTGAGCATTTTCACCAGTTTCAAAACTGGCAGTGCACTCAGTGATGTCAACTAACCAACACCACTTTAACTACAACACGGTAAGTAACCGTTACAGAAATGTTTTACTTGTTCGTTTTAACGCGGTTGTTTATCTACCTTCGTTTAATGTTGACATTCCTCTGGATAAAAGTGCCTGCCAAATTACCAAAATGTATATTTTGGTAATCGGAATTTGAAATTTGTTATATTGCTTCAGTTGATTTTACTTCTTAGTTTTGAATTTCTAAGTTGAGTAAACACATCGTTCTTTGCTAACTCAACTTGAGTTCATAAATGAAGACTATTTGATGCGTTGTAGTTATCTTAACTTGACATTTTTTGTTAGCACATTGTTGTTTCTTCAGTTGATTTGACTTCATGGTTATGAATTTATAAGTGGAGTAAACACATAGTTCTTTGCTAACTCAACTTGATTGAATATGTTTTGACATTTTAAGTGAGTTGAAGTCAACTCAACTTTTGAAAAAAATATCAACTCAACTAATTTCGTTGACTTGGCTAGTTTAAACGAGTCATTTTGACTGAATCCTTATATCCTTTTTTACAGTGCATACATTTTTTTATGGTAAATAAAATATAAAATGACTTAACGCTTCACATTTTATGAAGGGTTTGTCTATCAGTGGTTGGAATTGTGTGATTGTTTGTGCTTGCTTAAAATAATGGTGTTATATGTACTGTAGCTGTTATAATTCAATCAATACACTCTATAAACGAACTGTCTTTGCAACTTTGGCAAAGCCTTTATAAAGGCCTCCTTAATGTAAAGTGCTTTTGAACAGCACCATTTACTCAGTATGAGTGTGTAAATATGATGGAATTCACTATACATTCTTGACCATAAGTATTGAATGAGAGACCAGAAGATACAACAGGTGAGGGGCAGTAGGTCTGAAGCTCTTTATCAACAGCAGTTCTTCAGATAAGAAACATATAACCTATTTCTGTTTATGATTGCATCATTACATAATGAAAGAATAACTGTTGTGTAGACAGATAGTTGCAGTAAAACCTGACAATCTAGCAGACCCATCTGCATGCCCACGGTCTTGACTCAGAGCAGATGTCCAGGGATTCAGGGCAGAAGTACATATGTGAAGGATTTTTATATAGAGACCCAATTAGACATACAACCTCTCCCTCCTAACTGTGTTTGAGTGTGCGGTCTAATCCAGGCTCTTGTAATCTCCTTTCTAGACTGCTGAAACTCTCTGTTAGTTGGGCTCCCCTCTTGTGGCATCAAACCCTTGTAACTTATCCAGAACACTGCAGCCCGCCTGGTGTTCAATCTTCCCAAGTTCTCCCATGTCACCCGCTCCTCCGCACACTCCACTGGCTTCCAGTCGAAGCTTGCATCTACGACAAGACCATGGTTCTTGCCTATGGAGCAGCAAGGGGAACTGCCCCTCCCTACCCTCAGGCTATGTTCAAACCCTAAACCCGAGCACTCCGTTTTGCCACCTCTGGTCTCTTGGCTGTCCAACTTTTACGGGTCAGTTCCCACTCAGCCCAGTCAAAGCTTTTCTATGTCCTGGCACCCTAATGGTGGAACCAGCTTCCCCCTGAAGCTAGGACAGCGGAGTACCTGCCCATATTCCGAAAATGTATGAAACCCTACCTCTTCAAAAATGTCTGAACCCCCTACTGGCACTTTGCTGATAACTACTTTGTTGAGTGAAAATGTACTTGCTATGACTGTAGTATGTGGTTGTCTCACCCCTACTGGCACTTTGCTGATAACTACTTTGTTGAGTGAAAATGTACTTGCTATGACTGTAGTATGTGGTTGTCTCACCTAGCTGTCTTAAGATGAATACTCTAATCGTATGTCGATCTGGATAAGAGTGTCTGCTAAATGACTAAAATGTCAATGTAAACTGTAAGTAGACTCTACCTTCCCCATCCTCCTTCCCTCTGCCCCCTGTCTCTCTGACATATGTTTCTCTGTCTCCCCTGCTCCAGGGATAGGCAGCAGAATATCTTGCTTCTCTTTTCGTCTCTTTCCCATCCCCTGTTTTCCTTGCCTTCTTCTCCTGTTCTTGTTCATGCTATTTCTAATTTTGTCATCCTCTCACCCTCTCTCTTTCCTGTTTCTATTTGCCCTTCTTTTTTTGTAGAAAGTCTACATCTTCCTTGGAGTTCTTCACATTTTATTGTGTTGCAAAGTGGGATTAAAATAGATTTAATTTTCTTTTTTTTCAACGATCTAAACAAAATAATGTGAAAGAAGAATTCTATCATTTTGTAAAGATGAATGAAAAACAAAACACTAATATACCTTGATTAGATAAGTATTCATCCCCATGACTCAATACGTTAGAAACACGTTTTGCAGTGATTCGAGGGTAAGTTTCATAAGAGCTTTGCACACCTGTATTGTGCAATATTTTCCCAAGCTCTGTAAAGGTGTTGGGGATCATGGCTAGACAGCAATCTTCAAGTCTTGCCATAGATTTTCAAGCAGGTTTAAGTCAAAACTGTAACTTTACCACTCAGGAACATTCACTCTCTTCTTGGTGAGCAACTCCAGTGTAGATTTGGCTTTGGTTTGATTCCAGGCTGTATCACAACTGGCCGTGATTGGGAGTCCCATAGGGCGGCGCACAATTGCCCAGCATCGTCCGTGTTAGGGTTTGGCCGGTGTAGGCCGTCATTGTAAATAAGAATTTGTTCTTAACTGACTTGCCTTGTTAAATAAAGGTTAAATACAAAATTATAAAAAAATATATAGAGATATGTGTTGTGGATGGTACAGTATGTGTGGATGGTGTTCGTTGTTGTCAATGTAGCCCTCTCCCTGCTGTCTGTCTCTTATCTCTGAACACATATTGCACCCCCATTAGCCCGGTCCCCTGGCACAGTTTGGTACCACTGAAACATTTATAAGTTGCTTTAATAATGAACCACACAGAAGCTTATGGCATGTACAATGAGGACAGAATGTGAATGAACACTCTTATCTGCTACTTTTCTTCTCGGGTAGAAGCAAAAATCTACGGGTTGGAAAGACACTGTCACTGAAAGTGACGTTATTACTAAATGCCTGCATGTGCTCACAAATAATGAACACTGCACTATAATTTACTGATTAGTTTAGAGGGTTTTAGTTGCTATTGTAGTATATCATGATTTATAATTGAATGAACCATTTAATTTTACTTCTACTTAAAATCATTTTTAGTTCAGTCCTCCAATAGCTTGTTATTTCTTTCACACTGTTTTGTGTACTCTGTCTCTCCACTGCCCCCAGGTTCTAATCTTTCCCACTCTCTCTCGCTCTCTCTTTCTTTCCAGGAGTGACTCAATTGGACAAATGTTCTTTCAAAACTATATTTCCGCCTCAATGGACGAAAAGCAGATTTTTGCTCGCTCATCAGTTTGGCTGCTTATCTGCTTCCGTGCACACTCATTAAAAAAATTCCCCAATTCCCAGAAAAACAAAAGAGTAAACAACATTTTTAAGTGTTGAAGAGAGGAGAAAGTGGTATATTATTTACAATTAATGGAAGAAGTGAAAGGGGATTGAAAACTGACAACTAAAGGAGAGGTGGGTAAGAAAGGGGGGTTGGTGGAGATTTGGAATGACGCAAAGAGAGCAGAATAATAACTAGTGCTATTTATAGAATCACAGAGACCTTTGTCTCTCTGCTAAAACACATACTCCTACCCCGTCTATGGGTGTTCTTTTGAATGGTAAATAATGCATGGGGCTTGCAGATACCCTAGTTTTAATGATACTAGGTTAAGACAGGGGCAATTAACTTTGTAATTATACTATTATAGGGGCTTAATTACAATATTTACTTCAATTGAAAGATTTTTGTTGAACTAAATCCTACAATCACTCTGTACAAATGTCAGCCTTAAATTGTAAGGTGCAGATCACCATCTTGTGCATGTTCCAATTAAAAAGCTACACACCATCTCCCCCTGGTGTCAAGATCCCATTTAAGAGTAGTCCAACACAGAAATACAGTACCGGTAACTGACAAAATAATGGAAACATTTGCATAAATGACAGATACAAAGTATACTGAATGCAGGTGCTTCGACACAGGTGTGATTCCTGAGTTGAATTAAACAATTAACATCCCATCATGCTTAGGGTCATGTATAAAAATGCTGGGCAGGCCAATACTTTGGCTTCCATGGCTATGCCCCCATAGGATGACAATGCACCCATCCACAGGGCACGAGTGGTCAACGGTTAGATGAGCATGAAAAGATCATATGCCGTGGCCGTCTCAGTCAGAAGTTCTCAACCCAATTGAACCCTTGTGGGAGATTCTGGAGTGGCGCCTGAGATAGCGTTTTCTACCACCATCAACATCAACAATTTCTCATGGAAGAATGGTGTTGCATCCCTCCAATAGAGTTCCAGACAATTGTAGAATCTATGCCAAGGTGCATTGAAGTTGTTCTGGCTTGTCGTGGCCCAACTCTCTATTGAAGTTCCAATGCAGACGTTTTTATATCAATATCATATAATTTCTGGATAACAATTAAGTACCTTACTATGATTGTTTTCAATTAAAATGGTCAAAAAGAAACAGATATAGCTTCTTAGCAAAATGCAATTTCTCAAGCAATCATTTTTCTAGGACTGTCTGGTAGTGGTCTGAGAGAGGGGCCTAATTGGAGGAGCCTAATGGAAGGGATATGTAACCTGAAAACTAGCTGTTATTGGCAGAGAGGTGATCTATTAACTTATACAAAACCCCCACCCAGCCAAACAAGCTGAAATGTCAGTCGGTCTTTTCAAACAGCTCTTACACTAAAGGTGCATTATCACAATTTCCCAATTTCACATTATTATTCCAACCTCATAGTGTGGAATATATTTCTATAAAACTGCATTTCACCTTCAAGACACTTTATGTTGTTTCCTTTATTTTGTCAGTTACCTGTACATAGTACAGAGTATGCTACATTCTACTATTTAATACATCACAAGAGGTTTGAAACTTCATGGACCCATGCCTGTCTGAAAACCATAGAGGCTGGGAGTTAATTTCAACTCTCTTGGTCTGTTCACACAAATCCCCCTACACCCCCCATCCCCACCATGCCCAATTTTCACATATTGTGATTTATAGAAGGGCTACCTATATACAGTAAATACATAGTATACTGCTTGTTAAACAAAATAGCAAACAGAGGCTAACAAAAAAGCATAGTATTACAAATGTAGTTAGCAATTGGAGAGCACTCAGCAACCAATGAATGAAACTTTAAAAAGTTGGTAAAATGCCATTATAATTTTTTTTTAATTCTTTGCAAAAAGTTATTTACTAGAACCAGTTCAAACAACTAGTTGAAACAGGGCTCTTCAACCTTTACTTGCCAAGGGACCCACAGACTTGTGGAGGTCTATAATTTTTTCTTTTTCTGAGGTCTTAGTTGATTTCCTTTGATTTTCCAATGATGTCAAGCAAAGAGGCACTGAGTTTGAAGGTAGGCCTTGAAATACATCCACAGGTACACCTCCAATTGACTCAAATTATGTCCATTAGCCTATCGGAAGCTTCTAAAGCTATGACATCATTTTCTGGAATTTTCCAAGCTGTTTAAAGACACAGTCAACTTAGTGTATGTAAATTTCTGACCCACTGGAATTGTGATACAGTGAATTATAAGTGGAATAATCTGTCTGTAAACAATTGTTGGAAAAATTACTTGTGTCATGCACAAAGTTGATGTCCTAACCAACATGCCAAAACTATAGTTTGTTAACAAGAAATGTGTGGAGTGGTTGAAAAACGAGTTTTAATGACTCCAACCTTAGTGTATGTAAACTTCCGACTGTATATGTATATATATTTTTTCGCAGACCCCCGGCAGTGCCTCGGTCTGCGGACCGCCGGTTGAACACCCTGGTTTAAAACATGGATGATGGTAAGCCTATTAAATGTATAATATGCCACATTCCCTACAATGTCATATAATATCTGGCATGTCTCAAGAGAATACCATATTCACTTTAACTTCTTGAGCGCTGATTTCTTTTTTCTTTTACAAGTGGGGGGAGGGGATTTGGTGCATAAATAGGAGGGCTCATTGGCTACTGTACCACGCGCTCCTGGGACGGGACGATAAAATACCATTCACCACTGGGCATAAATTGTTATTGGAAAAGTTTTACTCCTGAAAGCATGGCCAGATATAAACCCTGGCAGTTTGGCTGCTGTCTCTGTATTGGATTATTGGGTGCTATAATATCCATTTGTCTCTGCATAGCCTTCGATGTATTTATCCACGGAGGATGCCCGGGGGACACCTTCAAGAACGCTGCGGTTTCTGCGGACTCTCAACTTTGCTCAGAGATTGGCAGGTAAAGTAAAGTACGGTTGTTTTGCTTAGTTAGATACGCTCTTAGAAAAAAGTGTTCCAAGACGGGTCTTCAGCTATCCCCATTGGAGAATAATTTTTGGTTCCAGGTAGAACTATTTTGGGTTCCATGTAGAACCCTTTCCACAGAGTACTACATGGAACCGAAAAGCTTTCTCCCTGGAACCAAAAATAGTTATTCAAAAGGTTATCCTATGGGGACAGCTGAAAACCTCATTTAGGTTCGAGACAGCACCTTTTTTTCTACGAAGGTACAGCTTGTGATGATTTCTTTTAAACATCTTATTTGAAGTTTTCACTGTTATCAATAAGTGTTTGGTCTAAACAGGTGTTTGATGTTTCTGTAAAATGGCTCAACTGGTCTCTATAGGCTACAGGTTCAAGCCATGTGCCTTAACCTGTACTGTACAACATAAATTGAAATGTCGTCATAGCAGGGTTACTCAATCTTTACTGCAGGGATTAGAATCTGTGTAGACTATTTCTTTTCAACAGAGCCAAGGTGCAGTGAGATATAAGATGTAGACTAGTGAACAGTAAACGGATTAAGAGATTTGATAGGCTGTCATGGAGATTATGGGCTGTAGAACTATTCATTGTATTGCAGTGAACCCAAGTGACTTGATTCAACTGACTGATCAGATCTATAGCTTTACTTGCATTACAAAAAACAAATCAGGTGTGCCAGTCAACTGCAATGTCTGTAAATTCAGAAAACTTTGTCCTACAATAAACATTTATGTTTTTTTTTATCTGTGACTTTTCCCATGTATTTTAAGCACACTGACATTTTTTGTGTATTCAATGGCTTGAGCTTTACATTCCTTCGATTTAATCCCTAACTTGGCATTACCATTTTGTTAATGTGAGGGCTACCATGACCCTAAATAAATAGCATCAAATCAAGCTTGAAGTCAGCTCCCCAAGCAACAGAAAATATTCAGCTTTGTTAGCTGAACAGGTATCGGTAGAGCACACACCTTGCTTTTCTGTGTTGAAGGTCATATGTCGCCTTTTGGTTAGATGCATCCAACGAGCAAATAATTACTGGAAAGAAAATTAGGAAAGGAAGCAAGGAAAGCGGTGCTTGGAAAGGATCTAGGACAGGAAAGTAGATGAGTTAAAGGAAGCTAGGAAAAGAAAGGAGATAAGGAAGGAGGAGAGGAAAGGGAGGTAGGGAAGTTGAAAAAGTTTGAGAACCCCTGCTTTAAAATGCTCTGGGTAAATGTAAATGAGTTCTCATGTACGTGATAGGGATTAACCACAGCCAGTAAATGGCGATATTATAGGTTTTAGTGACAGGCTAGTTTTAGTGGCAGGTTGCTGCGGGGCTGCAGCTAGATACTATTACGATCGGCTGCAAAAGTTGTCGCTCTTCAGCAATCCATTTCCTTCTTCAGTCGTGTGAAACTATCTTTTATCTTTCACAAACAATGAGGCATGAAGACACTCTAAGGGTACAGATTACCCAACATGCACCACCTGACTGGAGGAGAGAGGATGTAAGGACAGTTATAGTTGGACATACTTCTGTCTGGTGGGACATTCCCACTGAATGTACATGTACAAACCCAACAAGCTGTGTGTTAACCCCATGGCCTCAGATCCCCATACTGCACCCTCTATTGTTGTTTAACAAAGAGAGGAAAGGACAAGGCTTTTAATGCCTGGGTCATAATATTTTTAAGACCCGGGAACAGTTTCACCAGACATCAATAAGGGGTCCTGGCTTTCATCTGGATTCACTTGGTCAGTCTTCATCATGGAAAGAGACAGTGTTCTAATTGTTTTGTATGCTCAGTGTTGATGTAGGATCTGTTTCACCAGTAAGCCCATGCCAAAAATTCTGTTCCATTAACAGGAAATGGCGAGGCGATTAGAAACAGATAGAATTGCAGTGAATGCTTCACTTGACCCTGTGTTCTTAGACTGAGGAGAAAAGTCTTGTGTTTAGTATTCTAAACCTTAGAGGTTATATAGGCATATTCAATTATTTTACTGGGTCCTCTTTGCTTTCCATCTGAAAGAGTACATTGTTTTTTTTCATTCATGACCCCCAGGCAAATTCATCAGTTGGCAAATGTTTGTCATCCTCAGTGATTATGACCATCTTTATTGTAACCCTGATCAAACCTCTGATTTAAAATGTCCATGTGTAAAAAAAAAAAAAAAAAAAAATGATGAGTGGTATTCAGAAATAGTTGTTTTCCTCTGTTGGCTGAGCCCAGGGGTTTGAGATATGGTGCATGGCCCAAACTTGCCTCTTGGCATGGGATTTGTCATTCTGACTTTCCCTTGAACTTAAAATAACTTGAGTCTCAGTAAAATTACTCAACTACAGGCAGCTGTGATGTGTGTGTGTGTGTGTGTGTGTGTGTGTGTGTGTGTGTGTGTGTGTGTGTGTGTGTGTGTGTGTGTGTGTGTGTGTGTGTGTGTGTGTGTGTGTGTGTGTGTGTGTGTGTGTGTGTGTGTGTGTGTGTGTGTGTGTGTGTGTGTGTGTGTGTGTGTGTGTGTGTGTGTGTGTGTGTGTGTGTGTGTGTGTGTGTGTGTGTGTAGCCTATGCACGCACAGTCAGTGTTATCCTGTCAGGTTTTGTTAATAGTGGAGCATTGAAGTTATACTGTAATGCAGGGTTTCCCAAACTTTTTGGTTTTTTCCCTAGCACTACACAGCTAATCAACTAATCATCAAGCTTTGATCATTTAAATCTAGTGTGTTGTGGAAATTCTAACCAATATGGAGAGACTTTGTTATTTCTTCAAACAATCATACTTTAATATCGATTAATTATTGCAGTAATGGAGCTGGTCAACGAACCACCCGTAGGTGATTCGTCGAGAGCCCGATGAAACCGTAAATGCTGATGTGTTAAATAGTAGACCTAAAAATTCTTAGTCATGGCTCGTTCCACCCATCCCCGGCAGATCAGGGCATCATAAGCTACCTTGTTTTCTTCTTGTGGCTGTGTGTATCGGGTGAGTGAGGTCATAGCGCACAAACAAGTTAAAACGTTAGTTCCGTTACTCCTCTCTGTTCTAGCCAGCCTCTGTTCACCTCATATCTCCACACAGAGTCAAAGTGGAAAAATGCCAGCTCCTTCTTACAAGACAGTGGAAATGTACAGGTTTAAGGCTCATACAGCGCATGTGGATAACAAAGTTAACCATTAAGAACTATTAAATTAATTATTCATTACATTGTCTCTGCTAAACAAGCTTAAAGAGCTTATACAGGATTTTTCCCCTTACAAGTGTTAGGGCAAAAATCAAAACATGCACTCCTTGGGGTCCTGAGGACCGAGTTTGGGAAAAGCTGCTATAATATGTGCTGTGTTTCCAGAGACATACTGCAACAAGGAGGGTCGGCAGTAGATGGGGCCATTGCAGCTCTGTTGTGCACCTCACTGGTCAACCCTCAGAGCATGGGCCTGGGAGGAGGCTCTATATTTACTGTTAGGGATACATTTGGTGAGTCTGTTCTTTACTGTTCTTTGCTTCTGTGTTACTGTACCGTGTAGAGTTTAGCCAATAATGTTTGTGGTGGAATTGTGTGACTTCTACATCTCTTTATCGATCTATTCTCAGGTAAGGTGAAAACCTTCAGTTCGAGAGAGACTGTCCCACAGTTATTCAAAGCTGACCTTCTGAAGGGCTGTCCCACATCTGTCACATTTATCACAGGTAGGTAGACTTGCCAATCGATGGAGGAATGAATGGATTGATGGAAGAATATACAGTATGAATGTGTAAAAATTGCATGACAACAACAACTGATTCAAATTACTGCAAGACCACTAAAGTAGTAATGTATTTTAGTTTTTCTAACGTCAAATGTGAACAAACCACAAGCCTATTTCTGTACCCCTTTAATTTCTACTCTTGATCTTTGTCCTGGAGGGTGACATCACATGTCTCTTTTTGCTTATGCTTTACGCCTCTTCTGCCTCTGTGGCCCCTGGTAGGTAGTCAGTGGATTGGCGTTCCTGGAGAGTTGCGTGGGTATGAGGTGGTTCACAGACAGTATGGGAAGCTGCCCTGGGCCAAGCTGTTTGAGCCCACCATTAGACTGGCCAGAGAGGGATTCCCTCTACCGCCCTACCTGGGACGCCTCCTTAACTTCCCAATCATAGAAAGCCTGGTGAAAACAACATCACTCTGGTAGTACAACATCTCACACTGACACACAGGAACTCAAATGTGTTCCATTTGTTTTCATTCTAACCGTACTCCTACCTAAAAGTCAACAAAGTTGTTTCAAAGTGCATGTATCTCAGTCAGAGAAGTCCAGATATCCTGTCCTATTACCCTAGCAATGAAGCTAATAATAATCATGTTCTGCTGTTGGCTCAGACCAAGTTCTCATCCGTATGGTTGTGCGGTATTATACACAGACAGACTGCAGAGGCTTTCCTAAAGCCCAGCCCTGGGATTAACATCAAAGGGGTTGTCTCCCCTCAGCTCCCCGCTCTCCTCCCCTCTCTCCTCCTCTTACAGAACAGAAGTCTTAGCAGTAGCACAGGATCTGCATAGGGAAAGTGCCCTTGGCACCCCAGCAGATGGACAGGGGGATTCACATATACTCAGGGATCATTTGAGATGCTAATGGGTTTCCACAAGCTGCTTAGGAAGGGATATATTTATGAAATGAGGTGGTAAACAGAGATGTAATGTTTGTTGGCGGTAGCTACTTCTCTGTTCTATCTCTGTAATCCAGTGAAGTCGCATAACATCCAAGTAATAGGCTATGGCATTGGCTACATTTGCATGTTTATGTTTGTTCTCTTGTCTTTCTCCGTGTTTATAGTTGCTATGGTATAATGAATGCATTCCCCTCTTCCAGTGAGGTGTTCTGCAACAAGAACAAAACAGTGCTGGGCATGGGGGACATATTGAAGTTCCCTAAGCTGGCGGAAACCATGGAAACCATTGCAGAACAAGGAGCAGATGCCTTTTACACTGGCCAAATTGGACTTGACTTGATCCAAGATGTAAAAGCAGCAGGTGGGTGAGGTTTGTATGTGTAAATGAGAGAGAGAGCGAGAGAGAGAGCGAGAGAGAGAGCGAGAGAGAGAGAGAAAGAAGGAAAAAACGATATACCCCAAAAATGTATATGAAAACTCCAGCTTGTTATGTTTTCTTGTTTGGATTGCTCACATGGATAGACATACTTTGTTCCCCATTATATTTTAGGTGGGACCCTAACCATGGAGGATCTGAAGTCATTCCAAGTCAGAATGGAAGATGCCTGGACTGTTCCTCTGGGACATTACCAGATGCACATCCCTCCACCTCCAGCAGGGGGAGCCATGCTTGCCTTTATTCTCAACATCATTAAAGGTGCATGATAAAACACTTTCTCAAGTCCTTCAACTCAAGTCATCGTGGTAGCTCACAATCATCAAACAGTTCCAAAATGTCTCTTCATCAGGTAGTAGAGATTTGAATGGCTGTTTGTGACCTTTCCCAGGGTTTCATTTCACCCCCAGGTCCATGGAGGGGGACCAGAAGGTGCTGACCTATCACTGCTACATAGAGGCAGCTAAATTTGCTAACGGACAGAGGAGACGCGTACGCGATCCTGTCTTCAACCCTAAAAAAGTAAGGATCTGAGAACTTTCTCTCTTTAATTGTATTCTGTATTCACTCACTAATATGTGAAATATTTGTTTTAATGTAGAATGCATCGTATATGGTGGACTCCGATTTTGCTGATCGGATCAGGGTATTGATCAGTAAAAACCGTTCCTATAACGACTCCTACTACAACATCACACCTTCCCCTGACCGCTTTGGGACCACACACGTGTCAGTCCTGGCTGAAGATGGATCTGCAGTCTCTGTCACAAGCACCATCAATCAAATGTGAACCTCTACCCTTGCTGAGATAGAGAACATTGCAGAACAGTAGCTACATAGAACACTGTCTACTGTATTAGAACACAATCTCCTCCTAAATATGAATATGATGACCGTCCTGACGGCAAACAAACCAGCTAACACTGCAGCTTTTGGAGTTGTGTACTCTTCCCTCGGCTAACAAAACAGTCTTTCCTTTTCTCGTCGCAGTTTTGGTGCAGCGATTTACTCTCCTAGAACAGGCATCATCCTTAACAACGAGCTGGCGGACTTCTGTTTTCGAGCAGAGAGCGTCAGTGCAGGTAGATTAAATGTTTTTAAATGAATGTATCACTTAGGCCTACCTGTCTAACCTCTAGCTGGTATTCATGGGGTGATATCTTATTATAAAATTCTATGGGTGATATCTGTGTATATGATTATATCGCATTTCTCACAGGTGAACAACCTCCCTCTTCAATGGCTCCAGCTATACTGAGCTCCAGCTCTGGAAAAAATACCCTTGTAATTGGGGGATCAGGGGGCAGCATGATCACCACCGCCATGGCCCTGGTGAGTCTAGATTCAATTTCTACCTATTCCACAAGTCTGACTGTTCCTTCTCAACCCATTACCACCTGAAAAATTGAGAAAGGGATCCATAGGGCCTCATCAAATCCATCTCTCTCTTCTTTCAGTCAATCATGAACCACCTTTGGTTGGGGATGAGTTTGAAAGAGGCCATTGCTGCTCCTGTGGTGTTTGTTGACGGCAACAACAACGTGACGTTTGAGTCTGGCTTTGATAAGGTAATTCCCATGTTCGTATCCTCTCAGTAAACCAATGAAAATGACAGCCAAGGTCACTGCAATTGACTGCCTTAGAGCAGTGACCATTTGAGAAATGTAAACTGAATAAGTGTTGCTTCATCGCAATCAAATCATGACGTGGAATAGGTAAGGGATTGCGAGTGGTGCTTGTTTTACCCTGACTAACTGTCTGTCTGTGTTTTCAGTCTGTGATAGAGGCCCTAAAGGTAATTGGACACAGAGTGACAGACTACCCATACTTCTTCAACGTGGTCAATGCTGTGTCCAAGGAGGACAGATGCATCACAGCTGTGTCAGATGGCAGGAAGCTTGGCAAAGCTGCTGGCTACTGACCAATTGAAAACCAGGACACTAAGAGGTTACCAAGACCAGGTGTGCCCTTATTCAGGTCTACAGCCAAATAGTGGGCCTCAGGACACTGCAGTAGGTCCAAGGGGATCATCATTTTAGTGAGATGTATTTTTATAGTTCATTTATCTTTATATATTATACATTTTTCTAAACCAACAGTCCAAGAGCCTTAAGAATCCAATGTGCCTCTTGACAAAATATGTTGGGCTTTTTTGGGGCCTCTCTCTTTGGCACTCAAATGGATGGAGTTTCACATTTTACAAATTAAATACAGTACATGTTTGTTCTTGAGGACTTACTGTACAGTACACATACAGTATAGTGAGGTCCTGAAGGAACTGACATGGGAACAGAAGGTCAGTACAGACTGTCAGCCTGTGGTAACACAGGGCTCTTGCTGTGACCACACGGACCTGTCAGATTCAGGCAGAACATGTAACAACACAATCCTCCATGTTCATTTATTAGTCCTTCTCTGGAGTGTAGTAGCAATACTCTGAGACTCACACATTCATTAAGATAAAACAGGCTTTCTGCAGCCCACTTTCACAGTACATTGTAGTAGAATCAACATCTGAAATGGCAAGTAAATCAGTTAGAGGGGCTGAATGAATACTGGTGCGATAGTGACAGTGTGCAATCTTACAAAAGCAATAATGGAACGTATTACCAACATGTGAAAAGTAATGTGCGCACTGATGTTGATACTGTGAGAGTACTGTTCGATTTTTATGTATTTAATTGACCTCACCAGGGCTTGTTGTTATCACAAATGTACAGATTTTATATTGGTCCCCTCCAGGTCTATTAAAACTTCAACCAGTGTTAACTTTCAGCATGTTGTGTCTGAGATGAATACTAATTAGTTCAACTTCTTCTGTTTGCTCTAAAAGTGGTGAGAACAGCTTCCCCCCCGATGGAGACAAAGGCAATAGTAATGAGATGTGTTTCAATAGTGGAGCTTATGAATGAGTAATGATCTCCGAAGTGGATCCTCCCAGGCGCTAGATGTGAATTATGAAAACATGCAAATCTGTTACCCAGTGTTATGTGCTGGTGTCTGGTGTTCATGGGGGATCATTTGGAGTAAAAGAGCTCAGTCTTTGGTATGTGGCAGTGTTTCATCAGGTTTAGCTGAATGATAGTATGGCTCTCGTGAATCAGACCATCTCGAACACTTGTGGAAATGCTTGACTAAAGCCTTAGTTAATCAACTCTCCAATACAGCATGTTCTCTGTCCAGGGCATGCCAAAGCTGTAAAATAGTTGCTGTAAAATAGTTAAAATCTTTGCCTCTTAGTTTTGTATCCTGCTTTCTAAACCTTGAAGTGTTTTATGGTCCTTTCACTCCAATAATACAGTGAGAGATGTGGTATGACCCTGTCAGAAGAGACAATATTGTTGAGGTCATGTCATGTGTGTTTACTGAACTCTTGTTGGTGGGAAATGATTGTTAGAGTCATAAACTGTAGCTCTGCAGCACATGCTGATTTGTTTGCTATATTTGGTCATAGATTATGTGGTCTGTTACACATTCACTATACCCCTGAGTGGCACTGAGAATGGTTTCAGGTTCGCTTTACATTGGTTTTCTTGTTATCCTCTATGCCATTATGACATAATGGTTTCATGTTTACTGTCCAAATAACATGCATCAAGTAAACACATACAATATATCGTTTTTAAAAAATGTGTGGAAAAAAAGTTATGTAACAGTTAGCCTTACAAGATAAAAAATGATCATCAATAAATATGTTGACATGGTATAGGCAATGTGATGCCGAAACGTTGGTGGTTTAGTCAATAGATTTCTGGTAGCTTATACAGTGCATTCTGAAAGTATTCAGACCCCTTGACTTTTTCCACATTTCTTTACATAACAGCCTTATTCTAAAATGTATTAAATAGTTTTTTTCCCCCTCATCAATCTACACACAATACCCCATAACGACAAAGCAAAAACATTTTAGAAATGTTTGCAAATGTAAAAACTCTATCACATTTACATAAGTATTCAGACCCTTTACTCAGTACTCTGTTGAAGCACCTTTGGCAGCGATTACAGCCTTGAGTCTTCTTGGGTATGATGCTACAGTACAAGCTTGGCACACCTGTATTTGGGGAGTTTCTCCCATTCTTCTTTGTAGATCCTCTTAAGCTCTGTTAGGTTGGATGTGTCACTGCACAGCTATTGTCAGGTCTCTCCAGAGATGTTCGATCGGGTTCAAGTCCGGGCTCTGGCTGGGCCACTCAAGGACATTCAGAGACTTGTTCCGAAACCACTCCTGCATTGTATTGGCTGTGTGCTTAGTGTCGATGTCCTGTTGGAAGGTGAACCTTCACCCCAGTCTGAGGTCCTGAGCTCTCTGGAGCAGGTTTTCATCAAGGGGATCTCTCTGTACTTTGCTCCGTTCATCTTTCCCTCGATCCTGACTAGTCTCCCAGTCCCTACCGCTGAAAAACATCCCCGCAGTATGATGCTGCCACCAACATGCTTCACCATAAGGATGGTGCCAGGTTTCCTCCAGATGTGACGCTTCAGACCAAAGAGTACAATCTTGGTTTCATCAGACCAGAGAATCTTGTTTCTCAAGGTCTGAGAGTCCTTTCGGTGACTTTTGGCAAACTCCCTGACCAACGCCCTTCTCCCCCGATTGCTCAGCTCTAGGAAGAGTCTTGGTGGTTCCAAACTTCTTCCATTTAAGAATTATGGAGGCCACTGTGTTCTTGGGGATCTTCAATGCTGCAGAAATGTTTTGGTACCCTTCCCCTGATCTGTGCCTCATCACAATCCTGTCTCGGAGCTCTACGGACAATTCCTTCAACCTCGTGGCTTTGTTTTTGCTCTGACATGCACTGTCAACTATGGGACCTTATATAGAAAGGTGTGTGCCTTTCCAAATCATGTCCAATCAATTGAATTTAACACAGGTGGACTCCAATCAAATTGTAGAAGCATCTCAAGGATGATCAATGGAAACAGGATGCAGCTGAGCTCAATTTCAAGTCTCATAGCAAAGGGTCTGAATACTTATGTAAATATGGTATTTCAGTTTTTTTAATGTTTTATTTAATCAATTTTAGAATAAGGCTGTAACGTAGCAAAATGTGGAAAAAGTGAAGGGGTCTGAATACTTTCCGAATGCACTGTACATAGAGTGTGTGCGACTCTATTTATTTGTATAGCCTCCATGGTGTATTTGACCAACAAATTTACAAATGGCAAACCAACATTGCACTTTGCAGTTGTGTGATGAGATCAATTGAACCATGAAGTAAGCCCTCTTTTATTATTTGAAACTTTGTTTCTGTCTTCCTGTGTTTTCATTGTTGGTTAATGCTTATAAGATTGTTGCAGTCTTGTTAACCTTACATCATAACTGTTGGGTATGGCTTGTGAATTATTCATCTTGAACCAACAGCATGTCTTCTCAAATGCAACACAAATAATATATATATTTTTTTACAGAATATAACATTTGTTTTAAGGCAAACAGTGATTATAATAATCTATCTCAAAATGAAAATCCTGACTGAAAATCCATGAAAGATTGCAGTGAAAGAAAAACATTGATATAGTGTTGGCACAGTTACTTTGAATAAGACATGTTGAGATGGTACAGATTGTACCACATAGTAAAGCAGAGTGAAGGAGGACTGTGGAGAATGAAGAGCTCTGGATCTCAGACTGAGGCACTGGAGGGATAGGAGACGTTGGAGGGTAGCTTCTCTCCACTTTCTTATGACACCAATGAGGGGAGAAAGGTGACCCTGGTTTACCAGAGAGGACTAAGGTCATATTGTAGGTCGTAGGTCATTGCTGAGATGACAGGAATCTGAATGTGTTTCTCTTGGTTTTGAATATAGTCTATAGAGTAGGGCCAGGACGATACCAGTATCGCAATACTGGTTAGTAGCGTGGCAAGGAAACAAAACACGAAGCGGATTTACTTCAGGAAAACAGCCCTAATGTTGGAAACAAACATCATTATGTTGTCATCCAGAGTCACATGTATATATTTTCCAAGCTACAGCACACAATATTTTACATACAGTACAGCAGGTTTTTAAAGGACCAAAGAGAGATCTGCTTCATGTATTCATTTTTGCCATCGAAAAAATATTGCGATACTGGTTTTGTCACAGCCCTATTGTAGAGGTGGCTTTCATCTGAATCAGAAGCCCAATCAGCCAGCCTGTCTGTGGGAGCAGAGGTGTGTGGTTTGCCTCAGTTTGTGGGAGCAGGGGTCTGTGGTTGGTCTCAGTAGCCAGCAGCGTAGCCCCATTTCCTGGGGTCGGATTCAGCATGGAGCCGGTCCCCCTGGCGCACCACTGCCTGAACCACAGCCCCTGTGGCTGTCAGGACCTCTGTCTCATGGTTCTTCAAAGCCAGACCTGCCATCACCATCTATAAGGAAAGCATGCTCATTGTGACACTCCATTTTATGCACTGTAGGGTATGTGAATTCACTGTTGTCAGTCATCTAACACACCTCGTCAAACCCGGGCTCTCCCATTGTGGTGTTGGGACTCAGCTGGTTGTGGATTCTAGGATCTGCCACAGCTTTCTTCAGGTCGTAGTTAAAGAACAACGTGTTGAGAATCACCTGGAGAATGAACAGCCAACAATTCAGTCACAGACGACAACTTGGTAGAATGCAAAGAAAGTATTAGAGTACAGCAATGAAAGGGCATTGTAGCCTGATGTACCGTGGCAGTTGCAGTGGTGATCTTTGTTCCTCCTGAGCCCCCCACCACCATTTTGACATTGTTGCTCCTCTTGTCAAAGAGAATGGCTGGACACATAGAAGACAAGGGCCTCTTACCTGGGGAGAGATGACAAGGCAGTTAGGCCCATCCTTACCCACCATCAAGTACCAATTTCTGGCTATCAGAGCCGGGTGGTGAACTGAAAAGTGTGGCGTCTGTACAGATGTAGCCCTTACCTGGTCTGATGAAGTTGTTTGGTGAAGGAGGCACTCCAAAGCCATTGGTGATGAGGGGTGAGCTGAAGTCATCCATCTCATTGTTGAGGAGGATTCCTGTAGATCGCGACATGACTTTGGAGCCAAAACTATGGAGGAAATAGAAAAGAATGATAATGAGGACTAGCTCCAGTTCATTTTTCTAATCAAATGTTTAACTGGGACATGATTCCTACAATTGGTTGATAGTGCTGGTGGCTGCCACTGCACTCCCGTCCTCTGCCACCACAGACAGATGTGCTGTCCCGTGGTTCTCGGGGACAAAGTACTCTGGCTCATAGTAGTTCATGTGATGGGTGGTATTGTCTGTAATCTTCTGACGGAGGGCATCGGCAAAGTAATCTGAGGTCATGTTGTGGATGAGCTGAAGAGGAGAGGGGACAGGAGAATGACTCTAAA
Source organism: Brachymystax lenok tsinlingensis (assembly GCA_030435695.1). Taxonomy (NCBI): domain Eukaryota; kingdom Metazoa; phylum Chordata; class Actinopteri; order Salmoniformes; family Salmonidae; genus Brachymystax; species Brachymystax lenok. Next base: position 12,356,983 of record CM059815.1, on the reverse strand, counting down.
ATGAATGCCCAATAATAAAAACAACCATTTAGAACAGTCTAGAATGATGAAGCTGTACTGGTTTAAACATAGCAGCAGTACAAATAGTCTCTTGGCAGACAGAAGTCCATTTCGATCAATAATCCAATCAACTCTCTTATATGAGCATATCCATATTTAATAAAAGGGCTTACCAAGAAAACAGGATATTAACATTAAGTCCATAATGTTGCTTCATCTGTGGTTAGGCTATTAGCTGGCCAAATGTAGGCTACATTAAAAGTGCAATACTTTTAATATAACCGTGTGTTAGTGTGGGTTTTCAGTGAATTTATGTAAATCCCGAAGCTCATCTGTATTTCCTTTGGTGCAGGAATAGGGGTTAAACTATGATTTTTCATTGTCCTCGTTTCTATAATGTTGCCATGATTTTTTGGGTCTCTCTGACACTTTTTTCACAGACACCCAAATGTCACCTACGTATATACTTTGTTTATTTTGATATGGCCTATTAATCAACGAGACACCTGATATTTGTTACTATTATTTTGTGTTATTATTAGCCATTGACACTGTTATGTTTAATTTCACATTGTTGTGTCTCAATAGGACACTAGGCTAAAAAGAGGAGTTGAGTGCAATTGTTGGGTCAGTCACCTGTAACTGCTCATCCAATGGATTACAGTTGAGAAAAAGAAATCCCTGCTTTTTTTGTTGAGTGCTCCTTTCTACTTCGAACTAGTCCTTTAGGAAGTTTTTCTTGGCAAGCCCTTTTGTTGGATTTTTTTCGTCATTGTTGCCAAGCATCCTTCTTACCTTTTATTTATTTGCTGTAGCTCGGAGGCCTACCTGAAATCATATCCATATTAACTGTCTCCAATGAACATGAACATATTGACCCATGACATTCCAACACATACAGTACTATGAGCCGTTGATTGAATATGATCAGTAAGTGATTGAGAGTACTATTGAATATAAATTCTGGGGAAGATGGAGCGAGACCTACATCAGAGATGCTGAGGAAGTTTGGATCTCCCAGCATGCTTCGCTTGGCATAAGCGAATCGGAAGGCCTCGACCATGCGGTGGTACGTGAGGATCTTTTTCTCAGTGCTGGAGACACTGTCTGAGGTGAAATTGTATCCTGAAAACAGGGTAACCAGTTCAACCATAGCCACCATCTTTACAGTTATTAAACAATAATACAGTACATTCAATTTGATCAGGTGAAGTTGACATTCAACGGGTTTTACTCTCAATATAAAAGTTCTGTTCATTATTTTTCCCAGTTCCAGATTATCAGTGTTAGAACTGTATTAGCTCACACCCATAGAGGAGGAGAGGATGGGAAAAACGAAAGAGAACTATAACCGAATGGAATTGTTTGATGAATTTCAGCTGACAGGCAGTAGCAGAAGTCATGGTGAACTGTCAGGATGAAGGGCTTGAGCGGGCCCTGGCATACCAGTGTTATGTGATTCCCCCACCACTCGTCTGTGTCCAATTAGAGGTAAATTGGTCAGATTAGTGTTTGCGGTAGAGCCAGAGAGCCGCTGTAAGTGGGGTGGCCAGGCATAGGAGCCACAGGAAGAGACGGTCTAGTTTAATTAGGGAGTTTAAATACTCTGGAATAAAGTTTCCATCTAATCCCCTGGCAGACACTGTCATATTATATAGCTACTGTACTGGGAACCAGCAGAGAGGGAGTCTGGAGGAAGTACTTTATTGACTAGATATCCAATAGACCCTGGGCATTAATGTGAGCTGGAAACAGAGCTGGGTATGAGGAGGAGAGGAGAGGAGATGTATTTCTACATCCCAATTACTGGTCAGTCAGCAGCACCACCACCGAACAGAAGGTGGTTATCTATCTGAATATGCATTGTCAAGAGAGAGACATGGAGCATACAGTAACGGGTTGAGATAGACCAGGGCTGTTATAATGGTAATGAACAGTTCAGCATCACAGTGCTGATGGAGCACCAGGCCTGCAGAGCAGAGCGCCTCGGGTGTGATGGCTCAGAAAACAATTATCTTTGGTTCTTAATTACTCCTATCTTGAGCAGCTGCCACATCTCTAATACATTTGTACTGTAGCACGAGAGTGACAGGCTGTCCAAATGTGACTCAAATATTTTTCCAAACCTCCTTACATAGAACAGCCACAGTTTGATGTTGAATACAACTCTGTGTCATCAGGCTGAAGGCTTACCATCCAGGATGTTGAGTATGAGGGACAGGACAGGGCCACTGGCTGGGGCGTTGGGCACATACATGATGTACTCCCCCACATTAGCAGTGAGAGGACTCTCATCCAAAAAAGGCTTGTAGTTCTTCAGGTCATCCAGTGTGATGATACCATCTGAAACACATACCGGTAAACAGACAATAAGACACTGTTTCTGTTAACATGTACAGCCAGCAGACCCTGAATGAAATTCCATCAAAATTGCGATTTGTTAATATTTGGTAGGTATAAGGGAGAAGCCAACCTGCTGACTGAATGTCCCTCACAAGGTTTTCTGCCAGTGGGCCTTCGTAAAAAGCATTAGGCCCCTCATTTGCTATTGTTTCATAGGTGTCAGCAAGTTTAGTAAAGGTGATGGTGTCGTTTTCCTTCAGGATGGCACCATTTTTGTCACAAAACACCTCACTTAAAGAGAGACCAAAAACAGAGATGTCAGAGACAGCATATGAGACACTGAGCTCTCATGTTTGGGAATAAAGGCAAAAATCATCTTAAAAGGGGAGTATCTCCTCATGTGAAAACTTGACCCTCTGTACAGTAACTCAGATCACCACTCCAAATTATGTCTCCCTTCTAGGCATTCTTACCATAAAGCTGTGTCACCGGTGATGATTTTTATGTTCTTGGAGATAGCAGTGGCCAATGCCCTGCCCAAAGGAAAGCCCTTCCGTGCCAACTGGATTGCAGGCTGGAACAGCTCTTTCCATGGCAATTTTCCATGGCGTTTGTGTGCCAGCTCGTACCCACGGATCTCCCCTGGTATGGCGATGGACAACCCTCCTGCCAAACGTTACTGCCAAATGTTACTGCCAAACGTTCCTGTACAACTCTTATCTCTGAATCTTTTGACTGTATCGCAAGGCCATCTCTCATCGTAAACATATGCCTTTCATCCATTTTCTGGTGTTAGGTAACTGGTAAAACATTACCTTTCTTGGCTAATTGGGTGCTATTCCCAAACATGTCCTCTGTTGCGTTGGCGGGAGCCGTCTCCCTGGAATCAATAGTCTCTACCTTTCCTTTGAAGGAAGTCAAAATCATCTTTACAACATCACACCAAGGTTTTACATTTCCTATTTTTAGTTCAGGTGTCATTGTTGGATTTGTTGACATCATTAAAGATAAATATGGTATAGTTTTAAGTCAAGGATTAGGGCTCTGACTGTACCAGTTTTGGCATCATAGATAGTGAAGAAGAGTCCTCCTCCAATGCCCATGCTGTGGGCGTTCATCAGCCCAACACACAGCAAGGCAGCAATAGATGCATCCACTGCAGAGCCACCTTTCTGCAATGTGTCTCTGAGATTTACAGACACACCCACGCAGAAAAAAGTTTATATTCAGTGGCATACAAATGCACTAGTTTATAAAGAAACAGCAGGCAGTTTACACAGACAGAATGAATTATGATGACAAAATGGGAAGGATTTGAGATGACGGATTAACATAAATAGACTCAGAAGCAGGAGCATATTTGTGTGTTCAGACCAAGAAAAACTTGAGCCTGGTTTCTGCTATTAGGCCTGCTTGGAACATCATGCTTTGAAACAGGTATCTTTGTGTCTGGATCTCTACAAAAACATTTAAATTAGTAATTTGTTGGTGTGGAAATGTTTGAGACTAGTACTGTATATACTGTATGTGTTTGTGTGAGAGTTCTTACCTGCCAATTTCTGAGCATGGGCCAGCATCAGCTGCCACGGCAGCCCTGGAGTAGGAATGGTCATTTGAGGTCGACCTGCTCCCCAGCCCAAAGAACACACCCACGAAGGTACTCACGGCTGCCACCAGCAGCACCACCAGACCCACCACTATGGACGTATGGACCATATTTCTGTCAGGGAAACACAGGACATCATATTACAGTCAATCTCATTCGAAAGTAGTTATATAAACACATAGAAACACCCCCACACAAATGTACTCTCAAAATTGCAAAACACATGAGCAAAGGCATAAGACAGTGCATCACAATTATACAGTGTGAGTTGTTGATCTATTCTTACATTCTGTTCACCTCACTCCTCACTGACACAAATGACTGATGATTGGCTAAAATACATTTATAATAATAAGATTGTGGGAGCTTTTTTGTTGGACTTCAGTGCAACTTTTATCATTGATAATAACCTATTGCTAAAAACACTGAAGTGTTATGGATTTACATCCTCTGCCTTATCATGGATTGAGAGTTAACTATCTAAAAGTGCACATAGGGCTTTCGTTAATGGAAGCCTCTCTAATGCAAATACGGTTGAGTGTGGTGTACCACAGGGCAGCAGGCTTGGGCCATTATTGTTTTTCTGTTTTTACTAATGACCTTCCACTGACCTTGAATAAAGGCTGTGTGTCTATGTACGCTGACAACCTAACAGCATACACGTCGGCTATGACATTAAAATAAATAACTGACACCCTTTACATAGAGCTCCAGTCAGTTTTAGAATGGGTAATTAGCAATAGGCTGGTGCTAAATATAAAAAAAACTAAAAGCTACGTTTTTGAAACAAATCACTCACTCAAACCTAAACCTCATCTATATCTATTATTGAATAATGTGGTGATTGAGCAAGTTGAGGAGACTAAATTTCTGGGTGTAACCCTAGATAGCAAGATGTCATATAGACTCAATGGTTGCAAAAATGAGAAGAGGTCTGTCCATGATAAGGCTTGCTTTGATTTCTTCACATCTCAGTCAGCCAGACAGGTCCTACAGGCCTTATTTTTGTCGCACCTGGACTATTGCCCAGTTGTGTGGTCAGGTGTGGCAAAGAAGGACATAGGCAAACTGCAGATGATCCTGAACAGAGCAGCATGTATTGCACTTAGATGTACACAGAGGGCGAATGTCAGTAACATGCATGTCAATCTCTCCCGGCTCACTATTGCTCTTTGTGCAACATGTTGATATGTTGAAGGTACCGATCTGTCTGTTCAAGCAGTTGGCACACAGTTTGGGCACTCATCTGTACCACACAAAACATGCAACCAGAGGTCTCTTCGAAGACCCCAGGTCCAGAACAGTGGCTGGAAAACGCACCGTATTAAATAAAGCCATGACTACATGAAACTCTCTGCAACCCGAGGTAACTCAAGCAAGCATTAAAACCAGATTCAAAAAATAACTCCTTACGGCACAACGGGGACTGTGAAGAGACACATTCTATTGTATTGTAATGATATGTGATACTTGGTTGTCTCACCTGGCTATCTTGAGATGGGAGCATCTGCTAAATGACTAAATTGTGGTGTAAATGTATAAACGCAGCATGTAAAGTGTTGGTCCCATGTTTCATGATCTGAAATGAAAGACGCTATAAAGGTTCAAAATGCACAAATTTGTTTACATACCTGTTAGTGAGCATATATCAAGAAGCTTATTAAACAGCATGATCATTACACAGGTGCACCTTGTGCCGGGGACAATTAAAGGCCACTCTAAAATGTGCAGTTTTGTCACACAACACAATGCCACAGAGGTCTCAAGTTTTGAGGGAGTGTGCAATTGGCATGCTGACTGCAGGATTGTCCACCAGATCTGTTGCCAGATAATTTAATGTTAATTTCTCTACCATAAGCCACCTCCAACGTAATTTACAGAATTTGGCAACACGTCCAACTGGCCTCAAAGACGCAGACCACGTGTAACCACGCCACACCAGGACCTCCACATCCGGCTTATTCACCTGCAGGATCGTCTGAGACCAGCCACCCGGACAGCTGATGAACCTAAAGAGTATTTCTGTCTGTAATAGAGCCCTTTTGTTGGATTTTTTTTTTTATTCTGACTGGCTGAGCCTTGTTTCCAAGTGGGTGATCCTGGCCCCCAAGTGGGTGGGCCTATGCTCTTCCAGGCCCACCCATGGCTGTGCCCATGTCCATTAATGTGAAATCGATAGATTAGGGACTATTTAATTTATTTAAATTTACTGATTTCATTAAACGAACTGCAACTCAGTAAAATCATTGAAATTGTTGCATGTTGCATTTATATTTTGTTCAGCATAGTTTATTTTGTTGAAATCTGAGACTGGGTTTACACAGGCATCCCAACTCTGAATTCTTTGCTTAAATATTTGCAAGAGATCTGATCCAATTGGTCAGAAGACCAATTATTGGCAAAAGATCAGCATTTGTCTGCCTGTGTAAACGAGGTCCACTATTGAGGGCAAGGTTCACTTGACTACAGCATGTAATAAAAAGAGGCATATTTATTTAAAAACAGGCATAAATATTTGATAACATTTGATTCTGACCTTGGAGCAATGCTAATAATTGCTAATAACAAGCATGGTGCGATAAGAAAATTAAACATATTTATATTAAACAGTCACACAGATGTGCCATTGGTGAGAGGGTAGTCTCTACCCTTGAAAAGAAGATATGCATGTTGTTGTGTTTTTTTTTTTATCTAGCTGGTTGGCAATTTAAATTCAGATAAGAGCCTTTTGATGTACATAATGAGGATTTTCCAGAGCTTTTTTTATTTTTATTATTTAACCTTTATTTAACTAGGCAAGTCAGACTAGGAACAGTGGGTTAATTTCCTTGTTCAGGGGCAGAACGACAGATTTTTACCTTGTCAGCTTGGGGATTCGATCTAGCAACCTTTCAGTTACTGGCCCAACACTCTAACCACTAGGCTACCTGCCGCCACAGCTTGCACTGTACTGTACAGATATTGGACATACAGTGCATTCGGAAAGTATTCAGACCCTTCCCCTTTTCCATATTTTGTTACGTTACAGCTGAATCATAAAATTGATTAAATATTTTTTTTTTACCCTCATCAATCTACACACAATACCCATAATGACAAAGCAAAAACAGTATTTTTTTTCGTATTTTTTTTTAAATACAGTAATTACATAAATATTTAGACACTGTGCTATGAGACTTGAAATTGAGCTCATGTGCATCCTGTTTCCATTGATCATCCTTGAGATGTTTCTACAACTTGATTGTAGTCCACCTGTGGTAAATTCAATTGATTGGACATGATTTGGAAAGGCACACACCTGTCTATATAATGTCCCACAATTGACAGTGCACACCAGAGCAAAACTAAGCTATGAGGTTGAAGGAATTGTCCGTAGAGCTCAGAGACAGGATTGTGTCGATGCATAGATCTGGGGAAGGGTACCAAAAAAATTCTGCAGAATTGAAGGTCCCCAAGAACACAGTGGCCTCAATCATTCTTAAATGGAAGAAGTTGGGAACCACCAAGACTCTTCCTAGAGCTGGCCCCAAACTGAGCAGACGGGGGAGAAGGGCCTTGGTCAGGGAGGTGACCAAGAACACGAGCCCTGTCATAGGACAGGGCTCCAGAGCTCCTCTGTGGCGATAGGAGAACCTTCCAGAAGGACAACCATTACTGCAGCACTCCACCAATCAGGCCTTTATGGTAGAGTGTCCAGACGGAAGCCACTCCTAAGTAAAAGGCACATGACAGCCCGCTTGGAGTTTGCCAAAAGGCACCTAAAGGACTCTTAGACCACAAGATTCTCTGGTCTGATGACACCAAGATTTAACTATTTTTCACATCTGGAGGAAACCTGGCACCATGCCTACGGTGAAGCATGGTGGTGGCAGCATCATGCTGTGGTGATGTTTTTCAGAGGAAGGGACTAGGAGTCTAGTCAGGATCGAGGTAAAGATAAACAAAGCAAAGTACAGACAGGACAACGACCGTAAGCACACAGACAAGACAACGCAGGAGTGGCTTTGAATGTCCTTGAGTGACCCAGCCAGAGCCCAGACTTGAACCCAATCTAACATCTCTGGAGAGACATGAAAATAGCTGTGCAGCGACACTCCCCATGCAACCTGACAGAGCTTGAGAGGATCTGCAAAGAAGAATGGGAGAAACTCCCCAAATACAGGTGTGCCAAGCTTGTAGCGTCATACCCAAGAAGACTCGAGGCTGTAATCGCTGCCAAAGGTGTTTCAACAAAGTACTGAGTAAAGGGTCTGAATACTTATGTAAATGTGATATTTAAGTTTTTTTATTTTTAATACATTTGCATCCATTTCTAAAAAACAGTTTTTTATTTGTCATTATGGGGTGTTGTGTGTAGATTGAAGATGGAAAAAAAAACAATTTAATACATTTTAGAATAAGGCTGTAACGTAACAAAATGTGGGAAAAGTCAAGGGGTCTGAATACTTTCGGGATGCACTGCATAGAGCTGCAACAATTTCTTGACAGCAGCAACTTCTTGATTTTAGGAATCTTTACTTTAGTATCCAAAACCATCTCCAAATGAATTTCCTGGTGTTCCATAAGTCAATATCTTACAGTCTCCCCTTTGATGCTCTTTCCATTACGAAGACTGACCAGGTGAATGTAGATGAAAGCTATGATCCCTTATTGATGTCACTTTAAATCCACTTCAAACCGTGTAGATGAAGGGGACGAGATTGTGTCAAGAACTGCAACGCTGCTGGCGTTTTCACGCTCAACAGTTTCCCATTTTCATCTAGAATGATCCACCATCCAAAGGACATCCAGGCAACTTGACACAACTGTGGGAAGTATTGGAGTCAACATAGGCCAGCATCCCTGTGGAACGCTTTGACACCTTGAGAATCCATGCCCCGACAAATTGAGGAAAGAGTTTTGTACACTTCGTGTAAGTAATAACGGCAGAGAGAATAAGTAGGCCAAAGTAAAATGAGAAAAAACAAGCACTCTTCAAGTGTGATTATTACAAATCCACCAGTCATAACCCACACTATACAAGACTGCTAAATCACTAAATTGTGATGTAAATGTAGTGCAATGTCATGTATTTTGATAAAAAAATAAGAATAGTTTTGTTCTGTGCCCATTCAGTAACACATCTATTTTTTGATTTGATACTTTAACAACAACAGTCGATGAAAATAATATGCTCTTTATCGCTGAATCAACACCCCAGTATGTCAACATCCTAGTGTGTCACATTCATCAGTATATACTGTACTAGCACCAGGTGTAGGTGAGTTACTGTTGAATGTAGAATGATAAATTCACGTACAGACACATCTCAGCTTCAGTGGGCAACACTGAACAGTCACCCACGCACCAAACTGCCCATCTAGTGTTGCCAAAAGATCTGACCCTTTCTAGCTGACCATAACTCTATCACCATTGCACATGATCACAACTCACATACACAACCCCCATAGTTAAATATTGTCATCTACAATGCTTTAAATAACATATAAAGACGTTATGTTTTCATACCCTTTTTATTTTACAAATGTCATATCATAAGCTACTAATTACCCATCATTGTTAAGGAATAATATTTCCACTGAGATGCAGACTTTTTACAAGGACTGACTGCCACTATTAGCTATTTAGTTGTCAATATATTTGGTAAATATATTGACACTGAATAATTTATTGACTTGACTGTTTCCCAGTAACAGAGAGACCTGTTCATTGTTACAGAGCGTGGATGTGTTGCATGCATCAAACCCTACCTCACTGCAGAACTGTAGCTACAATACATGTGAGCACACTGTAATGCAGCACATCCCTCTCTGTGAAGCTTGTGCTGCCTGCGTCCAACAAAATTAAACCAGCAACACAAAAGACTAGAATTTCTCAGCCAGATAATACCTCTCTTCAGTGCTATGTATTTATTGCCATGCAAATTCCTCAGCCTTCAAAGCAACAGCGTTCAATGCGTGTAACATCTCTGGACACTTCCTTTAGCTTATGCAGCACAGGTGCAGTTGATGAAAATACACAAACCAATCAGACTGAATTATTCCCTGTCCTCACTCTTTATAGCATTTTTGTTGTTGTTGTTGCAACGATTGAGCTGTCCATCACCCAAATAGTAAAAGATCAGATCCTTCTCTTACCTTGGTGTCTCTCAGGCCTCTGGAACAGACTGGTTGCCAGTGGGTTTCTCACAGTCCTCTGAGCAAGTTGAGCAGTACATAGCACCATGTAGGCAATAGCTCTCAATGTGTAACTATTACAATGCCATTAAACATTAACCTACGCCTCCATAAAAGCACCTCATCGGTGGTTCTGTGGCAAAAGCAGACAGGAAAATTCAGAAAACATTCAAATAAGACCCACCTCTCTTATGAGGGAATTCATTTACAAATTAACATCAACATAAAACCATCTATGATACCGTTTTGTTGCCCCAGAGACTGGATGTCTGACCAATAGGATAAATGATCTCTTTAACAAATAGACTGCTCTTGTGCTTGGCTACCCACATAGAAGATTAACCACACAAAGCAACATGGTTGTTGGAGATGAATTCAAACAGGTTAACTGCCATGATTTGAATGTGTAATGTGCTTCTAGAAGCACTATCTTTTAGCACATTACCAATGCAGCATTCTACCACATGAAAAGGCATAGCAGTGTGGTACACTGCTTGTAGATCTCTTCTCTTGTAGTCCTTTCTGAGAGCAACACAGCTGGATTGGTTTTAATGTTTAAGTTCAATGGGTGCAACAAAGGTTGAGATGGTATAAAAATCTTTATTGTCACCCCTATATTGCTGAGATGTATAGATTCTTTGTTTTTTTCATTCGAGAATGACATAACATCACCTAATTTGGTTTTATCACCTAAGAAGGTTTTATTTCTTCTTGACATATAGAATATATTATACAGTAACTCCATAATTGATTTTATCTTTAGGTTTAACTCGCCTATTAAATGTGATTACCAATAGTTAGTTACATTCTTTTATTTTTACATATTGGCTGCATGGGAGTCTCATTCCCAGCCTGATTCACGGCTCATAATAAACATTCATTTATATTATGTGAGTATGTAATACTCTGGAAATAAAAAGGTTGGTGAGAAAAAGAGAGAGATAGAGAGAGAAAGAATCTTTAAAAAATATGCATTGTAGACAATATATAAAAAACAGAGAATGGAGAATGGAGCGGAAGACACGTTTCCGTTACATTGTATGTTTTGTATGCATTGTTGTACTGTAACAAAAAAATCTACATTGATTAGCCTATGTGATAATATGGATAATGATAATTAATATCACAATTTACATTCCTGCACTCAAAAAAATGCTGGGTTAAAAACAACCCAATTTGGGTTATTTGGAAACCCAGCGCTGGGTAAATTATGGACAGAATACACGCTGGTTATTTTTGCGTGTTGGGGTTGCTTGGATTACCCAAACAGTTCATTTAACCAACAGTTATTGTTTTACCTTCAGTTGGGTCGACCCAGCAGCTAGGCCTTTTTTTATGTAATCAACAGATTATTTCAGGGGGGGTGGCCTAGTAGGGGCGTGGCTTTCACATTATTATTTTTGGCCACCCGTAAGAGTAAATGTCATTCCTGTTCATCATTTTAAAGGTGCTACACCTAGAATCTCTCTTAATTTATCTCGTATGTGGAAGCTAGGTGAATTGCAACAGCACTAGGCTACTTTCAAAACAAATCTCCCTCTCCTCCGCATCCCATTTCCCCGTAACATGGTGGAGACAGGTGTTTGAGCCTTTTACTTTCGCTTTTGTTCCACCAGTTTCAAACAGCTGTTAAAACTATATTTGTTGTTATTGAAAAGATATTTCACAGTGATTTAGATGATGTGATTCCCTACACTATTCAGTGCTTGTTTTCTCACACGGAAAGGAGTGATTTCTACATTGGCCGCTCAACCTAATCTCCACTGGATAACACAGCCTCTAAATCAAACCAGCTTTTCCATTTTGACAACAGATGCCGCGCTGGTGGGAGAAATCAATAGGCAAATACCACACCCAATCACAACACTGGTAGGTAAGTAATACTGTAAAACACTGTGAAAATTCCACTGTTACTTATGGACATTTTCTGTAAATACAATGCAAAATTGAATATATCCTATATGTAGCACCTTTAAGTTTGTACACTGCAAATTTCAATTTTCCTTGAATATTTTTGCACATTACATATTATAATATAACAATCATAACATTATTATTTACATATCCCAACACTGGGATATGCATAGGCTCCTGGGGCCCGATTCAGAATTAGGAAATGTACGCATTTCCTATGCACGTCTTTCCTATGCACTTCTCAGTACTTGGTATTCAGACTTACCTTAGGCAGGTGCGTAATGGGCTTTGCAGACATTGCGTGCACTGAATAAACCCTCCCACTTGCTGGCCAACAGATTTTCTTGTGGAGTTTTCATTCAATAGGGTTTTCACTACATACATACACTAGAATATATGGAGAGAATGGTTCAGAATACAAGGTTTAATGAAAGCAAGCCATCTAAATATACACATATTTGTCTCCGTTTCATCACTTCAGATTTAAAATACTCTGATTTTGTAGATTATTTGGGCAAAATTCAGGGTTACGAAAGCATGTATGAATCATAAAAAAATGGTTTGGAGAGCCTTCGCATATGAAATATATTGATGAATCAAATATACAGTGGTTTGACTCATCTTGAAAGTTACCATATTCAAGTTCAATCCATGAAATATTGTAAGGTGGAAAAAAGAGTACAATAGGGATTTAACCATAGTCCTATATATCTGGTGTCCTGTGTGATCTTATGTATGCTCCCTCTAATTCTCCCATCCCTCTCTCTCTCTCTCTCCCGGAGGACCTGAGCCCCAGGACCATGCTTCTGGACTACCTGGCCTGATGACTCTTGGCTGTCCCCGTCCCCAGTCCACCTGGTCATGCTACTTTCTGCTGTTCGAAACCTGCTGTTTCGACCCTCACTCTCTCTCTCTTCTCCCCCGCACCTGCTGTCTCGACCTCTGAATGCTCAGCTATGAAAAGCCAACTGACATTTATTCCGGAGGTGCTGGCCTGTCGCACCCTCTATAAGCGCTGTGATTATTATTTGACCCTGCTGGTCATCTTTGAACGTTTGAACATCTAGAAGAACAATCTGGCCTTAATGGCCATGTACTCTTATACTCTCCACCCGGCACAGCCAGAAGAGGATTGACATGTACACTACCGGTCCAAAGTTTTAAAACACCTACTCATTGAAGGGTTTTTCTATATTTTTACTATTTTCTACATTGTAAAATAATAGTGAAGACATCAAAACTATGAAATAACACATATGGAACCCTGTAGTAACCAATAAAGTGCTCAACAAATCAAAATATATTTTATATTTGAGATTTTTCAAATAGCCACCCCTTGTCTTGATGACAGCTTTGCACACTCTTGTCATTCTCTCAACCAGATTCACCTGGTATGCCTTTCCAACAATCTTGAAGGAGTTGCTGAGCACTTGGCTGCTTTTCCTTCACTCTGCCGTCAGACTCATTCTAAATCATCTCAATTTGGTTGAGGTCGGGGAATTGTGGAGGCCAGGTCATCTGAACTCCATCACTCTCCTTCTTGGCAAAATAGCCCTTACACAGCCTGGAGGTGTGTTGGGTCATTGTCCTGTAGAAAAACAAATGATAGTCCCACTAAGCCCAAACCAGATGGGATGGTGTATCGCTGCAGAATGCTGTGGTAGCCATGCTGGTTAAGTGTGCCTTGAATTCTAAATAAATCACAGACAGTATCACCAGCAAAGCACCCCCACCCCATAACACCTCCTCTTCCATGCTTCACGGTGGAAAATTCACATGATGAGATCATCCGTTCACCCACACCACTCATCCGTTCACCCACAAAGACACGGCGGTTGGAACCAAAAATCGGAAATATGTACTCCAGACCAAAGGACAAATTTCCTCAGGTCTAATGTCCATTGCTCGTGTTTTTTGGCTCAAGCAAGTCTCTTCTTATTATTGGTGTCCTTTAGTAGTGTTTTCTTTGCAGAAACTTGACCATGAAGGCCTGATTCACAAGGTCTCCTCTGAACAGTTGATGTTGAGATGTGTCTGTTACTTGAACTCTGTAAAGCATTTATTTGGGCTGCAATTTCTGAGGATGGTAACTCCAATTAACTTATCCTCTGCAGCAGAGGTAACTCTGGGTCTTCCTTTCCTGTGGCGGTCCTCTTGAGAGACAGTTTCATCATAGTGCTTAATGGTTTTTGCAACCTTCATCTCTTAAAGTAATGATGGACTGTCGTTTCTCTTTGCTTATTTGAGCTGTTCTTGCCATAATATGGACTTGCTCTTTTACCAAATAGGGCTATCTTCTGTATATCCCTCTACCTTGTCACAACACAACTGATTGGCTCAAATGCATTAAGAAGGAAAGAAATTCCACAAATTAACGTTTAAGAAGGCACACCTGTTAATTGAAATGCATTCCAAGTGACTACCCCATGAAGCTGGTTGAGAGAATGCCAAGAGTGTGCAAAGCTGTCATCAAGGCAAAGGGTGGCTATTTGAAGAATCTCAAATATAACATATATTTTTATTTGTTTAACACTTTTTTGGTTACTACATGATTCCATATGTGTTATTTCATAGTTTTGATGTCTTCACTATTATTCTACAATGTAGAAAATAGTAAAATAAAGAAACCCTTGAATGAGTAGGTGTTCTAAAACTTTTGACCGGTAGCATATCTAAAACCCCAAACAGCAAGCAATGCAAATGTAGAAGCACGGTGGCTAGGAAAAACTCCCTAGAAAGGCTGGAACCTAGGAATAAACCTAGTGAGGAATCAGGCTCTGAAGTCAACCCTCAGGGCCTGGTTCCACTCTAGGTTACTCCCTAGGTTCCTACCTTTCTAGGGAGTTTTTCCTAGCCACCGTGCTTCTGCATTGCTTGCTCTCTGGGGTTTTAGGTTCGGTTTCTGTTTAAGCACTTTGTGACAGCTGCTGATTTAAAAAGGGCTTTATAATACATTGGATTGATTTGTTGATTGAGGACCCCCTACCGGCGAAATAGTAATGATTCTACAAGCCTCTCGTTCACATGTCATTCCCCATAAAGGGCTTCTTGGAGCTGTCATTTGTGATTGAGACTTGTAAAAGCGTGCATTAAACAATGTACATTTGTTGATTGCTAGGCATACAAGTATGATTATTTCTTGGTACATTTGACTAGATTGTAAACGACTCTTGGCGGAATGCATTGCTTGACTGCTGTGAGGGTGATAAGCACAATATCGTTGGCGAACTGCAGCTCCCCAAACAATTTGTTCTTGAGTTTGAGTTTGTTGAGCAAAGGCTGTGTAGGTTTAGGTTCTACAAAGCTGTGTCAATCATAACATTCAATAATCAATTCATTGCATTCATT
The DNA here is from genome assembly GCA_030435695.1 of Brachymystax lenok tsinlingensis. Taxonomy (NCBI): domain Eukaryota; kingdom Metazoa; phylum Chordata; class Actinopteri; order Salmoniformes; family Salmonidae; genus Brachymystax; species Brachymystax lenok. The sequence continues at coordinate 12,341,596 of CM059815.1, read as the reverse complement.
CTTGCACAATGCAATCGATTATCAACCCACAGCTTGAAGAAGTATCAGGTGCAAATATTGAACAATCCAGGTATGAATTTAGAGATTTACCCAGAAAGACTCACAGCTGTAGTCGCTGCCAAAGGTGATTCTAACATGTATTATGAACTGGGTGGTTCGAGCCCTGAATGCTGATTGGCTGACAGCCGTGGCATATCAGACCGTATACCACGGGTATGACAAAACATTTTTGTTACTGCTCTAATTACGTTGGTAAACAGTTTATAATAGCAATAAGGCACCTCTGGGGTTTGTGGTATATGGCCAATACACCACAGCTAAGGGCTGTATCCAGGCACTCCGCATTGCATTGTGCGTAAGAACAGCCCTTAGCCGTGGTATATTGGCCTTATACCATTATTGCTTAATTGACTCAGGGGTGTGCATACTTATGCAAATTAGATATTTCTGTATTTCATTTTCAATACATTTGCAAAAATTTCTAAAAACATGTTTTCACTTTGTCATTATGGGGTATTGTGTGTAAATGGGTGAGAAAAAAAGATTGAATACATTTTTTATTCAGGCTGTAACACAACAAAAGGTGGAATAAGTCAAGGGGTATGAATACTTTCTGAAGACACTGTATGACAAAACAGTTGGGCCTGTCGGAGCATGTCTCCACAGAGGAGCGTGTATAGACATAGACGGGTTAGCTGACAACATCACGAAAGTGGTGTGCGCTTCAATGGTTGTTGTTGTGATTCTGGATGGCCAGATAGCTACAGTAGCAACAATGGCAAGAATCTGCCATGCAGGGAAACGTAGGAGACTCGTTTCAGCAAGTTTTATCTTGTCTTGATACCATGTCTTATTTTGAGGTGTTTTGTATATGATAATATGGCAAAGATTCGCTAGCTAACCAACAACTGTAACTATGTATTTGAGACAAGTTCTCATTGTGCAAATTTATTTACGTTTTCAATAAATATTGGAGACGAAATATAGTTTACATGTTGTCAACAATCTAAGCCAATTATGTCTATTTTGCCCCATAGTTGCACACGAGTCGGTTTTGTTGCTAAACAACCTGTCAATTAATCCTGCTGTAGAATTCATTGCAGCCAAGCAGGTCAAACAAAGGACTGAAAGAGTCCCTCAGAAAACCGAATCACGCCTCTCAGTCACTAAAAAGAGTCGTTCAAAAATAAGAAATCGTTCACGACCTACACATCACTACTCAATAACCCAGCGTCAATTACCCAGCCGTATTTAAAGAAAACAGCCCAACTAAGTGACCCATAGCCTGCAACCCAGCAGTTGGGTCAACCAAACAACCAAGCATGTTTGTGTGTACAAAATGTAAAAGCATTGAGTCAGATCTCTCAAATCGAGTTAGTTCATCGTGAGCTAAACAACAAAATTAGCCTTGGACCTATATGAAGAGAGAGTAATCGCACGACTCTGATCTGGGCAGCGCGGGTTCTGATTGGACGCAAAGACCACGAGCTCTGTGTGATGTTGTATTACTGCACGAGCTCTGCTGTGGCAGTGCGTGGTTATTACTGCAAGACGATGGCAACTATTTGAAGACGAATTACGAATAGAAAGCTATGCAATACTGACGGTGTGATGCTCTATATTTAATATAATAGAGAATATAGTAATATATCAACCTCTGCTCATATCTTCTCCCTTTGTTTTCATACTGTAAAGATACAAGTACATGCGTGCGTTACTCAATTTCCAAGTTTAGGCTACTGTGCAACTGTTATGAATACATTCTGCCAAACGTTAATGTTACATAGTGTCAAGAAGCCGTTGTTCAAGTGAAACATTATTCGGTGAAGTAATGGGTTCTAAGTTGACCAGGCAGAGTAGTCTGGACCAAATAGAAACCACATTTTCCAAGAAGAGACGCCAGCGGCATGACAGCTCCAGAGAAACAGAGAGGAGTGGAGGCAATGGTGGCGGAGAGTTCTTGTTTACATCCCTGATGCTAAAGTCCGACAAGCTTCCAGGGATGCTGCGAAAAACAAACCACAGCCCCTACGTGAGACGGGTGGCATGGATCCGGGAAATACAGAAGCTTATCCGAGAAGAGAAACAAGAACAAGCAGTCGAAGTGCTCAAATTGCTAAGAAAGGTAAGAGAAAATGTTTAACATTGAATATTAACTTCTCAACTTCGTAAGACGTGCCCTCTGTAAGTCACCTGCTGCACCTGCAGTATATGATGCTGTTTGTTCAGCAGTATCCACAGGTTGTCAAGTCAGTGCCTGATCAATTATTACAAATGTAATGAAAAAATGGTAAAAATGCTGCATCTATTATTAGTATTAGATTATTATACTGTAGTTTTGTTTTACATTAGGCTGGATTCTTTCTTATTTTGGGGTTTCCCGTTTAAAATTATTTACTGTATGTCTTTAAATGTTTTGGTTCATTTCATTGTCAACCTTTATTAATTAAGTGGCTTAGCTTTATTGTTTACTTTGCTCCAGGGTACAATTACTCAGTGGCTTGGCCCTTATATAATCTCAGAGCAGAGGTGTAACTGCTTTGTCAGATTGCTTGCCTCAGGCTCCGGTACAGTGCCTTCAGAAAGTATCAATTACATTTTTTTGTCATTTAGCAGATGCTCTTATTCACACCCGTTTACTTTTTCTCTTATTCTGTTGTGTTACAGCCTGAATTTAAAATGGATTAAATTTAGATTTTTGGTCACTGGCCTAAACAAAATACCCCATAATGTCAAAGTGGAATTATGTTTTTCAAAGCTTTTACTAATTAAAATCGAAACGCTGAAATGTCTTGAGTTGAGTCAATGAGTGTTCAAACCCTTTGTTAATTCAAGTCTGAATCAATTCAGGAGTGAAGATTAGCTTAACAAGTCACATAAATTGCTTGGACTCACTGAAAAACAGCTTCTATCTCAAGGCCAACAGACTGTTAAATAGCCATTGCTAGCCAACTACCACCCTGTTACTCAACCCTGCACCTTAGAGGCTGCTGCCCTATATACAGTTGAAGTCGGAAGTTTACATACACTTAGGTTGGAGTCATTAAAACTCGTTTTTCAACCAATCCACAAATTTCTTGTTAACAATCTATAGTTGTATCACTTTGTGCATGACACAAGTAATTTTTCCAACAATTGTTTACAGACAGATTATTTCACTTATAATTCACTGTATCACAATTCCAGTGGGTCAGAAGTTTACATACGCTAAGTTGACTGTGTCTTTAAACAGCTTGTAGAATTCCAGAAAATTATGTCATGGCTTTAGAAGCTTCTGTTAGGCTAATTGACATAATTAATTGGAGGTGTACCTGTGGTTGTATTTCAAGGCCTACCTTCAAACTCAGTGCCTCCTTGCTTGACATCAAGTGAAAATCAAAAGAAATCAGCCAAGACCTCCACAAATTGGAGACGTCCACAAGTCTAGTTCATCTTTGGGAGCAATTTCCAAATGCCTGAAGGTACCACGTTCATCTGTACAAACAATAGTACGCAAGTATAAACACTATGGGACCACGCAGCCCTCATACCGCTCAGGAAGGAGACACGTTCTGTCAAACGTACTTTGGTGCGAAAAGTACAAATCAATCCCAGAACAACAGCAAAGGACCTTGTGAAGATGCTGGAGGAAACAGGTACAAAAGTATCTATGTCCACAGTAAAACGAGTCCTATATCGACATAACCTGAAAGGCCGCTTAGCAAGGAAGAAGCTACTGCTCCAAAACCGCCATAAAAAAGGCAGACTACGGTTTGCAACTGCACATGGGGACAAAGATTGTACTTTTTTGGAGAAATGTCCTCTGGTCTGATGAAACAAAAATAGAACTGTTTGGCCATAATGACCATCATTATGTTTGGAGGAAAAAGGGGGAGGCTTGCAAGCCGAAGAACACCATCCCAACCGTGAAGCACAGGGGTGGCAGCATCATGTTGTGGGTGTGCTTTGCTGCAGGAGGGACTGGTGCACTTCACAAAATAGATGGCATCATGAGGAATGAAAATTATGTGGATATATTGAATTAACATCTCAAGACATCAGTCGGGAAGTTAAAGCTTGGTCGCAAATGTGTCTTCCAAATGGACAATGACCCCAAGCATACTTCCAAAGTTGTGGCAAAATGGCTTAAGGACAAGAAAGTCAAGGTATTGGAGTGGCCATGACAAAGCCCTAACCTCAATCCTATAGAACATTTGTGGGCAGAACTGAATAAGCGTGTGCGAGCAAGGAGGCCAACAAACCTGAGTCAGTTACTCCAGCTCTGTCAAGAGGAATGGGCCAAAATTCACTCAACTTATTGTGGGAAGCTTGTGGAAGGCTACCCGAAACGTTTGACCCAAGGTAAACAATTTAAAGGCAATGCTACCAAATACTAGTTGAGTGTATGTAAACTTCTGACCCACTGGGAATGTGATCAGAGAAATAACATCTGAAAGAAAATCATTCTCTCTACTATTATTCTGACATTTCACATTCTTAAAATAATGTGGTGACCTAAAACAGGGAATCTTTACTAGGATTAAATGTCAGGAATTGTGAAAAATTGAATTTAAATGTATTTGGCTAAGGTGTATGTAAACTTCCGACTTCAACTGTACATAGACATGGAATCACTAGTCACTTTAATAATGTTTACATACTGATTTACTAATTTCATATGTATATACTGTATTCTATTCTACTGTATTTTAGTCAATGCCACTCCGACATTGCTCGCCCTAATATTTTATATATTTCTTAATTCCATTATTTAACTTTTAGATTTGTGTGTATTGTTAGATATTACTGCACTGTTGGAGCTAGGAACACAAGCATTTCGCTACACCCGCAATAACATCTGCTAAATATGTGTATGTGACCAATAACATTTGATTTGTGTGCAATAGTGTTTAACATGATTTCTGAATGACTTTTTACTTAATCTCTGTACCCCACACATACACATCTGTAAGGTCCCTCACTCGAGCAATGAATTTCAAACACAGGTTCAACCACAAAGACTAGGGAGGTCGCAAAGAAGGGTAGATGGTAGATGAGTAAAAAAAAAAAGCAGACATTGAATATCCCTTTGAGCATGGTGAAGTTATTAGTTACACTTTGGATGCTGTATTAATACACCCACTCACTACAAAGATTACCGGCGTCCTTCCTAACTCAGTTGCCGGAGTGGAAGGAAATTACTCAGCAATTTCACCATGAGGCCAATGGTGACTTTAAAACAGTTACAGAATTGAATGGCTGTGATAGGAGAAAACTGAGGATGGAGAAAGAACATTGTAGTTACTAACCTAATTGACAGAGTGAAAAGAAGTATGCTTGTACAGAATAAAAAATATTCCAAAACATGCATCATGTTTGCAACAAGGCGCAATTAACTTTTTGTCCTGAATACAAAGTGTTATGTTTGAGGCAAATCCAATATAACACATTACTGAGTACCACTCAGCATACTGGTGACTGCATCATGTTATCCGTATTCTTGTAATCGTTAACTTCTTAGGGACCGGCTGCATAGGTGACGGTTTTGGAGAGTCTGGCGTGCCCAAAGTAAAATGCCTGCTGACATCTAGTGGAAGCCATAGGTAATGCAGTCTCAGTCCTACATAAGATTGTATGCAATAGGCACAATGGAGAAGATGGGCATTTACAAAAAAAAAAACTAAATCCGGATGTATTTTCCTCTGGTTTTCGCCTGCTATATCACTTCTGTTATACTCACATACATTATTTTAACACTCTTGGAAACTTCAGAGTGTTTCCTATCCAATAGTACTAATTATGTGCATATACTATTTTCTGGGCCTGAGTGGCATGCATTTTACTTTGGGAACGCCAGACTCTCCAAAACCGTCACCTCGGGATCCGCTCCCTAAGAAGTTAAAGGTCCACAATACAACTTGAAGCCGTGGACAGAAGGTCCACTATATCTGGCTGATGGTGAGGCTAAACGACCACTTGGATGGAGTGAGGTAGAGTTCCGCCTGTGTAACCGCTCCTATATGATTCCTTCTGTTATTCTACATACCAGGAACCTTGCTTTTCCTGTCGTGTTGGGAATTGATTTCATGTACTTCAGTGGTGTCCAGATTGATATCGCACACAATTGCTACTGGTTTCCACACAATCAGAGCGAGAAGCATTTCTTCCTATCAGAAGCTACGAAGTTACATGATTGGGGTCCAAATGTGGCAGTCTTCTCTGCCGTTGCTCCGGTACCACTAACCCTTGGTAAAACTTCAGATGGTCTCCTTTTACAGGCTGTAAGAAGAGCTCAGCTGGAACAGACCGAGGAGTCAAGGCTGTGGGAACAGCTGCAGAATAACTCTGATGTATTTACTTCAAAGCTGGAACGCACCGGGCTCCTGAAGCACAAAATATTCCTTACACAGGAAATGCCGATCAAGCAGAAGCCATATCGTTTGTCCCCAGCAAAGCTAATCATCCAAAAGGGACTCATTAATGATATGCTGACACAAGATATAATTGAACGTTCCTCCTCTCCCTGGGCTGCTCCTGTTGTCCTCATCCCAAAAAATACTGGTGGTCTTAGATTTTGTGTGGACTATAGGAAGACCAACAATGTTTCCCAGACTGATGCCTATCCTCTTCCAACCATCCAAGAGATCCTGGAGTCATTGTCTGGCGCTGTAGTGTTCACTACCCTTGACCTCAATAGGTGCTATTGGCAGGTTGAGATGGACCAGGAAAGCAAGGACAAGACTGCGTTTGTCTGTGCTGAGGGCTTGATTTCCTTTAAGGTGATGCCTTTTGGATTAAAGAATGCACCTGCCACTTTCCAAAGACTCATGGAGATTGCGTTAGGTGAGCTAAAAGGGAAGATCTGTTTCGTCTACCTGGACGATATAATTATCTACTCCCAGACCAGAGAACAACACTTTCAAGATCTTCAAGCAGTGCTGGACAAGCTAAGAGAAGCTGGTCTGACATTGAACATGAAGAAGAGCAACTTCTGCCAAACCTCCCTGAAGTTCCTTGGCCATATTGTGTCTTTTGATGGCATTCATGTGGATCCTGAAAAGACCAAGGCCGTACAAGAATTCCCTGTCCCAACCACACTCAAGGCCCTTCAACGGTTCCTTGGGATGGCTGGATGGTACCATCGGTTTGTGTCGAACTTCTCCCAGGTGGCAGAACCACTCAACGCGTTGAAGCGGAAAGGAGCGAAATTCCGATGGACGGCAGAGTGCCAAACCTCCTTTGAAACCCTGAAACGACACCTTTTCACACCTCCCATTTTGGGTCATCCAAACTTTGACTGCCCTTTTGTTGTTTACACTGATGCAAGTGATGTTGGACTTGGTGATGTCCTAGTCCAACAGACTGGACTTGGCACTGAAGAAGTGCTAGCGTTCGCCAGTCGGACATTGAATGGAGCAGAACGGAACTACTCCACAACCGAGCAAGAGTGCCTTGCAGTTGTCTGGGCTTTGGAAAAGTGGAGATACTACCTGGAGGGAAGACACTTCACGGTGGTCACTGACCATTCCTCCCTTGTGTGGGTGTTCAAGATCAACAAACCAAGTACCAGACTTATCAGATGGGCTCTACGGTTGCAAGAGTTCACCTTTGCAGTAGAATACAGGAAGGGAAAATACAACACTGTTCCAGATGCCTTATCCAGAGCTCCTGCTGGTGGTAATGGTGGCCCTCATCTTACATGTGCTACTGTCCTGTCTAGCAGTCGAGACTCACCCAAAACTGACTTTCCCATCTCTGATGAGGCCATATGGAAAGCCCAACAGAATGATCCAGAAGTATAGGCCTTGTACCAAACTATCCTGGAAGATGGAGAAATGATGGTCAATCCTACCACCAAGCTGACAATCATTGAAGACAAAGTCTACCGAGTGGTACAACTACCTCACAGAACACTCTACCAAATGTACATACCTGAACCTCTACGCCTTCAACTGCTGCAACATTTCCATGAAGACCCATTAGCTGGTCATTTGGGCAGGTTCAAAACCTACAAGCGGTTGCAAGCATTACTGTACTGGCCACATCTGAGCATGGATGTGAAGTCACACATCCGAAACTGTCAGGTTTGTCAAATGTACAAACCGGAAGGTTTTGGCAAGTGGCAGCAAACTGTGGTTACCTGACCTTGGGAAATGTTAGGAGTGGATTTGATGGGTCCATTTCCTAGAAGCTCCAATCAGAATTTATACATGCTTGTTTTTGTTGATTAATATTCCAAGTGGGTAGAGCTCTTTGCCCTGCGTCAGGCCACCGCGAGGACCGTCTCTAACATCCTCACGAAAGAGATCCTGACTCGCTGGGGAGTGCCTGATTACATCCTGTCTGACCGAGGTTCCCAATTAGTCTCTGATCTCTTTGAGGAGACTTGCCAAAGATGGAACCTGAGACAGAAGTTGACCACGGCCTATCACCCACAGACCAACCTCACTGAGAGAGTTAATCGAACCTTGAAGACAATGGTTGCTTCCTATGTAGGGACCCAGCACAAACACTGGGACAAGCACCTTCACGAGTTTCGATTTGCTCTCAATTCTGCTGTGCAAGAGTCCACTGGAGTCACCCCTGCAGAGCTGAATCTGAGTCATCCCCTACGAGGACCCTTGGATATGGTGCTACAGCCCCAGCAGGTTACTCCAGACTCTGCATGCTATGACCAGGTAGTCCATCTCCATGACTTGAGAGCTCTTGTCTCAAAGAACGTGATCCAGGCTCGACACAAGCAGAAGAGAAATTATGATAAGAAGAGACGAGACATGCAGTTCCAGGTTAGTGATCGAGTGTGGCTTCGCTCTCATCCTTACTCAAAAGCTGAACAATTCTTCTCGGCCAAACTCGTTCATAAATGGCAAGGACCATATAGGATTGTGGAGCAGATGGGCCCTCTGAACTACCGAGTGGTGAAAGAGGACACAGGTGAAGATATGCGCGTTGTCCATGTCTCACGCCTCAAGGCCTGTTACCCCTCGGCTGAGGAATTGGAGGAGATCGAGCGCCGCAAGGTCCTGGATATCTTTGAAGAGGAAAGTGATGAGACTTTTCTCGGATTCACAGACCCAGAAGTCTCACGCCTTAAGGCCTGTGACCCCTCAGCTGAGGAGCGTGAGCGCCAGAAAGTCATGAATATTTTTGTAGAGGAAAGTGATGAGAAGACTTTTCTCGGTTTCCCAGACCAAGATGTGCTGTCCAGGGCAATGGTCGGCTTTTTCCAGGGGAGGGGGTGTGTGATGGCCCTGAATTTGTCTGAACCGTCTCAGTGCTTCTCCTTCCAATAGAGTGCTTCCCCTTTAATTCCCAATTAAATAGCCAGCATCACCTGCGCAAAAGTGGGGTTGTGATGGAGACGCGAATGAGGATGTGTTCAACCCTCAGTTCCGAAGCTCCTCTCTTCCATTTGTTTTGTTGCATTTAAAAGTGTACTTTTGTAGCCTGATAGCAAGTTTACCCAGGATCAGATCCACTCTTTGCGTCCGTTGGACTACACATCTCCGTTGTTCTTCGTGGCCTTTCTCCACTGATGATCTGTTGGCGGATTGGATTGTCTAACTGACTGACCGACTGACTACCACCTTTTTGTATAGGGTATTTCATTTGTTTTGGTGTGATGTATACCGTGATGATTTATATGGTCAGTTGTAGTTGAGGACTTATTAAGATTTGATACGCTTTATGGTTGTGTGGTGAAATAATTGTTATTTTGATTGTATGATTGATACCGGGTTTACGCTACACTTTTATGAATGGACAAACATTGCGTGACTAAGGTCACTTGAGTTCCCTGATCTCCTTTACCGGGCTGGACTCGTTTAGGCCCGAGGTACAGGACTTTTCTGTAGGATCCAGAGCTCATTATTTGTTATATTATTATGTGTGTGTGATCATTTATGTTGGTAATACAACCCACACAAAAGAATACAGTTGTTTTGAAGTTATTTCCAATGTTTTAAGGGTTTATGAAAAGTGTATGTCCATCCTGACTTTTACATGAGTCCTGTATTGGTGTAGACTTGACGGACCAGATGGGACTCATTCCCTCCCAAACCAAAAGGAGAAACCAATATTTTCTCTGGTAGGCACAACCTACCTGGCACCCCTATAAACAATAACCTCAAGTCAAAACTGTTACAACATGCTTGTGGTAATGGCTGGAGTGGAATTAGTAGAATGGTATCAAATACATCAAACAATGTTTCCATGTGTTTAATGCCATTCCATTCACTCCATTCCAGCCACTATTATGAGCGGTCCTCCCCTCAGCATTCTCCTGTGCCAGAAGACTCAAGCTGTAATCGCTGCCAAAGGTGTTTCTACAAAGTATTGACACATGGGTGTGAATGCATATTTAAATTTGATATTTCTATATTACATTTTCTTCACATTTGAAAGAAAATCCCAAAACACAGTCAACACAGACTGTCCAGCTCACTAATAATCATTGACTAGACAGTCAGGGAGCATCGAAAATGTAAAAAACTATGGATAGAACCCTATTTTTCACCAATTTTGAAGACAAGGAAATATTACAAATTTTCAGTGCAGCCCTCCGGACCTCGTTGAAGACCGAATGCGGCCCCGGGGCAAAATTAGTTTGACACCCCTGGACTAGAGTGGAGGCCTACTTCACACATATGTTAAACCAGTGGTCACCAACCTCTTCTGAGTCAAGATCACTTTTGCAGTCAAATGGCAAGCTGAGATCTACCTCTCAGACTAGTTTTAAAACATGAACCTAATAAAAACAGTAGGACAGAGATTTGTGCAGTAGGCCTAAAACATTATCACAGCATGTTGACTATATTCCTGGCCTGCCAATATTGTTATTCTCAGACCATAGTATATTTCAAAACTCGAGCTTTGATAATAAATTAGATCAGTTTGTGTAGCACTTGCAAGGCACACATCAATTGAAAAATCTGCAAATAATTAGCTTTTTTATTTTACTGGACTGATGGTACCTGCATCTGCTGAGCTTTAAGATCTCTACAGGGTTCACAGAAATGTGTCCCAACTATGATTGTGTTCTGGGGTTGGAACCGGTTCAGGGAACAGAACATATTATTTGATTTTTTTTTGAGGAACAGAAACAGAACCGGTAATGAAAGTGATATATACTGTGGCGGAACAGAACCATTATTTTAAAAGCAGGGGAACCGGTTAATGACATTAATTTACATTGCTGGCATTTGTGACTCGTTTCAGGAAACTAGGCTTATGTCATGTGTCTCTACACAGGAGCGCCATTTGAACGTAAACAGTTAAACAAATGTGTTTTTTGGCAGAAATTCCTTCTGGAACATGTGAACCTTCATGTGCCTTAATAACTAACTTGTATGCCATCTATAAATGCAAATACAATTGTTAAATTAGGAGCCTAGTTGGTTTAGCCACGGAAAAAGACCTTACCGATAGCCACGATTGGCTGAGTGGGCTGGACATGCCGAGAGATGGGTTCGGATTGGTCCACCATGTAGCGCGCTTCTGACTATAACATAAGCTGCTCATTATGTGTAGGTAATCCTTTCTAACGCTGCTTTTTTTAAAGATATCGCGTAGTAGAACTGCTTAAGTGTTGCTCTCCACTTTCTGGAGGACCGAGTTTTGAAATCAGTGGAATTAGAGTATGATAGCTAAAGAGATGGAGAAAATTCTAACCTGGTTGGTTAGCTACTTGCAGATTCATGCAGGGTAGTAATGTTATGAGTTGGGATTATGGTTCATTGATTAGCTAGCTAGCTACATGTCTTAACAAAAAACTCCACTATGCAAGTAACTATTTCAATATAATGTTTATGAAGTGACTGCGACAACTGTCGATAGTCGTAGCTGGTAAATTTGCTTTGGCTGTATACTCTGATTTCAGAGTACTCTCGTCTGAGTGCAAAAAAAATTGTGATAAAATTGTTGCCAGCAGCACAGTTGCAGTCACCAACGCTCTGGATAACATAAAAACAGCCTAACCAGCTCTGCTAGGGCAAGTAAAATGGTCAGAGTGAGCTGTTCTCTCATTTGTGTCTGGAAGTAGCTAGCAAGCTAGCCAACGTTAGACAGTTAGCTTGGGCGCTTGACTGCTGTTGCTAGGTCTGAACGCTCGGATCAACCCTACTCCTCGTCCAGTGTTCGCTCTGAATGCTCCGAGAGCAAAACAATCTGAAATTACAAACCGACAATCTGACAACGCTCTGAGTTTACGAACACCCAGAGCACACTCTGGTACTCCTGATTAAATTTACGAAACACCCTTAGTATAAACAAGACTTTAGTCTTAAAATGTTTGGTTGTTTAGTACATAGCCTCACATGTGAATCCTTAAAGAGATGGGTGGGGCTAAAGTTTAAGAGGGTGTGAGCGATGCTGAATGGGTGTAGACAAAGAAGACCTCTCCAGTATGCCTAGTTAAATAAAGGTTAAATAAAATAAAATAAAAAAATAAATGTACCAAAACATTCAAGGGCCATTTTCTCAAGTTGATCAACTTTCAACACAGAATTACTTTCCCATTGTTCCTCAACTGAGTCTCTATAGTCTCTACTTTTATCCAAAGTAAAAAACACAATTTCAAATTTTGCTACATAAGAACGAATTGAGCCGATTGTTAAAAAATTTTTACAGTCCCACAAAAAATGCATCTAAGTGCCTATGCAAAGCCCTCATTCTCACTCCAACCTGGTCTCAGAACATTTCGTATTATTAAATCTGATAAACTACATTTTGTATGATATGTTATGTTCGGTATGGTTAAAGAAGACAGATAGTTACTTAAGGCAAAAACAGAAGGAGGGTGGTTGGGTGGGTGTATAACGTGAATGTCTAGCAGCCCAGTCTAGCAGTGGCAGGTAGCCTTGTGGTTAGAGTGTTGGACTAGTAATTGAAAGGTTGCAAGATCAAATCCCCGAGCTGACAAGGTAAAAATCTGTTGTTCTGCCCCTGAACAAGGCAGTTATCCCACTGTTCCTAGGCTGTCATTGAAAATAAGGATTTGTTCTTAACTGACTTGCCTAGTTAAATAAAGGTAAAATAAATAAAAAAGGTTGTGAGTTCAAATCTCATCACTGACAATTTTAGCAACTTTTCAACTACTTAGCATGTTAGCTAACCCTTCCCCTAACCCTAACCTTTTAGTTAAGCTTTCTAGGCTTGGCGGTATACCGTATACCGAGGTATTTGTAAATAGCCACAGGATGGTTTTTAAATACTGTCAATACCGTTGAAACTATTTCTTTTAAGTTTTTCAAAACATTGTAGTATTTTTAAGTAAATACCTGCAGTCAACTTGTGCGATGTGTTAGGAAAGTTAACACTTGCTGCCTGATAATTATCGATAGGCTATCTTTCAGTTTGTCAATTTCAAATTATTTTGTTTTCCTTACAAATAATAACTTTGTGAGTGTGAGTTCCTTTCAAAGTAAGTGCCTTATTTTCTGTATATATTGTTTTGGCATTTCTACATTTCTAATGGAGTATGTATGTATGGAGCATAATGTATTTACATTTTTTTCACATTTCTTCAAGTACTGGTGACAAATAAGGCATTCTGATTATTGCATAGATTTTAATGGACACCTATGATGTGTGTAAAATACTTTTTTGAAGGTTGTATTGATTATGATGAGCTAATACTAAGATATTTGCCAGCTATGTGTGGCATCATGTTTGTTGACATTATACAATGCGTTCTGGGTGTCACGTAACATAACTTTGTAAGGACTGTGTTTCTGTGAAAAAACAGTGTGGCCAGCTAAAATGCTGACTGTTGCGTCAATCAAAACTGGACGTTCTAAATAAGCTTTCTAATCACACCGGTTTGAGCGTACGCTGCAGTGACCACTGTAGAATGATCACACCCATTTGTTGATACATGTGAAAAGGTTAATCTTGCATTTTACCAGAGAAGTATAGGCTGGCTACACAAGAAAAGTATTGGAGAGAAGTAGCTACACATCAGTCAGAGCGCTGTCTGCTGATTGAATTCCCATTCATGAATTCTCATTCGAGTTTAGAAGTGCAAGTGAAGCACAACATTAGTCTGAATCTGAGCAGAAATTACAATAAGAAGCCTTTTAGATCTGTGTTTACAAAATGCAGCAAGATATTTTGTATGCGTAAAAAACATAATCCTGCGTGGAAAACGCACAATTATGTGTTAACATGACCCTTAGTTCAACTTGCTATCTAAGCAATTGGCTGAATCAATCAAGGTGATGGGGCATCATATTTTGTTCGCTTTCTGCCGTGCTTGAGAAGGCAAAGCCCTTTGGATTAGTTATTTGACCAGCTGCCACTTATAACTTGATTTTCCTGAGTTTTTTTCTCCTCTCTGTTCTCGGCCCGTCTGCTCCTCCCCCTCTTTTCTAAGCAGAGCAGGCAGGCTTGTGACTCAGACTCCACACAGACACAGTGTGTAGACATGCTGCTGGAGAGCCAGTACTGCATGTGTCAAAACTTGTCTCTCGTTCACATTCGCTTGTAAATGTCCAAAATCACAAAAAAATGACATTCGGTAATATGTATAACTTTATGAGCTGGATTGCTTGACTTTGCAATTCATTTATTTTATTTTGCACTCGTTAGCATATTTAGCTAGCAGCCTCTATGTAAATGTGCTATTACTTGTGTAAAATGTGTTAGCATTCTGGTAATAGATGCCCAGTGGGCTTTTTTGCTGTTTTTTTTGGCGCCCCTTTGTGTATTAAACCGATAATACCATATATCCCGGGGTGAGAGAAGGACGATATGAAAATGTGGATACCGCCCAACCTTAAACCGTTCCCCTAACCTTTACCCTAAACTCCTAAACTTAACCCTAACCCCTAGCCTAGTTAATGTTAGTGAGCTAGCTAACTTTATCCACCTAGCCACCTAAATTCGTAACAAATACTGTAATACGAATTGTAATTTGTGACATATTATACAAATTCATACATACCATACGAAACGTAACATATCATACTAAATGGAGTGGGTGTATTTACGTACAGAATAATACGAAATGCTCTGAGACCAGGTTGGTCACACAAAAATCTTTGCCAGTGTGTGTGCATGTGTAGGCTACCTGCCCCTCGCTCTCTCCCCACCGGCAAAATTGAAGTAGCATCTCGCGCCCTACACTTGTCTGACCATCACATATGTAAACAACGAGCTTGCATGTTCCTTAGCAAACTGCTCTATGCACACTGATTGGTGAAGTCATTTAATGAGCTAAATGGAAAAAACTGTAGATTTCACAGGTTTAAAAGGAACAGAAAGGAACAATATAAACCAGTCCTTTTTTGGCGGTTCAAACCACCAAACTTTATTTTGATGGTCGGAACAGTGGAACGGAAAACTTATGGTTCTGTTCAGAACAAAACGATTGGAAAGTTCTGGTTCCAACCCCTGATTGTGTTGCCATGCAGAATGAGGGATGTCAATTGCACAAAGTAGTGAACTATATCCGAGCCATGTGCCACACATCAAATCTTAGCAACAGCAAAAAGCATAACCTTGTCTAAAGGACGTCATGCTATTCGCTTACACTTCAGGCTGAATAATCTTCACACACCCCCTGTGCTACATTCACCCCTCAAACGTACTCAACAGTGACCCCAGCGTTGAGCTGAGTGTAACTGTAAATCCGGATCACGGCACCACACCACACTGCTTGCTTAGCGAGTACCACATCCCCCTGATTCGGCTAACGCTGCGGCTCAAACCTTGGACCTCTACCTTGCTAGCACACGAGACCGCCCTCCTAAAGCGTCTTAGCAGTCAGCGAGACACTTCAGGCTGAGTTTCACACATCCACATGTGCTACACTTGCACTGATTTGCTTCCCTGTAGCCCTGAAGTTACATTAATTAAAACATGCTCAGCTCCACCTTCTCTTGTCAAGTCCTTACTTTTCACAGATTCGCCACACAACTAACAGCAGGTATTTAAAATCAGTGTCTGTAATTAATGAATCTGGGCTTTGCTGTGGGTTTTATTGCGCTTGGGTAGCCACTTATATTGATCTTACAGGAAAGCCTCTTAACTTCTTAGGGAGCGGCTCCCGGGGTGACGGTTTTGGAGAGTCTGGCGTGCCCAAAGTAAAATGCCTCCCACTCAGGCCCAGAAAATAGGATATGCACATAATTAGTACTATTGGATAGGAAACACTCTGAAGTTTCTAAAAGTGTTAACATAATGTCTGTGAGTATAACAGAACGGATATAGCAGGTGAAAACCCGAGGAATTTCTGTCCTGGAAAAAGTGTTTTTGACACTGCCTCATTTTGAACCCCTCCCTATTGAAAATAGCCATTTCTGGGAGTAAGATTGCAGTACCTATTGCTTCCACTGGATGTCAACAGTCTCTAGACAGTGTTTGGTGATGTTATAGTTGCTCTGGATGGTAATAGAAGAAGAATTTCGAACTAGTCATCGGCTGTAAACAGAAGAGGAAGCACGTTCACGGGCTCGCGCGCGCTGTGGTTTTTTCCTTTCCTATCGTCCAGTTTATAATCCGGTTGAAATATTATAGTAAATATACATAAAAGTGTTCCTAAGGATACATTATCAATGATGTTTGATTGTTCTTGGACAAGTGTATAGGTTGAACGAGTTCTCTTCACGGTTCAATGGGCGAGTGGACGCTGTATTTTATGAACATAATGCGCCAAACAAACTGAGATTTATGGATATAATAAATGACTTTTTCTAACAAAAGAACCATTGGATGTCTTCGTTGGACACTTGGGAAGCCCTCAGCAGAAGTTCTTCAAAAGGTACGGTATTTGTTTTTGCTGTGAAATGTGTTTTGTGTGAACTGCAATGGTTTACGAATTTATGCTAATGGTAAAATATTGGAGGTGCTACCCTCGAACAATCAAATGTTGTGCTTTCGCCGTAAAGCCTTTTTGAAATCTGACAACGCTGTGATATTGCTAAGAAGCAGAGCTTTTGATGACTATGCAACACTTGCATATTGATGAATGTTTAATAATTCAACTTTTGGATTTTGAATTTGGCGCCTTGCATTTCACCGGGTAGTGTCGGGAGTGGCGACACTACCACTACTCGCTAGCGCCCCACCACTCCGTAAGTAGTTAAACATTCATCAATATACAAGTGTTGCATAGTCATCAAAAGCTCTGATTCTTGGCAATATCACAGCATTGTCAGATTTCTAAAAGGCTTTACGGCGAAAGCACAACATTTGTTTGTTTGAGGATAGCACCCCACATATTTTCCACATTAGCATAAATTCATATCCAGTGCGGGTCACACAAAACCCATATCACAGCTAAAATAAATCTCTTACCTTTCAAAGAACTTCTGCTGAGGGCTTCCCAAGTGTCCAACGAAGACATCCAATGGTTCTTTTGTTAGAAAAAGTCATTTATTATATCCATAAATCTCTGTTTGGTTGGCGCGTTATGATCAGCAAATCCAACATCGAATCGTCCATTGAACCGTGAAGAGAACTTGTTCAAATATACCTATCAACTTTTCCTAAACAAATCATAGATCATTTATAATGCATCATATCATGAAAATCAATACATTATAGCACGTTTTTTGGCTCATTCAGTATTTTATACCTAATTAAGTAAAGGTATTATCTTAAAATAATAATTTATATTCCTAAAACATAAGTTTAACATGATACTGGGGCTGCTTCCTGTTTTCATGAATATTAGATGTATAGCCCAGTGTCAAAACACCGGTTTTAGATGTCCAAATTCAAAATCAATATGCTGAAATAAACTGTGATATGTTGAAGACAAGGAAAATTACTCCCTACACACACACGTCACACTTGTAAATTAGTACCTTGTAAACTGCTCTCGCACCAATATTTACCAGGAGGCCACTCTAGACTGGAATTGATTAGCTTGTTTTACTGTAATCAGTAGCGTGCGCATATCAATCACAAACATAAATATTTGTATTGAAATCAATGAAACTGGTAAAAAAAAAACTGCATAGATAGGTACCGCTTGCACTCTTCTAACAGACAAAACTCAATGGACTTGGGTATACTACATATACCAGCAGATAAATGAGAGCCATTTATTAACTCATATCTCTGTGAGAAAAGGTTTACGGCAGACAGCTAATACGAATAAGGTATCACAACACTCACTTTTTGACTGAACAATTTCAATGAATCAACACCTCACATCGGTTTCAAAATAGCGACAGGGGTTGGCTTTCATTTGAATGATCGCTTAACCCTCAAATCCGCAAATTCATGTGAGGCCAGAGATGTTTATCTATATTTTATTCTTGCCACTATGGCCTTAAACTCCCACTACAGACAGAAACACTGGTACTAAACCAAAGGTATTGATTTGTTTTTGTAAGATTGTGATGATTGGAAACTTTTATACTAACACCACCAATGTGTGGTAAAAATTATGTGTATTTCCGTACATTTTTGTGTGGTGATAGTACCAAGGCGTTCTGTCTACCATGGGGAATTTAGCGTAATACATTTTTAACGTATGTCAAAATAATTCAATATTTAGATTTAAGATGATGAGAATTAATCACACTCACAGTTTTACATCTATTTCTTACTACTTTAATATGGAGAGAGTTTTAAAATGCTCCTAACCACAATTTAACAGTGCACTCTAGACTAGAGCTTCCATAGTGATTGTGCAGCAGGCTGAACGTTTGACATCTCTATATCTATTCTGTACAACATAGATAGACAGTTAGTCTCTTCCCACCTGCTGTGTCGACCCATTACACTTTTGATCCGATGATAGATCATTTTAATGAACACATCAATGCAACTTGATAAGAAAACCGCCCACTAGATAAAAACACTGGTCCAGTCAGGTGGGAATGAAGCCTATATCAACTCACACTGTTCCACTGATCCACTTTAACAACACTGTAGTTCTTGTAGCTCTGCTGTTTTTCCTCAATGAGTGGAAAAGCTGATTTTTCTTTCAGGGAAGGCTGGATTTGGAGTGAACGCTTTGAGTCCCATGCCTGCGTGTTTTAGTGATTCTAACCCCTTTTTAAACATTTAATGTTTGAGCTATAGACTGCTGCTTTTTTGCATTGGATTTGTCTATTTCTTTTGCTTCCTCGGATACCAACCGTTAGCATGTGCGATTAACAGGGGCTGACGGAGAGCGTTGTTTGTGAGACAAGCTGAGATTCTCACAAAACACACTCGTCTGTCTTGCTCTATGATGCTCACAAGACACACAATAGTCATTAGAAGGTCAGGGTTCTTTTACATAGAAGATCATTGGACATCCCATGACATAGTGTCTATCATACTGTCGTGCTTTATGTACAGTACCAGTCAAGTTTGGACACACCTAATCATTCAAGGTGTTCTTTATTTTTACTATTTTCTACATTGTAAAATAATAGTGAAGACATCAAAACTATGAATAACACATGGAATCGTGTAGTAACAAAAAAAGAGTTAAACAAATCAAAACGTATTTTATATTTGAGATTCTTCGAAGTAGCAAGCCTTTGCCTTGATGATAGCTTTGCAAACTCCTGGCATTCTCTCAACCAGCTTCATGAGGTAGTCACCTGGAATAAATTTTGATTAACAGGTGTGCCTTGTTAAAAGTTAATTTGCGAGTTTCTTTCCTTCTTAATACTTTTGAGCCAATCAGTTGTGTTGTGACAAGGTAGGGGTGGTATACAGAAGATAGCCCTATTTGGTAAAAGACCAAGTCCATATTATGGCAAGAACAGCTCAAATAAGCAAAGAGAAATGACAGTCCCATCATTACTTTAAGACATGAAGGTCAGTCAATGCGGAAAGTGCAGTCGCAAAAACCATCAAGCTCAATGATGAAACTGGCTCCCATGAGGACCGCAATAGGAAAGGAAGACCCAGAGTTACCTCTGCTGCAGGGGATAAGTTCATTAGAGTTAACTGCACCTCAGATTGCAGCCCAGTACGTCCTGTTCCGGCTCCACGCACCGGTCTCCAGGGTTTCATCCCATCCCAGTACGTCCTGTTCTGGCTCCACGCACCAGGCCTCCAGGGTGTCGTCCCTGCCCAGTACGTCCTGTTCCGGCTCCACGCACCAGGCCTCCAGGGTGTCGTCCCAGCCTAGTATGTCCTGTTCTGGCTCCACGCACCAGACCTGCAGTGCACCTCTCCAGTCCGGTACGTCCTGTTCCGGCTCCACGCACCAGGCCTCCAGGGTGTCGTCCCAGCCTAGTATGTCCTGTTCTGGCTCCACGCACCAGACCTGCAGTGCGCCTCTTCAGTCCGATACGTCCTGTTCCGGCTCCACGCATCAGGCCTCCAGTGCGTTGTCCCAGTCCGGTACGTCCTGTTCCGTCTCCACGCATCAGGCCTCCAGTGCGTCGTCCCAGTCCGGTACGTCCTGTTCCGTCTCCACGCATCAGGCCTCCAGTGCGTCGTCCCAGTCCGGTACGCCCTGTTCCGGCTGCACGCACCAGGCCTTCAGTGCGTCGTCCCAGTCCGGTACGTCCTGTTCTGGCTCCACGCATCAGGCCTCCAGTGCGTGAGACCAGTCCGGTGAGACCTATGCCGGCTCCACGCACTGGGCCTCCAGTGTGCCTTCTCAGCCCGGCACGTCCCGCACGGTCTGTTTATGCTTTATTGTTTTTGTAGTTGGTTACATTTTCGGTAGTAAAACATGTGGAACGCTATGCCCGCTGCGCCTTGGTCCAGTTATTCAAACGATCGTGACAGTAACAGTACTGTAATACATTCACATGGTTGCTATCACAAACTCCACACAGTTGTCACTGACTAGTTATATGACTATATATTAATTTCCAACTTATCCAACAATTTCTGTACTTACAGCATTCTAATACATTTATTTTCTATCAGGTTTTTGCTTGACAGACCTTATTTTTAGATTGACATTTGTTAATAAAATTCATGAATGCAACTGTTTATGTCAGATTGGTTTGTCTTCTACTTGTAGCCCTGGTTGTCCTGAAAATAAAATTGCAAAACACTTCAATGTGAGGCTAAATGACGGCAGAGCAAGCAGATAAATGAAAGTAATGAATTTCAGGTTTTTCACTTAGGGATTGCCTGGGTCTAATAAGGTTTTAATCTACTTGAGATGGTGGATGATATTGGAGCATGCCTGATGTCTCCTTCAGAGCACAGCACAGCACACAGGAAGTCATTACACAGAGGAGATGCACAGAGGAATCAATGAGACTGGACTCTTATCTCCATCTCCAATCTCTCTTCTGGGCTATTAATGTTAATTACTTTGGAGTCTTCTCTATGTTCGTCAGTAAACAAGGAATCAGCAAGCAGGCATTAAGATTAAAAGCATTAACACAGAATATGTTTAGTGATGCGGGAAGCAAATACTAAAGTGCCCCTGAGGTTATAAAAGGCTAGGTAAAATTACCATTGGAATGAGATGTAATAGTGCATCATTTTACTACCTCAGTTGTGTTTGAGAGGATTAGTGAGTCACCGTTGTTTGAAACGTAATGTGAGATGCCACTTCTCCTGATAGTTGGATGTTAAGGAATAGGCTACCTACCAATCATGTATTATACATATGTGCAGTGCATTCGGAAAGTATTCAGACGCCTTGACTTTTTCCAAATTTTGTTAAGTTACAGCCTTATTCTAAAATGTAATGAATTAAAATTTTCATCAATCTACACACAATACCCCATAATGACAAAGTGAAAACTGTTTTTTTTTAATGTTTGCACATTTATTACAAATAAAAATACATAAATACCTTATTTACATACTGTATATCATACACTACAGTTGAGGAACAATTGGAAAGTAATTCTGCTTTGAAAGTTGACACATTTGTAACCTCTCTTTTAAGAACATTGCTCTTTTGGTACCTACTGGAGAGCTCTTCTTTGCATCGTTCACACCCTCTTAAGCTTTAGTACACCCATCTCTTTATGGATTCACATGTGAGGCTATGTACAAGTGAGGCTATGTAAGATTTCAAGACTAAAGGCTGGTTTATACTACGTATATACACCGTTTGTAAATTTGATCTGGAGTGCCAGAGTGTGCTCTGGCCTTTTGTAAACTCAGAGCGATGTCAGATTGTCTGTTTGTAAATTCAGTGTGTTTCGCTCTCAGAGCGTTCAGAGCGCATACTGGACACTCTGGCCTAGGAGTACGGTTGATCCGAGCATTCTGACCTAACAACAGCAGTCAAGCACCCAAGCTAAATGGCTAACGTTGGCTAGCTTGCTACCTATTTCCAGACACCAATGAGAGAACAGCTCACTGACCATTTTACTCACCCTAGCAGAGCTGGTTAGGCTGTTTTTATGTTATCCAGAGCGTTGGTGACTGCAACTGTGCTGCTGGCAACAATTTAATTACGCTTTTTTGCCAACATTTACAGACACTGGCCATATTCAACGGGTGTTGAGCGTTCATAAATGTGTCAGTTATTCTGCGCTCTGGCACAATCAGACGAGAGTGCTCTGAAATCGGAGTAGATAGACAGAATTGACCAGCTACAGCTATCGGCAGTTGTTGCAGTGACATAAACATTATATTGAAAAAGTTACTTGCATAGCGGAGTCTTTTGTTTAGAAATGTAGCTAGCTATCTAAACAGTGAACCATAATCCCAACTCATAACGTTACTACCCTGCATGAATCTGTAGGTAACTAACCAACCAGGTTCAATGTTAGCTAGCTAACATTAGGCTATAACTAGCAATGCAAATGGCTCTGAAATACGAATAATATTACTACACAGATCATACACGTAACATTAGATAGCTAGCCAGCCAGCTTACATTAACTTGCTAGCTAACAGTACACTTTAACTTGAAAGTAAAACAACTTCCTGACAAAATTTGAAATGTGTAATATCTGAAAATGTAGCTAGCTAAACTATCTTACCCGTATACATGGATGGACACTTCTCCCTCTCTGTCACGGATGCCATGGTTGCCCTTAGCTTGAAGATGTAATCTGGAGACAGGTGTTTTATTCAACAGCCTTCGGTGTGTTCTCTTTTTGACTCCGTCTGCATATTTGCAATCAAACGCCAGAATTTTCTCAATTTCCTTAGCTATCATACTCTAATTCCACTGATTTCAAAACTCAGTCCTCCAGAAAGTGGAGAGCAACACTTATGCAGTTGTACTACGTGATATCTTTTTTAAAAAAGCAGCGTTAAAAAGGATTACCTACACATACTGACCAGCTTGTGTTATAGACAGGAGCGTGCTACATGGCAGACCAATCCAAACTCATCTCTCGGCATGTCCAGCCCACTCATTATCTCAGCCAATCATGGCTAGCGGGAAGGTTGCTGACTTTTTCTGTGGCTAACCCATCTAGACTCGTTTTTCTGTGGCTAACCCATCTAGGCTTGTAATTTAACATATTTTTTCCCGTATTTACAGATGGCATAGAAGTTTGTTATTAAGGAACATGATAGTTCAAATCTTCCAGAAGGCATTTCTGCCAAAATACAAATTTCGATAAAAAAAAGGTTACGTTTAAATGGTGCTCCTGTGAAGTAGTGACGTGTGACATACGCCTAGTTTCCTGAAACGAGTCACAAATGAGATATTTCAGTTGTTGTTGTTTTATTAATTTGATAACATTTCTAAAAACCTGTTTTAGCTTTGTCATTATGGGATATTGTGTGTAGATTGATGAGGGGGAATAATAAGGCTATAAGGCTGTAAGTAACAAAATGTGGAAAAAGTCAAGGCGTCTGAATAATTTCCGAATCCACTGGATATTAAATGTCTATATTATACATCTCTCATATGCAGGCCAAATTGGACTGGTGTGGAGATTACGCCTCTTGCCCTCTTCTATGTTGCACCACAATCAGTTACATTTAATTCCTTGCTCTAATGATCTGTCAGTGCTTGTTTTATGTTTATTTGGTAGCCTTCTGCCATTCATCCACAATTAAAGACTTGGGTGTATGAAAATGTACTCTTTTAGAACACAGAAAGTGTCACAGTGTTTTATGTTGTTATTCCCTTTTATTCATAGTTTTTGAAAGGCAAGTGTTACATGTGAGCAATTTTAGAGGATTATTATGTCTAATAATCCAACTTGTCAAATTGTCAAAGCAAACTCAAAGCAGGCAACAGACTCCGGGACTGGTTGTGCGGCTCTATGCAATATGTTTTAATAGGTTCCTAATGAGCTGTGGATGTGGGATGGGTGTTCTCAAATTCCAAACTCTCAGCACTCAATTCTTGGTTGAAAAGACAGCATTCATATTAGATATGCAGGCAGCCTACGGAGCAGGCTTTGTGGAGTGATCATGCAGAGACGGCAACGCAGACACACTGTCAGTGACAAAATGAAACACCCTTCACACAGAGATGGTGGAACATGAGAGACGCAGTGGCACGTCAGTTATTCTGTCAGATTAACCCATGCAGGGTTGTTTTGTTGTTTACTGTGAACCCATAGGAAAAAACATAACTATTGTAATAGATTTAGAACCGTGGCATTTTCTTCAAGGCTGATGACTGTGCTGGGGTTCTTCCAATATTACACAAAATTGGACGTAGTTGACCTACTTGATGATTTAACACATTTTCAACATACTAATCAGAAAATGATCTTCAATATAGGCTTATCTCTATGCTGTTGTTGTTTGGGGCTTGTTTACTGTATTTTGTTGGGGTATGTATCCCTGTCATAAAGGGAGCACTGGAGAATGGCCCCGGAGTCAGGGAATCCCAGAGAGCTCAAGTGTAATAAATCAGGCAGAAAGCTGGAGGAGAAGGAGAAAGTGCTGATGGGAATTTGCCTCAAAGCTTTCACTGTAGCCTTCAGTGTTCGGCCTGTCAGACTGTAGGTTCTGCTTAACATAGCATGAGTCCTCAGCCTCTGCCTATACAGCCTCTTTACAGCAGCTTACATGTATAGCGCTAAGCCCTCACCTGATACTATCTTCACATTGCATGTCCAGCAAGTAAACAGTCCAGCAAGTAAACAGATTTACAGCAGCTTTGCACGTACTGTAGAACAGAAGAGGAGAAAATAATATTTTGTATAATTTTTCTTGATATTATATATCCCCCATATTTGACGCTGAACACATTACTAAACCAAGTTCTAAGCAAGAGGAGTAGAAATATTTTCCTGAATTTCATTTTTGTCCTCCTCTGCTCTACTCCGCCTTAACCTTTCATTGTGGTGTATGTTTTGTTTTTGAGCCTCTCCTTCACATATTGCCTGCGGTTTCAGCTCATTTGTTTCAGGACTTGCTGTGTCTGTTTGGTTGACGTCATCGTCCTCGGTAGTGCAGGTGGGTGAGGGATACGTCGAAGACCCTTTAATGTGTCTGAAAGTGTTACATCTCAAACTCTGGCTCCCGATGACATCCCTCACCAGCAGCGGCCCTCAGAGCATTACCTGAAGTTGCAGATTCCTTTGCCTCAATATATTTACACTGTCACTGCAAATAGCAGCCACCCTGCAGATGATACTAGTAAGAACAACCTCTGGGGATGTTTTCTCATTCCTCATTTTTATTAAACCAGTCTGCACATCACACCCGCCTGCCATTTGAATTCCAGAGAAGACTGTGAGGAACTAGAGTTCTGTAGACTGTATTGTTTCTCTCTAAGTGCCTGCGTGGTGTTTTTAGAGGTTGTTCTTAGATAACTGGAGTGTGTTCAGTGTGGTATGTGTAAAGATCTAGGGCTTTAGGAGTGAAAATGTTATTTTGGGAGAAATTTTCCTGCTTTAACCCCCCCATAACCCTCATGCCACACCCCAGTCCTCCCTGTGCCTTTTCCCATGTGTCACTCTTACTGTAAAATCCTCTCAGCTTGATAAGTGAACATCATGAGGCAAGTGGATGATGAAATTAGTATGTAAATACATTGACAATCTGTTACCATTAAGCAGTCCACTTCATGTCAGTTGAATGCCTAATGATTCATGACTTTCACTTAAAAAATATTAACATTCACGCTCTGTTGGATCTTGGAATGATTGAAAAGAAACACCAATGATTGATTCTTCTCTCCTTCTCTGTGTTCCCACAGGACTTGGGACTCCAGGGAACATCCCTTAATGATATCCTCTATAAGAACGCAGCCTTTCTCAACCTGGTGGATCCAATCTCCCATGAGCTCCTGCTCAGCCTGGCCAAAGACATGCAGTGTCCAAAGAGGGTAAGCCCATCGTACTGTCTGGCTGTTGATCTGTCTGTCTGTCTATTTGTCTCGACCTCCTCAGCCGTGCTGTTGTCAGGGAACATCAAATGAGATCGGGCACAGAAAATAGAAC
The DNA here is from genome assembly GCA_030435695.1 of Brachymystax lenok tsinlingensis. Lineage (NCBI taxonomy): Eukaryota > Metazoa > Chordata > Actinopteri > Salmoniformes > Salmonidae > Brachymystax > Brachymystax lenok. Next base: position 12,315,377 of record CM059815.1, on the reverse strand, counting down.
GTTTAGGAATCCACAGCTGCAAGGGTCAATTCAAGAGCATGTACATGACGGACAGTCTTTTAGAAATATGACTGCTAGGCCACTTGGTTTGGTTCCAGCCTTCCAAATGCTGCCAGTATCCATACAGTCGTTATGATTAGGCTCTAAACGATGCCTGTGTGTGTGCACGTGTTCACTCTTGGGGTGCCGGAGACATGGGCACCTATTTATAACTAACGGCCAGAAGTAGGTCAGCCACAGTGTGGTGTCATTTCAACAACGTAGACAACTTACAACACAGTATCTTCTGTTTCTTGTTACTTTTTATTCAGTATTCACTTGCATGAAAATAGGTAATAGTGGACAATTGATCTAAAATGATGAATTTACTGCCAAGAAAAAATGAAGCAGACAATAGCTCATGTAGAGTTTTCGGCCAAAAGTGTTTGCTCCTTCCTAAAAGACTTAGACCAATGCTTCTCAAACCTTTGTTTTCATCATCTTCTGGTGTAAATTCATTTGCTGGGAGCTTGAATCTCTAAGATTGATGCGGTTGACCTTTCCCTTGCTTTAAAGATGTACCAGGCATCTTTTGATAAGCTCTTTTCCCAATAAATGGCTTCCCAGAAGAATATGCCGGGAAGGGGCACACTTTCCAATAATAACAAAGGCAGACAGCTGTGCCCAGCTAACAGGCTCGTCTTGTTTAAACTGGCGCCCAGAGAGATCTAGCTACACATTGTGAAATATAGTAGATAGAAAAGTTGAACTATGAAGCACTTCTTCTCCTTAACAGATTATAAAAAATACCTTTGAAAAAAGGCTACTTTGAAATCAGATCTTTCAGTAAGGGCAGCATACCTAGGGTGGTGTGTATTGGATTATTTTTTTTTTTTTGGGGGTGAGTGGGTAGTGTGGGTTTGGAAGGGGTGTTCTCTGCTGCTTCCCACTGGGAACAAATTGGTTGAGTCAACGTTGATTCAATGTAATTTGTCAACGTATAATGACCTTGTATAAAATATGGTACATTTGTACCTTTAAAACAACGTGAGATGTTTGGTCTCCCATCCAGGGTTTTAACCAGAGCAAATGAAATGTGATCATACTGCGTTTTCACATATGAAATTTGGTACCCTGGTTTGGTTTCCTGGAGCGTTTGTGAGAATTCTACAGTATGCGTTTTGCTTTCACAAGACCTGAAAATAACAATTTCAGGGTTTGAATAGCAAGACGCAAATTCTACATGATGTTATTGAGCTATCTTGTTTACAACGGGCAAAATAATTCAGTGCGACTCGCGCTGCCATGTCGCAATACCTGGTACTTTTGTCCTGGATCTTGGACCCGCTACTCACGCAGGTCCAGGATTCGTTTGCGTTTCACACATGCTCTATATAGCGTGGATCAGGGTACCAAACTGTCCAGGAAACGGATCGTAAGGGGATATGTGAAAGCGCCCTTTATCACTCATATAACATCAATGATGCTATTTAGGCCTATATAGCATTTGCAAAGTCATCAACAGCTATTGTTTCAATTCAACCCAGAATTCAACAAAAAAAAACAATACAATAGGCCTAGGGTTTAAACCCCTGATTTAAAATGTTATGATATTCAGTGATATTGAGTATATTTGCATATACTCCAGACTGTCATGAAGAGTGATCAGATGAATTCCCTCTTTGCCATGCAAATTAACTGAATCCCCCCCCCCAAAAAAACATTTCCACTGCATTTTAGCCCTGCCACAAAAGGACAGGCTGACATCATGTCAGTGATTCTCTCGTTAACACAGGTGTGAGTGTTGACGAGGACAAGGCTGGAGATCACTTTGTCATGCTGATTGAGTTCGAATAACAGACTGGAAGCTTCAAAAGGAGGGTGGTGCTTGGAATCATTGTTCTTACTCTGTCAACCATGCTTACCTGCAGGAAACACGTGCCGTCATCATTGCTTTGCACAAAAAGGGCTTCACAGGCAAGGATATTGCTGCCAGTAAGATTGCACCTAAATCAACCATTTATCGGATCACCAAGAACTTCAAGGACAGCGGTTCAATTGTTCAAAAGGCTTCAGGGCGCCCAAGAAAGTCCAGCAAGCGCCAGGACCGTCTCCTAAAGTTGATTCAGCTGCGGAATCGGGGCATCACCAGTACAGAGCTTGCTCAGGAATGGCAGCAGGCAGGTGTGAGTGCATCTGCACGCACAGTGAGGCGAAGACTTTTGGAGGATGGCCTGGTGTCAAGAAGGGCAGCAAAGAAGCCACTACTCTCCAGGACAAACATCAGGGACAGACTGATATTCTGCAAAAGGTACAGGGATTGGACTGCTGAGGACTGGGGTAAAGTCATTTTCTCTGATGAATCCCCTTTCTGATTGTTTGGGGCATCCGGAAAAAAGCTTGTCCGGAGAAGACAAGGTGAGCGCTACCATCAGTCCTGTGTCATGCCAACAGTGAAGCATCCTGAGACCATTCATGTGTGGGGTTGCTTCTCAGCCAAGGGAGTGGGCTCACTCACAATTTTGCCTAAGAACACAGCCATGAATAAAGAATGGTACCAACACATCCTTTGAGAGCAACTTCTCCCAACCATCCAGGAACAGTTTGGTGACGAACAATGCCTTTTCCAGCATGATGGAGCACCTTGCCATAAGGCAAAATTGATAACTAAGTGGCTCGGGGAACAAAACATTGATATTTTAGTCCATGGCCAGGAAACTCCCCAGAACTTAATCCCATTGAGAACTTGTGGTCAATCCTAAAGTGGCGGGTGGACAAACAAAACCCCACAAATTCTGACAAACACCAAGCATTGATTATGCAAGAATGGGCTGCCATCAGTTAGGATGTAGCCCAGAAGTTAATTGACAGCATGCCAGGGTGGATTGTAGAGGTCTTGAAAAAGAAGGGTCAACACTGCAAATATTGACTCTTTGCATCAACTTCATGTAATTGTCAATAAAAGCCTTTTACACTTATTAAATGCTTGTAATTATACTTCAGTATTCCATAGTAACATCTGACAAAAATATCAAAAGACACTGAAGCAGCAAACTTTGGAAATTCATATTTGTGTCATTCTCAAAACTTTTGGCCACGACTGTACATTTCTTGGTGTATAATCATATAAAGCATGCATGTTCAAGACAGCATGTATAGGTCATCACAGGTCTGTGGAGATCTTCACATTTGCTGTAATAATCTGTGCAGAATCTCAAACAGCATTGATCAGATGTATCTCAACTGCAATCCAGGTCATTTGGTTCTGCTATTAGATGAAGCACAGTGATAAGACATTAAGATGTTGTATAAATAAACAATATATCGGATTTGAACTTTGCTGTGCTTTTAAATGGTTGAAAGTGCAGTGATAGATATGTGGGTGACCACCAAACCAGAAATCTGACATTGTTTATCCATTGGAATTTGGTTGTGCTTTTAGATGGTTGAAGGCATAATGATAACACATTGGGAATTCAACTAACTTTTGGCTGTCTTTTTGAGTGGGTGAATATAGGTTGTAATCTCATTGATGAACGTCTCAACCAAATATGACCCTATTATCTTGAAATGACGTGGTGTACCTAGGGGGTGGTGACTTGGCAGGGTTTGTGAAATGTGACAGGGATTTAGTGAGTTGGTCTGCTGTGCCTCAGGGCCTCAGCTGCAGGTCCAGTCACGGTTCTTCCTCCTTTACCTCTATGCTTCAAGGGACTGACAATCGAATGCCAACAACAACTCATCAAAACGTTTCACTGCTTCAAAATGCATCACAACACATTACTATTATTATGCATTCAACTATGGAACTGTATATCTAACTCGAGCCCTGTGGTCATCTAAGTCTATGAATATTCAGAATCGTGTTTGAATTTGAGTGAAAAACATGTTTTGAACAATGTTAAACAGATTCCATGTTGACAATGCCCGAATTCACATCAAAGAGAAAAACATGTTATTTCCAGATTATAGTCAATAGCTTTTCTAAGACTACTTCCATTCAGTGAACCCTTTTCCCACCAAGATTTAACATAACAATTATTGTAATGGTGTTCTCACTGTCATTCCATTGCCTGAAACAAAATGCTGGAAGGTTTGAAGTGTATGAGGCATGTTTTGTGCCACACGGAGTGGGAATGGTTAATCGCCTGAAGTAAATTGCCCCTGTCTTGTTTCTCTTTTGCTGCGTTGCCTCTTTCTTGTTGTTGTGTTGTACCATTAATTAGATTTACCCTGCTCTGCTCAACCCAATCCGTTTAAAGTCTTTGACAGAGGAAGGGAGAGCGAGAGAGGGGGGAGAGGGAGAAAAAGCAAGGGAGCAGGAGCTGGAGCAAGACCAAGGAGGAGAAGAGAGGGACAGATGCAAAAGCATATTTTAATGTATAAAATGCTCTAGGCAACCATGTTCGATGGACAAATGAGAAGAGCCTTGAGATAATTTGGTGAAAGCAGTCAAAAGGTTGGATTGAGTGATAAAGTCTAGCTTAAAGTGTGTGCATTTGTGTGTTTTTGTATACGTGTGTGTTACAGGAGAAGGACACCCTGAAGTCGTCCGACAAGATCTGCAGACAGCTGATATTCCACCTGACCCCTCACTCCAAATGGATGAGACAGAGCGTGCACAGGAGGAAGTCACAGGCCTGGTGAGTTCGTCCGTCTACCCGTTTGCACATCCACACACCGGGACAGCTACTGCCATAACACCAACGCAAATGAATAAACAGCTAACAGCAAACTTACATCAGAGCAGTGATACGGTACACATGCCCTAAAACGTTCTAAACCCACTAGCATCTCTAAAACAAGACTGTCTCGTGTTCAGTGTGTGTGTCAGAGATAAGTCACTCCTGACATAGGGCTAAGGCGCTTTACTGTACAATACCTGCTAGGATTTAATGTGTTAGATCAGGGCTCTCCAACTCTGTCATTGGAGAGCTACCCTTCTGTAAGTTTTCATTCCAACCCCACTTGTAACGAACCTGATTCAGCTTATCAACCAGCTAATTTGTAGAAGCAGGTGCCCTAAATTAGGGTTGGGAGTGAAAACCTAGAGGATTGGTATCTCTCCAGGAACAAGTTTGGAGAGCCCTGTGTTAGATAATTATACAGCAGCACCAGCTGCCACAAAGTCTAATACGTTAATGTCTTGGGGTCCTATAATATAGACCTGTGTAGTAGCCTATTGTTTGAGGCAGGATATCATGTTCACTTGGTGCAGAATCAGTTTCTTGGGGAGTGTACTGTCGCCTCACTGCACAGCTTGACAACTGCCATGGTACTGTAGACTTATCTCACCCAGAAATAAACGAACAAATCAATCATAATGAATAACAGAAAGGTTTTAATGAAATAAAACATCAGACAGATCCAGCTGGAGAAACGCTGTGTAAAGAATAGACAGAACTGCAAATGCTCTCCAGCTCTAATTGCCAAGCAGGTGCATTTGAGGGGAAGAAGGGAGGAAACAATCTAATGATCTTCATGTGTTTCCATCTCCCTGAGCAATTAAACTAGTGTGTGAGATGTTTGACAGCCCCAGTTGAACCTCCTAGCCCGTCTCCTTGTTGCAACGTTTCAAAAGAAGTGTCAACAATAACGAGGCTGGCTCTCCCACTGTGTTCATTAGCAGACTCTGCTCTGTCAGCAGGCTCCTCGCTGTAAACCGTCCTTCTTATCACTGCCTCAACCCTAACTAACTATCCAGCCAGGCAGCCTCTCTCCTCACTGCCTCAATCCTTACTAACTACCCAGCCAGACAGCCTCTCTCCTCACTGCCTCAAAACCGAACTAACTACCCGGCCAGGCAGCCTCTCTCCTCACTGCCTCAACCCTAACTAACTACCCAGCCAGGCAGCCTTTCTCACTGCCTCAACCCTAACTAACTACCCAGCCAGACAGCCTCTCTCCTCTCTTTCTCAATCCTCACTAACTACCCAGCCAGGCAGCTTCTCTTCTCACTGCCTCGACCCTAACTACCCAGCCAGGCAGCCTCTCTCCTCACTGCCTCATCCCTAACTAACTACCCAACCAGGCAGCTTCTCTCCTCACTGCCTCAACCCTAACTAACTACCCAGCCAGGCAGCCTCTCCTCACTGCCTCAGCCCTAACTAACTACCCAGCCAGACAGCCTCAGCCATACTGTGATGGAACCCCGTTAACCAGGGTTCCGTTAGCTAGTAATAGTCGCCTTTTGACCGATAAAAGAATTGGTGCCGACCAAGAAGAAGAAAAAATCTGATTGCGAAATAATGCTATTTAGCCTATTAATTGATGGAAATACCATTCCATGTACTTTAAATACATTTGACTGGTCATGCTTATTGGTGTATAGGTTAATTTGCATCATTTAGTGGAATTAAATTGGCACGTGTACAGTATATTCGTTATGTATCTTATTTATCACATGCGTACAGCACACAAATACAGAGCCTTTGAGTGGAAAATCTCAAACAGCAAATGCATAGGCAACAGAAGGCATGCTTCATCAGCACTTCACACACCACTTTGCAATGAACTGGAGGCAGTATGCATTTTGAAAACATATACTGAATCCTTTGAAACCTGATCGTTTTAATACATAAACTCAGCAAAAAAGAAACGTCCCTTTTTCAGGACCCTGTCTTTCAAAGATTATTCGTAGAAAATCCAAATAACAGATCTTCATTGTTAAGGGTTTTAACACTGTTTCACAACCATAAACAATTAATGAACATGCACCTGTGGAACGGTCATTAAGACACTAACAGCTTACAGACGGTAGGCAATTAAGGTCACAGTTATGAAAACTTAGGACACTAAAGAGGCATTTCTACTGACTCTGAAAAACACCAAAAGAAAGATGCCCAGGGTCCCTGCTCATCTTTGGTAACATGCCTTAGGCATGCTGCAAGGAGGCATGAGGACTGCAGATGTGGCCAGGGCAATAAATTGCAATGTCCGTACTGTGAGACACCTTAGACAGCGCTACAGGGAAACAGGACGGACAGCTCATCGTCCTCACAGTGGCAGGCCATGTGTAACAACACCTGCAAAGGATTGGTACATCCGAACATCACACCTGCGGGACAGGTACAGGATGGCAACAACAACTGCCCGAGTTACACAACGCACAATCCCTCCATCAGTGCTCAGACTGTGAGGACCCCAGACCATGACGGACCGTCCACCTCCAAATCGATCCTGCTCCAGAGTACAGGCCTCGGTGTAACGCTCATTCTTTAGACGATAAACGCGAATCCGACCATCACCCCTGGTGAGACAAAACCGTGACTCGTCAGTTAAGAGCACTTTTTGCCAGTCCTGTCTGGTCCAGCGACTGTGGGTTTGTGCCCATAGGCGACGTTGTTGCCGGTGATGTCTGGTGAGGACCTGCCTCACAACAGGCCTACAAGCCCGGAGGGTGAGGGCTAGGGCCATTCTCCCCAGAAATGTCCGGGAACTTGAAGGTGCCTTGGTGGAAGAGTGGGGTAACATCTCACAGCAAGAACTGGCAAATCTGGTGCAGTCCATGAGGAGGAGATGCACTGCAGTACTTAATGCAGCTGGTGGCCACACCAGATACCCACTGTTACTTTTGATTTTGACCCCCTTTGTTCAGGGACACATTATTCAATTTCTGTTAGTCACATGTCTGTGGAACTTGTTCAGTTTGTGGAACTTGTTCAGTTAATGTCTCAGTTGTTGAATCTTATGTTTCCTGAAAATAAATGCAGTTGACAGTGAGAAGATGTTTCTTTTTTTGCTGAGTTTATTATGAGGCATGTCTTACGTTGCTTCCAAGTAGCCTAGCCAAAATCAGACCATATCCGTGGACAATGATTTAATATCAACTTTCTTTCATTATCCAGTAGCCAAAGGCACAATGCTAGTCCTATTAGCAACCTATGCTAGTTGTTGCATATTAGATCTCCCCTCTTTCTAAATGAAAACATCTGAAAAAATCTCTGTCACATGAAACCACTCGCATGCACAGTGCCCTTTTTAAAACTGTGTTTTCCCGCTAATTGCATTATGGAACAAACATTGCTGTGTGCATCGCTGCGCTTAGCTATAATGTGAAGAAATAATAGTTTATCAACATTTTAAGCTAAATGTCCTGATCTGTTGCGTCAGATTCGTTTTTCTTTTTATTATTTTTTTTATGTAACCTAGGCCTACTGGTTGTATGAATTCGGGTCCCACAACTGTTCCAGAGCCTGTTTGGAATAGGCTATTTCTTTCTCGACAAGCTGACCAATAGAATAGGTCGATTTTGTTCTATGTAGGATAGTAGATTGACATAGGTTAGTGATTTTGCTGTTCATTACTCATCTTATTGGCTGTGGAAAAGTAAATGTGGACAGTTATTCTAACATCTTTAAAGTGTACATCAGAATTCGGTAAGAAGTATCTGAACACCAGTCGAGGAAGTATCTGGACATCGTTGCATCCTCGACTTATGTTCTGTTCATATGAATTACCATAATCAAAATGGGAGTTCTGTCATTCTGAGCACCGTGGATGGACGCCCTAATCAGGTTACGCACCGAATGCATATGGGTCCGGTAAATTTCTCAAGTGTGCAGTAAATGAAAATGCTGGCGGTCAAATATCCGGCGCCACATTTTCCAAACAGAAACCCTGCCATCAACCCATTTCTATTCAAGTACATTTCCAGGCTTAATGAACAATCTCAGAAGACTTTGAAAGAGTGTGTGCTGTGAATATACTAGTAGCATTTAGAATTCATTATGGTTTCACTGTTTCAATGATAATAGGTATTTAACAATGTTTGATAATGGGTATACTAGTAATCTTCCCCTTTTATCCTCTTTATCTCTCACTCTCTCTCTCTCGCTCAATCTCTCTCTCTCTTGCTCACTCTCTCTCTCTCTCTCTCTCTCTCTCTCTCTCTCTCTCTCAGTTTCTCTCATGCTCCCTCTCTCCCGCTCCCTCTCAGGTTGGTCCTATTTTAAAATCATTTTTCTCACATAGATTTAAAAAAAAAAATCTTTCTTTCTTTTAAGAGTCCATTTTGTTCAGCAGTTGCCTCACAGAGAGAACAGAGCAGGTCTGCGGTCTGAGCTGGGGCTCTAGGGAAAACCTTCTGTCATAGAGAGAGAGAAGAAGAGAGAGCGAAGAGAGAGGGAGAGAAAGAAACTGAGAGGGTGGGTGGGGGAGGGGGGGCGCACTACAAGGTTACCCATTAGAACCCCTGTGTTTCTTTCATTCCTCCCACCTCGTCTTGCAGTAAATAGGTTACAGCTATAGATCTGTTCTCTCATGTATAAGAAAGAAAATACTTATTACATGTGCAATAGCATGCTTTCCAGCGACAGAAAATGAAATTATTTTCACAGAGGAGATGGAATAGAATCCATTGTATTCGTTTCAGAGCTCATGCATAAAATGTATTACTTCAGTCAGCTCAGTCCTAGAACACTGTGTAATGTGAAGAGCCATTTTGGCCTTTATTGTTTGGAATCGTGTCCCAGGAGAGTTGAAAGTCTATTTGATTAGTGTCCGCAATAGCATGTTATATTGTCCTCCTTATAATAAATTGCTGAGTCCCCCTGAACATGAGTATAATGTTTTCTAAATCTGCATTGGATTTCAAGTTAATAAACTCCATATTCTTTAATACCCTGAAATTGCTCTTCCAGCACAATCGGAGGAGAATTCGCTCAAATAGCAGATGTTATTTCATACTTATCTTTACTTCCAGGCAATCACTGACACCGTCATCTGAGGTCTTAATAACGACATCCAATGATGAATCTAGCTCAGTAAAATTGGAAGAAGCCCTGCCTGCAGCCATTTTAGTGGATACTGTAATACAACATTCCCCCTGTAGTAATAAATGCATTGCACAGTACTAGCTGATGAGGGTTTGAAGTTATAAAGGAAGTCAGTGGATATGAGTTAAATGCTCTATGCTGTGTGAGCATGCTCAGTAAATACGTGATTCTACTTCTAACCCAATTGCTATTTCTTTTTATCCCTTTATATGGTACTACACTCATACTAAACTCATAATTCAGAAGCATTATCAGCTGCATGGGTCAACGGTTAACCAAGCAGCCCAATAGAAAGCGTTATCAGCTTTAGGTGAATAGTTAAAAGAGTAAGCTACTGCCGTTGAGTGCTTTTATGGCTGTCGGGCTGTTAGAAAATCAAAATGTATTGGTCACATACACATGGTTAGCAGATGTTAATGCGAATGTAGCGAAATGCTTGTGCTTCTAGTTTCGACAGTGCAGTAATGTATCACAAGTAATCAAACAATTCCTCAACAACTACCTAATACACACAAATCTAAAGGGATGAAATAAGAATATGTACATGTAAATATATGGATGAGCGATGGCCGAGCAGCATAGGGTAGGTGCAATAGATGGTATAAGGTACAGTATATACATATGAGATGAGTAATGCAAGATATGTAAACATGATTAAAGTGGTGTTGTTTATAGTGACTAGTGATCCATTTTTTTAAGTGTCCAGTGATTGGGTCTCAATGTAGGCAGCAGCCTCTCTGAGTTAGTGATTGCTGTTTAGCAGTCTGATGGCCTTGGTCCCAGCTTTGATGCACCTGTACTAACCTCGCACAGGTCTTATCAGCTGTGCATGTGGGTGAATATATCCACTCTGACTCCATCTGTCTGCTACACGTGAGGCTGTCAACCAGGGCCTCTGATATCTGACCCAGACACAGGCTACAGAATCAGACGATTAGGTTACATATGGTACCAAGCACGCATTTGACAGCCTGTTCCTTACTGCTATCCCTAGCACACTGCTGGCCCACTTACCTTTGCACACACAAACCTTTGCACACACACACACCCACACATCTACGCACTTCCACATACACTCTGGCTGTGACATGAGGTAACAGGTTCATTCAAGGCAGGTGGAGTAGGTAGGGTTTCAGTCAACTCAGCACGTGTCAAGCCCTGTTTGATTGACTGTCAATTTCACACTGATCCGAAGGTGTGAAAGGACTTGATACAGTGGCAAAAAAAGATACTGCCAAGGTTACTTTTGCACCTCCCATGCAATGTAACTCTTTATTGGTCTTTCTTGCCTATTTTTGTCCCTTGAATTCACTCCTACGGACATTGTAGCATGCTTTTCATTGGATTGCTTGTTCAGCTGAGCGTGCAGTGTTGTATACAAGTTGACGTTGGTTAACTCAGACAGTACAGGTTAATTAGCTACCCTGCTCAGGAGCACAACAGCGTTCTGTCATGCTATTGCTACCACTACCTGTTGTATTGCTACCATTGTTCAGTGACTCCAGTAGACTTGTGAGTGTAGGCCAAAGTTGTTCATGATACTGAAGCACTTCTCCTTCATTCATTTATTTACATCAGTCATCTGCCCGTTTCCCTCAATGTGTTTAACCTATTTCCAGAGAGTCTCGGCAGGCATCCCCTGAGGTCTCTCTACAAAAAGGTCATGACAACTCTGACTCATCGCTCCTGACCCTTTAATAACCTGAGAGACATGCTCAAGGTGAGAAAATGAGGTGAAATGAGTAATCAACATGTGGGAGGAAGATAGAAATCTAAATATAGAGTTCCTTTTAGAGTAGACTGACATGCTTACTTGAAATAGATGAAGTGAAATGTCTCAGCAGGTCACAGAGTGGTATGTCATTGTAAGTACCTTATCTGTGTACATTGACTCATGTTGTCCATCCCCTACCCATTTGATTGAGTATAATAGTCTCCTCCTCTCATAGATGAAGTAGTCGGTCTAGTTTCTTGTATACTCTAGGTAATCCAATCAATCTCTTGTTGTTCTTTGCCAGCAGCATACCACCCTGCATCCCACTGCTGGCTTGTTTCTGAAGCTAAGCAGGGTTGGTCCTGGTTAGTCCCTGGATGGGAGACCAGATGCTGCTGGAAGTGGTGTTGGAGGGCCAGTAGGAAGCACTCTTCTGATCTAAAAAAATATCCCAATAATTAAACAGGCGTCCGGACTCTCTATGGTCACTAAAGAGCCCATGGCACTTATTGTAAGAGTAGGGGTGTTAACCCTGGTGTCCTGGCTAAATTCCCAATCTGGCCTTCATACCATCATGGTCACCTAATCATCCCCAGTTTGCAGTTTCCCCTGTAACTATTCCCCAGGTCATTGCTGTAAATGAGAATGTGTTCTCAGTCAACTTACCTGGTAAAATAATGGTTACAAAATGTCTAGCCTCCACCTTGTAGAAAAACTTAAGGAGTCATCCATGGTCCTTATCGATAATGAATGACACATTTCCCAATGAGCCCAGCATCGTAGGGCCTCTTTACACTACACTTATTTGACGACACAAACTAGGTCCAGGAGAGATACTTGTGTAGTCTAAAGAGACGGATCTAGATTCAAATCTCTCTTGAAGAGATGTCTCCCACACTACCTCTGGAGATAGTGTGGGAGACATCTACACCACATACCCCCCTCTGAGCGGTAGGGCTCTCCCACACCACATGTACCTGCAAGAATGACCTTGACTACCTTAATACCAGCAGACCGCATTTTTGCTGTGTTAGCCACATTCTAAATGAAGATATCCACATTCTCTGTGGTTGTGATTCATTGATTATATTTGTGAAAACGTATTGATCTGATATTAGAGCTTTTGATTTGGGCCTTGCGTAGAAAAAAACATTGGGGATTACAGGAAAATATGGAGTGAGAGAACCTGATGAATGAATCCAAGAGCATTTTTGTTGCTGTCTGGTCTGACTTTTACACAGAGCAAATCCCCATTGCCTCCCGACTACCATCAAGCACCACTGTGTCTCTTTGGAACACTGCACTTTAAGGTTGGTTTCATAACCGGGCCTTGACATTGCAGACAGGGGCGCAGTCTTCTGTGAGCTACTCTTCCTGGGGTCCAGTTACAGTTATGTAACGCAAACCCTTTTCCATGGAAAATGAAAACATGGCAAATAATGTACTTCTGAAATAGTTTGTTTTTTCATACACTCTTAGAAAAAAGGGTTCCAAGGGGGTTCTTTGGCTGTCCCCATAGGATAACCCTTTTTGGTTCCAGGTTGAACTTTTGGGTTCAATGTTGAAGATCACTCTGTGGAAAGGGTTCTACATGGAACCCAAATGGGTTCTACCTGGAATCAGAAAATGGTTCTTCAAAGGGTTCTCCTATGGGGACAGCCAAAGAACCATTTTATGTTCTAGATAGCACACTATGTTTCTAAGAGTGTAGAGTACATGCTCACAGAGATATGTCTTAACACCTGTAGCTCTAGATACCGAGTAAGCAACTGTCAATGAATAACAAAAAAAATAACCTTTGTGAACTTAGTACAGATACACTAGATCCTATTAGGCAGGAGAGCGAGGGAAACGGCGAGTGTGGGAGAAAGGTTATTATGGTTTATAGTTCATGGCTTTGCTTTACCTTGAATTGTGTTATTGTACATGTGTTCCTTCATGTTGTGTTCTGTTCCCTCACGTTGTTGTGTTGTGATGCGTGTCGTTGCACACTGCGCTGAGCTGCCACTCCAGCCTGTGTTAGGGGAACCCGGTGGCGTGCTGGTGTCAGGAGGGCCCATGAGAAGTGGCTGATTGGCAGATTAGTGGAGGGAAGGAGGCGTTGGTTGGCACTTATACAATCTGCTCCTCCCCTCCCTCTGAGACCTCAGTGCCCTTCTCTGGGCTAATTAAAGCACCCTGGCATACCCCTGTGGAGAATCCTGGGGGGTCTCATAGAGCTGGATCATGAAGGGTTGGTGGGAGGAGAGGACTCCTTCAGAGGCTATTGGAAGAGGATTACTTAGCGGTAGGTTTAGGGTTGAAAGCCTGTGTGTGTATGTTCGTATGCATGCCCAATCGGAATGATAGCTTGGCTCAAACCAAATGTGTTGTTGGATGTTAGCTTCCAAGGCCCTGTGGCAAAGTTCTGAATCATTGCATGCACATCCAGCAGCAGTACTAAAATGTTGTAAAATATTTTCACTCTGAAAAGCTTCTCTGTGGTGTCTCCTTTTTAAAACCACCCAGGCATACGAAGCTGTGCCCTATCTCGCCAATAGACATGACACAGACTGAAATAAGGAATAACATACAGCACAATGAGAGAATTCCACACCTGGTTTGGTGTTGAAAGAGTAGATTAGTTAGCAGAAACCCCCTGGTTCTCACGAGGCTCAGCCAACCCAGACCATCCGTCATGTATAATACAGATACCCAGAGGCCAAACAGCCTGGATCGATATCCTGAATAAACAACTCAGGAACTCAGGACCAAAGCGTTGATGAAGCAGACATTGATCCAGCTGGATCCACCGGGCCTCTGGGATTGCATCCACATCCAATGTTTCTCAAGTGCCTTTATTTAATTCGGCTGAAATTAGTCACGTGTATCTTTGCATGCTCAGCTGAAGTGTAGCCGACGGGAGGACATTTTAATTAGTATTACCTAGTTAGGCTCTCTTCCCAGTTCCCTGAGAGATTCACAAAGTGCATATTATTTATGCCTGAGCACCTTTTCAAGCATATTGCTGGAGTGTCCTGCTATGCTGGAAAGGTAGCCTAGCGGTTAAGAGTGTTGGACCTGTAACCAAACGGTCACAGGTTTGAATCCCTGAGCCGACTAGGTGAAAAATCTGTCTGTGCCCTTGAACAAGGCACTTAACTCTAATTTCTCCTGTAAGTTGCTCTGGATAAGAGTGTCTGCTAAATGATGTAAATGGCTAAGTGTGAGTTTCTGTAAGTCTACATCCCTCACAGCAACTCCTTACATTTACCATATGAGACTGAGTCATCCCACCATTTAGAGTAGATTTGGATATTTAAGTGCACAAAAACCGGTCAGTAGGAGTTAGTCTATATCCACTGAAACACTATAACTCTACTCCCAGCCTCTCTATACTGATTTATGGGGGTAAATGAAGGGGAGTGTGTATTCTATGTGGTTGGACAGATTTCAACATTCCCCCAACATTTGCATGTATCACTCACCACCCACCCCAGAAGCTTTAGGTGTTGTGTGAATAGTGTCTGGTAAACATTTCTTTCCAATCAAGTTTTTAGTGGTGACAGAAATGTTCATCCCCCCACTTTCCCATTGCAAGATAGATTGCGTACCTTGTGAGAGTTAAGTCGTGCCAGGGTTTTCCCAGGGAGAAATAATTGGGAGGGACAAAGGAGGCCAGTGCTTATGACCACTTACCTTCTATCCACCAGTAGAGCAGCTACACTGAACATAGCCATTAGCCTCAATGGGTCTAAAATCACCCTGACAGACAGTAGTAGAGTGGTAAAGATTAAAGGAGAGGATGAGAAAGGGTAAGAGTAAAGAAAGAAATCAATGGGTCCGCTAAGGTCTTTACTGGAGTTGCTATCACTACAGCCAGGAAGAGTTTAAGTGACCAGAATTAACTCAACTACCAGAGTTTAAAAGCAACACTTACACAGTACACAAATACACATGCTAACCAACATCATGAATACAAATGCACATGAACGCTGATGTGCACTGAAATAGGGAATAGGGGTTGCATGAATAGAGCTCCTCTGGCTGAGACATGAGTTGAGGTCATGTTCTCTGTGCTGTCGCGGCTTGCTCTGTAAATCTCTGGATTTGTGCCGGCAGGTCTTGAAATGGATCTTGCCATAACTTAGCCTGTATGATCTCAACCCAGAGCTGTTTAAACTGACTCTAAATCACAGGTGATGGCCTCACCCTATTTCACTGAATGGATTGTTTGTTCAAAAAAAAAAAAAGTATTTGATCCCCTGCTGATTTTGTACGTTTGCTCACTGACCAACAAATGATCAGTCTATAATTTTAACGGTAGGTTTATTTGAACAGTGAGAGACAGAATAACAACAAAAAAATCCAGAAAAACACGTGAAAAATGTTTATAAATTGATTTGCATTTTAATGAGGGAAATAAGTATTTGACCCCATCTCAATCAGAAAGATTTCTGGCTCCCAGGTGTCTTTTATACAGGTAACGAGCTGAGATTAGGAGCACACTCTTAAAGGGAGTGCTCCTAATCTCAGTTTGTTACCTGTATAAAAGACACCTGTCCACAGAAGCAATCAATCAATCAGATTCCAAACTCTCCACCATGGCCAAGACCAAAGAGCTCTCCAAGGATGTCAGGGACAAGATTGTAGACCTACACATGGCTGGAATGGGCTACAAGACCATGGCCAAGCAGCTTGGTGAGAAGGTGACAACCGTTGGTGAGATTATTCGCAAATGGAAGAAACACAAAGAACTGTCAATCTCCCTCGTCCTGGGGCTCCATGCAAGATCTCACCTTGTGGAGTCATGAACGGTGAGGAATCAGCCCAGAACTACACGGGAGGATCTTGTCAATGATCTCAAGGCAGCTGGGACCATAGTCACCAAGAAAACAATTGGTAACACACTACGACGTGAAGGACTGAAATCCTGCAGCGCCCGTAAGGTCCCTCTGCTCAAGAAAGCACAAATACATGCCCGTCTGAAGTTTGCCAATGAACATCTGAATGATTCAGAGGACAACTGGGTGAAAGTGTTGGGGTCAGATGAGACCAAAATGGAGCTCTTTGGCATCAACTCAACTCGCCGTGTTTGGAGGAGGAGGAATGCTGCCTATGACCCCAAGAACACCATCCCCACCATCAAACATGGAGGTGGAAACATTATGCTTTGTGGGGGGTTCTGCTAAGGGGACAGGACAATTTCACCGCATCAAAGGGACGATGGATGGGGCCATGTACCGTCAAATCTTGGGTGAGAACCTCCTTCCCTCAGCCAGGTCATTGAAAATGGGTCGTGGATGGGTATTCCAGCATGACAATGACCCAAAACACACGGCTAAGGCAACAAAGGAGTGGCTCAAGAAGAAGCACATTAAGGTCCTGGAGTGGCCTAGCCAGTCTCCAGACCTTAATCCCATAAAAAATCTGTGGAGGGAGCTGAAGGTTCGAGTTGCCAAAGGTAAGCCTCGAAACCTTAATGACTTGGAGAAGATCTGCAAAGAGCAGTGGGACAAAATCCCTCCTCAGATGTGTGCAAACCTGGTGGCCAACTACAAGAAACGTCTGACCTCAGTACTTGGTGGCAAAACCCTTGTTGGCAATCACAAAGTCATGTTTTGCACAGGGGTCAAATACTTATTTCCCTCATTAAAATGCAAATGAATTTATAACTTTTTTCACATGCGTTTTTCTGGATTTTTTTGTTGTTATTCTGTCTCTCACTGTTCAAATACAATTCTAGACTGATCATTTCTTTGTCAGTGGACAAACATACAAAATCAGCAGGGGATCAAATACTTTTTTCCCTCACTGTACCTTTACCAAAACCTCTTTGTATTTTGATACTTTGAGAATGGGGCCTCCCCAGTGGTGCAGCTGTCTAAGTCACCGCATCGTAATGTAAAATGTGTTGCAGATACCCGTGCTGGCAACTATTTTAGCACTGTTTCGCACTGCTGGTCTTGATAAATAAATGAGATTTTAATTTTGACTGAATCTCCGTTTGGCTATTGTTAGACTATAATTATACATTTAGGGTGTAGAAATCTTATGCTCTTAGTATAATCTTTATGTAACTGGGCAAGTCAGTTAAGAACAAATTCTTATTTACAAGGACAGCCTACTCCTTCCTCCCCGTCAGGGAATTGAACCCTGGTCTCCCGCGTGCCCGCACAACACGAGGATTCTTTAGCTAAATAGCCCAGTACTGTAGCCTACTCCCGACCGTCACATTGTGCAGCGCCATATTTTCCGTTCCATCCTAACGGACACCCAGAGGGTTTTTTGTTTTTCTTGGAATGGACTCACCATAAAATTTATCATTTTAATCCCAAACTCTGAAATTAATTGGAAAGGTAGATACAAATTATTTGTGACATTGTGGTTACAATAAAGAATATAAACAAGATGAAAACAAGATGCTGTGTTTTAATTTACAGTAATGATGGACAGCTCGTGGCATTTTGAAAACAGGTTTTCAAACACGTGTAGCCCGATTAGCAGGACAATAGGCTCTTTACAGCCCGGCTACTGTAGGTGTGAACATCCCCCTACCTGCAATGTATTCGATACTTAAGTAGTCTGAAGTGTTACATTTCTAACTCAAAACAGCAGTACAGTATTTTTTTGTCAACATCTTTATGCATTTGTTAATAAAATTATGATAAAAAAACTCTTTCAAAATGCAGATGTTTATTTAGTTATGGATCCATAACAAATTTCTATGGGAATAAATATCACTTAATTGTGGAAATATTGGAACAAAGTTGTCTAATGAAGGTAATCAAATTGTTGTTTACTGGAAAATACTCTTTCAAACACACACACACGGTCACGTTGTACAGCACCATTATGGCTATTAGCAGGTAGCTGGACAAAGACTTATCTAGAAGGAGGGTAGGGGGAGAATTCTAACGTCAAATGTATTTCTTAGTTAGGTTGGCTGTATCACAACCGGCCATGATTGGTTGCAATTTCAGTTTAATCCACCAGAAAATACAAAACAAATAATACAACAAAAAGTATTATTATTATTATGTATCACGTCCGACCGTGATTGGGTGTCCCATAGGGCGGCGCACAATTGGCCCAGCGTTTCTCTCCCTCTAAAAACATAAATACATGTTTTGGCCTTTACAAATATTATTTTGACCTTTATTCAGATTACAATCGCTCACTTTCATTTTTTTGAAAACGAAATAACCTCCAATATATCGTTATATATTATAAGTTGATGGCACAGTCATATAGCCCGGCACATACATAAAGCTGAGTGACTCACTCATTCATGGCTTTGGATCAAAATAAATAAGTACCCGAATTCTTTCTGATAGCCTTTAATAAATAAATGTTTTGGTTATCCTGACCTGGGCACCATGTATAGTATTTTAATAGCCCATTATGGGCTATTAGCAGGACAATATACCTTTACCAACACCTCTCTGTGTTTTGATACTTTGTGGATGGGGGCTCCCACAGTGCAAAATTCACAGAACCTCTGTACAAAGAAATGTTGTCCAGAACCGGTCCAGAACTGCTCAAAGTCCCCTAAATAAGGGACTTAACCAGCTAATATCTTTACTAAGGGGACTCCATTCTCACTTAGGTTTCTGTGCTGCCAAATCAATTCCCTCTTGCTGTAGTGGATAGATGGATATCCCTCACTCATTTGCTGTTAAATGAGACCTAATACAGGAAAAGCTCAGTGTTCTTGAGATGCATCTTGCTTATTATGCAGACAGAATCTGGCTGCCTTTGAAGTCCGAATGATACTGCTGGCCACAGGCAGAGTGGGTGCATTTAATTAGAACAAGAGAGAAGACTTTTTGTTGTTATTTTATCTTTTCATGGTAACGGGCAGCGAGAAAGGTTGGTTGTGCCCATAAGTCTGAACCAAGCGGAGCCCTAGGCCTGTGGGTGGCATTCTGCCCACCTTGCTAGGAGGCAGTGGATTTGGATGGTGGTCTAAGACCGTCTCTGCTTCTCAGCCTCATTAAAACAATAGTACAGAGAATATTCCCCTACGCCACCCACACGCCCCGTCGCAGTCGAACTGGAACAGGCTCTTTCCTTCTTTATTTATCTCTCTCTCTCGCTCTTTCGCTCTCTCGTCTCTTTCTCTGTACTCCCTTCCTACCCCCCATTTGCTCTACTCCCCCTTCTCTCTTTCCTCTCTCTCTCCGCCCACACAGTGAGGTGAGAAAGCAGGCTGCTCCAGCAGGAACTGGGAAATACCCACATCCTCTGAGCCCTCAAGCTGCCAAATACAGCGCAACACAAAACGAAAGTTGATGCATGGCTCTGTTGGCTCAGGAAGTGTAGCTTACATCTTGCAGATCTTGCACAAAGCAAAAGCCCCAGAGCCACTCTGCTGAGGAGAGCTAGGGAGAGACAGATGGGGCTCCCTGGCATTTAGAGGGGAGAGTGAAGGAGCAACCAGTCAATGCCAATGATGTTAATTACCATATAGAGGAGGTGCAGAGTACACCTTATATTTCTATGGGGAAATCAGCTTGCCATTCTAATCCTTAGGGGTTATTAGAGAGAAAAGGGTGGCAAGATAAAAATAGATCTTACAACATACTGAGCAAAATAACCAGAGAGCAGCCCAGACTGGGATTGCAGAGGAAGGGAGAGCGGGATGGATGGTGATCGAGGGAAGGAGGGAAAGCGAGAGTAGGAAGTAGAGAGAGGGAGTTGAATTATAGCCCACTCGAGGAATCAATAACTTCACAAATCTGAGCTCCAGTTAGCTGCTGCAGGCCTTTCCCTGGCTGCTCCAGAGCAGAGAGGCTGACAGATGTGAGGACCACAGGCAGCCCATTTATGAAGCTCCTGCTCCCACACAACCTAGGAGCAGGAGGGGAGAGGAGAGGGGGTTTAAACCCCAGGCAAACAGGACTGACTAAGAAGAGATGGGGTTTAAACCCCAGGCAAACAGGACTGACTAAGAAGAGATGGGGTTTAAACCCCAGGCAAACAGGACTGACTAAGAGGAGAGGGGGTTAAAACCCCAGGAAAACATGACTGACTAAAAGGAGAGGGGGTTTAAACCCCAGGCAAACAGGACTGACTAACAGGAGAGAGGGTTTAAACCCCAGGCAAACAAGACTGACTAACAGGAGAGAGGGGCTAATGTATACACGTCTGGAGTGTAACCTAGTACATCCTCCCAGCGAACTGCAGAAATGCTGTATGTATATGTAAATCTCTTTCCCTGCCCACTTTGTCATTGTCAATAGTTTTAAAGACTTCCTCCCCCTGACTTCCTCTTACTGTAATGTCCTGCTGGAGGCTAGAGCAAGGAGCTCAACCCCCTCCCCAAATCCATAACATATTCTTCCAAGACACATCTAGAGTCCTGCACTCCAGTGCCACCTCCGCACGGTACAGCTGCCTCAGAGCTTTCAAATGAATATTTAATCAGACTATGGCAGGGAGCAGGTTTTTGTTTAGTGCCTCTATTCT
This sequence comes from Brachymystax lenok tsinlingensis, assembly GCA_030435695.1. NCBI lineage: Eukaryota > Metazoa > Chordata > Actinopteri > Salmoniformes > Salmonidae > Brachymystax > Brachymystax lenok. The sequence continues at coordinate 12,294,458 of CM059815.1, read as the reverse complement.
GCCTAGTCTCAGAGCCAGTGAGGGATGTGATTATTCACCATGACAGAGTCAAAGGTCCAGTAGCACCACTCTTGGAACTCTCCATACTCTTGGAACTCTCCATACACTTGGATTTCTCCATATACACTGCTCAAAAAAATAAAGGGAACACTAAAATAACACATCATAGATCTGAATGAATGAAATAATCTTATTAAATACTTTTTTCTTTACATAGTTGAATGTGCTGACAACAAAATCACACAAAAATTATCAATGGAAATCAAATTTATCAACCCATGGAGGTCTGGATTTGGAGTCACACTCAAAATTAAAGTGGAAAACCACACTACAGGCTGATCCAACTTTGATGTAATGTCCTTAAAACAAGTCAAAATGAGGCTCAGTAGTGTGTGTGGCCTCCACGTCCCTGAATGACCTCCCTACAACGCCTGGGCATGCTCCTGATGAGGTGGCGGATGGTCTCCTGAGGGATCTCCTCCCAGACCTGGACTAAAGCATCCGCCAACTCCTGGACAGTCTGTGGTGCAACGTGGCGTTGGTGGATGGAGCGAGACATGATGTCCCAGATGTGCTCAATTGGATTCAGGTCTGGGGAACGGGCGGGCCAGTCCTTAGCATCAATGCCTTCCTCTTGCAGGAACTGCTGACACACTCCAGCCACATGAGGTCTAGCATTGTCTTGCATTAGGAGGAACCCAGGGCCAACCGCACCAGCATATGGTCTCACAAGGGGTCTGAGGATCTCATCTTGGTACCTAATGGCAGTCAGGCTACCTCTGGCGAGCACATGGAGGGCTGTGCGGCCCCCCAAAGAAATGCCACCCCACACCATGACTGACCCACCGCCAAACCGGTCATGCTGGAGGATGTTGCAGGCAGCAGAACGTTCTCCACGGCGTCTCCAGACTCTGTCACGTCTGTCACGTGCTCAGTCTGAACCTGCTTTCATCTGTGAAGAGCACAGGGCGCCAGTGGCGAATTTTCCAATCTTGGTGTTCTCTGGCAAATGCCAAACGTCCTGCACGGTGTTGGGCTGTAAGCACAACCCCCACCTGTGGACGTTGGGCCCTCATACCACCCTCATGGAGTCTGTTTCTGACCGTTTGAGCAGACACATGCACATTTGTGGCCTGCTGGAGGTCATTTTGCAGGGCTCTGGCAGTGCTCCTCCTTGCACAAAGGCGGAGGTAGTGGTCCTGCTGCTGGGTTGTTGCCCTCCTACGGCCTCCTCCACGTCTCCTGATGTACTGGTCTGTCTCCTGGTAGCGCCTCCATGCTCTGGACACTACGCTGACAGACACAGCAAACCTTCTTGCCACAGCTCGCATTGATGTGCCATCCTGGATGAGCTGCACTACCTGAGCCACTTGTGTGGGTTGTAGACTCCGTCTCATGCTACCACTAGAGTGAAAGCACCGCCAGCATTCAAAAGTGACCAAAACATCAGCCAGGAAGCATAGGAACTGAGAAGTGGTCTGTGGTCACCACCTTCAGAACCACTCCTTTATTGGGGGTGTCTTGCTAATTGCCTATAATTTCCACCTGTTGTCTATTCCATTTGCACAACAGCATGTGAAATGTATTGTCAATCAGTGTTGCTTCCTAAGTGGACAGTTTGATTTCACAGAAGTGTGATTGACTTGGAGTTACATTGTGTTGTTTAAGTGTTCCCTTTATTTTTTTGAGCAGTGTACTTTGAACTCTCCATACACTTGGAACTCTCCATACTCTTTGAACTCTCCATACACTTGGAACTCTCCATACTCTTGAAACTCTCCATACTCTTGGAACTCTCCATACTCTTGGAACTCTCCATACTCTTGAAACTCTCCATACACTTGGAACTCTCCATACTCTTGGAACTCTCCATACTCTTGGAACTCTCCATACACTTGGAACTCTCCATACACTTGGAACTCTCCATACACTTTTATCTTTTATTTCACTAGTCCAGTCATTTGAAGATTGGTATGATCATTAAATGCCATATCCTTAATTTCCATCACCACAGATTCCATTCTCTTTTAAAACAGATTGCTCTTCTACTATATGCAGAGATAGGGTTGAGTAAATCACATTGTCAGTAGTGCCAGTTTGATGTCTCTTTGCCCACTGACAGCTCTGTGGAAAAGGGACAGTATAGCCAATGTCAGCCGTGCCCTGTGGAAAGTGACATTTGGCATTTTTTGGACTGTTCTGAAGGAAAAAGGGAGGGAGGGAGGGAGAGAGAGAGAAACACACACGAATACATGACATTCACCAAAAACACTTCTCCAAACAATTCTCCCAGTTCTATTGTATTCTGTTTTTATTGCCTGGTTGCAGTGGGACCTCTGATCCCATGTCAAGTTAAACAACATCCATAGTTCCCTATAACAGGGCTCTCTGTACATCAATAAAGACAGGCTCATTAAGTTAAGATCATTTGTTTTTGCACGCTAGAGGATACCTAACTGCCAATATAGGATGCTTGGTCGCAGCTTCGTTATCATGTATACTAAATGGCTATTCTGTCCTCTAGAGTCTGAGAACCAAAACAACTTGCAAACAATATTGGCTTTTCAATTCTATTCTCGGTGTAGTTTCTAACAGTCTCTGATCTTTCCTTTCACAGTCTTAAAACCACACTGAAGAAGAAGCTGACCAACGATGTGGTCAACCTGTCTGGCATCCCTCTGTCTGGCCGAGACGTCCACCGGGTGGCCTACTACCTCCAAAGTAACGGCGACTCTGTGTCGGCCGTGGACCTCAGCTTCACCGAGCTGCAGGACGAGAGCCTGCGCCTGCTGCTACCCCACCTGGGCTCCATGCCCAAACTCACCACCCTGGCCATCAACGGCAACCGTCTGACAGTGGGCGTGCTGAAGGACCTGACGGAGATGGTGAAGAACCCCCCTGCAGTTCCCCAGCCTGGCCTGGGTGGACCTGGGCAACAACGTGGACATCTTCACCGTGCCACAGCCTCTGCTAGTGGCACTGCGCAGACGCTTCGGCCTCCGGAGCAGCCTGCCCACAATCTACGAGTACAGTGAGGTGCAGGCCTATAGTAGTTATACCCTGGAGACCTCTATTGAAGAACCCAGCCTGTATGAAGAGGAGGAGGGGGGAAAGAGGGAGGAGGGGGAGGGGGAAGAGGATGAGGATAAGCTGGAGTTGGAGGCGTGGGGTGTTGGAGAGAAACTTGGGGGGAAGGTTGTATCCATAGTGGCTCTGCACTACTGTGAGAGGTGAGAGGTCAGAGCCAGCATTGTGTATTGACAAATCTGTACCCTACTGTACCCTCACCTTGCCCTGAGTCCTGCCTCCCCGTGTCAGCATGCGTCATCATGACAGGAGAAGCTTGGGGTCACCAATTTCATAAAACACTCACTAGGAGAAAACACTGTGTTGGGTTGTCCCTTTGTATGTTCCGATTGCAGAGACCTAAAGACAGTTTCAGGAAAATGTACAGTTCTTTTGTTGGTACAGACATTGGTATCCTAGGCACTGCAGTGACGTTGTTACTGTGTCGTCCTGCAAATGTCATTATTTATGAGCGAAGGAATCTTAAACAACAGGAACAAGACAGATTAGATTTCACTGTTTTGGCTTTCTAATGTCAAGTCCTTTTTTCTAATGTATTGAGGTACTTTCATGTAACACATGCAGACTGGATGACACAGTGGGAGGGTTTGTTTGAGTAAATATGCTGCTGTGTTTTATTGCACAACACACAACAATGACTAAACGCTGATTTCAGAACAGATGGTTTTAATTCACCAGATTCCCATTCATCAAAGAAGAGTTTTTATTTTCCAAGTAGAGCAGCTCCGATGAGGCTGTGAACCTCTGAGTGAGCCTCAGCCGGCGGGTTCTGGGTCGGCGCTGCCCTGGGCTGGGAGCTGGGGAGAGGACACCCAGTCTGTCTGTCTGGGAGGGTTTGGGCAGCTGATGAACTGATTGCCTCCTCTGTCAGGTCATGTTAGAAGTGACCAAAGACAGATGCTGGGGAGATTAATAATTTTTCTCATAGCAAAACGGAATGATCTCTCGAGTGCGTCTTCCACCATTGGTTATATGGAAGATTATATTTGTGAATCGTACCATAAATAAATAAAATGTGCCCCACTTGTTCAAATGAAAGGCAAAAATATTGAGATGATGAATGAATTAGTTTTTTCTTTCTTCTGTACTGCTGTTTGCACATAATATGGACTGAATTGTGAATGAGGATTAGAAGAAGCATGTTACAGGTGTCCATCACCTGTTATCTTTAGATGTTCTGTTCAGTATTTATCTTGAGCATTATTTTGTATCTTTTTTTGTAACTGACATGACTGTTTACTGCAGCTCAACAATAGTCTGCAGAGATCACGTTTTAAGTAAATGATTTATAGTGTGTGTGTACTTGTTTGTGCACTCGTGTGGTTGTCTGTGTGCCTGTGTGCACAGTTGTGTGGGTGTGGATGTATGTGTTTGTGAGTGCTCTGGACATACCTGGTGTCCTCTAGAAACGGTTGTTCACTCGTTCGCACTTTAAATACAAGTACAAGTCAATGCCTGTTTAGGCTGGCTCTATCCAGTCACAACTCTCTAACTGAATGTCCACTAGAATGGATCAATCTTCCTCCAAACCGCTATAGTCACTATGACTTCCAACATACTGCATTTGTCTCAGTCTACTCTACAGTAACAAATTATAGAATACCTGTTATGACTGTTCTTGCTTACTGTAACAAAATAAATACATGTCACAATTCCATGCATGTGGTCGTTGTTGTTTTGTTGTTGAACTGTATAAACTGACGTCATCTCCCCCAAGGCAAGCACATAAACCAAGAAGTTGAACACTCATATTCTGTGCATAGGGCAGTGGCGACACCTCATCTTTTTTTTATACTGGGGGGGGCTTGCCTGCTTTGCATGTTATTTTGGAATTAATACGTGTCACATATCAGTTTGCAAACAATGTATTCTTTTTTTTAGATCATTGAGTTAATAAAGTCGCATGCAAACAGGCAGCTCCAAAATGCAGGTGTTTCAACCTAGCTCAGTGCTTTCTGTGGTGGTGGGGCTGGCCAGCAGAAAATAGGAGCATTGCACTGTGATTGGCTCAGCATTGCACTGTGATTAGCTCAGTGTTCTGTCACTCTTTGGGACACTACATCACCCCCCTTTCAGTAAGGGTAGACATCAAGAATGTGAGCCCTTTGGGTGCTGCCATAGAGTTACATTAGAAGTGCCCTTCCAAGAAGGCTCAAGGTCATTGGCCACAGATAAAATCACGTTTTATTTGTTGCCAATGACTTTGAGCCTTCTTGGAAGGGCACTTCCAAATCATTTACAGTAGCTTTGATTGGACTGAACATCTTACTTTCAAATTCTTATCTAGCCGTCATCATCATAAACCAAGTAGACAATCTACTGAAAAATCTTTTTTAATCCTTGTCGTATGAAGATAAATAATGAAGATAAATTATAGATAAAACATATAGGTGCTCATGGGCCATTGGACATAAACAACAAGTTGGATAGCGCAAATTCAACAATGAGTTGTTTGGAAGGAATCTGTGACAGTGGCTAACCGCAAGCATTGCAACTGGGAAGCCAGACAGGGAAAACACGTTTTGAACGGTCATCCAACTTGGAATTGTAAACTTTTTCTTTGATGTCAAAATTTGCTGACGAAGGTGAGTCCAAAAATTGTTTATATGCTGCTGCACAAATTATGTTATATGCCAGGGAGATATGGTTAGCCATATCAGCTATGGTTTTTTTTTAAAGGCAGTAAACGAGGCTGAATGAATTGTTTCGCTGCCAGACAAGGCTGATTTATTTAGAATTCAAGGCACACTTAACCAGCATGGCTACCACAGAATTCTGAAGCGATACACCATCCCATCTGGTTTGCTCTTAGTAGGACTATCATTTGTTTTTCAACAGGACAATGACACAACACACCTCCAGGCTGTGTAAGGGCTATTTGATCAAGAAGGAGAGTGATGGACTGCTGCATCAGATGACCTGGCCTCCACAATCACACGACCTCAACCCAATTGAAATGATTTGGGATGAGTTGGACCACAGAGTGAAGGAAAAGCAACCAACGAGTGCTCAGCATATGTGGGAACTTTTCTGTTAGAAAAGCATTCCTCATGAAGCTGGTTGAGAGAATGCCAAGAGTGTGCAAAGCTGTCATCAAGGCAATGGGTGGCTACTTTGAAGAATCTGAAATATAAAATACATTTTGATTAGTTTAACACTGTTTTGGTTACTGCATGATTTCATATGTGTTATTTCATAGTTTTAATGTCTTCACTATTATTCTACAATGTAGAAAATAGTAAAAATAAAGAAAAACCCTTGAATGAATAGGTGTGTTCGAACTTTTGACTGGTACTGTATATCTTGTCAAAAGCGCAACGTGACGGCAAACAGAGATCTGTATATAATGACGAGAAGCTCATGTATGTCACCTGCGGGAAGTTCCAAAATAAGCCCATGGAAACGCATTGGGCTTATTTTGGACAGATTTTGGCGAGTGAAACTTCTCGCTTCCCCTCTTCCTCTCTGCTGCAAAAGAGACAGGTTGGAATGTCTGACTGAAATACGGGACTAATCAACCTTTTTTCGTAAGTTAATGGTGTTTGAATTTGTTGGGACATAATTGTTTGGTCGTGGGACAAAGGGCCAAAATGCAGGACTTTCCCGCACAATTGGTCACCCATTCTGCCAATCGAGAGAGGATATCCCTCTGTATAGTTCTATGGCTTTCCAATACATCAGCTGGATTCTCAGCCACGGTTTGTGTTCTGTGTGAATGAGCAGATTGCAACGAGATGGAGGCGAGGCCCAGTCCTATATTGACCTGCCAGTGGTAGAGTAATGTCACTATAGTGCTGACTGTGACTCACTGCTCTGCTGGGTATGCAGCTTTCCCGGTTCATAGGGATAGTACCGGTATGCAGGGCCATCCATCTTCTGCTGTTATTAGGCCTGTAGAAAGTCACGTTGGAGCTCAGTGTCAGATAACAGGAGATTCTAGGCCAATTTGTAGCTGACAAAAAGCTCGCCAGCTTGTCCTAAAACCTGGAAATGAGTTACCTCTGGTTCGTTCGGCCATCCCTATGGCGGAAATTAAATAATCAAATCAAATCAAAGTTTATTTGTCACGTGCGCCAAATACAACAGGTGTAGACCTTAAAGTGAAATGCTTACTTACAGGCTCTAACCAATAGTGCAAAAAAAGGTGTGTGTGTGTGTGTGTGTGTGTGTGTGTGTGTGTGTGTGTGTGTGTGTGTGTGTGTGTGTGTGTGTGTGTGTGTGTGTGTGTGTGTGTGTGTGTGTGTGTGTGTGTGTGTGTGTGTGTGTGTGTGTGTGTGTGTGTGTGTGTGTGTGTGTGTGTGTGTGTGTGTGTGTGTGTGTGTGTGTGTGTGTGTGTGTGTGTAAGTAAAGAGATAAAACAAAGGTAAAAATACATTTTAAAACAACAGTAGCGAGGCTGTTTACAGACACCGGTTAGTCAGGCTTATTGAGGTAGTATGTACATGTAGATATGGTTAAAGTGACTATGCATATATGATGAACAGAGAGTAGCAGTAGTGTAAAAAGAGGGGTTGGCGGGTGGTGGGACACAATGCAGATAGCCCGGTTAGCCAATGTGCGGGAGCACTGGTTGGTCGGACCGATTGAGGAAGTATGTACATGAATGTATAGTTAAAGTGACTATGCATATATGATAAACAGAGAGTAGGGTTTTGGGATAAACGCTGAACTAGGCAAGTCAGTTAAGAACAAATTCTTATTTACAATTGTGGCCTACCCCGGACAACACTGGGCGCCGCCCTATGGAACTCCTAATCACGGCCGGATGTGTTTCAGCCTGGATTCAAACCAGGGACTGTAGTGATGCCTCTTGCACTGAGATGCAGTGCCTTAGACCGCTGCGCCACTAGGGAGCACATCAGAACATGGTCCAATCAGAATGTGGTCGGAAGCTAAATATGTAGTTGCTTGAAGTTGTGTATTTACAGTCTTTTATATTGCATTGTCATCAACTCCAATTTGAATGTTAGTCGGTTATAGCCTAGTTTGTTAAATAACCTACAGAAAGAAAATAACAAGCTGTATGTAGGCATATCCCATCTTTGCTAAATATGTTTAACATGTTTGCAGTCAAAATGATAAGAAACCTAATTGCATGGCTTCAATATGGAAATATTTTGTTAAACATAGCATTCCAACTGTTATAGGGGCTAGGCCTACTTTAAATGGCATTATGTATGTCATGTCTAAGCAATGGACATGCCAAAGGTTGTCAATAAGCAAGATTACATTTACTATTGATAAGGCTTAAAAAGACCCACTAGGCACACACTGGTTGAATCAACATTATTTCCACATAGTTTCAATCAAATTACGTTGAACCAAAGTGGAATAGAAGTTGAATTGAGTCTGTGCCCAGTGGGGAAAGTGAATAATTATGATCAAATTATAATCCATCACAGGGGCGCAAGTTTGGTTTCAGAAGTGGGGGGGACATAATTATTATCATTTATATATTTTATCCTATCAGATAAACACTCCAAACAGCCTGCCCGACCGCTCGGAGGCATCCGCATGGTCCTAAAGCACACCGTTGCCTCATTTTGTATCACATTCCAATGATAAAACTGGAAAAAAAACTGCAAAAATGAATGATAAAACTGGAAAAAAAACTGCAAAAATGCAATTTCAGAATGTGGGGGGGACATGTCCCCCCGTCCCCTTTGAAAGTTGCGCCCCTGGTCAAGCACCATAATTGCTCCCTGTGGGCATATAATATTAAGGTAGACTATGGAGGCATTTACGCACATCCAAAATAATAAGGGGAGCTGGCTAGAATACTGATGGAAAGAGGATGTCAGCTCACTGTGTTGCTGCTCCCAAACTTGATATTTTAATAAAGCTTTGGTGATTCATATTCATTTCAAATCAGTCTCACGAGAAAACTCCTTTATTGAGAGACTGCTACTTGGAGATTACATTGGGAAGGACAAAAAACAGCCTTTATTGAGGGAAGGGGAGGCTATGCTTGGTTTTTAATCTAAACAACAATATTTCTAATTAGGATGGGGTCTGAAGCTTGATATCATAAATTGCATTTCTGGTTCCATGTCACTGTGTGCACACGTAGGCCTACATTTCTTTACGCATAACATATGTACATCTCTACAAAATACTAGGCTCCTGTCAACTGTATCGTTTCTTTGACACGTGCGCCTCCTTGCACCTCCTTGCGCCTCCTTGCACCTCCTTGGCGCCATACAGACTACTAAGAAAATAAGAACATTTCCATCCACCTTGATTAGAAAACTTTCAAACAATTTGAATTTGTTGGAAATGACATCTGTCTCTGTCTTTGTTGTCTCTGTCTCTGAGTGCTGTTCTTTCCCCATGTCTCTCTCTCTGAGGCTGAGAGGAATGGGACTGTTAGTTCCCCATGTCTCTCTCTGAGGCTGAGAAGAATGGGAGATGATGGAGGGAAGGATGGTTGTCGAACCAATTAAATGCAGGGATAGACTACTTGAGAGATGGTTATTAGAATGAAAGAAATATAGATTCCTGCATTTTGGATTCAATCACCATGATGTGTAGTGAGATGGAATGAGACAGGATGAAAACAACAACCAGTGTCTCACACTAGTGTGAGTGGATGTCAGATAAAGGCTTGTTGTGTGGGTTATACACTGAGGTTGTGTGACTGAATGCATGTTTCTGTTTCTCCATATGGAGTTGATCAATCACTGTCTCTCTATCTGTAGCTGGTTGATCCTGGAACAGCTTATCATATTTGTGTTCAACCAGCAGAGTGGCTGGGGAGTCCAGTGAATAAGGAGAGGCGAGAGAGTGTGTGTTTGTAGCTGTTAGCCCAACAGTGTGTTTCTCTGATGTGAGACTGAGTGGCTCCACTATGCCCAGGGTCTGTGGCCCCCACTGGCCCCTGCCGGCCCCTGCTGAAAAGGCTGCCTGTCGACCCGCTGTAGTGACAGAATGTTATTTTTGGGAAAGCAGGCTCCAGACACACACACACACACAGGGCCCACTTTTATGTAGTTAAAAGCATTGACATGGAGGAAACAGGTGGTTTAACAAATATTGGAGTGAGTGTGTGTGTATGTGTGTGTGTGTTCCCCAGGATATGTTTGAGCAACAGCTTGTCCAACTTTTCCTTGGTAGAGAATCAAGAACAGGAATAAAGGACCTTTAGTTGTTCAGCTTCCGCAGCTTCAACATGTCGTTTTAGTAGTTTACAATTGTTCCTGATTAATAAATTATTCATTATTATAACATTATTATAACAACCTAATCATAATACTATCATCTATCGATTTAAAGTAATGCAGCTGAGGCTTAAACTTCTGTACTCAATAATCAGAAGTAATTGTTTCTCTGACATCACATCTTCAGTAATCTTTTGATTTAAATTTGGGTTAGAATGATATACAATGAGTGTACAACACATTAAGAACACATTCCTAATATTGAGTTGCACACCCCCTTTTTCCCTCAGAACAGCCTCAATTTGTCGGGGCATGGAGTCTACAAGGTGTCGAAAGCATTACAAACCGGTGCGCCTGGCACCTACTACCATATCTCGTTCAATGGCACTTAAAACTTTTGTCTTGCCCCTTCACCCTCAGAATGGTGCACAGAAACAATCCATGTCTCAATTGTCTCAAGACTTAAAAATCCTTCTTTAACCTGTCTCCTGCCCTTCATCGATTTAAAAGGATTTAACAAGTGACATCAATAAGGGATCATAGCTTTAACCTGGTCAGTCTATGTCATGGAAAGAGTTCTTAATGTTTTGTACACAGTGTAAGTCTGTTATAGGTATGTCAACATTGCCCTCTGACTGAATATACAATTATATCAGATAGTCATTTAGCAGACACTCTTATCCAGAGCAACTTACAGTAGTGAGAGCATACATTTTCATACTGGTTCCCAGTGGGAAACAAACCCACAACCCTTGCGTAGCAAGCACCCTGCTCTACTAACTGAGCTATACGGGACATCATCTCTGGTAGCTTAACGACAGTGGGACACTCACTAACATGCCATTAGTTAGTAGTCAATCAGGGTCTAATGGAATTGACCCCTATCCTGTGAGGAGGTCAGGGCTGAGGGTTAAGGATGGGATGAGGAGGATAGGGGTGAGGGTTAACAATGGGGTGAGGTGAGGGTAAGGTGAGACTAGGGGTCAGGACTGGTCAGAGTAAATAGGTAATAGAGAGAGTGTTACGTACGCCTATTGGAGGAGGGAACGCAACTCCCTGCTGCTCTAAATTCCCCACAGAGTGAAAGAGGTATGGGACTGTAGGTGCGAGTAAGGATGACAAAAGCAGTAAGCGGTACCGTTAACAAGGAATTTATTCCGTCACACGGTAGTTTTGGGGAAAAGGGGCTGAACGGAACCAAAGCAAAGAAAGTAAAAGTCAAAGCCCCCTCTCCTATTTTACCTGCCTACCCACAACTTACCTAACTTAGCACCACCTGGTGCACTAACCAAAATACAGGGGGTGGTCCGTCCAGGTCTTACCTAGTGTGCATAGACAGTAAAATACTACAGGTTATGTATGCCCGCAGGCCTCTTGCCTAAGCACTCCCTAGGTGCCTTCCCCTTCCCCCCTGGGAACAAACACAGAAAAATACAAACAATTTCAAATAATCAATACGGACCTTTGGATATAAACACACCAGCAGGACCGGTTACAAAATACTACCAAACTAACCTGTCTGAGCAACAACTATCAGCTCTATCAGAAAACGATCAACACTCGGGTTCTACTAAACAAACACTTCATCTTTAGCCATAAACCTCAATCAGTCTCCTTCTCTCAGCCTTCTCTCTCCTTTGTCTTCTCCTTCTGAGCAACAGAAAACTGGCTTATATAGCTGGAGAAGGTGTCTAATGGGATACAGCTGTATCCTGACGAGGGGGCGGGGTCAGCTCCAATTAGTAAATGGGGAGAATTTCAGGAAGCCATCCTGAAAACACACACATACAAGCAAAAGCACAACACAGAAACTGGGGAACGTAACAGAGAGATGGAGAGAAGTGGTTGATGACCTCTGCTCCCGGAGGAGTGCCTAAGTAGGGAAGTAAAATGGTGAGTGAATTTGAGATTTCTGAAGCTTTCAGATGTCCATGGTCTAGTGAATCTGGTGTCTCTGGTTTCCACAGCTGTCTCTAGAGACAACTGTTACATCCGAGTGTGAAGCGTTAATTTCCCATCTCTACTATCATAGATGCTACTGGTACTAACATCTATGATACCCATCCAGTCCTGCCGTCTCAGACCCAGTGTGTTCTATACTGAAGGCCCTTTGTAGGATCCATGGTGTTTAACCTGCAGAGGAATGAATAATACCTCACCCGGAAATAAATACAGAAATACCCCACCCAGGAATAAATACAGAAATACCCCAACTTGGAATAAATACAGAAATACCTCACCTAGCAATAAATACAGAAATACCCCAACCTGGAATAAATAAAGAAATACCTCACCCAGGAATAAATACACAAATACCTCAACCAGGAGTAAATACAGAAATAACTCACCCAGAAATAAATACAGAAAAACCTCACCCAGGAACAAATACAGAAATACCTCACCCAGGAATAAATACAGAAATAACTCACCCAGAAATAAATACAGAAATACCTCACCCAGGAACAAATACAGAAATACCCCACCCAGGAATAAATAAAGAAATACCTCACCCAGAAATAAATACAGAAATACCTCACCCAGGAACAAATACAGAAATACCTCACCCAGGAACAAATACAGAAATACCTCACCTAGAAATAAATACAGAAATACCTCACCAAGCAATAAATACAGAAATACCTCACCCAGGAATAAATACAGTAATAACTCACCCAGAAATAAATACAGAAAAACCTCACCCAGGAATAATTACAGAAATACCTCACCCAGGAATAAATACAGAAATACCCCAACCTGGAATAAATACAGAAATACCTCACCCAGGAACAAATACAGAAATACCTCACCCAGGAATAAATACAGTAATAACTCACCCAGAAATAAATACAGAAAATCCTCACCCAGGAATAATTACAGAAATACATCACCCAGAAATAAATACAGAAATACCCCACCCAATAATAAATACATAAATACCCCACCCAATAATAAATACAGAAATACAATTCATCAGGTCTAGTATTACTACTCTGTCCTATATTAACAGGTCTAATATTACTACTCTATATTAACAGGTCTATTATTACTACTCTATATTAACAGGTCTAATATTACTACTCTGTATAACAGGTCTAATATTACTACTCTGTCCTATATTAACAGGTCTAATATTACTACTCTATATTAACAGGTCTATTATTACTACTCTATATTAACAGGTCTAATATTACTACTCTGTATAACAGGTCTAATATTACTACTCTGTATTAACAGGTCTAATATTACTACTCTATATTAACAGGTCTAATATTACTACTCTATATTAACAGGTCTAATATTACTACTCTGTATAACAGGTCTAATAGTACTACTCTGTATTAACAGGTCTAATATTACTACTCTATATTAACAGGTCTATTATTACTACTCTATATTAACAGGTCTAATATTACTACTCTGTATAACAGGTCTAATATTACTACTCTGTATTAACAGGTCTAATATTACTACTCTATATTAACAGGTCTAATATTACTACTCTATATTAACAGGTCTAATATTACTACTCTGTATAACAGGTCTAATAGTACTACTCTGTATTAACAGGTCTAATATTACTACTCTATATTAACATGTCTAATATTACTACTCTGTCCTATATTATTAGGTCTAATATTACTACTATACATTAACAGGTATAATATTACTACTCTATATTAACAGGTCTAATTTTACTACTCTATATTAACAGGTCTAATATTCCTACTCTGTATTAACAGGTCTAATATTCCTACTCTGTATTAACAGGTCTAATATTACTACTCTGTATTAACAGGTCTAATATTACTACTCTGTATTAACATGTCTAATATTACTACTCTATATTAACAGGTCTAATATTACTACTCTGTATTAACAGGTCTAATATTACTACTCTGTATTAACAGGTCTAATATTACTACTCTGTATTAACAGGTCTAATATTACTACTCTATATTAACATGTCTAATATTACTACTCTATATTAACAGGTCTAATATTACTACTCTGTATTAACAGGTCTAATATTACTACTCTATATTAACAGGTCTAATATTACTACTCTGTATTAACAGGTCTAATATTACTACTCTGTATAACAGGTCTAATATTTCTACTCTGTATTAACTGGTCTATTATTACTACTCTGTATTAACAGGTCTAATATTACTATTCTGTATTAACAGGTCTAATATTACTACTCTATATTAACAGGTCTAATATTACTACTCTGTATTAACAGGTCTAATATTACTACTCTGTATTAACAGGTCTAATATTACTACTCTTTATTAACAGGTCTAATATTACTACTCTGTATTAACTGGTCTAATATTACTACTTTGATCTACACTGAGCGTACAAAGACGCATCCTTTCACCAGGATTCACCTGGTCAGTCTGTATCATGGAAAGAACAGGTGTTCTTAATGTTTTCTACACTCTGTGTATATCCCTGTGCTGATCATGGGACAGACAGTGAAAGAGGTCATATGTGGTCCTGTACTTGTGCTTAGTGTAGAAAACCAATTGATACCAAAATGTTGTTGTTGTGTCCAGGTCTGTATCAGCCCAATTCATGCCACCATGGGTCTGTGTGAGACCACTGATGCCCAACGAGGAGATGCCTTCCATCAAAGCGCAGGACGTACGTGTTTACCCTACCCAGAAACCGTGGATAGATGGCAGGATTCGCACAAAACTTTAAAGTGTCAACCACCTCATTTAACCATGTCAAGGTGACTGGGAATATGGCAGAATACAAACAAAGAGTAGTTATTCCCTCCGCAAGGCAATCAAACTGGCAAAGTGTCAGTATAGAGACAAAGAAGAGTCACAATTCAATGGCTCCGACACGAAACGTATGTGGCAGGGTCTACAGACAATCACGGACTACAAAAGGAAAACCAGGCACGTCGAGGACACCAACGTCTTGCTTCCAGACAAGCTAAACACGTTCTTTGCCCACTTTGAGGATAACACAGTGCCACTGACGCGACCAGCTACCAAGGACTGTGGGCTCTCCTCCGTGGCCGACGTGAAGACATTTAAACCTGTTAACCCTCGCAAGGGTGCCGGCCAAGACGGCATCCCTAGCTGCGTCCTCAGAGCATGCGCAGACCAGCTGGCTGGTGTGTTTACGGACATATTCAATCTCTCCCCATCCCAGTCTGCTGTCCCCACATGCTTCAAGATGGCCACCATTGTTCCTTTACCCAAGAATGCAAAGGTAACTAAACTAAATGACTTTCGCCCAGTAGCACTCACTTCTGTCTTAATGAAGTGCGTGCTTTGAGAGACTAGTCAAGGATCATATCACCTCCACCTTACCTGCCACCCTAGACCCACTTCAATTTGCTTACCACCCCAATAGTTCCACAGACGATGCAATCGCCATCACACTGCCCTTTCCCATCTGGACAAGAGGAATACCTATGTAAGAATGCTGTTCTTTGACTATAGCTCAGCATTCAACACCATAGTACCCTCCAAGCTCTTCATTAAGCTTGAGGCTCTGGGTCTGGACCCCGCCCTGTGCAATTGGGTCCTGGACTTCCTGACGAGCCGCCCCCAGGTGGTGAAGGTAGGAAACAACAACTCCACTTCGTGATCCTCAACATTGGGGCCCCACAAGGGTGCGTGCTCAGCCCCCTCCTGTACTCCCTGTTCACCTATGATTGCGTGGCCAAGCACGCCTCCAACTCAATTATCAAGTTTGCAGATGACACAACAGTAGTAGGCTTGATTACCAACAATGACGAGACAGCCTACAGGGATGAGGTGAGTGCTCTGGGAGTGTGGTGCCAGGAAAATAACCTCACACTCAATGTCAACAAAACAAAGGAGATGATCGTGGACTTCAGGAAACAGCAGAGGGAGCACACCCCTATCCACATCGACGGGACCGCAGTGGGGAAGGTGGAAAGCTTCAAGTTCCTTGGCGTACACATCACTGACAAACTGAAATGGTCCACCCACACAGACAATCACCACCTGGTACGGCAACTGCACCGCCCACAACGCATCACAGGGAAAAACGACCTGCTTTCCAGGACACCTACAGCACCCGATGTCACAGGAAGGCCAAAAAGATCATCAAGGACAACAACCACCCGAGCCACTGCCTGTTCACCCCGCTATCATCCAGAAGGCGAGGTCAGTACAGGTGCATAAAAGTTTGGAGAGACTGAAAAACAGAGACCGAGAGACTGAAAAACAGCTTCTATCTCAAGGCCATCAGACTGATAAATAGCCATCACTAACAC
Organism: Brachymystax lenok tsinlingensis; assembly: GCA_030435695.1. Classification (NCBI taxonomy): domain Eukaryota; kingdom Metazoa; phylum Chordata; class Actinopteri; order Salmoniformes; family Salmonidae; genus Brachymystax; species Brachymystax lenok. The sequence goes on along the minus strand of CM059815.1, from coordinate 12,277,949 downwards.
AGAGGCTGCTGCCAACTTGAAGTCATTGGCCACTTTAATAAATGGATCATTAGTCACTTTAATAATGTCACTTAAATGTTTACATATCTTGCATTACTCATCTCATATACAGTTGAAGTCGGATGTTTACATACACCTTAGCCAAATACGTACATTTAAACTCAGTTTTTCACAATTCCTGAAATTTGATCCAAGTAAAAATTCCGTCTTTGGTCAGTTAGGATCCCCACTTTATTTTAAGAATGTGAAATGTCAGAATAATAGTAGAGATAATTATTATTTCAGCTTTTATTTCTTTCATCACATTCCTAGTGGGTCAGAAGTTTACATACACTCAATTAGTATTTGGTGGCGTTGCCTTTAAATCCCCCTTCTTCCTCCAAACATAACGATGGTCATTATGGCCAAATAGTTCTATTTTTGTTTCATCAGACCAGAGGACATTTTTCCAAAAAAGTACGATCTTTGTCCCCATGTGCAGTTGCAAACCGTAGTCTGGCTTTTTTATGGCGGTTTTGGAGAAGTGGATATAGATACTTTTGTACCTGTTTCCTCCAGCATCTTCACAAGGTCCTTTGCTGTTGTTCTGGGATTGATTTGCTCATCTCTAGGAGACAGAACGCATCTCCTTCCTGAGCGGTATGGCGGCTGGGTGGTCCCATGGTGTTTATACTTGCGTACTATTGTTTGTACAGATGAACGTGGTACCTTCAGGCATTTGGAAATTGCTCCCAAGGATGAACCAGACTTGTGGAGGTCTACAATATTTTTCTGATATTTCTTTTGATTTTCCCATGATGTCAAGCAAAGAGGCACTGAGTTTGAAGGTAGGCCTTGAAATACATCTACAGGTACACCTCCAATTGACTCAAATTATGTCAATTAGTCTATCAGAAGCTTCTAAAGCCATGACATCATTTTCTGGAATTTTTAGTGGATGTCAACTTAGTGGATGTAAACTTCTGACCCACTGGAATTGTGATACAGTGAATTATAAGTGAAATAATCTGTCTGTAAACAATTGTTGGAAAAATGAGTTGTGTCATGCACAAAGTAGATGTCCTAACCGACTTGCCAAAACTATAGTTTGTTAACAAGAGATTTGTGGAGTGGTTAATGACTCCAACCTAAGTGTATGTAAACTTCAGACTGCAACTGTATATATATATATATATCGTATATATATATCTTAATCTATGCCGCTCTGACATTGCTCGTCCATATATTTATATATTCTAAATTCCATTCCTTTACTTAGATTTGTGTTTATTAGGTATTTGTTGTGAAATTGTTAGATATTACTTGTTAGATATTGCTGCACTGTCAGAACAAGAAGCACAAGCATTTCGCTACACCCGCAATAACATCTGCTAAACACGTGTATGTGACCAATAACATTTGATTTGAAGTCTGCACGGGCCACTGTACTCTGCGCATAGAGCGTACGGACTGTGAGCTCACAGGTCAGTGACATCATCACCTAAAGACACCTGTTTACATATACGTCATCAGACCATGATCCAATGGTAAACCTTTATTTGACATGCTGCTCATACAGTTACGACCAAAACAGTCATTCACTGTAATAAGATAAGTATGTCATGACTGTGTTTTGACACAAAAGTTCAGTTTGTGACATTCAGATATACTGCTATGTCTAAATTAGTGATCTGTTTTAGTGGTTTGGTGTACAGTGACTCACAGGGTCCAGTTCAAGACCACCATTTCCTTCTTCTCCTACTTCTTTATGTCTCAGTGTCTGTCTATTGTTCTGTGATTCTGTTCACCCAGGCTGTTCTGAGCCTCTGGGTCTGAAGGGGGGTCAGGTGCAGGTCTCCCAGCTGACCTCATCCTCTGTGTACTGGACCCTATGTATGGGCCTGCTGGCCTGGACCCCTAACAGAGCCAGACTGGACCACCAGGCCAAGGTCAACGCATGGACCGCAACCACCAACAACCACAACCTGTGGATTCAGGTATGGGGTTGAAGGGGAGAGGTAGGTGGAGAAGGAAGAAGGTGAGATTGTATTTGAATTAATTAATGATCTCTCTCTCTCTCAGGTATAAACACATGATCATATGGATTGGTTGGTTGATTGATTAAGACACATATACCTGGTTCTAACATGTGTCCTTTGTCCGGATCTTGTATAATAATAATATTTGCCTTTTTCTCTGAATGACTTACAGTCATACTTATGGATGGCCCTAGCAGGAATCAAACCCACAACCTTTGGTGGTGCAAGCACTATGCTCTACTGACTGAGCCACACACATCTTCAGATCATTATTTTCCCGCCTTTTAATATCATTGTCAGGTGGCACCATTGACCTATGACATCAATATGTGTCTTAAATAAATAAATAAAAATTATTTTTTAAGAACAGGGAAGGACCTGGAAATCTGGTCACAATGCTTACACAGTGGACGGATATGAGACATATTTTAATACCATGTGTAGACACATATATGAAAATGTGGCACAATCAGAATGTGGATAAGATCAGGACCAAGGACGCATGTTAGCACCAGGTATAAACAAGGCTTTAGTGACAGTGTGTCTGACTGTACTTGTGGCCTCATCCCTGGTTCTGGTATGGACGTATCACACTCAGGATGGAGCTACTGGGCTGCACAGAGGACGACTGACCACCTCTCTCTCTCTCTCTCTCTCTCTCTCTCTCTCTCTCTCTCTCTCTCTCTCTCTCTCTGCGGACACTGGTCATTAGAGACACTGGAAAATGATATTTGGAGGTCACAATAAGTTATATTGATTTATTGGATCGTAAAGTACCCTACTTCTGGTCTTAAATGTTTTTAACTATTTCATCCTCCTGTGTGATACCATTTCCAACTGTTGTAAAGTAGTGTAGTGCCAAAACAATACAGGGTTAACTTTTCCATAGCCAACCTTCGACTGTTCCCTCCCTTACTAAGGGCCACAGTTCCTGACGAAGAAACAGCCCTCTCAAAGCACAAAGCTCCACTAAATAACCATAACATTTGAAAGGGGACATCCTCCATACATTGTAAATGAAAAGTTACAACATTATTCACGCATTATTGTGAGTATCAAGGTATTTGTTTCGGACAGAAAATGAAATCCAAAGTGTTCTTACTAATGTACAACATAACCACTGACATGGAATTTATTGATACTGATTTAATAAAATATTGACTGAAATAACATATATACTTTCTATATAGTAAAACAAGCAACATAATACTTATTTCTCTCTGTGTCTGTTCTGTTTGGGTACCAAATAAAAAGGGGTTGGAATCAGGTGTTGAATGGACTACTGCTACTCTTACGCTCCTCATGGTTCCTCCTGCTCCTCTGGTGGTGTAACAGAGACATCTTCTGGTCAGAGAAAGTTACTGCATGTCTCTTTAAATCCTCACCTGTCATTTGGACATCTCCGTTCAGATTGAGGCTCCATCACTTCCTCTGGTCTTCTCAAACTGCTGTCCTAGAGGAGGAGGAGGAGGAGGAGGAGGAGTAGTAGTAGTAGTAGTAGTAGTAGTAGTAGTAGTAGTAGTGTGTGTGTGTGTGTGTGTGTGTGTGCGTCAGGTAAAGAGAGACACCAGCTGTCAGAGCAGCTTACAGATCACTGCATTATTTCGCCACTATATCCTATTTATTGCCTTACCTCCTTATCTTACCTCATTTGCACACAGTGTGTATAGACTTTTTCTATTGTGTTATTGACTGTATGTTTCTTTATTCCATGTGTAACTCTGTGTTGTTGTTTGTGTCGCACTGCTTTGCTTTATCTTGGCCAGGTCGCAGTTGTAAATGAGAACTTATTCTCAACTAGCCCACATGGTTAAATAAAGGTGAAATAAATAAAAAAAGAAAAACATATGAGCGGAGAAATGCAAGATATGTAAACATTATTAAAGTGGCCCTAAGACAGGGAATTTTTACAAGGATTAAATGTCAGGAATTGTGAAAAACTGAGTTTAAATATATTTGGCTAAGGTGTATGTAAACTTCCGACTTCAACTGTATATAGGCAGCAGCCTCCAATGTGCTAGTGATGGCTATTTAACAGTCTGATGGTCCCAGCTTTGATGCACCTGTACTGACCTCGCCTTCTGGATGATAGCGGGGTGAACAGGCAGTGGCTCGGGTGGTTGTTGTCCTTGATTATCTTTTTGGCCTTCTGTGACATCGGGTGGTGTAGGTGTCCTGGAGGGCAGGTAGTTTGCCCCCGGTGATGTGTTGTGCAGACCTCACTACCCTCTGGAGAGCCTTACGGTTGTGGGCGGAGCAGTTGCCGTAGCAGGCGGTGATACAACCCAACAGGATGCTCTCGATTGTGCATCTGTAAAAGTTTGTGAGTGTTTTTGGTGACAAGCCAAATTTCTTCAGCCTCCTGAGATTGAAGAGGCGCTGTTGCACCTTCTTCACCACGCTGTCTGTGTGGGTGGACCATTTCAGTTTGTCCGTGATGTGTAAGCCGAGGAATTTAAACTCAAAACTTTCCACCTTCTCCACTTCTGTCCCGTCGATGTGGATAGGGGGGTGCTCCCTCTGCTGTTTCCTGAAGTCCACGATCATCTCCTTTGTTTTGTTGACGTTGAGTGTGAGGTTATTTTCCTGACACCACACTCCAAGGGCCCTCACCTCCTCCCTGTAGGCCGTCTCTTCGTTGTTGGTAATCAAGCCTACCACTGTAGTGTCGTCTGCAAACTTGATGATTGAGTTGGAGGCGTGCATGGCCACGCAGTCATGGGTGAACAGGGAGTACAGGAGAGGGCTAAGAATGCACCCTTGTGGGGCCCCAGCGTTGAGGATCAGCGGGATGGAGATGTTTTTTCCTACCCTCACCACCTGGGGCCGGCCCGTCAGAAAGTCCATGACCCAGTTGCACAGGGCGGGTCGAGACCCAGGGTCTCAAGCTTAATGACGAGTTTGGAGGGTACTGTGATGTTAAATGCTGAGCTGTAATCGATGAACAGCATTCTTACATAGGTATACCTCTTGGCCAGATGGGTTAGGGCAGTGTGATTGCGTCGTCTGTGGACCTATTGGGGCGGTAAGCAAATTGGAGTGGGTCTTGGGTGTCAGGTAGGGTGGAGGTGATATGATCCTTAACTAGTCTCTCAAAGCACTTCATGATGACGGAAGTGAGTGCTACTGGGCGATAGTCGTTTAGCTCAGTTACCTTTGCTTTCTTGGGAACAGGACCAATTGTGGCCCTCTTGAAGCATGTGGGAACAGCAGACTGGGATAGGGATTGATTGAATATGTCCATAAACACACCAGCCAGCTGGTCTGAGCTTGCCTTGAGGATGCGGCTAGAAATGCCGTCTGGGCCGGCAGCTTTGCAAGTGTTAACACGTTTAAATGTTTTACTCACTTTGGCTGCGGTGAAGGAGAGCCCACAGGTTTTGGTAGCGGGCCGTGTCAGTGGCACTGTACTGTCCTCAAATCGAGCAAAGAAGTTGTTTAGTTTGTCTGGGAGCAAGACATCAGTGTCCGCGACAGGGCTGGTTTTATTTTTGTAGTCCGTGATTTACTGTAGACCCTGTCACATACGTCTCGTGTCTGAGCCGTTGAATTGCGACTCTACTTTGTCTCTATACTGCGGAGGGAATAGCTACACTGTTTGTATTCGGTCATGTTTCCGGTCACCTTTCCATGATTCAAAGCAGTGGTTCGTGCTTTCAGTTTTGGGTTCGCGCTTTCAGTTTTGAACTGTCAACATTATTATGCATATTATTCGTTAATTGTGGAAATAAATTAAGATATGAAAGATGCTTTTATATTCAGCATGTATATTTTTTAATAGCTGTATACAGTACAATCGAGGTGAGTGCGTAGGAAATTATTTTGGCAGTTAATCTGCTTCTGTTCTGTGGGTGGCACTGTGTGCTCTTTTTAAATGATGGGTCCAAATCTCTCAAAGGCCCTAGAATACAGGTGAACAGGGGTGGTCTGCCAGTCTCTGGGACGACAATCCAATTTGGGATGGAGGGAGGTTTTAGCGGGTGGAATGGTGGAGAACAATTGGAGGTTTACTCAGTAGCAGTGCAAATACCATGGTATAGCTATATGGACACTCAATCATTATGGTACTTTTTAATGGTAAGTTTACAAACATATATTATGATAAATATAATTGAAACTTGTATCTCATTATGGTAAATGGTGAAATAAGTATAGCCAGATAAAATTGTAATGGCTTAGCTGATAATAGAAAAGACGATCAGTATTTACCTGGCTAAAAGAGAAGGAATATAATAACTATTGTTTACAGGGAACTCATTCAAATATTTTAGATGAAGTTGTGTGGAGAAAGGACTGGGGGGGGCGAAATTAACTTCTCGGATGGGCAAAGAAACTCAAAAGGGGTGATGATTAATTAACAATAATTTTGATCCGACTGTACAAATTGCTCAAACAGATCTGCAAGGTAGATGGTTTATTTTAAATGTGGTATTGGACCATAAACATATTTGGCTGATTAATATATACGGTCCAAATAATGATAATCCACGCTTCTTTGAAAATATATACAGTGCATTCGGAAAGTATTCAGACCCCTTGTCGTTTTCCACATTTTGTTACGTTACAGCCTTATTCTAAAATGTATTACATTGTTTTATTCCTCATCAATCTACACACAATACCCTATAACGACGAAGCAAGAACATGACATTTTTTATATTTGCACAAAACAAAAATGAAATATCACATTTACATAAGTATTCAGACCCTTTACTCAGTACTTTGTTGAAGCACCAGCGATTACAGCCTCAAGGCTTCTTGGGTATGACGCTACAAGCATGGCACACCTGTATTTGGGGAGTTTCTCCCATTTTTCTCTGTAGATCCTCTCAAGCTCTGTCAGGTTGTATGGGGAGAGTCGCTGCACAGTTATTTTCAGGTCTCTCCAGAGATGTTCGATCGGGTTCAAGTCCGGGCTCTGGCTGGGTCACTCAAGGACATTCAGAGTTCCGAAGCCACTCCTGCAATGTCTTAGCTGTGTGTTTAGGGTCGTTGTCCTGTTGGAAGGTGAACCTTCGCCCCAGTATGAGGTCCTGAGCGCTCTGGAGCAGGTTTTCATCAAGGATCTCTCTGTACTTTGCCTCACTCATCTTTTCCTCGATCCTGAGATGAGATGGTTTGGGATGAGTTGGACTGCAGAGTGAAGGAAAGCAGCCAACAAGTGCTCAGCACATGTAGGAACTCCTTCAAGACTTTCGGAAAAGTATTCCACATGAAGCAGGATGAGAGAATGCCAAGATTGTGCAAAGCTGTCAAGGGAAAGGGTGGCTACTTTGAAGAATTTCAAAAAATAAAACATATTTTGATTTGTTTAACACTTTTTTGGTTACTACATGATTCCCTATGTGTTATTTCAGTTTTGATGTCTTCGCTATTATTCTACAATGTAGACAATGGTAAAAATAAATACAAATCCTGGAATGAGTAGGTGTGTCCAAACTTTTGACTCGTACTGTATATAAATGTATACACAGTTGAAGTCGGATGTTTACATACACTTAGGTTGGAGTCATTAAAACTCATTTTTCAACCACTCCACAAATCTCTTGTTAACAAACTATAGTTTAGTCAAGTCGGTTATGACATCTAATTTGTGCATGACACAAGTAATTTTACCAAATATTGTTTACAATATTGTTTATTTCACTTATAATTCACTGTATCACAATTCCAGTGGGTCAGAGGTTTACATACGCTAAGTTGACTGTGTCTTTAAACAGCTTGGAGAATTCCAGAAAATTATGTCATGGCTTTAAAAGCTTCTGATAGGCAAATTTACATAATTTGAGTCAATTGGAGGTGTACCTGTGGATGTATTTCAAGGCCTACCTTCAAACTCAGTGCCTCCTTGCTTGACATCATGGGAAAATCTAAAGAAATCAGCCAAGACCTCCACAAATTGGAGACCTCCACAAGTCTGGTTCATCCTTGGGAGCAATTTCCAAATGCCTGAAGGTACTGTAATATCTATATAAACAATAGTACACAAGTATAAACACCATGGGACCACGCAGCTGTCATACTGCTCAGAAAGGAGACGCGTTCTGTCTCCTAGAGATGAACGTACTGCACATGGGGACAAAGATCCTACTTTTTGGAGAAATGTCCTCTGGTCTGATGAAACAAAAATATAACTGTTTGGCCATAATGACCATCGTTATGTTTGGAGGAAAAAGGGGGAGGCTTGCAAGCCAAAGAACACCATCCCAACCGTGAAGCACGGGGGTGGCAGCATCATGTTGTGGGGGTGCTTTTCTGCAGGAGGGACTGGTGCACTTCACAAAATAGATGGAAAATTATGTGGATATATTGAAGCAACATCTCAAGACATCAGTCAGGAAGTTAAAGCTTGATCACAAATGGGTCTTCCAAATGGACAATGACCCCAAGCATACTTCCAAAGTTGTGGCAAAATGGCTTAAGGACAACAAAGTCAAGGTATTGGTGTGGCCATCACAAAGCCCTGACCTCAATCCTATAGAACATTTGTGGGCAGAACTGAAAAAGCGTGTGCGAGCAAGGAGGCCTACAAACCTGATTTAGTTACACCAGCTCTCTCAGGAGGAATGGGCCACAATTCACCCAACTTATTGTGGGAAGCTTGTGGAAGGCTACCCGAAACGTTTGACCCAAGTTAAGCAATTTAAAAGCAATGCTACCAAATACCAATTGAGTGTATGTAAACTTCTGACCCACTGGGAATGTGATGAAAGAAATAAAAGCTGAAATAAATCATTCTCTCTACTATTATTCTGACATTTCACATTCTTAAAATAAAGTGGTGATCCTAACTGACCTAAGACATGGAGTTTTTACTTGGATTAAATGTCAGGAATTGTGAAAAACGAAGTTAAAATGTATTTGCTAAGGTGTATGTAAACTTCCGACTTCAACTGTATATGTATTTCCACAAAAAATGTATGGGGGATTGGAAATTATGCAGACAATTATATTGATGGAAGCCACAATCTTTAAACTGATAGAAATAAAAACAAATGTAAAAACACTAAACTATAATAATCATGGTGTCATGCCCTTGATATGTGTTTGGGGGTTTCTGGTTTAGACTTGAGGTGGTGATTCCACTTAGCATAACTCTGTCCCATGTTCAAATCAAAACGTTTTCCATATTGGGGCCAGTAATAACACAGAGACATCCCAATGGCATCTTAAAGTCTCCTGAATAGTTATTTATACTCAGCCGAATAACAAGACCAGCTTTACGGTAAGCTGTATCTAGTTGGAGTTGTTTCTCACTTTATAGTAAACCTCTATGAGGGCCAGGAACAAAGTTGAGTATTTATTTGCCACAATTGCCAGGGGTCAGATCTTTGGCTGAGATTTGAAAGTCTTGGTCCAAAACAGCCCCATGGGGACCTACACTCAACAAACTGCTACGTTTTCGGTATATACTTTATCAGCACCAAAGGCATTCTCACAACATTTACCATGCATACAGTGCCACTGTATGGCCGTTAGAGTGTACTGTATTGTGAGCCATATCTTACATGGGTCTTTTCCATAGCATTCACGTTCACTGAGTGTAGGGTTAGGGTTGTGGTTAAGGTTAAGGCTAGAGTTAGGGTTACGGTTAAACCAGGATGTGGATATGAAGCTAGGTTTAGGGTTAGGGATAGGGCTAGGGGTTAAGTTTGAGGCTGGGGTTGGGGTTTAATCGGAATGTGGACATGAAGGTAGGGTTAAGGTTAGGGTAATATTTTCTCTTCACAATTCTGTTTATCTGTCTTTTGCAGTACTTCTATTTGCATGTCATTTGATACATCCACCATAATTTGCAAATAAATTCATTAAAAATCCTACAATGTGATTTTCTGGATTTTTTTTCCTCATTTTGTCTGTCATAGTTGAAGTGTACCTATGATGAAAATTACAGGCCTCTCTCATCTTTTTAAGTGAGAGAACTTGCACAATTGGTGGCTGACTAAATACTTTTTTTCCCCACTGTACACTTGACACATGTCCAAATGTTTTAACATTTATCACACTGCATGACTTTGGGAACGAAGGCTGTTACAGGGTATCTTGCAATACCCCAAAATAAAGTGAGAAGGGAAAGAGTTTTCTTCAAAGAACAATAGGGTCAGTTGACCCATATGGGTCAGTTGGCATGCACCAATCACTCTGTTTCTTCAGTTATATCCTTTGTATTTACTTTTAGCTCCACCCCAGGGATAACACCCTTGGTAGCCGACCTGCCTGCTTAGAAGATCCACACACAACACATTCCATATCATTTTGAGGTTCAAAACACACTCCTTCTGCACCACGGACACAAAAAAATAAAATAAGCCCACTTCTTGTTATTCTCACTGATGCCACCTCATCTAACACATCTATGATTTTCACCAAGACACAAACAGATCTCCCAGGCAGAGCCGGACAGAGCCGGACATTTGGGGACCAGAAAAATAAATAAATACATTTTACGAAAAAAATGTTTTGTGGGGAAAACAGCATCCTGCATTTCAACACATTTTGCCATGGGGCAGAGAGAAAAATTAGCAATTTTATAATTCTATTCTACACATTTTGTCATGAGGCTGAGGGAAAATCTTGCAGTTATAAAACACATTTCTTGCAATTCTACACATTTTGCCATGGGACAGAAAAACAAATGTGATGTTGTATAGCTCATCTCATGCTATTCTTCACGTGGCTATTGCTTATGACGTCTTCATATGCTATCTGGGGGCCCTTGACCTCCAGTGAGCCCCCTAACCCCAAAAATAAATACCTTTTAGGAAACAGATTTTTTTTTTTTAGGGAAACAGCTAACTTCCTGCATTTCAATACATTTTGCCACAGGGCCGAGAGACAATGTGCAGTTTTATAATTCAATTACATTTTATCATGATGCTGGAGATCATTTTAGATTTTTTAAGCAAATTTCCTGCAATTCTACACATTTTGCTATGGGACAGAGAGAAAATGTTGCTGTTTTATAGCTCATCTCATGCTATTCTTCACATTTTGCCATAAGACTGAGGACAATTGTGCAGTTTTATGTTGGAGGCCTATTGGTAATGTGCACACATAAGCCTACTACAGTGCCTGAAGTCAAAGTGGAATGATGAATAAATGAATAAAAAATTATAAGCTGAAAAAGTCTTTAACCCCTTTGTTATGGCAAGCCTAAATACATTCAGGAGTAATAATTTGCTGAAGAAGTCACATAAGTTGCGCATAACTTTCACTGGGGACATGTCCCCCCACCCCACACTCTGAAATAGCATTTTTCTGCCCCCCAGTTTTATCATTGGAATGTGATTCAAAACCAGGCAACGGTGTGCTTTAGGACCATGTGGACGCCTCGAGCGGTCGGATAGGCTGTTTGGAGTGTTTATCCGACAGGATGAAAAATTATATATATGGCCTACCGAGTGGCGCAGCGGTCTAAGGCCGCGACCGGGAGACCCATGAGGCGATGCACAATTGGCCCAGCATTGTCCGGGTTAAGAGAGGGTTTGCCGGCCAGGATGTCCTTGTTCCATTGCACTCTAGCGACTCCTTGTGGCAGGCCGGGCACATGCACGCTGACTTCAGTGTTGCCTCCGACACATTGGTGCGGCTTGCTTCCAGGTTAAGTGAGCAGTGTGTCAAGAAGGGTCGTGTTTCGGAGGCCGCATGGCTCTCAGGGGGGAGATATATATATACAATTGAAGTCGGACGTTTACATACACTTATGTTGGAGTCATTAAAACTCGTTTTTCAACCACTCCACAAATGTCTTCTTAAGAAACTATAGTTTTGGCAAGTCAGTTAGGACATCTACTTTGTGCATGACACAAGTAATTTTTCCAACAATTTTTCCAGGCATATTATTTCACTTATAATACACTGTATCACAATTCCAGTGGGTCAGAAGTTTACATACACTAAGTTGACTGTCCATTTAAACAGCTTGGAAAAATCCAGAAAATGACGTCATGGCTTTAGAAGCTTCTGATTGTCTAATTTACTAAATTTGAGTCAATTGGAGGCATACCTGTGATTGTATTTCAAGGTCTACCTTCAAACTCAGTGCCTCTTTGCTAGACCTCAGAAAAAAAATTGTAGACCTCCACAAGTCTGGTTCATCCTTGAGAGCAATTTCCAAACGCCTGAAGGTACCACGTTCATCTGTACAAACAATAGTACGCAAGTATAAACACCATGGGACCACGCAGTCGTCATACCGCTCAGGAAGGAGACGCGTTCTGTCTCCTAGAGATTAACGTACTTTGGTGCAAAAAGTGCAAATCAATCCCAGAACAACAACAGCAAAGGACTTTGTGAAGATGCTGGAGAAAACAGGTACAAAAGTATCTATATCCACAGTAAAACGAGTCCTATATAGACATAACCTGAAAGGCCACTCAGCAAGGAAGAAGCCACTGCTCCAAAACCGCCATAAAAAAGCCAGACTACGGTTTGCAACTACACATGGGGACAAAGATCATACTTTTTGGAGAAATGTCCTCTGGTCTGATGAAACAAAAATAGAACTGTTTGACCATAATGACCATCGTTATGTTTGGAGGAAAAAGGGGGAGGCTTGCAAGCTGAAGAACACCATCCCAACCTTGAAGCACGGGGTGGCAGAATCATGTTGTGGGGGTGCTTTGCTGCAGGAGGGACTGGTGCACTTCACAAAATAGATGGCATCATGAGGCAGGAAAATTATGTGGATATATTGAAGCAACATCTCAAGACATCAGTCAGGAAGTTAAAGCTTGGTCACAAATGGGTCTTCCAAATGGACAATGACCCCAAGCATACTTCCAAAGTTGTGGCAAAATGGCTTAAGGACAACAAAGTCAAGGTATTGGAGTGGCCATCACAAAGCCCTGACCTCAATCCTATAGAAAATTGTGGGCAGAACTGAAAAAGCCTGTGCGAGCAAGGAGGCCTACGAACCTGACTCAGTTGCACCAGCTCTGTCAGGAGGAATGGGCCAAAATTCATCCAACTTATTGTGGGAAGCTTGTGGAAGGCTACCCGAAGCATTTGACCCAAGTTAAACAATTTAAAGGCAATGCTACCAAATACTAATTGAGTGTATGTAAACTTCTGACCCACTGGGAATGTGATGAAAGAAATAAAAGCTGAAATACATCATTCTCTCTACTATTATTCTGACATTTCACATTCTTAAAATAATGTGGTGATCCTAACTGACCTTAAACAGGGAATTTTTACTTAGATTAAATGTCAGGAATTGTGAAAAACTGAGTTTAAATATGTTTGGCTAAGGTGTATGGAAACTTACGACTTCAACTCTATATACAATTACTGTTTCTTTAACGTCCCTCAGTCGAGCAGTGATTTTCAAAAAAAGATTCAACCACAAAGACCAGGGAGGTTTTCCAATGCCTCGCAAAGAAGGGCCCCTATTAGAAGATGGATATCCCTTTGAGCATGGTGAAGTTATTAATTACACTTTGGATGGTGTATCAATACACCCAGTCACTACAAAGATACAGGCGTCCTTTCCTAACTCAGTTGCCCGGAGAGGAAGGAAACCACTCAGGGATTTTATCATGAGGCCAATGGTGACTTTAAAACAGTTACAGAGTTTAATGGTTGCAATAGGACAAACCTGAGGATAGTTTAACAACATTGTAGTTACTCCACAATACTAACGTAATTGACAGAGTTAAAAGAAGGAAGCCTGTACAGAATACATATAATCCAAAACATGCATCCTTTTTGCAATAAGGCACTAAAGTAAAACTTTAAAAAATGTGGCAAAGAAATTAACTCTATGTCCTGAATACAAAGCGTTATGTTTGGGGTAAATCCAACACAACACATCACTGAGTACCTCATATTTTCAAGCATGGTGGTGGCTGCATCATGTTATGGGTATGCTCGTCATTGGCAAGGACTAGGGAGTTTTTGGGGATAAAAATAAAATAAAAATTATCTAAAACACAAGGCCAAGTATACACTGGAGTTGCATACCAAGACCACATTGAATGTTCCTGAGTGGCCTAGTTATAGTTTTGACTTAAATCTACTTGAAATTATATGGCAAGGCCTCAAAATGGTTGTCTAGCGATGATCAACAACCAATTTGACAGAGCTTTTAAAGAATAATGGGCAAATGTTGCACAATCCAGGTGTGGAAAGCTCTTAGAGACTTACCCAGAAAGATTCACAGCTGTAATCGCTGCCAAAGGTGTGTCTACAAAGTATTGACTCAGGGGTGTGAATGTGTTTGTAAATTAGATATTTCTCTATTTAATTTTCAATTAATTTGCTAAGATTTCTCAAAACATCTTTTCACTTTGTCATGGGGTATTGTGTTTAGATGGATGAGAGTAAAAAAACTATTTAATCAATTTTGAATACAGGCTATAACACAACAAAATGTAGAATACGTCAAGAGGTACTGTATGAATACTTTCTGAAGGCAATGTATAAATAGCTTTTTGTTGTAGGGAACATTTATGGTATAAATGTCCCTAATATTTGGAACAGGCTAAATGTATTTTGGACAGGCTTACTGATTACCCTTAAGAAAAACTTCTGAAGTATGTGCTTTTTGCAGGTTGTGGGTTATAGTGTACATATGCACCCTTCTGTGCATGGAGTATTCTTTGTATGGTTAGTGCTGTCTCCATAGGTTTGTTTATTTACTTGTTCTCTTTTGTGTAGGCCTATCTAAATGTTTTGCTGCGCTGTGCTGTAATCTCTCCACTGCAGCCTCTCTCTCCCGCTCAGCATCTGCAAGCCTAGGGTCCATTTGCATTTTTGATCACGCTGACACACACACACACACTTGTTTCCCCTCCTACTTTGAAGTTTGTAGAGCCAGACGCATAGCCTCACATTTCTTTGATATTGGTTTTAGAGATTAGGTGATATGATTAAGTGTTTTGTGAAATAATACTTATTCAAGACATCAGATGAAAATCATGCAAAATATAGTAGATACTGTATTTGTTTCCCAAAGAAGTATGTTTTGTGTATGCATTACCGATAATCATAGGCTAATCAAATGACCATTCAGAGGTACGCTAGGCTCTATAATTAGTTCTAGACTTCTAGCGCAGTGAAGTGATGGGCAGATATGAAGCCACAGGTGTGTTCGATGGCTGTGTTTGGCTAAGATTAAATGGTAGCCTACTGGGCTATAACTCACCTGTGCACTGTGAACTAGTTTCATGTTCACCCCTAAACATGTCGCAACATAATCAAGTTAACATCTTAATAAAAAAGCTGAAACAGCGTTTCATAAATTCCCAATATCTAAATTAAATATCGATAGTGCACGGCGGGTTACCCGTATCAAGACATGCGCCTGTCTAAGGATAGCTTAGAACGCCTACTATGCGGCAATTGAAAAGGCGATTGGCTGCTAAAGATAACCGTACCTCAGGTTATTTGCTGATTGGTCGAGGGTGACTTGTACATTGCGTTATGCTCATTCTGCAAATACACAGAGAGATTCTGAGAGGGAAGACGTAATGGTGTGATTCCTTGTGTCCTTGCAATGGTCATCTTTCTAATATTACTCGACAAATTCCAGAACCGGGAGTCGGAATGAAGGTATGGTAAGCCTATTGCAATGTCAAAGTATCTGTGTTATTATATTTTTGCACAACCGGCTTGCATTCTATCTATAATACAACTTTCAATTACGTTGCGTCGACAAATATTTAAACAAAATGCCAATTTCATATGCAGTCAAACCCATGCAATGTTGTAAAATTACAATACATTAATTGTGTTGTTTGTCGTTTGCTTTAAAGGGTTGGAAACTCTGATTATACGGATACATGTATAAGGTGAGTAACAGTCATGTTTATACCGGTTGGAATATTTTCTCTGGGTTGAAATATTTATATTGCGTTCTATTTATAATGGCATCCATACATTATATAATATGATGATGGTCATGAGCGCTGTCTGACCCTCAGTCTGACACTGGTGGACTGTACCACAGTGCACCAGTGTCAGACTGGGACCACAGTGCACCAGTGTCAGACTGGGACCACAGTGCACCAGTGTCCGACTGGGACCACAGTGCACCAGTGTCCGACTGGGACCACAGTGCACCAGTGTCCGACTGGGACCACAGTGCACCAGTGTCCGACTGGGACCACAGTGCGATGTCCATTCATTTCCCAGCGTTGATCTGCTATAATGAGATCAGTATACTGCAGTAAATGAGTGAGGGAATATTTTTGAGATTTCTGGTCTGTTGATAAATACTTAGTTAGTTAGCCTTTGGACTCAGTAATCTCTACAGCTCACTGACCGGTAGTGCTACAACAGGCTGGTGATGGTGAAGTGGAGGATGGATAATTATGAAAAATAACCCCCTTGCATTTTTTCAGTGAGAGTATCCAACTTGCAGGAAAGGTATTTACCTAATTTGAATTAACATTGTCTACCCACTTTTTAAAAGTCCTGCTTCTTGCAACACTGTAATAATGAGTATCAGAGTATAGAATTTAGAGTAAAGCTTTTCTAAATTTAGCAATTATTTCCAGTGGTAATGTTTGGCTCCGATCCAGCATATCAGTGTTATGTTATGCAGCAGGCAGTTGTCTTTGAAATTGCAAGGCGCCTTGCAAAGTAAACATAAGGAGTTTATCCCCAACCATTGTAGAGAGCTGAATACTTTGCGGTGAAGACATATTGTATGCAATGAAGGAACACATTGATATTAGACAAGTGTCAATACAAAGGTTGGCTATGATGGTTCAAAGGCCTATCATAAACATACATGTATTATTCCATGTTTGTGTAACATCTACATCTTCAAGTATTCCACATTGTCCTTGTTGTCTCGGTGTAGGTGAAAGGTCATCTGGTCTTCTGTCTAATCATGACAAACCGTCATCTGTCCCAGAGAGAAGGCTTGATGTTTTATTGACTCATCTGGTTTAAATTGAAAAGGAGCTTTTCAGCTCATGAGAAATGGAGGATGATAGCTGAAATACAGTACGTGCAGAAACACACATGAACCGTTTTTTGGCAGTCAGTGTATCATGTGTTTTCCAGCTAATGAATTGATACTGCATTGTCAAAAGGATTCTGTTATTCAACATGACTTCTCTTGAGTTCCATTGAATTGTCATGGGGACTTGTGAGAGACAGGTATGTTGCTCGTTGAGGCATATTGTTTTGTTGTGCAAGAGAATTCACTCAGGATAGGTTGACTGCCATGACACAGTTCTGAAGTCCAAAATGGATTTGGAACTCTGAGGTTATGAGCTATGGTCTGTTGGAATGAAGTGTGATACATACTCAGAAAGGTAGCAGTTTATTAAATACAGCAGTCATACTGTATTTAATATCACAGGAGCAGACACACCACTTTGTTTTTATTTCCTGCAACCCCAAATATTCCCTGATCCAAATCACTATTTTTTATTAGTAGGAGCTGTCCTCTTCCACCCCAAGAGTAAGTGTTTAAATCAGTTGTTCTTCACTTTTTTTCCTGACTGCGTAAGAATGAGCTGTAAGGTCTTATTTCTAGATGTGCCAACAACCTTTAACCCATTTAATCTCATTGGTCACAATTGTGAGAAAAATATGTTAGTACTTTACAGGCTTTAGAGAAGTTAAAGTTGTACTTATCAACAAATAATAAATATATTATGTCGTCTAGTATGATTCAGAGAAGTTTCATATGATTTCTCAAAATGGTCACAAGACCACAAGCATAAATCTCCAAGGTGTCCTTTACTGACACATTTGGCACCAGAAGTCTGTATTCAACAGCTTAAAAACAAAGAAAGAGTTTCATTCCAAATTTGTCCGTAAAAATAGCTTTTATTGTTTAAAGAAATTATGAAATAGATTGGTGTGTTTTTTTTTCACAATCTAATCACGTAAAATGTCGCAGTAGCAAATGTTTTTCTCAATACATTGCAGTCAATGGGAAAAGATGGGTGTCACAGGGTTGACGTTTTTTTCAGTACATTGTAGTCAATGGGAAAAGATGAATGTAACAAGGTTCATGTTTTCTTGTTTGTTTAATGTCTGTCTCTCTCTCACTATTTATCTCCTCTTTATCACCCCCTTATTCTCTTCTCACTCCCTCCCCCTTCTTTAAAACTCCCCCCACTCTCACCCTCTCTGTCTCTCTCTCCCACTCCCTATCTCTCCCCCTTCTCTCTCCCTCCGCTCCCCTCCATTCTCTCTCCCTCCTTCTTTTCCTGCCTCTCCCTCCTCTTATCTCTCCCTCTCCCTCCACTCTCCCACAGACAGGCCGATAGAGAGACAGACAGACAGGCAGGCAGTGCAGATAGGCAGTTAGGCAGACTGACAGACAGACAGGCAAGCCGACAGGCAAGCAGGCAAGCAGTTAAGCAGACAGACAGGCAGGCAGGCAAGCAGTTAGACAGACAGACAGACAGACAGGCAGAAAGTAAAAAAAAAAAAAGACCAATATCCTCTTCCGAATTCATTCAGGAATTTATAACAAGGCTCTTAGTTTCTAGACCTGCAAGACCATTGTGTCCATTATTTTAGGTCGATTGACTTTCATATGCCAGGTCTTCCGGTCACAATAATGTACAATTTGGGAAGGTTCAACTTTTTTAACCCTTTGAAACCGCCCCTATGACCCCCTATTAAGTCACTTTCTGTAATCATAGTATTCAATGTACAGCCTCCTGGGGACACTCTTTACTGATGCCCTGAGTTTCACCTCGTTACGTTAAGAATTTACCGTTCTACAGAGGATTGAAGACAGTGTTTTTGTGTAACTGTAGGGAGAGAATGAAGGACCATGTTGAGGATGAATTAAGACGCTTCCTTTTGCCACAGGAAGCTAAACCACAACACAGGGCATCCCTATAAGGTCACGATTGATTGTGTGCAAGGACAGTTAGGTATCTCAATCGCAGTTCACAGGGATTTATGATTATGTGAGGGGTGTATGTAATGCTTTTCTATGGGAGAAAAGCCTTGTTCTCTGTAGGACCAAGTTTTCACTGTGAAGAGTTCATTTCACAGGGTCAGATATGGGCTTGGGTTCATCGGTAGTGTCTGTTGAACGATCCCATGTGTGAATTTTGTTTCTAGCCTCAACCATTCTGCCGATGTCACTCAAAAGCACATTAACTCTAGTTCAGGCTTCAAACGAGGCCTAACTTTCTGCCATAATGGGGAGAGGGGCAAATTAATTAATTGTTAATTGGATTAAGCTTAGGGTTATGTCAATTTATCACATTTATTTATAAAGCCCTTTTTACATCAGAAGCTGCTTGTACAGAAACCCAGCCTAAAACCCCAAACAACAAGCAATGCAGATGTAGAAGCACAGTGGCTAGGAAAAGCTCCATAGAAAGGCAGGAACCTAGGAAGAAACGTAGAGGAGCCAGACTCTGAGGGGTGGCCAGTGTGTCTAGGGTTGAGGCCTTAACCCTAGCTTCATGTCCACATTGCAGCTCAACCCTAAACCTAGCCTCAACCCTAACCCAAACTTCATATCAACTCCCGGCTCAACCTTATCTGTAACCCTGTCCCTAACCTTAACCCACAGTTCATCTCCTAATTTTGGCTCAACGCTTCTGCCGATGTCACTCAAAAGCACATTAACTCTAGATCAGGCCTAACTTTCTGCCATGTAGTGGGGAGAGGGGGAATTTAATTCATTGTTCATTGGATTATGGGGGTTGAGGCCCTAACCCTATCTTCATGTCCACTCCCAGATCAACCCTAACCCTAGCTTCATATCAGGGTTAGGGTTGAGCCGGGATGTGGACATGAAGCTAGGGTTAGGTTTAGGTTTGAATTTGTCTGTCTGTATGCCTGCCTGCCCGCATGCCTTCCTGTCTGTCTGTCTGCCTCTCTCTCTCTCTCTCTCTCTCTCTCTCTCTCTCTCTCTCTCTCTCTCTCTCTCTCTCTCTCTCTCTCTCTCTCTCTGTCTGTCTGTCTGTCTGTCTGTGAGTAGATATGTCTGTCTGTCCCTCATTCAAGGGTTTTTCTTTATTTTTACTGTTTTCTACATTGTAGAGTAATATTGAAGACATCAAAATCTATGAAATAACACATGTAATCATGTAGTAAACAAATCAAAATATATTGTAGATTTTAGATTCTTCAAAGTAACCACCATTTGCCTTGATGACAGCTTTGCACACTCTTGGCATTCTCTCAACCAGCTTCACCTGGAAAGCTTTTCCAACAGTCTTGAAGGAGTTCCCACATATGCTGAGCACTTGTTGGCTGCTTTTCCTTCATACTGCGGCCCAACTCATCCCAAACCATCTCAATTAAGTTGAGGTCGGGTGATTGTGGAGGCCAGGTCATCTGATGCAGCACCCCATCACTCTCCTTCTTGGTCAAATAGCCCTTACAAAGCCTGGAGGTGTGTTGGGCCATTGTCCTGTTGAAAAACAAATAATAGTCCCACTAAGCGCAAACCAGATGGGGTGGCGTATCGCTGCAGAATGATGTGGTAGCCATGCTGATAAAGTGTGCCTTGAATTCTAAATAGCAAAGCCAGCAAAGCACCCCCACACCATCACGCCACCTCCTCCATAGTTCACAGGGGGAACCACACATGCGGAGATCATCCGTTCACCTACTCTGCATCTCACAAAGACACGCGAGCGTTGGAACCAAAAATCTCAAATTTGGACTCATCAGACCAAAGGACAAATTGCCACCAGTCTAATGTCCATTGCTCGTGTTTCTGGGGCCAAGCAAATCTTTTAATTTTATTGGTGTCCTTTAGTACTGGTTTCTTGCAGCAATTCGACCATGAAGGCCTGATTCACGCTGTCTCCTCTGAACAGTTGATGTTAAGATGTGTCTGTTACTTGAACTCTGTGAAGCATTTATTTGGGCTGCAATTTCTGAGGCTGTTAACTCCAATGAACGTATCTTCTGCAGCAGAGGTAACTCTGGGTCTTCCTTTCCTGTGGAGGTCCTCATGAGAGCCAGTTTCATCATAGCGCTTGATGGTTTTTGCAACTGCACTTGAAGATACTTTCAAAGTTCTTGAAATCTTCTGAATTGACTGACCTTCATGTCTTAAAGTAATGATGGACTGTCATTTCTCTTTGCTTATTTGAGCAGTTCTTGCCATAATATGGACTTTGTCTTTTACCAAATAGGGCTATCTTCTGTATACCACCCCTACCTTGTCACAATACAACTGAAGCTGGTTGAGAGCATGCCAAGAGTGTGCAAAGCTGTCATCAAGGCAAAGAGTGGCTACTTTGAAGAATCTCAAATATAAAATATATTTAGATTTGTTTAACACTTTTTTTGGTTACTACATGATTCCATATGTGCTATTTCATAGTTTTGATGTCTTCACTATTGTTCTATAATGTAGAAAATAGTAAAAATAAAGAAAAACCCTTGAGTACTTTTGATACTTAAGTATATTTAAAACCAAATACTTTTAGACTTTTAACTCAAGTAGTATTTTACTGGGTGACTTTCACTTGACTCATTTTCTATTAAGGTATCTTTACTTTTACTCAAGTATGAAAATTGGGTACTTTTTCTACCACTGCAAAACGTGATATAATCTATTTTTTGAAATGTTGATAAATTTACTTTTATTGTATGAAGAACTTATGAAAGAGATTGGTGTGTTTTTTCACTATCTAATCATGGCATGGGGTTCTTCAATGACAGACATGCATTTGTTTGAAATCTATCACTTGATGGTTTCATTTCAGAGATAAATAATCCTTTTATTTTGCTAAACAATATCCGCCTCACTCTCAGAGAAATAAGTAGTACTGATAGGTTATACACAGTCAAATGTAACAAAAACTACATTTTGAATAAAGAACTGTACATTTGTGACATCAATATAAAATAAATGAATCAATACAGTAAAATGAGATCTGTAGGTAAAACATTTCCATTAGACATTTTTGTAATTTAGTAGATGCTCTTATCCATTTTAAATTACAGTTAGTCCGTCGGTCTTAGGATTGCTTGGTGAGACAACCGCATGTCACCGTCAAATATCTAGGATACAAACATTCCATTCCAGCTAAAGAATGAATATATAGCGTAATTTTTTTAATACACATCTAAAATCTATGAATAAGAAATCAGAGAACAGTAATGTTTTACACACACATTAAGGTACCCATAAGCAATCATTTCTAGTGAAAAAACACAAATGTGAAAAATTGGTAGATATAGCGTTTAGGAAAAAAACGTCAATTATTTGCAGTTTGTCAACCTTGTCTGGTCTTTGTTCTTTAGGGAATGTCTTACACTGTCATATAGTCTGCCAACAAGGATGATAGAAGTCAAAGGTCAGAAGGATTATATCCTTCTGCTCATCAGCAGGTCCAGCACATCATGAGATGAGATTCTACACTGTTAAAATGTCTAACATGACAGGGTAGGGGCCCTAAATGCCCCCCCATCAGATAAACTGCCCACAACCGGGCATGTTATAGTAATTAATATTTCATCTTCATGTACAGTAGATGAGATATTAATAAGCGCAAAGAAAGTGTAGATATTGGTAACAGAGTAGTGCACTGTACTGTAACTTTTGTTTGCAGTTATCTCTTGTATGCTTTGGCAGTCCCTCCCTGCAGAGCTTACTGGGTGCTAATTGAGGTGACAGGGGAAAGCTCTGCCTCTGGCACTGTGCCAGATATGAGTGGTTTCTTGGCCAGACCGCTGTGCCTCATCCTGGTAAATCTAGCAGAAAAGAGAAGGAAGGGTGTAGTAATGGCCCACTGAGTGACTGTCCAAAGGGAAGGGGCGCATCTGAGTGATGGTGGCTCATTTACATTTTAAAGTCAAGGGGTGTGAATACTGTAGCATTGCCATACAGTGCATTCAGAAAGTATTCAGGCCCCTTGACGTTTTCCACATTTTGTTACGTTACAGCCTTATTCTAAAATTGATTAAATTATCATTTTTTCCCTCATCAATGACAAAGGGAATACAGGTTTTTAGAAATGTTGGGAAATGTACTACAAATAAAAAACAGAAACACATTTTTTACATAACTATTTAGACCCTTTGCTATGAGAGTCGAAATTGAGCTCAGGTGCATCCTGTTTCTATTGATCATCCCTGAGAGGTTTCTATGACTTGATTGGAGTCCACCTGTGGTAAATTCAAATGATTGGACATGATTTGGAGAGGCAAACACCTGTCTATATAAGGTCCCAGAGTTGACAGTGCATGTCAGAGCAAAAACTAAGCCATGAGATTGAAGGAATTGTTCGTGGAGCTCTGAGAGGATTGTGTTGAGGAACATATCTGGGGAAGGGTACCAAAAATGTCTGCATTATTGACGGTCCCAAGAACACAGTGGCCTCCATTATTCTTAAATGGAAGAAGTTTGGAACCCCCAAGACTCTTCCTAGAGCTGGCCACCCGGCCAAACTGATCAATCGGGGGGAGAAGGGCTTTGGTCAGAGAGGTGACCAAGAGCCCGATGGTCACTCTGACAGAGCTCCAGAATAAGGCTGTAACGTTTTAGAATAAGGCTGTAACGTAACAAAATGTGTATTATAGCCTGAATTTAAAATTGATTCAATTGTGATGTTTTTATTCACTGGTCTTCACACAATACCCCCCTACACACAATGTCAAAGTGGAATGATGTTTTTAAAAATTGTAACAAATTAATTAAAAATGAAAAGCTGAAATGTCTTGAGTGATTAAGTATTCAACCCCTTTGTTATGGCAATACAAATGTGCTTAACAAGTCACATAAGTGGCATGGACTCACTCTGTGAGCAATAATAGTCTTTAACATGATTTTGTTATGACTACCTCATCTCTGTATCCCACACATACAATTATCTGAAAGTGAATATCAGTCTAGCAGTGAATTTCAAACACAGATTTTACCACAAAGACAAGGGAGGTTTCCCAATGCCTCACAAAGAAGGGCACCTATTGGTAGATGGGTTAAAATGAAAAAGCAGACATTGAATATCCCTTTGAGCATGGTGAAGTTATTAATTACACGTTGAATGGTGTATCCATACACCCAGTCACTGCAAAGATACAGGCGTCCTTCCTAACTCAGTTGCCGGAAAGGAAGGAAACCGCTCAGGGATTTCACCTTGAGGCCAATAGTGAAATTAAAACAGTTACAGAGTAGGGCCTCCCAAGTGGCGCAGTGGTCTAAGGCACTGCATCTCAGTGCTTGAGGCGTCACTACAGCTTCAAGCACTACAGACCCATGAGGCGGCACACAATTGGCCCAGCGTCATCTGGGTTAAGGGAGGGTTTGGCCCATCGTGCTCTAGTGACTCCTTGTGGCAGGCTGGGCACCTGCAAGCTGACTGTAGTTGCCAGTTGTATGGTGTTTCCTCTGATACATTGGTGTGGCTGGATTCTGGGTTAAGCGAGCAGTGTGTCAAGAAGCTGTGCGGCTTTGCAGGGTTGTATTTTGGAGGACCTATGGCTCTCGACCTTCGCCTCTCCCGAGTCTGTACGGGAGTGGCAGTGATGGGCCAAGACTACCAATAGGGGGAAAAAATGGGTAAAAGTAAATAACATAAAAATGTATATATAATAAAAAATTGTTCGAGTTTAACAGCTGTGATAGGAGAAAAATAATGATAGATCAACAACACTGTAGTTCCACAATACTAACCTAATTGACAGAGTGAAAAGAAGGAAGCCTGAACAGAATACAAATATTCCAAAACCTGCATCCTGTTTGCAATAAGGCACTAAAGTACAACTGAAAAAAATGTGGCAAAGAAATTTACTTTATGCCCTGAATAAAAGCGTTATGTTTGGGGCAAATCGAACACATCACTGAGTACCACTCTTCATATTTTCATTAAGGTGGTGGCTTCATCATGTTATGGGTATGCTTGTCATCGGAAAGGACTAGAGTTTTTTAGGATAAAAAGAAACTGTATAGAACAAGCACAGGCAAAATCCTAGAGGAAAACCGGGTTCAGTCTGCTTTCCAACAGACACTGGGAGACAAATTCACCTTTCAGCAGGACAATAACCTAAAACACAATGTCAAATACACATTGGAGTTGCTTACCAAGACAACATTGAATGTTCCTAAGTGGCCTAGTTACAGTTTTCACTTAAGTAATGTGCAAATATTGTATAATCCAGGTATTTTTTTTACCTTTATTTAACTAGGCAAGTCAGTTAAGAACAAATTCTTATTTACACTTAGGGACTTACACGGAAAGACTCACAGCTGTAATCGCTGTCATAGGTGATCCTAACATGTATTGACTCAGGGGTGTGAATACTTATGTAAATGAGATATTCTGTATTTCATTTTCAATAGATTTGCTAACATGTTTTCACTTTGTTATTATTGGGGATTGTGTGATGGGTGAGGGGAAAATAATATTGAATCCATTGTGAATTCTGCCTGTAACACAACAAATTGCGCAATATAAGTCAAGGGGTATGAATACTTTCTGAAGGCAACAAAGCAAAATATTATCAGGAAAACTGTAACTGGTCCTTTCTGTTCAGTTTCACAACAAGCTTATTGCTGTAATGTATTTCCGATAAGACCTTCTCTTTCTCAGTGCAGTCAGTTCCACATATTCCATCTAGCTCCTGGATTATGTAACTGCAAGCTGGTTAAGTAGGCAGGCGGGTGAGGTGAGATCACAGAGCACAGTGCAGGCCTGAGTATTGTGGCAGGTCATGGCTGGGCAGAGCTTTATTTGTGGACAGCGGCGACCCCTGCTCGTAAAATATACACTGTCTTCTCTTCTGAACTCAGACAGAGCCACATACTGTATGCTCATGTCAGCTCTTGATTCCCCAGACCGTGGAACAGAAGACAGATTCTCTCTCCCCCTGCCCCTCCCAATCCTCTCATCAGTATGCTCCAAGGAGCTGCGCCTGAGATCACACCATCTTGGGTCTCAGGCTCTGGAGTGGACAGTCTTGCTGTCAGTAGAACATTGATCAGGAAAATATGTCACATCCACTGTACGGTCCTCTTATGGTCCTTGACCACACTAATATCCCTAAGTGCACCCTAAGTGCAGGCTGTCATAACTGAGAAATGACCCCACTGCTCCCACAGTACGTAGAGAATATGTTTTCACCTATCTCTCATCAGGTGTTTTTTGTCTGTAGCGTTGTGGTCACTTTCCTGCTGCAATGTTGTTATTCATTAGAAAATGGACAGAAATGTATTGCAACATCCCCTTCGGACTAGCTCATTAGGACAGGCTGTTTGGGCTCTGGTGCTTGACTCAGTCATTTTCAACCTCAAACAGACCCAAAGAGTTCTCATAATAATGTATTTGCAGCCCGCATCCACTGTCTTTTTCTGTGTCTTTCACCCTGTTCGTTCCAGTCTGAGAGACTATTAAGTCTTTCCTCTGAAGCTCTATAAGCCGTAACATCCGCCTCTGCACCACTGTTCACAGGCCTCTGTTCTGAATACGCCGGCTGCCGCCATGCACTGCTACTCAATCCTCAATGCGCTAGGATCCCGGAGACAGTATTACAATACTTCAATGCCTTGTAGAGGAACTCAGGAGTCACAAAGGCATGTAGTTCATTGAGGGGAAAGGTTGGTGAGCAGCGGAAGGTCACACTGAGGCATTGTGGGATTCAGGGACAAATGACGAATAAAGTCTGAGATCATTTCCCTTAGTGATGCGACCTGTAACAAAAGTTGTAAAGAAGGGATGAAATTGGGGCGCTGTGTTGATTGGATGAAATCGGGGCGCTGTGTTGATTGCATTGCAGGCTACTATGATTTCAGTACTGCCAAAGGCATATTGTTTATGAACCTACTGGGATGGATAATAGGACTCTAAACTAGGCAGTCAAACTTGGAGAACAGACGTGCATGCTGTGTGTGTTTGTGTCGTAGGCAGGGGCATCGTCCATGTGGGCATCATGCTGCGGGCTGCTGAACGAGGTGATGGGCACAGGGACGGTGCGCGGGCAGCAGCCAGGGTTCGGGGCCGGGGCGGGGCCCTTCCGCTTTGCCCCCAGCGCCGGGTACTCCACCTACCCCCCCACCAGCTCAGGGAGCGCAGGTCAGCTCTGCAAGGCCTGTGGACTGGCCTTCTCTGTCTTCAGGCGCAAGGTAGGTGTCGAGGAGGATGATGTTTCTAGTGTGTAAAATGATGACGATGTTGTTTATGATGAGGAAGCTGATGAGTACCTGACAGTGTGTAAGAAGCTGAGGAGGAGGAGGAAGAATGCACCCCTTAAAAATAAACAAATAAAACTAACTTCCATATGAAGTACTCAATCATAATGGCCACACCAGGGCACCAGCTTAGACTGCAGACAGGTAAATGGCAGTGTCTCTAGGCGTTGTCTGACAGTGTGGCATGCTGGGACAGTGATGGAAGCCCCTGGAGCGTTCTCCAAGCTTCCAGGCTCAGATTGCTCTATCAGCCCGCTCACACCTGTTGCTATGCCGATGGCAGGTTCAGTCCCGGGATATATTATAACCACGTGTGTGTGTGACTCAGTTTGATATTTGTGTCATGAAAGCAGAGGTTCCGGGGGATTAACACTGATGATTGAAGAATAGATCTGTCAGAGTGGTCCGCAGCTCATTTACACACCAATGACATGGGAAAATCTCCATTCAAACTGCCTGTCTGTCAGTCGATTCATCTGAATTGCCTCAGTAAACCGAGATAAGCTCGTGAATGTCAGGAACATCTGGGCAATTTTCCAAATAGTATTATTTAGATTTTCTGTGCCAAGAAATGAGATAAAAATGATCCTAGAACATGGTGACTGGGGGAATAGTCCTTGTTTTGGAAAGCTGTTGTCTAGCAAGTTTGGCAGATCCCTCTCATTAGCTGTAATTAATATATTTCCAAAAACAGGAAAGTTAAATGACTCCATGATGCCAATAATTAATTAAATCTAGTAATTAATTAATCAGGAGGAATGGACATGTCTGGCTGATGGGATCGCCTGTCTTCTAAATGTGTGTGGTGACTCTCCCTCTCTCTCTCTCCCCCTCTCTCTACTCCCTCTCTCTCTCTACTCCTTCTCTCTCTCTCTCCCTCTCTCTCCTCCCTCTCTCTCTCTACTCCTTCTCTCTCTCTACTCCCACTCTCTCCCTCTCACACTCTACTCCCTCTTTCTCTCTACTCTCTTCCTCTCTCTACTCCCTCTCTCTCTCTACTCCCTCTTTCTCTCTCTCCCTCCCCCCTCTCTCTACTCTCTCCCTCTCTCCCTCTCTCTCCATCTCTCTCTATTCCCTCTCTCTCTATTCACTCTCTCTATTCCCTCTCTCTCTATTCCCTCTCTCTCTCCCTCTCTCTATTTCCTCTCTCCCTCTCTCTTTACTCTCTCCCTCTCTCTACTCCCTCTCTCTACTCCCTCTATCCATCTATTCCCTCTCTCCCTCTATTCCCTCTATTCCCTCCATCTATTTTTCTCTCTCTACTCCCTCTCTCTCTCCCTCTCTCCCACTACTCCTTATCTCTCATTACTCCCTCTCTCTCCCTCTCTCCCTCTACTCCGTCTCGCTTTCTCTCTCTCCCTCTCTCTTCTCCCTCTCTCTACTCCCTCTCTCTCTCCCTCTATTCCCTCCCTCTCTTTCTCTCTACTCTCTCTCTATTCCCCCTCTCTCCCTTTACTCCCTCTCTTTCTACTCTCTTCCTCTCTCCCTCTCTCCATTCCCTCTCTCCCTCTCTCTCTATTCCCTCTCTCCCTCTATTCCCTCCCTCTCTCTCTACTTCCTCTCTCTCTACTCTCTCTCTCTCTACTCCCTCTCTCCCTCTCTCTCGCTCTCCCTCTCTCTCTCTACTCCCTCTCTCCCTCTATTCCCTCTCTCTTTCTCTTCCCCCTCTCTCCCTCTCCCTCTCCCTCTCTCTACTCCCTCTCTCTCCCTCTCTCTCTCTACTCCCTCCCTCTCTCTCTCCCTTTCTTTCTCAGCACATATGCTCGGACTGTAAGAAGAGTTTCTGTGCCCTGTGCTCGGTGCTGCAGGAGAACCTCCGCTGCTGCACCACCTGTCACCTCCTGCGCGGCACGGCCTTCCAGAGACCACAGCTCATGGCGCTGCGCGTTAAAGACCTGCGGCAGTACCTGCTGCTGCGCAACATCCCCACAGACACCTGCAGGGAGAAGGAGGACCTGGTGGACCTGGTGCTCTGCCACCTGGAAGCAGGGGAAAACACCTCCACGCAAGGAGCTGTAGAGGAGGAGGAGGAGGAGGACACAGACAGCCTGCACTCCCTCCACGCCTCGCCCCCCTCAGCCACACGACGCTCCGCCTCGGAGCAGTCGGCGCTCTCTGCCTCCCAGGGAGACGCTCCTCTCAGCCGGAGTGACAGCTCAGGGACCGCTCACAGCCAGGTGTGACTACCCACACACACACAACACACACGCATGCACAGTCGTGTAAGCACGCAGACACACACACGCACACGCACACACACACACACACACACACACACACACACACACACACACACACACACACACACACACACACACTCACTCACTCACTCACACACAACTTGGTCCCATTCCCTCACATCTGCCCCCCTCCTTTACTGTCTTCCCTGGTCTTTTGACATCTGTCCTACTTCAAAGCTAATTAATGTGAAGCTTGAAGAAAACATGGCACGGGAAACACGTGGGAAACATATTCGTCAGTGTGAAGTAGAGTTGTCACAGCTAAGCATAACAATCAACAACGTGCAAATCTGTTCTAGATCTCTAGTGCTGGTTTGTAGGGCTATGATTGTCCCCAGTCCTACTGAAAGTAACCCCCTGGGATAACCATATAGGCTAAATATAGGAGCATGAAAAGCTTCTAAGCAGTCTAGTAATTGCAGTCTAGTATTGCAGTCAGGCCGTGTTCTTTGCAGCCAGAAAAACAGTTTGATACAGTCTGGTGCTGTGTGTGTTTGACATGAAAGAGGTGCTTCACTCACACAGGGAAAAGCCCAGTACCACTGCAGTGAGCTGACGTCCACTTGACTGACTGCTGGAAACAGCTGTGTTTACAGTGCCACCCTGGGAGCTGGAGCCAGTCAGCAACAGTCAGGGCTTAAACCCTTTGCCTCTTTTAAAGTCTGTTATGCTGAGTCGGTTATGTAACGCTCAGTCGCACACAGGCTGGCTTCTGATTCCTCTCAACGGCACAGCTGTAACTGAAAAGACAGAGAGAAAGAGAAAGACAACAGTACTTCTCACATCTCTATCCCTGGGGTCAAACACCAACATCCTCCTATTGTGATACTACTAGCACTGTCTTTGCTGCTATTGAGGAGAGAGGTACTATGGCTGTGATATGTGGTTGTCTCACCAACTATCTTAGGATGAATGCATGCACTAACTGGCTGGTTATGGGCATAGCTAGTTATGGGCATAGCTGGTGCCCGGTGCTTGCGCAGTGGTTCGGTTGTGGCGTTGCCGTTCGTTCGAGCGTGACATCTGGGCTGGGGAGGCTAGCACGCCACCAACAGGACCGCTGATGCATTATTAACGCAGGTGCATGCTGGGAGCCTGCGGCTTATTGGTCCAGTGGAATGTGACGGAGGGAGCGCGTGTGTGCGCATGTACAACCAGGGACGTCAGCGTCCCCCGACCCCCACACACCCATCCCTCATTGTGATGTCACATCAGAAGAATGCCCGGCGCCTGCACCATTAGCTAATTGCTTTTGGTGCTGTGGTCCGGTGGAGACGAGGGGAGTCTAGGCTACTCTCTTTATGTTCTCTCTTCATTGCACATAAAGGGTTAATGCAGGGCAATATGCCACAAGCCAAACACATTCTCACCAGACGCACTCTGCGTTTTTGCTGCATCCCTGACAAGACCATTGGATTCTGGTCGCAGGCAAACTCCTAATAAAGCCATCGCCTTCAAAGGGAATAATTAACCACTGATTTGAAGATTAGAAGAAGCAAATTATGCTGAATACTAAGTGTAACATGGACTACCTTTTAGAGGATACGCCTACATACCTAATCTCCTTATCAGACATTTTAAGAGAGCCGTCAAATATCAATGTG
The DNA here is from genome assembly GCA_030435695.1 of Brachymystax lenok tsinlingensis. Classification (NCBI taxonomy): domain Eukaryota; kingdom Metazoa; phylum Chordata; class Actinopteri; order Salmoniformes; family Salmonidae; genus Brachymystax; species Brachymystax lenok. Next base: position 12,247,003 of record CM059815.1, on the reverse strand, counting down.
ATTAACTGCAAGTGCAAGTCTAGTGATTACAGCCCACCCTGTGGTGTTTTATACTAATTCTGATTCGTGGGAGAAAGAGTGAGGAGCATCTATAGGAAAAAACAAGTATTTCAAAGCTGCTTATCTGCTTTCATACCATTTCAAAAACTGAATTTGACCATCTTTTTGTTCTCTGTTTTGTTTTCTGTTGAAACCCCAGCAGCATGGGGAAGCTCCGACCATCCCCTTCCTGCACCTGGAACCTGCCAGTGAACCTATCATAGAGGTGAGACAGCCAGCCCCGCCTCTGTCTCTACCGCATGTATTTAGCTGAAGAGAACTCACTGACCCACTCTTGTGAGAGGATTCACTTTGCGCTATTGCTTCAATGATGGCGTTCACTACAAAACCTAGTCATAGTTGAACTTGTTGGCTTGAACATGTTTTCTGAAGGGCCTCCTCTTTCCTCTCTGGTAGGTCAGTCCAGTGACACAGAGGAGGATGCGGGCCTCTTTATCTGACCTGGATAATGAGGGGGACATTGAGAGCCTGTCTGTTCGGCAGCTCAAAGAGATTCTGGCCCGTAACTTTGTCAACTACTCTGGCTGCTGTGAGAAGTGGGAGCTGATAGAGCGGGTGCATCGGCTCTACAGGGAGAACGAGCAGAACAGGAAGTCCAGTAAGCACCATGTTGAATCATTTTAGCCCTCCTTCACCAACCAACCTAACCTTAGCTAGAACCCTAGTGATCCTGTTAATAACAACCACCTTAGCTAGAACCCTAGTGATCCTGTAAATAACAACCATTCTAGCTTATCAATCTCCAGTTAAACCCTATTTTGAACAATATAGAAACTGTCCAAGTTAAAACATCTTTCATTGATTGGTGTTATTTACAGGTCCAGATATTAGCACAGTATTAAAGATGCATTTCTTTATTTTAGTGGAAAATGTCAGTAACATCAACAGCAGGACCGCAGGTGAGCATTCAATACTCTTTCGTTGGGTTGTATATAACATGCACATATGTGAGTTGAAGTGTGACTTGTCATTCGCTGCTGTTCATTAGATCAGATGACTGTGTGCAGAAGTTGTTCTCATACTACGTGAGGCGGAAGAATTGGAGTAAGAGTTTGTATCCTGTTAGAATCACTAATGGCTATTTTGGTATGTGCTTTTATTCTAAGTGGTGGCATATCCTCCACCTATATGCAGTGGTGCAATGGGAGGTAAGAGCATGTCTAACTCCACCATCATCCCACCTGCAAAACCACAGTGTGCTCAGCACTGTCTTAACATACAACTCTCCATATTGATGCATGCTGAAGTCTAATTTCCATCGGACCCTGATCATATTTCCCTGCATGGTCCCATGTTGTTCTCATTTCCATCATCTCATTAGTACTGAAGGCTTGTCGTTCATCCTGTCATTAATGCGCTCCCTAGCAACTCTTACCTCTTTACAACCCGTCATATTCTTTCAATCCCACCATCTTCATCAGGTTTTATTGTATATACAGTGCAGGTCTTTGAGACACCCTTCCTAATAATCTAAAGGGCTTGAGGGTTGCATTATACCCTGCTGTTTAACACACTAAGTGTTGTTCTGGAGAGAGACCAGTTAATCCTGCTGTTTAACACACTAAGTGTTGTTCTGGAGAGAGACCAGTTAGTCCTGCTGTTTAACACACTAAGTGTTGTTCTGGAGAGAGACCAGTTAGTCCTGCTGTTTAACACACTACGTGTTGTTCTGGAAAGAGACCAGTTAATCCTGCTGTTTAACTGGCTATTGACGCACTGCATACATCATGTAGCTACTGATCGGAGGAGGCTGGTGGGAGGAGCTATAGGAGGATGGGCTCATTGTAATGGAACAGTATCAAACAGATCAAATATATGGAAACTCTTTTGCAATTATTCCATTCCAGCCATTACAATGAGCCCGTCTTCTGAGGGCTCCTCCCACCAGCCTCCACTGCTACTGATGTAGGGTATGTGAATGAACCAGAGAAGACGGCCATCCTCAGGCTGCGTACTGCGTAGGCTAACGCTGTTTCCTCATGCCGTGTTTCTCTCCACAGACAGTGTGAAGGCTCAGCTGGCCTCTGATGACCACCTGTGTCGCATCTGCATGGACGCTGTGATCGACTGTGTGCTGCTGGAGTGCGGTCACATGGTCACCTGTACCAAGTGTGGGATGAGGATGAGCGAGTGCCCCATCTGCAGGCAGTACGTGGTGCGGGCCGTGCACGTCTTCAAGTCTTAACTCTGCTGTGAGCGTGCATGTCAGCCGAGGACATTGAGCCTGCGGCAGTGTGCACATGCTTGAAAACATGAATCTGTAGTGAGGGAGTGTGAATGGGCTGTGCACGTTTCCAAGGATGCAACAGACGTGCACATTCTCCAGTTGAAATGACATGCAGAGCAGACAGCTTCACACAGCCTAACTTCTATTACTGGAACTACAAGAGTCCCACTCCTCCCCAGGGATGGTCTGGACCCCACTGGCTGCACTGACTGACCAACAAGTCTTTAGTGTAACACACACTGAACTGTTCCAAAAATAACTACAGTATCTTATTTTACAGTGCTTCATTTCAGTTTGTAGCATTTTGTATTTATTTTTTACTTATAATTAACCATGGAGCGGAGTTGGTCCCATGGATACTTGAATTGGATGTGATTTTTCATGGTGAGTGGTTGAGGTGATCAAGGTGGAAATGATGATGATATCCCAGGGTTAGAGTCGATATGGTTTACACACTCCTGTCACACCAGGCCATACTGTACGTATCTATTTTACTGTTCTTTAGGATGTGCAATATTAAAAAAAAGAGACTTATGTGTGAGTGAGGAACTGTCTGTCTATTAACCAGTCTGTATGTTTCTGTGCTGTTTTGTTCTACACACACATCGTAGGGTGTTTTAGGTGCCAAACTAAAAACTCCACAACTACACTACATTACTGATGTCTGATTGCAGTTTCTATGCCAAGTGTCACTCCTCACTTCAGGCCATGCATTGTAGATTGGAGCAGCATCCAACCCAAACTCAAATGAATCAATGTGTTCAAGCTCAGTGATTGGTGAGATTGTAGGGAAACACTTGAGCCACATGCTATGGGTTAGTAAGGGGCTTCAGTTCAGAGCTGTTCCACCCATCTCCTCTTGCATGTGTTTAATCAGTCACAAGTGATATCACATTATGATCAATATGTACCATGTCGATGATCTTGTTTGGCTTGGATAAGGCTCCCATCTACTGCTCGCGGTCTACTGTGGTAACATGCCATACACTGTGGCTGGGTCATCCCATGCTTTATATTCCTGTGCTCTGTGTTGCTTTTATTAAAGTCAGGCATGACTGGCAATGCGTCTCTGCCATTTAATTTAATTAAGCATTATCATGCCATTATTTTTTCCTAGGTGTTTGGTCCGCTTGTGTTGTCCATTGGCCGTGTTCCAACTCGAGAAGTAGGTAATAGGTGCTTATACTTAAACATATCTTTTATCATGTTGTGGGTGTGTCTTGTGATATCGCAAATATTTTTTTAAGAGAATAAAAAGGAAGCATAACCTAAGTCTATTCTACATTAATCAGTTAATACAATACAACTTCTGTTCTTTCACATTTTTCAAATGACTTTAAAAAAGTAGCTACTGATGCCTGTGGTACTTTTATAGCACAAAAGCGTATTGCTGTAAAATGTATTACATATGATATCTAATATTGTTTACTGATATGTAATCTATAGATACATTTATTTTTCCATTTGCTTTGGAAGTGTTATATAATTTATTAGCATTTATTGATATTTTTGAGAGGTTGAATTGCAATTTTTTCAGAATGTAAATGCACTTGATTTGATCAGATGAATATGATGCTCCACCAATCAAAAACAGAGCGCTTACTGATCATGTGACTGCTCACAATTAAAGTTCTCTCATTTTCCTTTGGAGAATTTCTTGTTCTTACCTGCTGGGATCCATTTATACATCACGCACGGTAGCGAACACTTTCACTGTGTTTACATGTATGTTTATTCTAATCCTGCCACATCTCAAAAAGATGGCACTTGTAGGCAGCTATATCATATTAAAGTATAATGAGTTATATAAGCATTCAATGGAATCCTGGATCTTTGGAATGTTGAACTTCTTATTTTGGTAATTACAAGATGTATACCATAAAATAATAAGCAAAGATCCCGTAATCATTTTTAAACACATTGCTTGCTGTATCCAACTGGTTACCATCAATTAATTGTTTATTCCCAGTTTAATGAATGCAATGTTGACAGAATGGCATACTATTCTAAATTTCATGTTTAAAGTATTTATTTCAGAACCTAAAAAACATTCATAGATATTCCAATGTATGACATTTTAAACATGTTTCACACATTTTTTGTTTACATATTGCACAGACTGGTTATGAACAAAAAAGATAAATTAAGACGATTGTGGGGAAAAAAGTGACCAAAAATAGAGAGCTCAGTATTTAGGATGAGTTTTTAATAACTCAAAAGTCACAAACTAGTTTCTCTAAGCTTAAAATGTACAGTATATACAGTTGAACCAATTATAAACTAATACATTTCCCAACCACACAGGGAAGACATGGTGATTGGTAGTTAGGCCTGTCCACATACAAAAAGGAGATTTATCAAAACAGATTAGGAGCCCCTAGTAGTCACACTTTTGTCATTTCCTGTATATACCCCTTTTGTTATACACTCAGTGTATATAGTCTAATAATAGCCTGCTTACACAAAAAAAGCCAATACTTCTGACCAGTGTAATTAAGGTATAATATAAAGAATGTAGTTAGTTACCTGTCAGACACTGACTGTACAGTACCCAGGTTCGTATTATTAGATCATATACACTGAGTGTACAAAACATTAGGAACACCTGCTCTTTCCATGACAGACTGACCAGGTGAATCCAGGTGAAAACTATTCCTTGTTGATGTCACTTGTTAAATCAACTTCAATCAGTGTAGATGAAGGGAGGAGACAGGTTAAAGAAGGATTTTTAAGCCTTGAAACAATTGACACATGGATTGTGTGGGAACCATGTTTGATACCATTCCATTAATTCCGTTCCAGCCATTACTATTAGCCCCGTCCTCCCCAATTGAAGTGCCGCCAGCCAACTATACCTTGAACGGGGTATGGTAGTAGGTGCCAGGCGCACCGGTTTGAGTGTCAAGAACTGCAACGGTGTTGGGTTTTTCACACTCAACCGTTTTCAGTGTGTATCAAGAATGGTCCACCAGCCAAAGAACATCCAGCTAACTTCACACAACTGTGGGAAGCATTGGAGAGAAAACATAGGCCAGCATCCCTGTGGAACGCTTTCGACAGCTTGTAGAGTCCATGGCCTGACAAACTGAGGCTGTTCTGAGGGGGGTTCCTAATGTTTTGTACACTCAGTGTACATACTGTATTGTTTTCATTCAAAAGCAAGTGTCTGCTTAAAACTTGCATCCAAAAGGTGTGAGAATCCCTTGTAAAAAAACAACACAGACCATGATAATGTCACACCGGCCTAGTATATGGAGACGGACAGATTCTTGGTATGCAGTAGTAGACTTTGAATCAGCCTTATGATGCTTCCTCTTGCAAACAGTCACTGGTGCCTACTCATACTGGCTTGATAAACCTTGGAAAGGACCGTTTTATTTGTCAAACAGTACAAATAGATTTTTTTCTAGATATTTAGAAATTTAAGTTGAGTAAAGTTTAAGTTGAGTGTACTGTACAGACAATTACAAGCATCAAACTGAACATCAGCACTTAAATAAATTAAATATAAAACAGCCGTACAGAAAACAAGCTACTACTCTTGGCATAAATCTACAGTCTAAAAAATAAAAACAGAGGCAGATTGAATATTGTCCATCAACAATGGTACTGTAAATCAGTGCACTCAATACTGCACATCAAAGTATGAAACATAAATATGTCAAAAATATGTCTGTGTAATGCATAAACGGTGCACTGCAACAACAGTACATACTAAACAAAATAAGTCAAACTTAACCATTGTGAACATACACTGCCTTCTCATTTGCAGAAATAAAAAAAATAACTTAAATATCTTGGCAAAGACAAAACGGGGGAAAACATGCCTTGTAATGCCAGGTGGCCTTACATGTTGAAAATCCTGTTTTGGAAAACATTATTGTTTCAGCAGCACAAGAGGCATTCAATGAGTATCAGAGCCACAGTCACTTGTAAAATGTCCTATATCAAATACAACACTTTCTCCATGGCGATAACGCCACCCTTGACGGTTCCTTATTCTAACGAGTGTCCTAACTAGCGAGTGCATACAGCACAGAGTCTCTCTCAACCACTAACAGAGTTTCTGCAGTAGTTTCTCCTCTACAAGTCCAAACTGTACACTCACTGACATCTCAGCAATGAACCGCTCACAGCCCTCCTTGGTCACCTGCTTGCAGTAGCGCAAGTCAATATGACAGATGCTTCCACAGCGCTTGAAGTAGGTCAGCGACTGGTCCGTGACTCTGTTGCACACTGCAGAGGGGAGGGAGGAGGAAGATAGGAGGTTGATGTAATAGGAGACCATTCAGCATCTTCAGTACGTATACAGACAGATAGGCTCCTCCTATATACTTAATGGTCGTTTGTTTTCTAGGATATAAGATTCTAACCAAAACCTCACCATAGTCATATGCATGGGGATTTCAAGTGCTGTCCAATGGGTGATGGCTACCTCCATTAACAAGCTTTCAAGTGGTTTCCATCAGCGAGTGACTGACAGTGGATAAGATATCAGTGGTGCCAGAGGCCTCATTAGTCTGACTACCACACGATTCCACCTGACTGTCTTATAATGGGAATGTCGGTCTCTCATTGATCCAACCTTTAAGGGCATTACTCAGAGTGGAGAAACATGGGGGGGTTCAGTTATGGTGTTTGTAGTGGAGCTTCACTCAGGTGGACTGTGAGCCCTAGTTTTACTCAGCCCCATTGGCTCCAATAGCGCATCACAAATAGACACAATTAAAGCTATTTATATAGGGTTGCGCAATCTATAGAATTCATTTGAATGTATGTTTTAGTGCAGTGTTCCAAATGTCTATCACAAGAATCACATTCTTTTGTTTTTGAGCGTTCTGTCTTTTTGGTCTCGTGTCCTTCGCACCTTCTGAGCTGCGTGCACATTTCTACTCGCACACAGACCCCAAGTCCCTTCCCCTTGTCACTCATGACAAAAGAGCTTCTTCCTCTCTGACAACAATCGGTTTAATTTAGCTATTTGCATTTGAGGTTTGGTCCAACAGAATCGCTATGTTGTTCACACAGTTGGAGACAGACAGGAGGGTGTATTCATAACAGTTCAACTGTTCTGCCTTTTTAGCAAGCAAATACATCCAACTTGGCTAGACTTGAAATATGAATATTAGCTAGCTCCTCACTAGCAAGTGGGCTTGTGCTTGAGGTATTGTTTATGAGACCGGTGTTAATGTTCTATAATGTCTGCCTCAAGAAGTTTGTCATCATTAGTGGATGTGCATTATGCATGGTTCTGAGTAATTTGTAACAAAAAGGGCATTGTCATTGACAGACTTGAAAGCCAGATAAGTGATTTTTGCAACACCACAAAAGTAGGTTAAACTATTTTTATAAAATAATTACATAATTATGGTTGTGGAAGGCTTATATTTAGCCTAGGTGTAACTTAACAAGCCCTGAATTCATTAGATTATTCCTGACTGTTTGAAATGAGGTGTATTGTCTGTTAATTGTGCAACAAAGCTTATTGAGAGAAGACGTTCTAGAAATTCTAGAAAGATATATATATCGTGAACCGCCCATAAGTTCGAAAAAAAGATTTTTAGGCCATATCGCCCAGCCCTATATCCATGGGCTTGTTACATGTCTTTATGAGGCGTGCATTCTTCTCAGTAGGGAACATGCCATGACCTGTGCCATGAAGCAATGAATAGGAAACATGCCAAGACCTATGCCATGAAGCAACGAATGAATTGCAATGAACAGTCAATGGCTGTGTCTGGATTCTAACCAATATGTCCTAACTAGTGACTAGTACTGTTAGTAGTAAATACTTTCAGTAAACAGTAGGCTGTAGGGACATTCTGACATGGTCATTGTCTGTAGTGATAGTAGGCGTTGTGACACAGCCTTGTATCCTCCTACCAGAGAGGTTGATGTCAGTGAGCGAGTCTCTGGTGGTGGTCCCTGCAGCGGTCAGGATGTTGACCGACTGGTCAGTGACGTGGTTGCAGTAGCTCAGGTCCAGTCTGGTCAGCTGGGGCGTGTAGCGGATGAGGAGGCGCAGGGAGGTGTCTGTGATGTCCAGCCCGGCCAGACGCAGGTCCACCACGTTCCGCAGCTTACTCCTGTTGTCCAGCTGACCTAGAGAGGGAGAGACAGAAAGAGTTAGAGAGATTGAATGTGTCAAGTTGTTTTTAAGCTTCCTTACTCGGAGCATAATCATGTCCAAATGTTTCCAGCTGTGTGGCCTGTAAAGACAGCCCCAAGGGGGCACCAGAGAGCACAGCAAGACCTGACATGGATGGGCTGCAGCAGCCTGACTGGATCTCAAAACACATGGACATGCTGTTCAAAACTTCACGCCACGTGTCCAGATGGTCATTCTAACACACTGGAGGATGGTGGGAATATACCTGGTCTGTTGTCTGTGGGGGGTGAGAGCAGGTCCCTCATCTGGGCGTCTTTGAGCCCCTCTACCCACTGGACATCTAGGGTCCTCAGAAGCGGGCAGCTGGCGGTGCAGAGGGCAGACACAGCCACCCAGGAGCAGCCTGAGAGCAGTAGCATTCGCAGACCTGCAGGGACAACAGTCAGGGGTTAACAGGGGTCAAACCTCAACATCACTCTCTCTCTTGCTAACACCCTAGCACCCCCCCGCCCTGAATAATACATCATTAGGGCTCCCTCCCTCCAACTAGGCCAGTCCCAACTAACGTGTAACATTCTCTGCTGCTATTTTCAATCTTTGAGGGGAGGGGCGGGGTAATTGTGATTTTCCATTAAGGAATCATATTAGTCTCCAACAGTTCGTTAACCTGAGGCTGCAAAAACAAGGAAACAAAAACAATCACTATGCAAATGTAATTATAGTCGCCGCATAAATTAATGAGAAACAAAGCAAATGGTCTGAATCACTAAGGAAACCCTGGGGATACAAGCGTCAGACATGCCGGAGCAGCTCCCCCCACCATGGAAACAAAGACGGCATTACAGTATCGCCAAACATAAACCCATCACAACTAGTCACATTAAATATGTTCCTGTCAATGCCCTCAGTACAGAGAAGCACTGTAATGGACTGTAGTGGTGACATCAGGTTTGCAGTGTGTACCCAAAACCATGGACAGAGATACAGCTCTGTGTATACATACATACATACATAGACAGTTCAGACATTTCACAGAGGGATTTGCACATTGCCTCTGTTACAACACTGCTGGCTGGTGTTTACCTGGCAGCCTGTTGATGAGCCAGCTGAGCTGCTTCTTGGAGATGTTGGTCCAGCTGAGGTCCAGAGCCACAGGCTGTCTGCGGATGATGCCACTCAGCATGAGGGGAGTGATGGACTTGCAGCGGTTCAGATCGATCCGCGTCCACAGCCTCTTATCACAGCACCTGCGGAAGCAGGGGCAAAGTTTAGTACACGATCACACAGCCACCATAGCTACAGCTGTGGAACGACTACACTTAGGTGAGAGCTTACAGCTTAGTGTTCATACTGTAGTTCCAATGAACAAGGTCCATTATGAGAAGCACAACCCACTATTTCACAAGACTGACTGGTTTCACTTGGTATCAGACCCCTTGCTCTATCTGATAGCCACAGCACATCTGAAAACTCACCATCTGTTCCAGGTTTTGCAGACGCGCATGCAGACACAAAGGTCTCTGTGTGCCAGGTGCCCGAACACGGCCATCCACACCTCCCTGTGCATCATGTGGGTCTCTCCGTCTTCCAGGGGCAGTCTGTCTGGCGGGGGGCTGATGGGAGGCGGCCGGATCACGTGACGCTCCATCTGGACACACTTGGGCGGTGAGCGGCAGGGAGGGGGGCGTGGGCAAATGGGTGTGATTGGAGGGCTGCGGTTCCACCCCAGGGGCGAGAGCTGGCGGGGCGTCCCATTTAATTCCCGCCCCCTGGGGTGGAGCCAGTCTCCAAGGTCACTGGTGCAGTTGTTGAGTGGCCGCTTGGGCTTAGGCTCCTCCCCATCGCTCTCAGGCTCTGTCTTCATTGGCCTGTGGTTCTGATTGACTAAGCGGTCCTCGGTCTTCAATGGCCGGCGGTTGTGATTGGATAGGCCATCCTCAGTCTTAATTGGCCTGCGGATATGATTGGCAGGGGAGTCCTCTGTTTTTAGTGGTCTGCGGTTCAGATTGGTCGAGGAGTCCTCAGTTTTCAAGGGTCGACGGCTGTTATTGGCTGGGCTGTCCTCCCTCTTCAGTGGTCTGCGGTTCTGATTGGCCAGGCAGTCCTCGGTCTTCTGAATCTCCAGATTGAGCTCTTTGCTCAGCTCCTTGCTCAGCTCTTTGTTGGGGAGGCGGCGGCGCTTGCGTGCCTTCAGCTGGCCAGGTGTCTTCTCTGGGGCATCGCACCCTTCACTGCTGGGCCCTGCCCGGGGAGAGCTGGAGCAGGACTGGTCACTCTCTCTGGCTGCAGACGTCCGTAGCAGTGGACTCAGCATAGTCTTTACTGTACTGTCTTCACTGTCCTCTACACCACCATCTTTCTCCTCTTCCTCATCTCCATCCTCTTCCCTTTTCTCTTTAGTTGCAACCCTGTCCCCTGTGCATCTGACCTCCTCTTCATCTTCATGGTCTTTGTGTTCTTCGTCCTCATCTACTTGCTCTTGCTTGATGGACTTTAACAGCTTGGGGATCAAAAGGTCATCAGGTTTTGGGGGCTTCTTCTGTAAAGGAACATAGAGAGCAGATCAGTTACTGACATTAATTTCTTACAATCCACTTTACAGTTTGAAGTGGCCTTATACATATAATCTTAGACATTTTTCTCCAAGTAGTGTTTCACAAGTAAGGGGTTTACAATTCTCAAATGACAAGGGTTACTGTTTGGTAATTGAATCTGGACAAAATAAACTTAGGGCCTTGTGAAATTTTCGCAAATCAAGAGGAATGCTCAGTACAGATACTTCATTATAAACGTAATTATCCATGATCAGGCTGAAGTCTGTTGGATAAATGACCTTTTTCTTGACAACAGGAGGCTCGTCCTCATCTTTAATGTCGAACAGCATCCTCTTCTTCCTCAGAGGGTTGTCCTCAGGCCTGGGTCGGGGTAGCCCGCCCAGAGACAGCATGGGAGAACGCTTCTTCAGAGGAGGAGATTCCTCTGCTTTCGTTTTGGGGGTGTCATCACGCTCCGCCTTCCTCTTCACTGTGGTCACGGTTGCAGTGGTCACAGTGGGTGATGTTGGCAGACTGGGCGGATCGGGCTCTTCCTTGATGTCACGGTTCAATCGTGAGTCCTTCAGCAGCGACCCGGGAAGGTTGGACGCGTACTTGAACCCTGGTCCTCTTTTTTGCTTGACGGCCAAAAGGTGAGAAACAAGAGAAGACTACTTTATATCTTTTGCCTATTTGTTTCCGGACACTTTTAATTCTAAAGTATTTTTACAATACATTTGGTGTCTTGAACAGAGCAGAGGCTAGATATTCCGAACATTCCGGTTCCACACCCACATAGATGCTTACTTTCCCTGTCTTCCCTGAATGGTTGCATTTTGGACACTCCCAGCAGTTTGGCAACTCGTCATTTACAACTCCACCAGAATCTTTCACCTGAACAAAAGAGCACAAGTATTGAGTGGGTGAAGGTGATAGGAAGCACAAGTAACAGTGAGACAGTGAGAATCAAAGCTATCCTTTATCATTTGCAGCATAGAAGTCCTCTCTAGGATGAAGGGCAACCATAAACAAATACACTGCAGTAACGTAAGAGCTCACACAATCAATCGATCACGTACAGAGAGGTATGAGAGGCTCAGTGACAGCATCCACACACTGTATTGAGCGGTTTACCTTGAGGCAGAGAGGATGGACTATCTCATTGCAGATGGAGCACTCCATGAGCATGCGGTTAAACTTGTCCTCCTCTTCCTCCACTGTGTCCTCCTTCCCTGCCTCTCCACACACCAGACACACCGCAGTGTGGGGCAGGACAGGCTGGAGACCACAAACAGCATATTAGAAACGTCCACACACATAATGTACCTTGCAGGATAGTTTTTGTTTGACCATTTAAAACATATCCCAATAAAAAGCCAAACAAACTTACTGTAGTTAAGATTAGTCTGAGACCTACCGCTATACACTGCCTCATGATGCAGGACTGTTTCATGCGACCTGGCCCTCCAAACTTCTTCATGTCTTTACAGAAGTGGCATTCTCCACACTCTGTCCTCAGGCACGCCTCACACTTCCGACAACGCGTCCTCCTCCTCCGGGCGCCAGACGTGCTCCGGCTGGCCGACAGCTTGACCGCTGCCGCAGGAGACGAGGCCGCCATTTTGGGTTTGGGTCTGTTGGGAGGCCGCTGCTGCTGAAAGTAGAAGAAGTAGAGGGAGAGGTGTCTTTATAGCACTAAAAATTCCAAATCTGGCCCTTATACCATCACGGTCAACTAATCATCCCCAGCTTCCAATTGGCTCTTTCACCCCCTCCTGTCCCCTGTAACTATTTCCCAGGTCGTTGATTTAAATGTGAACAAGTTCTCAGTCAACTTACCTGGTAAAATAAACATTTAAAAAAATGGTATGTCAAAACATGGACCACTTTAACAAGTGTTACATAACAGGGATGAGGGCATACGTTAAAATTCAATTGAAGGCAGTGAGAGATGAGGAAGCACTTTCCATTAGAGTTTATTTTCTCCTGTTATTACTGGCTGAGCCAACACTGAGACAATACTGTACATGCTGCTCATAAAAATGCGCACACACACAAACACACCACGTTATATAGATGTACTGTACGCAAACAAGAACACACAGGCTATGCATGGCCAGAAGATATTAGCTACTGAGGGTACTCGTGATCTCATCTATATAGGCAGACTACTGGAGGTTGTTCCTACATAAAAAATATGCTGCACTCATAACCACTCTTTACTCATAATATAGATCACAGGGACATACTGTACTTGTACAGTACCAAATGGAGCATACGGATGTATGGTTATGGCATGACCGATACACACTTTAAGAGGGCTGTACACAAGAGGAAATTATGTTCATGTGAAGTCAAATGGCAGGTATCCAACAGGCACTTGTTTCCACAGCAACCCACAGAAGAACACGTGTTTCACCCATCAGACTATTCTCAAATTTAATCTGGTCTTTACATACAGTGCATTCTGAAATTACATAGACCGCTAGACTTTTTACACATTGTTACATTACAGCCTTATTCTAAAATGTATTAATTCGTTGTTTTCTTCTCATCAAGCTACATACAATACCCCATAATGACAAAGCAAAAAGTTTAAGAAATTTTTGCTAATGTATTCAAAATTTAAAAAAACTGAAATATCACATTTATGTAAGTATTCAGACCCTTTATTCAGTACTATGTGGAAGAACCTTTGGCAGCAATTACAGCCTTGAGTCTTCTTGGGTATGACGCTACTGTACAAGCTTGGCACACCTGTATTTGCGGACTTTCTCCCATTCTTCTCTGCAGATCCTCTCAAGCTGTCAGGTTGGATGGGTAGCATTACTGCACAGCTATTTTCAGGTCTCTCCAGAGATGTTCGATCGGGTTCTGGCTGGGCCACTCAAGGACATTCAGAGACTTGTCCCGAAGCCACTCCTGCGTTGTTTTGGCTGTGTGCTTAGGGTCATTGTCCTGTTGGAAGATGAACCATTGCCCCAGTCGGAGATCCTGAGCGCTCTGGAGACGGTTTTCATCAAGGATCTCTCTGTACTTTGCTCCGTTAATCTTTCCCTCAATCCTGACTAGTCTCCCAGTCCCTGCCACTGAAAAAATCCCCACAGCATGATGCTGCCACCACCACGCTTCACCGTAGGGATGGTGCCAGGTTTCCTCCAGACGCACCGCTTGGAATTCAGGCCAAATAGTTCAATCTTGGTTTCATCAGACCAGAGAATCTTGTTTCTCATGGTCTGAGAGTCCTTTAGTCATGTGCCTTTTACAGAGGAGTGGCTTCCGTCTGGCCTGATTGGTAGAGTGCTGCAGTGATGGTTGTCCCTCTGGAAGGTTCTCCCATCTCCACAGAGGAACTCTGTCAGAGTGACCATCGGATTTTTGATCACTTCCCTGACCAAGGCCCTTCTCCCCCGATTGCGCAGTTTGGCCGGGTCGGCCAGCTCTAGGAAGAGTCTTGGTTGTTCCAAACTTCTTCCATTTAAAAATGATGGAGGCCACTATATTCTTGGGGACCTTCAATGCTGCAGAAATCTTTTGGTACCCTTCCTCAGACCTGTGCCTTTACAATCCTGTCGCGGAGCTCTACGAATTCCTTCGACCTCATGGCTTGGTTTTTGCTCTAACATACACTCAACTGATGGACCAAATATAGACAGGTGTGTCCCTTTCCAAATCATGTCAAATTTACCACAGGTGAACTCCAATCAAGTTGTAGAAACATCTCAAGGATGATCAATCGGAACAGGATGCACCAGAGCTCAATTTCGACTCTCATAGCAAAGGGTCTGAATACTTAACTAAGGTATTTCTGTTTATTTATAATTTGCAAACATTTCTAAAAACCTGTTTTCCCTTTATCATTATCGGGTATTGTGTGTAGATTGATGAGGAACCTTTTTTATTTAATCAATTTTAGAGTAAGTCTGTAACGTAAAAAAAAATTGGAAAAAGGGGTCTGAATACTTTCCGACTGCACTGTATAGCATACTAATATACAGTATCAGTCAAATGTTTGGATACACCTACTCATTCAGGGGTTTTTCTTTATTTTCTACATTGTAACCAAAGTGTAAACAAATCAAAATATATTGTATATATTTGAGATTCTTCAAAATAGCCACCCTTTACCTTGACAGCTTTGTACACTCTTGGCATTCTCTCAACCAAATTCACCTGGAATGCTTTTCCAACAGTCTTGAAGGAGTTCCCATATATGCTGAGCACTTGTTGGCTGCTTTTTATTCACTCTGCGGTCCAACTCATCCCAAACCATCTCAATTGGGTTGAGGTCGGGTGATTGTAGAGGCCAGGTCATCTGATGCAGCATTCCATCACTCTCCTTCTTGGTCAAATAGCCCTTACACAGTCTGGAGGTGTGTTTGTGGTCATTGTCCTGTTGAAAAACAAATTATAGCCCTGCTAAGCGCAAACCAGATGGGATGGCGCATCGCTGCAGAATGTGGTGGTAGTCATGCTGGTTAAGAGTACCTTGAATTCTAAATTAATCACCGATAGTGTCAACAGGAAATGCACCCCCACACCATCACACCTCATCCTCCATGCTTCACGGTGGGAATCACACATGCGGAGATCCTCCGTACACCTAACCTGCGTCTCACAAAGACACAGCGGTTGGAATGAAAAAAATCTAATTTGGACTTAACAGAACAACGGACAGATTTCCATTGGTCTAATCTTCATTGCTCGTGTTTCTTGGCCCAAGCAAGTCTCTTCTTATTATTGGTGTTCTGTAGTAGTGGTTTCTTCGCAGCAATTCGACCATGAAGGTCTGATTCACGCAGTATCCTCTGAACAGTTGATGTTGAGATGTTTCTGTTACTTGAACTCTGGAATGCATTTATCTGGGCTGCAATTTCTGAGGCTGGTAACTCTAATGAACTAATGCCCTGCAGCAGAGTTAACTCTGGGTCTTCCTTCCCTGTGGCATTCCTCACAAGAGCCAGTTTCATCATAGCGCTTGATGGTTTTTGCGACTGCACTTGAAGAAACTTTCAAAGTTCTTGAAATGTTCCGTATTGACTGACCTTCATGTCTTAAAGTAATGATGGACTGTCGTTTCTCTTTGCTTATTTGAGCTGTTTTTGCCATAATATGGACTTCGTCTTTAACCAAATAGGGCTGTCTTCTATATACCACCCTACCTTGTCACAACACAACTGATTGCCTCAAATGCATTAACTTGTTAGGGAGTGGCAGCTGAGGGGTCGGTTTTGGAGAGCCTGGCGTGCCCAAAGTAAAATGCCTCCCATTCAGGCCCGGAAAACAGGATATGCACATATTTGGTACCATTGGATAGGAAACACTCTGAATTTTCCAAAACTGTTAACCATTTGTCTGTGAGTAAAACAGAACGCATATAGCAGGCGAAACCCCCGAGGAATTTCTGTCCTGGAAAAAGTGATTTTGACACATTGCTCATTTGGGAACCCCTCCCTCATGACAATGACCATATAAGGGCATATGAATGCAGTACCCATCGCTTCCTTTAGATGTCAACAGTCTGGAGACAGTGTAAGTTTTCATTTTGGATGAATTAGACCAGAGAATAAGAGCAAACCAGGAAGTCACTCATTTATGTAAACAGTACCCAGCGCGCGCCCGTCTTTATCGATCAGTTTATATTCCGGTTGATAGTAAATATACGTAAAGTGTTCCTAAGGATACATTTAAAACTATGTTTGATTGTTCTTGGACAAGTTTATAGGTATAAGATGAACGAGTTTGCGTCACGTTTCAATGGACTAGTGGAGGCTGTCGTTTCTGATTATAACGCGCAAACCAAATGGAGGATTTATGGATAAAATACATTACTTTTTCTAACAAAAGAACCATGGATTGTCTTCGTTGGACACTTAGGATGACCTCAGCAGAAGTTCTTCAACAGGTAATTGATTTGTTTTCGCTGTGAAATGTGTTATGTGTGTGCCATGATGGCTAATCGATTCATGGCTATGGGAAAAATGTGTGAGGTGCTACCCTCAAACAATCAAATGTGCTGCTTTCGCCGTAAAGCCTTTTTGAAATCTGACAACGCTGTGATATTGCCAAGAAACAGAGCTTTTGATGAGTATGGAACACTTGTATATTGGTGGATGTTTAATAATTCAACTTTGGGATTTTGAATTTGGCGCCTTACATTTCACCTGGTAGTGTCGGGAGCAGCCCGCTAGCGCCCCAGTGATCCCTGAGAAGTTAAGGAGGAAAGAAATTCCACAAATTAACTTTTAACAAGGCACACCTGTTAATTGAAATGCATTCCAGGTGACTAGCTCATGAAGCTGGTTGAGGGAATGCCAAGAATGTGCAAAGCTGTCATCAAGGCAAAGGGTGGCAACATTGAAGAATCTCAAATATAAAATATATTTCGATTTGTTTAAAAACAAAATTGGTTACTAAAGTTTTGATGTCTTCACTATTATTCTACAATGTAGCAAATAATAAAAATAAAGAAAAACCCTTAATGAGTATGTGTGTCCAAACTTTATACTTGTACTGCATGTGTGGAATTACTTTTTGATTGATAATGGCCCATAAAAAAATTATAAAAATCTGTAGCCTGCACTCGAATAGCTAATGTAGGTTACGTGCGGTTACATTTTTAATATGCAAGCATAGGCGGCGAGTCCATAAGGCTAGGGGAAACTAAGCTTTCCTAAAGTAAATACATTTAAATTTCCAAAATTTAAAAGCCAAATTAGCCTACTCCGGTCCATAAATAAATAAATAAAATCATTCAAAACAGGGTACTATAGTTATGATTTGGCCACAGAGGATCATTATCTTTTTTTTTGTTTTTATGTAGTTTGTTTTAAATCGTTTATTGTGTATTGTTTTAAATCGCATTGCCTACAGTCGTAAAGAAAGGATTATTGTTGTATTGCGACTGTCTGAAAAGTAGGCTAGAGGCCAAGCCAGGCATATTTCAAAAATTTAAAATACAAATCGGGGGAAAACAGTTTGGAAAGCAAATGGTTATTGCTAGGAAGAAAGAAGACTAATAGGTCTTTTAGTTATGAAAATTATCAACTTAATTGAGCGAATAGTGGAGAGCATCGGCAATATCCCTGCTGAGTGCGCACAGCACATATTCACTATTTATCAATGTTGGTTCAGTGCTTCTTAAAAGTTAGTTTTTGGACAATAATTTCTTCCTCCAGAAGAAAGAAGAAACGTATCTGATGTAGCCCAGGCCTACTCTACGCTATACGCGCTCAGCCAGGCATTGAACAGTCTTTTTTGCAAACAGTGATTGAGTTACATTAATAGCTTAAATTATGACTATCCAATCTACTCATCACATTACAAAATAGTAGGCTATCTTACACAAGTCTGAAAATGCGATGATACATGGAATGGAATGCTTCATTATAATGGTGCATTACGGTGAAAATTTGCTTCCCCCAAACTTGAAACTCATGCGCCGTGCCTATGTATGCCTGGTAGGCTTCACCGGTTGGAATGCAGATTAACGTGCTTCATTTTGAGAATTTAGCAAAAAATATAGCAGCACAAGAAAGATGGGATCCTCTTTTGAATGGTGGCCAGTCAAAAATCTGTTTTCACATGCGATTGCGCAATGACTCAGCTTATAAGAACATGTTTCAATAAGCTCTATTTGCTTTCCAACCGTGTTCCAGGGGTCTTAGGCCTAGGCTATAGGCTACATTTGTAGTCACCTGGCCACTTTAGTTGTGATACAAACCATACCAAAACACAGGCCTACGGGCTAGGCTACATGATGTGTGCGACTATGATTGGAAAAAGTCACAAAGGCATGCGCCGTTTCTTGCCTAATATAATATATAATTCACATGTGATAATATTGTCACCAATCAGATTATTCTCAATTTACTCTCATCTTTACATATACTAAATAATACATATGTGTGAAATTAGTTTCGAATTAGAATGGACCATTATCATACACCTGTTGTAAAAGGGGCAGAAACAAAAATAAATACATGTAATTCATATGCACTTAAATAGCGAATGGAGGACGCTTTTCCCGCCGTTCATTTTCATGCCAGTCAAGTAGGCTACTCCTGTTGTAAAGCGTAAATATTTTATTAATATTAGGAAAGTTGAGAAATATAGTAGGCCTAGCCTATAGAAAGCTGATGGGATCCTCTTTTTAATAAAGGCCATCAAAACGCTTTTCTCATGTAATTGCATAGCCTATAGAAATGGGATGGGATAACAAGAAGTGTTTTATTCAATTTTTGATTGCATTTGCATTGATGTCTGAGTGAGGGACAATAGTGCCCTGAGCACCAGGCCATTAGCAAGTTTGGTAGGCTACTAATGACCGTCAGCTTAGTTTCAGTTTAGTTTATTAATTCGACCATTTTAAAAAACAAGCACACATAAAACTTGAAAAAGCCATACATGCACATGAATAAAATCCTGGAGGATAACACAAAGTCTGGGACTTATTTCCATTGTGGTCCTCTTGAGACAAGATGGCTAGACAAGATCGAACACAGTATGGCAGTGAAATAATAAAACAAAAACAGAGGAAGAACATCTATCTCATCATTCCAGTTACATCATAGGGGTTATTCTTATGGGCACAGAAGACAAACATATTTTTACTTTATTTTTAAAGCTGCCCAGAGAGGATATTGTTTTTATGGGCAGAGGCAACTCATTCCATCCTGAGGCTCCAGTATACAAGAAAGAACCTTTCCCAGCATTACTCCTGAACCTGTATAAGCACACATCAGCAACACCTAATCTGGTGCTGTGATTGTGTGCATCCCTAACACGAGGAAAGTAATCACTTAGATATCTGGGCGCAGGACAATAAACATTCCGGTAAACCAAACCTAGTCTAATCTGGGACACCTTAGCCTCAACAGCCAGACAATTTAGTTCCTGAAAGCAGCTCCTGCCTATGTGAGTATGTGGACTCCCCTTCAATACTACCCTGATCAGCTTATTCTGGGCTATCTGGAGCTTCCCCTTCATATGTTTAGATAAGCCCCCAAACCAGGAAGTACTAGCATAGTCAAAATGGCATTGAATGAGGGCAGTAGCTAGCACTTTCATGGAGTCCTTATCAAGCAGCTTGGACTTTCTAGCCCAAAAGTTAGTCCTGGCATTAACCTTCCCTAGCACTTTATTGGCCTTTCAGCGGCATCAGAGCGCAGTTTTGGCAAAGCCTAGTTACCGTGACTAAGCGGTCACGTGGAATTTGACTGCGGTCATGACTCGTGAATGCTGGTGTGGCGGTAATACAGTCAACGTAACAGCCCTACCAGAGACACCTTTGCACCCTAGCCTAAATAATGCATCAGCAAAATACAAATTGGCTTAATTATTTATTTACTAACTAAATAATCACAAAAATGCATAAACAAACAGTTGATATTGGTTACTAACACAATGCATTGATAAGTCTATAGTGGGCTAAACCGGTATGAAGGCTTTGTAGACAATGGAAAGGGGTGGGGACAGAAAAGAGGGGGAAAGACTAAATGGATTCACTACACACAGTTGATAATTATATTAATTGAAATGCTAATCCTTTGCACATGAACGGCCACTCATTTGAGAAAATGGTATGTATACATTTACATCCATATGTCGTTGTTGTCTTCTCTGTTGGAATCGCCAGTCTGTCTGCTGGAGAGTCAGTTCATCAGAGTCTCTCTGATTAACTTCCCCAGAAGAAGTCACAATGTATTTCGTAGTTGTCGCTTTCTCAACGGCTCTGGATAGTGTCTGTTGTAATGGAAACGTCAGGCATACAGATGGTCGTTGCATAGAATAGATGCTTCTGCGGTTGTCGGTATTCTCGTACTAGACTCCAGCTGCAGACTAGTAATTCAACACCTAGGATTTGCTCTTATTCTGTAGTGATCGATAGTCTCAGAGTTTAACCATTTCCAGCCGTGTAGTCAACGCTACACGCTGTATGGTCTCCGGGGCCTATAGTTCTAGTTGTAGTTCTTAACCATTTCACACGTAGCGTCAGCTGCATGTTTTCTAGTCTTAGAAAAATTAAACCATTTGCAACCTTAGCTTACACCGTGGTTTGCATGGTCTGGTGTGAATTCCGTCACGGGGGCTTTTATACTTGGGTAGAAAAGGGCCATCTCGTCATGTTTGTGCCCACCTGGGCGTGGCTACTGACTGTGCATAAGTTACCATGAAACAACCAATTCTTATTTAGAAGACTAAATCACATTGTTATCTTTTCAAAAGTATTCTTATACTTATTCAACTTATCTTCTTGGGGATGGGTGCATGAGGTGACCGTTTTGGAGAGCCTGGCGTGCCCAAAGTAAAATGCCTCCCATTCAGGCCCAGAAAATAGGATATGCACATATTTGGTACCATTGGATAGGAAACACTCTGAATTTTCCAAAACTGTTAACCATTTGTCTGTGAGTAAAACAGAACGCATATAGCAGGCGAAACCCCGAGGAATTTCTGTCCTGGAAAAAGTGATTTTGACACATTGCTCATTTGGGAACCCCTCCCTCATGAAAATGAATATATAAGGGCATATGAATGCAGTACCCATCGCTTCCTTTAGATGTCAACAGTCTGGAGACAGTGTAAGTTTTCATTTTGGATGAATTAGACCAGAGAATAAGAGCAAACCAGGAAGTCACTCATTTATGTAAACAGTACCCAGCGCCAAGAAACAGAGCTTTTGATGAGTATGGAACACTTGTATATTGGTGGATGTTTAATAATTCAACTTTTGGATTTTGAATTTGGCGCCTTGCATTTCACCTGGTAGTGTCGGGATTGGGGCGCTAGCACCCCACTGATCCCCAAGAAGTTAAACAACCTTCAGATGTAAACCTGGGAAATGTACACATTAAGAGAGTTGTGTGTTGTGTGTTTCCTGTCCTACATGAGATCACCAAATGAAACACACTCAACATGACAGTCCCTTAAGTGTCCACAGACCATTCCCACATTCTCAAAAGTATAAATATTGTTTAATTCTCCCATTTAGGAGTTTCTAAAGAGAAGCTCTTTGTTCTCCATAGACTCTCTCCCTCAATACTGCATGGCAGTTTCTACCAGGTATTTATGACCGTAGTAAAACCAGATGTGTGAGAAGGGGGGGAGATTTCAACCCAAAATGCCACGTAGTGACAAATGTATATGCATGAAATGTACATTATGGAAAATATGCCTCATACTCAGTAATAGTTAGTAGAATAATAATTGGCAAGAATTTGGCACTGTCAACATTTAAGTATTTGAAACGCAAACAATTTCACAACTGCCTTTTCTATAATCCTGGAGACTTATTCCAATGCATCAAACATTATGCATGCCCACAATGGAATTAGGCAGCTGCTGACATTTGATAGCTCAACTGGTTTAGAAATCAAACTCTGGTTTGACCACCAGAGGGCATCTTTGAGAAGCATTTGATAGCCTTCAATAGTGGCTGTACTAGAGAATTTAAAACCTTTTTTTATACGAACATAGTATATGGGACTGATTTTAAGAAATTTTGCTTAATTAGTTTGATTAATATTATGGTGTTTCTATTCCAAGTTTGGCGCTGTACATTGTGACGGTCGGCAGTAGGCTACAGTACTGGGCTATTTAGCTAAAAGAATCCCTGTGTCCTGCGGGCACGGGTTCAATTCCCCGACTGGGAGGAAGGAGTAGGCTGTCCTTGTAAATAAGAATTTGTTCTTAACTGACTTGCCTAGTTAAATAAAAGGTTACACTAAGAGCATAACTGCTACACCCTAATTGTAATCTAACCAATACTAAAATAACAAACGGAGATTCAGTGAAAATAAAAATCTCATTGACTTATCAAGACCAGTCACCATGCTTGTCTCAGAGCAGCGTGAAACGGTGCTCAAATAATTGGTGGCTATTGCTTCAAATCCTATTGGTTCTAACTTCAATATGCTCTGTAAATAACTAAGACCTACACCTACAGTAGGCCTACAGTATATCGAAAAATATGAAGTGACTCCGCCAATAATTACATATAGAGGATATTTCTGTAATTCAGTGATATTTATTCCCATAGTAATTCATTATGGATCCAGAACTAAATAAACATCGGCATTTTGAAAGAGTATTTTTTTCATCATTAATTTTATTAGCGAAAGCATAAAGATGCCATTATTAGTTACATTGTTTTAGTTTGAATGTGCAAACTGGCACTAAGAACAGCGGGAGCGTTTCCCTAGTCAGCGCCATTATTAGTGCAATGCCCCTTGAAGTGTTGCTCTGTGCTACCCAGTTTGGCGGGGTGGGGGTCCACCCCCCCTTCCCCATGGGCTAGGTCTGTCTTCTGTGGCCCATCCCGTGCCCCCTGCCCTGAACCTCGCGTGCTTTCAGTGGATACAGCTGGAGAACTGCAAGGCAGTCCCATTGTGCTCCACTCGGGAGCCGGCAGCCATGACCAATATATAATGTCCTGCTAATAACAGGGTTAATAATATACCTGTGAGAATATCCAAGGGGCTTTTATATAATTCAAAATTAATAATAATCGCTTTGTGTAAAAAATCTATGTGAGATGATTTCATTTTCAAATAACAAAATGAGCGAGAAAAAGGCTATTCTTGAACATGGGGTGAGACATTGTTACTAATTTGTAAATAATGCCAGTTTGTTATTTAGAATGATTTATTTCTGTTTTTAGAGGGAGAGAAACCAAAAACCTACAGTCATCTCATGGGTCGCCCAGTCAAGGCGGCACAGGTATTGAACCAGCATCTGTAGCAACACAGCTTGCACTGCGATGCAGTGTCTTAGACCATTGCGCCACTCAGGCACTGTACAATGCGACCAGTCAGGAGTGGGCTACAGTACTACAGTAAGAGCAAAATAATCCGAACAAAATAAAATAATAAAAACCTTAGTATAACAACAGTTTTAGTAAGTAATACTGAAGTCGTGCACAATTTGCAGTTTCTATTTAGGTTTATGGTCGCCCATTCCTTGTCAGTTAGAGACAAAGTAGGACCCAAAAGCATAATCAGTTCTCCAACTCCCCCTTGCGCTGGTCTGGAGCAATGAAGTGATGACGCAGGGTATCGTACTAAATCACAAACTACCTCTAAGTCCCGCAGCATAATCACAAAACGTTTAGTGGGGCAACCACTATAGTCAGTGAGTAAATAAGTAAATCAACCATCACCTATTCCTGTGAGTTTCTGCTCCCTTTCCGAGATAAAGCTCAAAAACAGCCTTGCCTTGTCAAAAAGTAAAGAAGAAACAGCAGCGAGGTTCAAGAGGTGGTGTTAGCAACAGACTACAGAGGCAGGGAAGCCAACACCCGCTCCCGGGGACCACCCTGTCAAATGTGCAGTCACTAAATAATAACCTGGATGAGTTAGTGGCGAGGGCTAAATCCTGTAGGAGAAGATATCTAAAATCCGCTTTATAGAAACGTGGCTCAAGCAGGACAATATTGATGTGAACACTTATTAGAGCAGATCGAGACAAAACATCACACAAATCAATAGCCGGGGGCTATGTATCTTTGTAGATAATACGAACCAAATTTTATTGGGCACATACACATGGTTAGCAGACGTTAATGCGAGAATAGCGAAATGCTTGTCCAAGCAGTGTAATGTCATTAATGTCACAATTGTTCACCAGAGACTGAGATTCTCGTTGTATCATTCAGGCCATTCTATCTACCCCGCGAGTTTGGGCAGGTTACCATTACTCTGGTCTATGTGCCTGGACTTAACAATAAGGAAGCTGTTGCCAGGACCACAGACTGTTTCAATGCTGCTCTTTCACCATCGGCTCACCAGACTGTGCTTGGGGATTTTAATACGCTCTCCCTCTCCACACACCTCCCCAGTCTGCAACAGTACGTCACCTGTTCAACTCGCTCAACTACATTTTGTTATGGCAATGTAGATGACACATAGAAGGCAGTATGCAGCGCACCCGAGATACATGCAGCAGGTGAAACACGAAAAACCTGTAGAGAAATCCATTCAGGTATAGACAAGGGGGGGGCAGGGAGGAGCTCATGGACTGCTTTGACGTCACAGACTGGGAGGTGTCCTTTGACTTGTGCAGGGATCCCCATGAGTTGACAGACAGCATCACATCATACACCGTCATTAACAGGAAAACTGTTAAGAGTATTTCCCAACGATAAGCTCTGGGTGTCTAAAGACTTGAACATGTGCCTCAATGAAAGGAAGTTTGCTTTCCTGAAAGGAGATGCTGAAAAAGTGAAAAATGAATTCAGGTCAAAAAGAGGATAAAGTGGAGCAGAGGTTCTGTACAGGCAATCCAAGACAAGCATGGGAAGGGCTTAATGCAATGATGGGAAGAGAAAGGAAGAGAGAAAACAATAATATTGCAGACTGTTCATCCTTTGTAAACGACCTTAACTGTTTTTAAATGGAAGATTTGACACTGCCGATTTTAAATGTGAACACAGTATGTGACAGCATCCCCAAATCCTCTCCTGTTCAGATAACGAGGTGGCCTCATGCCTGTCACATATCAAGCCACACAAAGCACTGGACCCAGATGGGCGTCGAGGATATGTATTTACGGTTTGCGCCGACCAGCTCAATGGAGTCTTCACACGACTGTTTCAACTCTTGCTGAGCACTTGCACAGTGTCAAACTCCTAGAAGGTATCAACCATTGTACCGGTGCTTGGGAAGCCAGGGGGGAAAAAAAATATATAATCACCAAATTACTTTAGACCTGTGGCCCTAACACCCATTCTGGGCAAATGCATGGAAAAGAGAGTAAGCACCTAACCCGGTCCACAGCAGATTAACTGGACCCGTTACAGCTTGCCTATAAGGCACAGAGGATGCTACCCTGACCTTGGTGAACATGGTGGCTAGTCACCTTCAACATGCAAAATCATATGCACACATTTTATTTGTTGATTTTAGTTCAGCTTTCAATATGCTGAAATTACTACTGGACCTGAATGTCAACGGAGGCCTCAGAGGTTGGATCAAAGACATAACTGACTGCCCACAGAGGGTCCTCATGAATGGGGCCCTCTCTGATTAACTGATCCTGAACACAGGGGCACCCCAGGGGTGTGTCCTTTCACCGCTGTTGTTCTCTATCTACAATAACGAGATGAAGATCCAAGGAAACAATGTGAGCCTTTCAAGTACGCGGATGACATGGCTCTGGTGGGACAATATTTTAAGGTGCTACGTCAGATGGGGACAGTTATTTTAAAACAGGCCAACAACCTTCAAGAATGGTTGTTGACAAAGGAGCTGAACAGCAACAACCTGCTAATGTCCCAAACACTCTCTCTGAACGACCAACCAGATGAGGTGGTTGAGTGTTTCAAAGCCGAGTTTTACAGAGAATGTAGAATGTAAAAAAGCAAGCGAGCACCAGAAAATTGAAGGGGTTTGGGGTCAGCCAGGATGTTCTGGAGATGGTGTACAGCAGTTTGGTGGAGAGCATCCTCACGTTCAATATGACAGTCTAGTGTGGCAATCTGAGTGTGAGAAGCAAAAGCAAACTAACCAGAATAGTAAACACAGCCGGCAAAGTAATTGGTCGACCACAGGCACAGTTGAGCAATCTGTTCCACAAGGCAACCAAAAGGAAGGCACTGGCTGTTGTTGGCGACCCCTCCCAATCTCAGTTCCAGAGGTGTCCCTCTGGCCAGTGCTTCAGAATGCACATGGCCAAGTCGAATGTGTTCAAACATTAATTCGTTCCTTGTGCTGTTGGACTACTAAATGCAAGGTAAATTGTATCAGTACGTATCGATCCAGTGCAGTTGGGACACCGGTCAGTTGTAAGTGAATATATTAAATGTACTCTGTTTTTAGTGTATGATGGACTGACTGGTTTACATGTGTATGATGTGAGAATGTATGTCTATGTGATCTATTTAATGAAAGAAAAATGTCCATTCTGGATGGACAAAGTGTGTTGACTGCATATGCAGCTGTCATTTTTAAACCTCCATTCTAGCATACATGAAACACACCTTTTCAGCTACATGATTTTATTTGGGTTTCCATGCAAATGATATGATTTAATGTTTTTTTTAAGTCTGCAGCTAGTTACTTGAAATGAGACATAATCATGCCAAAGCATGACACAAATGTTATTCACTGAGAGCTAATAAAATACTAGCTTCCCAAGCAGGCAAATTTACATTACAGTATTAGCTGGCTAGGCTCTCCAACTGCAACATTGGCAAGCTTCAATAAATTGGTTAAATGGTCGATGGAGTTGCCTCTTCATACAATCAAGTCAATTTGTATTGCATGCTGTATATTTCCAATACATTGGAAAACAAATACGTATCGTATTTCAGTCTTTGGGGGCTAGCTAGATGATCCTCTTTATCACAGTTTTCACGTGAGCCTGTGTTTACATCATACATAGAAGCAGGGAATTGGCTGCCTTCATCACAAGGGGTATGTATGTACGGGAGTTCTGACTGGGTCCAAGTTCAGAAGTTCAGCAAATTTACCTGAGCAAACAGTGTTGAAATATACTTTTTACAAGAAAATGTGCAAGAATTGAAGGTGTCAACAAATGTTATAGTCATCATAAGAATGTTTTACTGTCCTACACAAATAACTCAATTCAGTAACCAACCCAGCTACCACAGAGAAACACAATCAATCAGCAATTTGATCAGCACACATAAAAGAACAGCAGGGTCCGAGGATAAATCCTTGCCTTGTTCTAGACTTATCCTCAAACAAGTGGACACTAAGCAGAGTGTCCAGGCTGGGGTGATCAGAGATCCAGGCAACAGCCAGAGAGGATTATTTTGGATATTGGGGGGAAATCTAATCGGTGGTGGAATTCGAGGGACTCTGTTAGGACTATAGACTGGGGGTCTGACTGATCCAAGGAACTGCTAAAACCAAACAAAGCATGGACATACACAGTACAGCGCTCCATGGCCTGTCCTGTGTCACCGGTCACCTCCTTGGCAAACACCATATATACACACACAAATGTATGTGGACACCCCTTTAAAATGTCTGGATTTGGCTATTTCAGCGACACCCGTTGCTGACAGATGTATAAAACAGATGTATAAAAAAATCAAGCACACTGACATGCAATCTCCATAAACAAACATTGGCAGTAGAATGGACTGAAGAGCTCAGTGACTTTCAACGTGGCACCGTCATACGATGCCAGCTTTCCAACAAGTCAGTTCGTCAGCCCTGCTATAGCTGTCCCGGTCAACTGTAAGTACTGTTATTGTGAGGTGGAAATGTCTAGGAGCAACAACGTCTCAGCCGCGAAGTGGTAGGCCACACAAGCTCACAGAACAGGATCGCTGAGTGCTGAATCACGTAAAAATCATCTGTCCTCGGTTGCAACACTTACTCCCGAGTTCCAAACTGCCTCTGGAAGAAGCATCAGCACAAGAACTGTTCGTCGGGAGCTTCATGAATGGGTTTCCATGGCCCAAGAGTCACACACAAGCCTAAGATCACAAGGTGCCATGCCAAGCGCCGGCTGGAGTGGTGTAAAACTCACCCCCATTGGAGTCTGGAGCTGTGGAAAAACACATTCTCTGGAGTGATGAATCACGATTCACCATCTGGGTTTGGCGGATGCCAGGAGAACCTGCCCCAATGTACAGTGCCAACTGTAAAGTTTGGTGGAGGAGGAATAGGAGGAGGCTGTTTCTCATGGTTCAGGCTAGGCCCCTTAGTTTCAGTGAAGGGAAATCTTAACTCTACAGCATACAATAACATTTTAGACGATTCTGTGCTTCCAACTTTGTGGCAACAGTTTGGGGAAATCCCTTTCCTGTTTCAGCATGACAATGCCCCTGTGCACAAAGCGAGATCGGTGTGGAAGAACTTGACTGGCCTGCACAGAGCTCTGAACTCAACCCCATCAAACACCTTTGGGGTCAATTGGAACGCAGACTGCAAGCCGGGCCTAATCGCCCAACTTCAGTGCCCGACCTCACTAATGCTCTTGTGGCTGAATGGAAGCAAGTCCCCACAGCAATGTTCAAACATCTAGTAGAAAGCTCAGAAGAGTGGAGTCTGTTATAGCAGCAAAGGGTGGGACCAACTCCCTATTAATGCTCATGATTTTGGAATGAGATGTTCGACGAGCTGGTGTCCACATACTTTTGGTCATGCAGTGTATGTCACAAGCAACAGGACACTGACGTATCATCCATCAGATTTCCTTATGTAACCGATTACCTGACATCATTTAGTGATCTTGAAGTTAACCTGCCTTAAAAGAGTAGTTCTATCGCCAGGAGGCCAAAGGACCACAGACCTTACATGAGAAAAGGTTGTCTCTATAATCACCTTGTCTCCCACCATGTCTGGATGAAACACCCCTTGAAGGGATAGACGCACAATGTGATTCCTGTAGAGCAGTGACAGAACGGGTTAAATCTCCCTGGAAGAGAGCCTCTAGTTACAGAATCAGTCAGTCACCATAATCACAGTCACAGGAAGCTAGGATCACTTTCAGTAACAGATGTTCCTCATCATATTCCAATGGGGATTGTATAGGGAGCATGCCATCTCCTTGCAAGGACATGCAAGGACATCAGAAGTGTTGCCTCTCCATCTCATCAGCAACAAAGCCTTTAATGCCTAGTAGTTTGACAACAGGTTTGTTATCGGTAAACTACGTAAGACCACACGTGTATTATGTAAGGTATGAAGATGAGCGGTCCTTTGTATAAGCAGGCTTATTCCTTAGCTCGGCAAAGCTGAGGTTCAGCAGAGAAGTAGAAGCAGATGCCACAGCGTAATAATCTACTGCACCACAGCTAAGCACAGGAGGACCTACTCAATGTGCATAGCCCATACCCACGCACTCACAGTCATGCAGTACATACCCACGCACTCACAGTCATACAGTACATACCCACGCACTCACAGTCATACAGTACATACCCACGCACTCACAGTCATACAGTACATACCCACGCACTCACAGTCATACAGTACATACCCACGCACTCACAGTCATACAGTACAAACACACGTGTGATCTTAGATAAAATACTGCTGGAAAACCTCAAGAGGAAAAGCGAGCGAGGAATAACAGAAGCTGAGGCACTGTGGTCGCCCAGGGTTACGGTCAGAAAAGATGCAGCGTTATCACGTCACCATATTTATTTTAGGCTACTTCATGAATATTCATGTTGGCTTGTTGCCAACCCAAAAACTGCTGTCCAAACATCGACTACATTGACACTTTTATTGTATGCTTCTGGGGGATTTACAAGCCTATGAAACTTGCTCTAAGAAAGTGACTTAACTAACAACTTCTTGTAATTTATCTCAAATCAATATCTCATAGCACTGTAAAAACATCTGCAACCAGACCCTTGAAATGGTCATATGTTTTCATCTGATACTGAACATCCCTGTCGAACAGGAACACCAAGTACAAACTGGTTGAGTTAATATCTACAGCAATAACAGGCGGGGGGGAAATATCTTCCGCCATCTCATCTGTGGAAGGATCGAAAAGAATTCAACTGTATCCAATGATATCACAACCCAGTCAGTGTATAATTGGAAGGGGATGTGGAATGCAGTCAGGGATATGACTGTTTGGCAGAAGAGCCTTTACACAAACACAATATCTCCCTCACTGTTTACATGCACAATTTGTAGGCTGTGCCAAACCCAATTCAACTTAATTTTCTCTCATTACCATACACAATCGCAGGCACAGTAAATCTATTTGAATGCATCTGATTTATTCTTCCCTGTTCATACATGCTTACACAAGCTTACACAAGAACCATTTAAATATTAATCTCTAATCTGCATCTTTCCGTCTGATCACACACACACACGACATTCTTGTTGTTTATCTTGTTTTTCTTCCCTGTTCTGGAACAACCAGTAGCTGCCCTGAGGACTGACACTGCTGTCTGAACAGTCAGTCAGTGCCTTCTTCCTGCACTTACCAGGTACACACACAACCTGCCAATGAAAAGTACAGGGGAGAAAAGAAACAAGAGAAAGGAGAAACAGCATCTCTTTAGGTGGCTCCAGTTCCCTACAACATCTACCACTGCTCAGCTCAATTCACCGTGCCTCACACACATACACATTCCTCTCCTTTGCTTTGTCCCGAGGGGCTGGGTTCAGTGCGCTAACCAACCTGCTCAGCCTCGGAGTCGTAATCCTCATCGTCAGCGCTCAGCGACATGGCCATGGCCGGTTTTCATACCCCGACCAGCTCACAGCAAACTGACATGGCTGAAGGCAGCCCCAGCCTAAAGCCTCCTCCTCCTACTGCTGTCTACCCCACGGCCCTCCCTCCTGCTCCATAATCACCAGCAAAGGCAAGGCACACAGCACCGCACCACAGAGCAGGCTAGCTCATGAGTAGGGAAAAGCTAGGTCTGGGAGGGAGTACAGGAAGACAGTGCAGCCAATTGGAAGACCATATGCAGATAATGTATTTGAATATGTGCAAGGGAGCCCCTCTTCTTCCAGTCAGGAGAGAGAATGCAAAACGAATTGGGGGATATTCATGAGCAGGATCACTGGGAAGGAAAACCAGACCAGTCCAGCCAATAGAGAGACAGATGGGGTTTTATCACCAAAAGGTGCACACAGAATCACCGGCTGGCATTTAAAGAGACCGACGGACAGGAGCAGTAGTAGACCACAGATTTCTATTCTCAAAATCTAGCACAATGCAGAGATCTGCTATTGTGTCTCAATCACACTGCTCTGTGAGTGATTGATCTAGTCTGTTGCTTTCCTGCCTGCCCGCTGTATCAGTGGATCTGGATTTGATGGCTCTGCTATGGCATCTACTATATTTCCAGTAGCTTGGAACTTAACATGCAATGCATGAAGTTAGAGAAGATCAAAGGGCTCCACACAGACCATGTTCTATTATGCTGCCATTCCTTCCCCATTCTGTCTTAACACAGCAGTAGAAATGTGTTATTTGGTATTTTATTAGAATCCCCATCAGCTGTTGCAAACACAGCAGCTACTCTTCCTGGGGTCCACAAAAACATGACATAATACAGAACAGTTCAAGGACAGAACTACATAAATATATATATATATATATTTTTTTTTACAAAAGGCACAGATGCAGTGACACAATTTAGCATTTTTGGATCTGCTACAAAATGACAAATCTGACTTTTTGTCAAGCTGGTCATTATGCCTAGGTCATCCATAACGTACAGTTATGAATATAACTAATGTTCCCTAAAGGAGGGAACAAGGTACAACATACCATGAAGAGTCAACAACCGATCCTATTCACCTGAATCAAGCTGAAATAACACACAGCCTTCCTGGCTATAATACCGGGGCTTGCATCCATTTTCTCAATTCAGTACCGCTCTTCAGCGAGCCCAAACCGCGTGGGGCCAAACATGTTATATACCTTGTTCCCTCTTTCAGGGAACAGTAATTATAATCATAACTGTACGTTACCTTTCAGTCGTGACTCTGTATAACACATTATGGGACACACAGTCCAAGTCATGCATCCTAAGAGCATGTCAAGTTTTTTAAATTCAAGTAAAAAAAAAAAAAAAATCTACACATGCAATGACTTGTTCAACTACAAATCGTAACCTTGGGACTACAAGGTTGACTTTGTCAAATGAGTTAGTTGCATATAACAGATCTTCAGATGGTTCTTCATACAGTATATCTGTGAAGTTCTATCTGCATAAACCCATTTGAACTTGCATAAACCCATTTGGCGCTATAAGTTTCCATCTGCAATGCAATCACAAGCCTGAACAAATACAGACGGACTAATCATAACACGTCTGCCATCTATGTAAGGTCTAGGGTAGTCTAGCCAGCAATAATGGCACACAAGCAAAAAAGCAACTGTCAGAAAACTTCAGTTAAATGTCACATCATTGTTCAGTGATGAGTATCTTTACATTTTTATTGTAAAGCCACATGCCCTACAGCACAGTCGGAGGTTCAAACCCAACTAGTTAGCCTTTTTGAACTTCCTCTCACCACTGGCCATCTTACTCAAGCAAGGAAGCACTGGCTACACAAGCAGAGCAGAAAGTAGCTAAATTTTAGCAAACACAAAAGCCATACCAAGGCCCCAGGCCCAAAACTTGCAACATCTAGGGGGACGAGTACTCTCTCCCCACTAACAGACATAATTCGGAAGCGAATCTCGTAGCCTCGTAGCCTTGTGCTTGAAAAGTTTGCAAATTGCGTGACACGTTCTTCCTTTAGGTGACCTGAAGAGCGAAAAATTAAGGAAATGGATGCGCCATCCATTGGCCCGTTGGGCGTGATTTCAGTTTGCTTCAGGTGAGCAGGATTGATAGACCGCTGCGCCTGTGTGTCGCAGCGGTCTAAGGTACTGCATCTCAGTGCAAGAGGTGTCACTACAGTCCTTGGTTCCAGGCTGTATCACATCCGGCTGTGATTGTGAGTCCCATATGGCGGCGCACAATTGGCCCAGCATTGTCCCGGTTAGGCCGTCATTGTAAATAAGAATTTGTTCTTAACTGACTAGCCTACTTAAATAAAGGTGAAATAAAATTAAAAAAAATACAAAATAGTTGTTATACCGAGTGACTGACTGACAAAGGAAACAAACCATTTATCATTTAGCGCAAAGCACTTGCTTTGGAAACAAGAAAACAGTGTTAGTTATCCAACAAACACTGATGAGGAGACCCAGCTGTGACATGAAGATGAAGAGCAACAAATAGAGAATCTCATTGTCTTCCTTGTTAGGCAACCTTGCAGCCCGCTAAGTCAAAATTATGGAAATAAGTACAGCCTCTGCTCTAGGGAAGGAGACAATGAAGTGAGAGAGTGACAAGCACCAGAAATAGGGTTAGAGGGGTAAATTTAGCCATTTTTTACATTCAGCATCACTCCATCAAAGAAATATAGTATTATATCTAACAAAGATATCTGCATATGTTTCAGGATGTTGTGTATTCCTGGAAATAATCAGAATTCATGTCAACATTAGTTTTGAAAACATAGCTTGTCCTAAAAAATGGTCTCTTGCTGAATGAAATATTACTAGGGATGCATGATATATCGGTGGACATATCGGAATCGGACAATATTAGCTAAAAATGCCAACATCGGTATCGGCCGATGTCTAGTTTAACGTCGATGTGCAAAACCGATGTCAAAGCTGACGTGCACACCTATATAACGTAGGTACATGACGTAATGACGCCACGTAAAATTTTGCGCTACACCTGCAACACAGCATTCCTAACCTAGCACACAATGTCTGTTGTGTGGATCGAGCAGTCAAGTCGAGCGGTCATTTGAAAGAGTAAGAACATTTCAGCGAGACAATTCAAAGGCGAAATCCATTAAAGCCAAGATAATGGAATTCATTGCCCTTGACAATCAACCGTTCTCTGTTGTGGGTGATGTTGGCTTTCGCCGACTGGTCGAGCACTGGTACACACTACCAAGTGCGCTATTTTTCAGATGTTGCCCTACCGGAGTTGCACAGTAATAGCTACACTGCTATTAGCTTCACGACATACATTCATTCATACATACATACTATGGAACGCCGTTTGGGTCTATGCGTGTCAAAAGATACAGTAGCACTGTCAAAGCTGTCCAAAAAAGTCTGCAAACAAGCAAACACCGGCCACGAATTATGTGTTTACAATACTGCGTTGGTAATAAAGCATAATTTGTTCGACCGCAACTTCTGGGGCAGCTAGCTTTAGCTTGGTACCTAGCTAGCACCAATACAACCAGCCTGAAAACAATGACCAGTAGAAACTGCAGTCGTTTTCATTATTCTTAGCAATGATTTAGGAATCCTTGTGAGTGACACTTGTTTGCCTATTGAAATTGAACTTCAGTTATGAAAATAAATAGCTAGCCAGCTACTTAACCCTGTTGCCCAAAGCTAAAGTTAAAAGCAGCCAGCTAGCGTCATCTGGCTAGTAAGGCTCGACCAGACTTTTATTTTGAAGGCTAACTGCAAAGTCCACTATTGTGGCAAATCCTTATTGTGGCTATCTTCACATCATCTAAAATAACCCTAATTTATTATACAGTTCTTATTTGATTAATAGTAGGCGGACCCATCTATGTGAAGCTAGCCACAATAAGGATTTTCCACAATAGTGGACTTTGCGGTTAGCCTTCAAAATAAAAGAATGGCATTCTACTATTTGTACTCATTTTCATCACTGTCAATGACATACTTCGGTCAACATGCTTACTTGACACAAAAAATAGTGTTATTTGACGTGTATCTTTTTTGAAATGCAAAGACCCAAATGGCATTCCATAGCAAAGACCCGAACAGCATTCCATAGAAATCCTGGTTAAGAATGAAACGACTGAACAACAAAACGCACAGCAAGTAAGTGAAAGAAATAGGTTTTGATTATGTTTTACTGGTAATGGGGACATACGTAAATGCCAACAAAATAACTTTTTGTCAGTGTGTCGTGTGGTGTGTAACCTTTATTTAACTAGGCAAGTCAGTTAAGAACAAATTCTTATTTACAATGATGGCCTACCCCGGCCAAACCCGGACGACGCTTGGCCAATTGTGCGCTGCCCTATGGGACTCCCAATCACGGCCAGATGTGATACAGCCTGGATTCGAACCAGGGTCTGTAGCGACGCCTCTTGCACTGAGATGCAGTGCCTTAGACGCTGAGTCCATATGTGTGTGTGTTAACTATTTAACTGTACTAGAATGCTTAAAAAGGCCACAAAAATTTTAAATATCGGTTTAGTTTTTTTGGGGGGCAAGGAAAATATCGGATATCAGTATCGGCCAAAAATGTCATATCGGTGCATCACTAAATATTTCCACTACCTTTTCAAATCCATCTTTATTTCCCAAACACAATTCCATACAATCACTTTTTTGTCTTTTAAAAATTGTAAGTATATTTTAACAGCGCTTAACACCTAACAAACACTTTGTACTTTAACACTTAACATAGGCCAGGCCTTGCTGTTACCTCATATCCCAACACCTGAGAAGAAAACACTTCAAATTTGCTCAACTTGCCATTGGCTCAACCATTGCCTCAACTTAACCCAAGGCAAAAAAAAGGATGCGCTTTCATGCTAGGTTTAGGACCTCATATTGAAGCTTATAGAGACCCCAACTGATGTATAGAACAATCTTAAAAATGATCTACCTTGGTTTAGATAGAAGCATCATGAAACCACTAACAAATTAATTTGACTTGGTGAAAATACATTTTTTGGACCTAACTTGTTACTACTTTTCCACGTGTGATTTCTTCCTTCACAGACTCCATGAAATGATGACCTCTTCCTAAATATTTGGTCAAATGGTTAATGTTCTGTATGGTTTCCAAGAAACAACGGTGGCTCAACTTACCCCACTCTCCCCTAGGACATGCTCCCTACTTCACTGGTCCAAGACAGAGAGAATGAGGATGAATGAAAAATGTATAACTGAGGAAACAAACATGCATTCTCACCTTGGCAGATTTCTTTGGCCAGAACACCACAGGTACTCCAGTGGCAGCCATTTTGGGATCATCGTCTTCATGTTCCTTCAAGACAACCTGGGGAACGGGTAGAAGAGTAAAGTATGTTCCTGTGTTTTGTAATGGTTCATCCAGATATATACACAAGACATAAAATATATGAGAACTAAGCTGGATGAGGCACATACCTTCATGTCATCCAGAAGGGCCTGGGGGTCCTTGATGCCATCTGGAACACCCTTCTTATTTTCAGGGAGGGCTTCCAGTTTCTCCACAAGGGCCTTGAGGCCCTTCAGTTCAAACTCAGTCAGGTGAGTCCATTTACTCTGAGACTCTGAGACTGGCGAGCCAAAGGGGGTTTTGGGGAACTCTGGAGGCTGGGTGGAGGTGGGGATGCAGCTGTCCTCAGAATCATTGGACAAGGCAGCTTTGAGGTGCCGAAGGCCGCTGGATTTACCCTTCCTGTTATCAGGAGAGCAGGGATCATCAAATGCTGACCTATCACCCTGTTCATCTTGTCCCTGCTGCGTCTCGCAGGAGTCCTCCTCGTCCATGTCCTGACTCCGGGAGTCAGAGGAGGGGCTCTCTGTGCTCAGCTTAGTTTCCAAGTCTGAGGAAGAGAAGGATGAGAGAAGACGAGGGGACCAATCTGCTGTGCTCCATGTGTAACCATTCCGGTCAGATTATCATTTCAGTCACTTTCATCATGCAATCATTTATGTGAGAAGGCAAACTCACTGATTAAACAAATGATGCTCTTTCCAAAGCATTACCCACTTGTGAGTGGTAATTACAACAAGAGCGCAAGGCAAGGCTCCCCATAACAGTTCTCAGGATAGAACCAGTATTCATAGACACACTCTGGGTATGGGTTAAATAGCGGCATTAGCTGGGCTCACTCACCAATTAGCAGAGGCTCTCTGCGGAACTCCGGAGTGAGATGGGAGCGCTTGGTCAGGCAGTGCACGTACCTCTCCAGGACATACCAGCACATCTCATGGTAGAATGGGTAGCGGAACTTGGAATTAACCTGAAACGAGTTTGGAGAAACTTTCACAATCTGAGAGAACAAAAGGCTTAAAAAAAAGACAATGGGGGTTTCATTACCATGTTTAATCTACTACCATTTTTTTATGATTATGAAAAATTCTACTTAAAAACAACATGGATAAAAGACAAAGGTTAAAGGTCATGAACAGTAAAAATCGTGTATTTCATGAGTGTGGATATTTTAAGGAAACCAGATCAAAGTATGATGACCCAAGTATGAAAATTGACTTGCTTGTACATTGATTGAAAGTTTGATCATAAAGTTACTGGTCCCCTCCCCCATGTCAACCACTTGGAGTCATTATAAAGGGGACATGGTGACATCACCTTAACTCTAATTTTAATACAGCATGATAACATGATTGTCTCTTACCTAATTTAAATAAGTACCGCCTTGTAACCAACATCAGAGAAGAAGTGTTTGCAGAGGAGCGTAGTTTATATAGCTACTCTTCTGGTGCCAAAAATGTGACTGTAGGGTGTCAGCAAATGTAATTTAAAAAGTGTACCCTATTCATCTATGGCAAAGATACTTATGTTCCCCCTTTCATCTGTGTCTGGTATTAGCTAGTTACTGGCTAGCTAGGTCTTCAGCCAGCATGGAACAAATGGGGGGGGGGTCCAAAACTCAGACGCAGTTGTCAAGTCAACACATCCGTCAGTGATGATTTCTTTTTATATAATTGATGCAATTTCAACGTTATTTGAGTTGCTTTGTGTATCACCAAATTTGCTTGAGATGATTTTACTGCTACACTGCTTTTGACATAGGCGTTTCAATGAGTGGTCAGTCAAGGCGAGCTCATGAATATAAGCTCCCCGCCCACTCAGCCAGTCTTTTCAAACTTCCCAGTAGTTAGCCATGAGAGAAAAAGTACTTTTCAAAATGACTGTTCAGGACATTTAAGTTAAGTGACACAAATGTAAAACACACTGGCAAACCAGAATCTCTTCTGAAGGCCAAGCTCTTCCATTCATTCACTTCTCCAGGCAGAGCTTGCCCTCTCATAGACACAGCAGCATGATCTGATTCCCACTCTCCTCTTAGAAACACAGCTATATTTATCTCCCCAAGACAATTTCACACAGACCAACACTTGTCAAAGTGATGACCCTTTCCTTTCTTTAGCTACATTTCTTTCTCGAGGTGTAAAAATAGAGCGAGCACAACGTGCCGAGCCCTGAGGAGCATATGAAACTGTCGCTGTTGTTACCCTCATGCCTCTTTTCCAGCAGAAACAAAAATAGTACTGTACTTCCTGCAAAGCTGACTCTTCCTACCATCTATCCATCATTTCTGAGAAAGCCACATTTAGCCAAGTATCCATATAAATCGCAAAGCCTGCAGGACTTGCATCCATATTATTACAATACCTACTCTGATCAAATTATTGTAAAGAATATCCAAATAAGAAGAGTGAAATCTGTCTAGAAATCCCTCTATATAGGTCATACAGTACAAACAAACGCATACACACAAAACCAATCTTACACAATATGTGATCAACATAAAAAGCCCTTGGGAGTTTGTGTGAAAATAAATCGACATACAAATAGGCCTACAGGCTTGACCCTCTTTCCTAGAAGTCGGTCTCTGGCTGCTAATATGAAACAAGCTCCATGATTAATTTCAGTCCTTGTAAAGCTGTATTCTGATTAAACACGCACTCCTGTCACCGACTCCATTTCCACATGAATAAGGATGGCATTTTTTATAAAAGCAGGAGGGCAAAGCCCTCATATTCATCTGCACCACCATTAGCATCAGTCAGCTTCTCAATTGGACAGTAATGGAAATAACTGCACTTTCAGCAGTGCCTTACGGTGTTACATTCCTGCACAGTTCCATTCAAATCCCTAGCTTCCCAACAGCTTATTTCATATTACTTACACCTATCCTGTTCAGATCTGTGAAAACCAAGGAGGTCTGGCTGAGAAAGGGCCTAATTGTATTTCTATTTATTATGGATCCCCAAAGCTGCTGAAAAGGCAGCAGCTACTCTTCCTGGTGTCCAGCAAAATGAACGCAGTTATAAAAAAATTTAAACATTACAATACATTGACAGATTTCACAACACACGGTGTGCACTCAGGCCCCTACTCCACCACTACCACATATCTACAATACAAAATCCATGTGTACGTGTGTGTGTATAGTGAGTATGTTATCGTGGATGTGTGTATGCATGTGTGTGTGTTGCTTCACAGTCCATCCTGTTCCATAAGGTGTATTGTTATCTTTTTTTAGTTCAGCAAATTTTACTGCATCAGTTACTTGATGTGGAATAGAGTTCCATGTCATCATGGCTCTGTGTAGTACTGTGCGTCTCCCATAGGCTGTTCTGAACTTGCGGACTGTGAAGAGACCTCTGGTGGCATGTCTTGTGGGGTATGCATGGGTGTCCGAGCTGTGCGCCAGTAGTTCAAACAGACAGCTCGGTGCATTCAACATGTCAATACCGCTCATAAATACAAGTAGTGATGAAGTCAATCTCTCCTCCACTTTGAGCCAGGAGAGATTGACATACATATTATTAATGTTAGCGCTCTGTGTACATCCAAGGGCCAGCTGTGCTGCCCTGTTCAGAGCCAAAAGCCGCACTGAAGTCTCAACAAAACAGCCCCCCCAATCTTTTATATACTATATTTTTCTCAGCCAATCATAAGTCATTTGTGTAAGTGCTGTGTTTGTTGAATGTCCTTCCCTATAAGCGTGCAATTTTTTACAAAAGTTTACTACGGGTTGGTGACAGGGTGATTAGTCGGCTATTTGAGCCAGTAAAGGGGGCTTTACTATTATTAGGTAGCGGAATGACTTTTACTTTTACTTTTCCTCCAGGCCTGGGGGCACACACTTTCTAGTAGGCTTAAATTGAAAATATAGAAAATAGGAGTGGCAATATTGTCCACTATTATCATCAGTAATTTTCCATCCAAGTTGTCAGACCCCGGTGGCTTGTCATTGCTGATAGATAACAAATCATTTTCCCACCTCTTCCACACACACGTTACAGAATAAAAAATTACAATTCTCATCTTTCATAATTTGGTCAGTTATACTTGGATGCGTAGTGTCAGCGTTTGTTGCTGGCATGACATACCTAAAAGTTTGCTAATCTTGCCAATGAAAAAAATCCTTAAAAGTAGTTGGCAATATCAGTCGGTTTTGTGATGAATGATCCATCTGATTCAATGAATGATGAAGCAGAGTTTGCATTTTTCCCAAAATGTAATTTAAGGTGCTCCAAAGCTTTTTACTATAATTCTTTGTAATTTTTCTTTGTTTCATAGTGTAGTTTCGTCTTCTTTATAATTCAGTTTAGTCACCTGATTCCTAAATTTTCAATACGTTTGCCAATCGGTTGTGCAGCCAGACTTATTTTCCATTCCTTTTGCCTCATCCCTCAACCATACAAATTTTCAATTCCTCATTTTCTGAAACGGGTGCATGCTTATTAGTAACTGGAAAAGGCAATTTCCTAAATGTGTCAAGTGCAGCATTTGTTTGCTCCTCATTAAACACCACGGACCAACAAATATTCTTTACATCAACAACATATGAATCACTACAAAACTTATTGTATGACCTCTTATACACTATATTAGGCCCAGCCTCTGGAACTTTCGTTTTCCTAGATATGGCTACCATATGGTGATCACTACATCCGATGGATCTGGATACTGCTTTCAAGCTAATTTCTGCAGCATTAGTAAAGCTGTGATCATTACATGTTAATTATTTAATTCCTGGGCTGTTTAAGACTACCCTGGTAGGTTGACTGATAACCTGAACCAGGCTGCAGGCACTGGTTACAGTTTGAAGCTTTTTCTTGAATGGGCAGTTTAAAGAATATTTAAATCACTCAGAAAATATACCGCTGTTGATATCACACACATTATCAAACATTTCACACGTTATCCACATACTGACTGTTAGCACTCGGTGGTCTATAGCAGCTTCCCACAATAATGGACTTTAGGTGAGGCAGATTAACCTATAGACACATTACTTGAACAGTATTTAAGATGAGATCCTAATGAAAATAGTCTAGGTAGCCATTTGATTAGGTGTTCAGGAGTCTTATGGCTTAGGGGTAGAAGCTATATAGAAGCCTCTTGGACCTAGACTTGGCGATCCGGTACTGCTTGCCGTGAGGTAGCAGAAAGAACAGTCTATGACTAGGGTGGCTAGAGTCTGACAATTTTTAGGGCCTTCCTCTGGCACCGCCTGGTATAGAGGTCCTGGATGGCAGGACGCTTGGCCACAGTGATGTACTGGACCATTTGCACTACCCTCTGTAGTGCCTTACGGTCGGAGGCCGAGCAGTTGCCATACCAGGCAGTGATGCAACCAGTCAGGATGCTCTCGATGGTGCAGGTGTAGAACCTTTTGAGGATCTGAGGACCCATGCCAAATCTTTTCAGACTACTAAGGGGGAATAGGTTTTGTCATGCCCTCTTCACGACTGTCTTGGTGTGCTTGGACCATGTTAGTTTGTTGGTAATGTGGACACCAAGGAACATGAAGCTCTCAACCTGTTCTACTGCAGCCTTGATGAGAACGGGGGCGTGCTTGGTCCTCTTTTTCTTGTAGTCCACAATCATCTCCTTTGTCTTGATCACGTTGAGGGAGAGGTTGTTGTCCTGGCACCACACGGCCAGGTCTCTGACCTCCTCCCTATAGGCTCTCTCGTAGTTGATCAGGCCTACCACTGTGTCATCTGCAAACTTGATGGTGTTGGAGTCGTGCCTGGCCGTGCAGTCATGAGTGAACAGGGAATGCAGGAGGGGACTGAGCACGCACCCCTGACAGGCCCCTGTGTTGAGGATTAGCGTGGCGGATGTTGTTACCTACCCTTACCATCTGGGGGCGGCTCGGCAGGAAGTCCACGATCCAGTTGCAGAGTGACGTGTTTAGTCCCAGGGTCCTTAGCTTAATGATGAGCTTTGAGGGCACTATGGTGTTGAACGTTGAGCTGTAGTCAATGAATAACATTCTCACATAGGTGTTCCTTTTATCCAGGTGGGAAAGGGCAGTGTGGAGTGCAATAGAGATTGCATCATCTGTGGATCTGTTGGGGCAGTATTCAAATTGGAGTGGGTCTAGGGTTTCTG
This sequence comes from Brachymystax lenok tsinlingensis, assembly GCA_030435695.1. Classification (NCBI taxonomy): domain Eukaryota; kingdom Metazoa; phylum Chordata; class Actinopteri; order Salmoniformes; family Salmonidae; genus Brachymystax; species Brachymystax lenok. Next base: position 12,204,461 of record CM059815.1, on the reverse strand, counting down.
GGATAATGGTGTTGATGTGAGCCATGACCAGCCTTTCAAAGCACTTCATGGCTACAGACGTGAGTGCTATGGGTCGGTAGTCATTTAGGTAGGTTACCTTAGTGTTCTTGGGCACAGTCACTATGGTGGTCTGCTTAAAACATGTTGGTATTACAGACTCGGACAGGGAGAGGTTGAAAAATATGTTAACGTGGGCTATTTTGAGCACTTTTCTTCTGGGATGCTTACTTGTTTTCATTGCTTTACGGAGAAGCTTAGCAGAAGTAGATATGCTCACGTTATTTATATTAGTGCAGGGTGAGCTGCACACAGTGGACTTCCTACTAGGGCACGCCGCCTCAGTGCTAACAGTATAAATCTGGTTCATATGCATGATTACTGCATACAACAGCTGAAGGATCAGTAGAGGCCTTCGGGGCAGTTAGAGGGACATAAATTAGGTAATTTGATTATTTAACCTTTATTTAACCAGGTAGGCCAGTTGTGAACAAGTTCTCATTTACAACTGCGACCTGGCCAAGATAAAACAAAGCAGTGCGACAAACACAACACAGAGTTACACATAAACAAACGTACAGTCAATAACACAAAAGAAAGGAACATTTGAAAAATCTATGTACAGTGTGTGCAAACGTAGAAGTGTAGGGAGGTAGGCAATAAATAGTCCCTAGAGGTGAAAAAAATTACAATTTAGCATTAATACTGGAGTGATAGATGTGCAGATGATGATGTGCAAGTAGAGATACTGGGGTGCAAAAGAGCAAGAGGGTAAGTAATAATATGGGGATGAGGTAGTGTACCTGTACACAGCCATCGGTAAGCTGCTCAGACAGCTGATGCTTAAAGTTAGAGAGGTAGATGTATATAGCTTCAGAGATTTTTGCAATTCGTTCCAGTCATTGGCAGCAGAGAACTGGAAGGAAAGGCGGCCAAAGGAAGTGTTGGCTTTGGGGATGACCAGTGCAATATACCTGCTGGAGCGCGTGCTGCGTGTGGGTGTTGCTATGGTGACCAGTAAACTGAGATAAGGCGTGGCTTTACCTAGCAAAGACTTATAGATGACCTGGAGCCAGTGGGTTGGGCGACAGATATGTAGTGATGGCCAGCCAACGAGAGCATACAGGTCGCAGTGGTGGGTAGTATATGGGGCTTTGGTGACAAAACGGATGGCACTGTAATAGACTACATCCAGTTTGCTGAGTAGAGTGTTGGGGGCTCGGTAGGATAGTCGGTTTTTTGAGGGTAAGTTTGGCGGCATGAGTGAAACAGGCTTTGCTGCGAAATAGGAAGCCGATTCTAGATTTAATTTTGGATTGGAGATGCTTAATGTGAGTCTGGAAAGAGAGTTTACAGTCTAACCAGACGCCTAGGTATTTGTAGTTGTCCACATATTCTAGGTCAGAACCATCCAGAGTAGTGATGCTAGTCGGGCGGGAGTGTGGGCAGCAATCGGTTGAAGAGCATGCACTTAGTTTTACTAGCATTTAAAAGAAGTTGGAGGCCACGGAAGGAGTGTTGTATGGCGTTGAAGCTCGTTTGGAGGTTTGTTAGCAGTGTCCAAAGAAGGGCCAGATGTATACAGAATGATGTCGTCTGCGTAGAGGTGGATCAGAGAACCACCAGCAGCTAGAGCGAAATCATTGATAGATACAGAGAAGAGTCGGCCCGAGAATTGAACCCTGTGGCACCCCCATAGACTGCCAGAGGTCCGGACAACAGGCCCTCCGATTTGACACACTGAACTATATCTGAGAAGTAGTTGGTGAACCAGGTGAGGCAGTCATTTGAGAAACCAAGGCTATTGAGTCTGCCGATAAGAACGTGGTGATTGACAGAGTCGAAAGCCTTGGCCAGGTCGATGAAGACGGCTGCACAGTATTGTCTTTTATCGATGGCGGTTATGATATCGTTTAGGACCTTGAGCATGGCTGAGGTGCACCCATGACCAGCTCGGAAACCAGATTACATAGTGGAGAAGGTACAGTGGGATTCGAAATGGTCGGTGATCTGTTTATTAACTTGGCGTTCAAAGATTTTAGAAAGGCAGGGCAGGATGGATATATGTCTATAACAGTTTGGGTCTAGAGTGTCTCCCCCTTTGAAGAGGGGGATGACCGCTGCAGCTTTCCAATCTTTGGGGATCTCAGACGATAAGACAGAGAGGGTGAATAGGCTAGTAATAGGGGTTGCAACAATTTTGGCATATAATTTTAGAAAGAGAGGGTCCAGATTGTCTAGCCCAGCTGATTTGTAGGGATCCAGATTTTGCAGTTCTTTCAGAACATCAGGTTACTTACATTGTGTCTACCAACGCCCTTGGTATAATATACATTTGCTGAAGAATTATGACAACTCACAATGGTATGGATTAGCTGAGCTGGGCTTGAGTCATTGGTAAGTCATTGTCTCAACGCAGCCTTAGTGCTGTGAAAGGATCCCATCCTCCTTATAAAACGTGTTTTGTTTCCAAAAAGGTATGGAAATTGTCAACAAAAGTTACACCCATTGAGCTGCAATAATCACGTAGCCAGTTGTGAAGAGAAAAAATCCTGCTAAAGCGTTCAATGCCACGATTCAGAGGGCACAGGGCCAAATATGATAGGTATTTTATTAGTGTCTAGCAGAGAGTCAATGAGCTCTTTAAAATCCAGTTTCAACTGTTCAGAGTTGCCCTTCATAATGTCATTTGGGAGCAGCTTAGTGATGTCATTTACTCGAGCTCTGGGATAGGACATTGTTTTTGCACCAGGAACTGTCATATTTCTTACCATAGAGCAACCCAAAATCACAGCTGGCGAGAGGGACGAGGAAATCCACCCACTCCTATGCCTCGGAGAACAGTTTACGGACGGGCGAGAGGCAGGATAACTTGAGCCCATTGCTCCCGGCGCAGGCCTCCAACAGATGGAGAAGCCCAGCTCAATCCAGAGCAGGGACGGAAGATTGCCGATGTCGACTTCCAAATCGTAGGAGTAGGCACTGCAGCCGCAGACATAGGTACCCCCTGCGAAGAAGGTGCAGGAAGATCAGGCTCCAGGAATGCCAAAACTATTCGTTGTTTGTATCTGCTCCGGGCCTCTCGTTGGGAGTGTAGACTGCTTTGCCGGAGGCCACTGGCTTTGGCTTCCACGGCTCATGACATGCGACCATCGTTGATTGCCTTGCTCCTCTTGCTGTGCCCCTTCGACTCTGCTATCAGATGGGGGGAGCTCCAGGCAACACTGGCCAGTCGGATAATTAAAAAAAGACAAAGCGGAGATGCATCCAACAAGCGCGAACGCCGTCCAGCCACTGGTGTAGAAAAGGTAAACATTCAACTCTGCGTTTTAACCAGTTTCTTAGGTAGGCTGGCAACCTGCGTGATCAAGGAAGCCAACTCAAGCCTATAATCCCCGGCAAGCAAACAATTGCCGCATTGGAACTCTAAGTGATCCGGTTTGTCCTGAAGCAAAGCGTAGTAGACACAGCTCCTACAGCGCTGGAACACTACAATTATTTCTCCAGACAAAGAGGGCTCCATCCCAAAACTAATCTGGGACTAACTTCGTTAGCTTGATGGCTAGCAGCTTAGCGGCTCTGTCAAGCAGGCTTCAACCGGTCTGTTAAGCAGGATTCCAGAACAAGAAATAGCGGTCCTAACTGTTAAAAGCTTACCACGTCACGGAATCCACGTAAAAACAAGTTTGGTATTGATATTTAACAAATATTAGTTATGTTTTAATAAAAAATAACAGAGTGTTTCCAGCATACAGTGTTCAGCTGCGAACTCTGATGACGTCACAAGGTTGGTTTGACGTTCTCACACTCATTGTCGCAGCAAACTAAATGACCTTGACTTGTTTGTATGAGGTGAGGCTGTTTCCCTATCCATCTTCATTGTAGAGACACAGTTTAGTTAAACTAATGGTCATAGGTGGAGTGAAGCGTCAGTAGTGGGACACCTGTATGACAGCCTACCTTAGTCCTATTCTCTATCTCATAGATGGAGAGTTGCATGGGAATGTTAAAGCTGTGCAGAATGTTGCCTCCGAACACCAGCGTGTCCTCAGGGGTGTAGACTGCATGAATCCAGCCTGAAACAGGACAGCCAGCCAAACATCATGAGAACCGGCTGACCCACTCAAAACAGACAGACATAGCATGCCCAAACATGTCCTCAAACACATGCTTGAATAAAGCAGAGCATGTAATGTATGGTTTGTTACAATAATATTAACGTTAATATGATAGGAATACATAAAAATTCAATGCTAGGCATTTCACCAGAGGGGATGAAGAAGGTGTAGCCCTGTTTCAGCTCCACCCTCTGGCAGCCATCTGCACGGTCTCCCAGGAAGATGTCACTCTGCTTGCCTGACAGAAGCCAGTCCTCATACAGGGCAAGGTTATGAGGCGTCGGAGGCACCAGCCAGAACACCTGGGGACAGGACAGGGTATGACAAGTTATGAACGTAGCTTTGGTAGTCATCTAAAACAAGGGTGATATTTCTGTTAACAGCACTCAATGTTACATCTAATATTAGAGAAGTCGGGACATTTCTTAGATTTGACTATCCTATCACAACATTTCTCTTCCTCTAGCTTGAAATTTGCACGTTTATATAATGAGATCCCTCAAAGCCGTGCATATGGACTACCTAGCAACAGTCCTGTGATTTCTGCAGCCGTTGCTGAGAAAAAACAGGGGACAGGTTAATTTGTAGCGCCTCTGCAGAAATCTGATACATATACAGTACTAGCATTGGGTGAGGGTACATCAGAATTTTTTTTTTTTTTAAATAAACTACATGAACTTACCTTCCCTCCCTTGAAAACGTGATACCACACAGACGTGCCCCCGAAATCAATGTGGAAGTCAGTATAGCAGCCCTTCACGCTCATCAAACAGTACCTACAGAGGAAGGATGAGAGGGATGGATGATGAGACCCTGCATCTGCATAGTTATGATGAACCTGAGGGATCATATAAAAGACCATGGGTTAGATGCTGAGCTGAATGAACATCATGAACAGAAATGGGTAAAAAAAAAACATGTGCAGTATGGTCACCAACTTTATCAAAGAAACGTTCAGTGAGCAAATTTTTGTTCACTGTTCTTACCCCAGAAACTATACAGAAAGTGTAGCATTGCAACATTCCAGTACATGGAATTGAGCTTGAATATGGAAGCTATTTGGCCGAAAATGTCTATTTATTCCTTCGAAACAAGCAGTTCAACCAATTTGGAACAGCCCCAATATCTGGTTGAAATCTTCTACATCTACCAATACTCTATTCTGACCAACATTTTTTTTTAAATCTAGAACCACAAATGGGCTAAGAGAACACACACACACAAACACAATACCCCATAATGTCAAAGTGGAATGTTATTTGCAATTCTTACTAACTAATTAAAAAAAGAAAAGCTGAAATGTCTTGAGTCTCCTTTCTTATGGAAAGCCTAAAGTTCAGGAGTAAATATGTTGCATAGCAAGTAATATTAGTTGCATGGACAGTTATCTGTAAGGTCCCTCTGTCGAGCAGTGAATTTCAAACACAGATTCAACCACAAAGACCAGGGAGGGTTTCCAATGCTTAGCAAAGAAGGGCTCTAGCAAAGAAGGGCACCTATTGGTAGATAGTTTTTTTTAAAAGCAGACGTTGAATATCCCTTTGAGCATGGTGAAGTTATTAATTACACTTTGGATTGTGTATTAATACATCCAGTCACTACAAAGATACAGGCGTCCTTCCTAACTCAGTTGCTGGAGAGGAAAGAAACCGCTCAGGGGTTTCACCATGAGGACAATCAACAACATTGTAGTAATACTAAACTAATTGACAGAGTGAAAAGGAAGCCTTTACAGAATGAAAATATTTCAAAACATGCATCCTGTTTGCAATAAGGCGCTAAAGTACAACTGCAAAAGTTTTGCCCTGAATATAAAGTCTTATGTTTGGGACAGATCCAATACAACACATTATGGAGTACTACTCTCCATATTTTCAAGCATTGTAGTGGCTGCATCATGTTATGGGTATGCTTGTAATCATTAAGAACTGGGGAGTTTTTCAGGATAAAAATAAGAAATGGAGCTAAGCGTAGGCAAGAAGAAAACCTGGTTCAGTCTGCATTCCACCAGACACTGGGAGATTAATTCACCTTTCAGCAAGACATTAACCTAAAACACAAGACCAAATCTACTGGAATTGCTTACCAAGACAGTGAATGTTCCTCAGTGGCCAAGTTACAGTTTTGACTTAAATCTACTTAGAAATCTGTGGCATTGGCCTATGGCGTCCTCTTGGCCGCAGAGATTTCCTGTAAATTTTGCCTTCGAAGGGGAGAAAATGTTAAAGTTTTAGGCTAATTTCCTGCAATTCAAAAAATTTGGCCAAGGCTTATGCCGTGTTCTTATGCATCGGAGTGAATCAAACATAACAAAATATTCACCTTGACAGTCTAGTTTTTATTTTTGTGATTGTCAGTTCTCAAAGATGATCTTAAATATAACTCCATTATCTTTCCTACATACTTTATATCTGGTTTTAGTCAGTTAAAGATGCACTATGCAGAAATCACAAAAATTGCTACAATTCAAATAGTTTGCCTAATTTCAGTTTGTGACAAAACAAGTATTTGTATTTTCAGCTGTTTGATGCTGGTGTACAAAACCGAAAGAAAAAGACGCAAAAACTAAACTTAAGAACGGGAAGCATAGAAATAGAACAGATCTACCGCTTCTTAGACATGCTTTCAATGAGAATGACAGATCTATAAAAACACACATTTGTATGTGAATTTGCTCAGGTCGCCCAAAAAGTTGCATATTGAAGCTTTAGGTTTACACTGAATACGTTTTACCATCCCAATTTCTTCTCTCTCTCAAAACAAAAGAAAAATGTACTTAAATAAAACATCTTGGAGTGGCGGCAACAATTTGGCAGCAGCAGGCCACAGCTAAATTAATATAGGGGAAACGATGCACATTATGGTTAAAGCCACAGTCATGATTGTCGTAAGGTGGTTTGATTTGTATGTAGGCTACTGCAAAATGGTGCATCCATTCTCCTGGTATCATTTTAAAGTCAGCACAGGTATTCTACTCGCCAGGTTTCTCAGATCTATACCCTACAGCACATCAAGTATTATTTTTTGATAGCTACAGGTCCATCCATACACTGAGTGTTTGATAAAAAAAGGTTGTGACATTCCTAATTCAAAGCCTTTCACAGGGTTTTAATTCCACTATTCAAGCCATGGGACATCCATCACGAGTGATGAACAAACAATACACCAATTCTATACCAAACACTGATCGACAAAACCCCGGTTCCTGTTGTAGGACAAATAACCTCTCTTGGCAGCACGAGTCCACCAGGGAGCCTCCGTAACACCAGCTGATCAATACAAGCTTGTTTGCCTCCTCTGATCCAGTCAGTTGCAAGAGCTCATAAAATACAGACCACTTCCCATCCTGTCAACGCGGCTAATTTCATCCATATATATTTAATTTGGTCTAGTTACATAAGTCGGGGGCTAAGTTATAGTTCTCCAGCCTCCACTGGCTCCTACTGTATGACGCTAGTCAGAGAGATACAGGCTTGTCATCCATCCTACAGCAGTGTATCTGCTACCTCCCACAGAGAGACCCGAGGAAAGGGTTTACAGGAGTATGACCTTGATTGAGGTAATGGTGTAAACTGCCAGTTTAAGCACATAAATACTCAGAGGGAGAAGGACACCTGATCCATTTAAGTGATAATGCCCAAGAAGCCGGTGTTTGGAGGATATATTGCCACGGGTGTTAGGCCCGAGACGAAGTAGAGGGCCGGCAAACCGTGCCAATATATCCTCCAAAACACTGGCATCGACGGCATTATCACTAATATACAACGGGTTACCAACATATTCAAATAATGATTGACATATTTTCATAAAAAACTATTTCTTTATGAATTTATTCATACTATTTCATCCTTCCACGAGATATAGCCCTGACACAAATCTAAGGTTGCTACCCAAGCCGACTGGTCTTTCGTTCTATCGGTTCGGTGGCCAGAGACGCGACCCATCCGTTATTTTTGTTTTCTATCTATGGACGCGACCCAGTCGTTCATTCTAAATGTTCCATTACCATACTGGCTGGCAACGTTCTTATCCCTTGCTTGTTTGCTTGCTTGCTTGCTAGCCAGCTATGGCTAAATTACAGTCACGTCAAACAGTGCAGCTGTTTTCTAGTGACATTTATTTGGATACATCCATAACAATGAGCTAATGGGGCACGATTTCGCCTGGCATAGAAAATGTGTTCTCTCATCAGGACACTGTTGTTCAGAGGAGCTAGCCAACAACACAGCTAACACAATCACCTCAAACTGAAGCTGGAAAGATTGCAAACGAGCTGCATTTTGTTTTGTTTTACCTGTTTTCTATTGACATGTCTTTGTATATATCCACAAAAATGATGCCAGGTGATTATTTCGACTGGCTGAGAAAAGCGTTGTCTCGTCCCGACACGTTCATTACTATGGGACAGCTGGAGATCAAATTTCAATATTGAAATAATGTTGCAAATGTCAGAGAGACAGCGAGGTTTATACAAATCTCAGCTGTGGAAAACCAATTGCTTGTCTAAAAGAAATGGGATATAATGTCTAGATGCTTTTTATAGTGGAGATCAAGTTTATAAATTGCCAGGCTGGGTTGATGAGACAGTGAATTGCGCAGTCAGATGGAACAGAGTAAATAGGCATTTCAACGTCATAGCTTTAGCCGTCATAGCTTTAGTAACTTGTAGAATAGACACCAGTTGGAATGCGGTTTTAACCAATCAGCGTCCAGGATTAGACCCACCCGTTGTATAAATCGACACAAATATCACCTACACTCAACAGAACATGTAGAGACATTTACATTATGAATACCATACTTGCAAGCACAGACAAATACTTACAAAGAAGCACATATAGGCCTCCTACACATTCACAGATGTTTATGATAGAACTATCTCCACGCACGTCTGTTGCAATTATAATAAACTGAGGGCCCATCTGCTGAACCTGTGAGACACTACATAATCACACACATAGATCCCCATCCTATTGGCTGCACAGCAGTTTCCCCTATGGACATAGTGACCAGACCCTGGGCGAAGAGCCCAACATCCCACTACAAACACCACTCACAATCAATCTCAGCAGCCCATAAGCATCTCCATTAAAGAGGGGGTAAATAAATCGAAGTCAAATGACATGGTAGAGTACTCCCGACATCTCTAAACCCCGGCAGCTTTTCCCAATGAAAGACAGAGACGTACCCGATAGCTATTCCGCTCTCTGAGCCGGTTCGCTCAGGACCAGCCCCCATGCGCTGGTCACCGACCGGACAGGAGAGAACTGCTATAGCTTTTATTTCTGGCTTTTATTTCCCTGCCTCTCCATCTACGGAGGGCTCCATTTAGTAAAGAGAGTGAGAAACTGGGAGGAGAGAGGATATTACAGTGAAAGAGAGAGAGCAAGATAGAGAGGGGGGAAGAATGAGGATGAAAGGGAGGGCACAATTGGCTCTGGAGTGCGGGTTATGCCCTAATGCTGGCATCTGATTGGCTGAGGAGGATCCATAGTCACTTCTGCACCCTGTGAAGAACCGCCCTCCACCATGAAAGAGCCCCGCTGCCTAGCAACCATCTAGAGCCATAAGAGGAAGTGAACAACAGCAGTGCACAGCGGGCAGAGGGACTTTGGAAAAAGGAGGAGGAATAGGCTAATATTTCCTCCCAGCAAAGCAGCTTTTTAAAATAAAATTTGGCCTGTGCTTGAGCATTTTCCTGTAAGGTACAATCCACTACGTTTTGCAAACAGGTTAAAACATCAAAAGAAACAGATGGTTAAAACATCCAAAGAAACATTGACATTGCATGGGAAATACTATGCAATAACTAAGGACATTTCTAAAATACTTACTTCTGTACTTTGGGGTACTTCATCTCTGAGATGACATTAGTTGCTTCAGTTTGTCTTCGTTTCAGTTTTAGGGGCCACATGTTGTCCACCCAGTCCACTAAATCCACCTATAAGAGAGTAGACAGTTGGCTGGCATTCACTATCAAATTTTCCCTTGTTCATAATGAACACATGAAATAAAAACTACCAGCGTCATCTCACCACAGTGGGCCTCTTGATGAGGTTCTCCAGTTTGGTGTGGCTGAACTCTAGGCTGATAACATTGAAGAGTTTGTCCCTCTCTTCCTCAGGCGTCTCATAGTAGCGGACAAACTGGGCCATGCTCATTTCAGAGCCTTTCTGAGTGCTCACATCCATCACATCAACGGCACGACGGCTACCTACAAACACCAACACAGCAGTCTTACGGTAAACCTGGGTACAACTGTACAATTTGTATGCATGTTGTTCATAACCTTTACCAACAGGTGGAGTTGCTGAACCACAGCGCACATACATTACGTACCATAATAAAAAAGTACAACCTGCCCTGAACTTTCATCTGACATGAGAGCAAATAAACTAGATGTATGTAGTTCTGTCCTTAAGCTGTTCTTGTCTAATGATGTTCTGTATTATGTCATTCTGTATTATGTTTTGTGTGGACCCCAGGAAGAGTAGCTGCTGCTTTTGCAACAGCTAATGGGGATCCTAATAAAATACTAAATATGTGTGCACTAAGTTGAAAATGTAGGCACATACAAAGAAATGTAGGAGCACAATTAAAAATATTTGAGGTAGTAAAGCTAGAATCCTACATTTGTCTAGGCACTGGTAGTCCTTAATTAAAATTCTAGGTCGCACAGAAAAATATTTAAGCACATACGCGAGTAAAATGGTCCCACTGAAGAACCCTGGCGAGATCAAATAATTGGTCATTTAGCCGAAGTAAAAAAATGCCATTTAACTGATGTCAGTCTGATTAAAATGTAGAATCTATATGAATAGGCCTATATCTATTGGTCTGCATTGCAAATGTATAGAAATTGTCTTGGTATAGTGAGTCATCTCATTTTTGCATTACAGGCTTATAGAAGTTTACATCAACACCCACATACTTTTTGACATAACACCTTTTCCAGTAGCATGCTTTCATTCATCAAGAAAGGCAGGGTATTTTGGAGTAGGTCAGCACTGCTGTCTAAGATAAGTATTGATGCAGGGAAGTGAATCATTTAGCAACTGTTTTGCCTTCTACTTAAAAACAGATAGACTTACCAACCAAACCTTTAATCTCACTGACGGTGAACTCCGGGTCTGGCATTCTGTGTTGTTTTTTTTAAGAACATAGTCAAGATAAGCAAATTAACGTCAAACCATTCCATAAAGCCTAATATTTAAAAAAGGCAGAAAAAAAAGCATGTAAAAGGCTAAACATGAACAAATCAATTTGTATTTGTCACATGCTCCGAATACAATAGGTGTAGACCTTACTGTGAAATGCTTACTTACAAGCCCTTAACCAACAATGCAGTTCAAGAACGAGTTAAGAAAATATTTACTAAATAAACTAAAGTAAAAAGTAACCATAAGAGTCAATGTGCAGGGGTACAGGTTAGTCAAGTTATTTTGTACATGTAAGTAGGGGTAAAGTGACTATGCATAGATAACAAACAGTGAGTTGCAGTAGTGTAAAAACAAATTGATTGTATTGTTCACACGTCATCATATTTGACTCATGTCTCACCTGATTCCCAGTCCATCTTCGGCTTTGAAAATAAGAGGGGTCTGAAGTGCCTCTCTCTGAACATACTCATAAGTGAAATCTGAGAATAAAGAAAGTGTAGGTAGTCAGTGGGCCATAACTTCTGCATATATATTCAGGTATAGCAATGTGTTATGTGTGTGCATATCATGGATTTGTGAGGACATCCTCACAAACTTGTCCCTTAATCATGTATGAATCCATTAAAGGGTAGAAATTGTGCATGTCCAGCCAGTTACGAGTCTGCAGTAATATTTTATGAATGAAACAGATGTGTACCTTTGCCATCCATCAACTGAACAAAATGTGTGTTGTATGAGTCGCTAACAAGTTTTTCCTCCAGATTGAAACCCCTGACATTTGCAATTTCTTCAACGTCAGAGAAGTCCTCATTTTCGTCATACATTGTCCGGCAGATGGAGCGCTAGAGGAATGAAAATAACTGTTATAAAAGTATATATATATATCAATATCAATATATTAATTTATCACATCTCACTAACAGTGTTTTAAATTTGTATATAATGAACATGTGTGCATAGCTTTGAATAAGAACTGTCGTTTCAAATGAGAATAGAGGAGGCCATGCAGTGCATTGTTGTGTAGGCTAGAAATAATTCACAATAAAACAGTGGTGCACGTGCACATGGCTAGGCTAAACCTTTGAATGTGTGGTTGTAAATGGGCCTTCTGCTGCAAACACCCTTACAGATGATTAAACAATGTTCGTTAATAACATCATTCGCTGATATCTTATCCCGGATCAACATTGACATAACGTGCTAAAATAGACGCAAAACAATAACAACAACGTTGGAACTGCTGCACTTGCCATAACGTTGCGCTGAGTGGGCTTGTGAATAATGTAATGTAGCCAACTACCTAGCTATATAATTTACCAAACAAGTAAAATGTAAGTAACTACATAAAGCTGAACTTTGTCAACATTTTAACGAAATTGACATGGCACTTCTTCTGACTAATGAGGATCACTGTAACGCTAGCTAGCTATTGATGATAGCTCAGCTAACGCGTACACAGTAGTCAAACTAGGCTAGCTATAATAGGGTAATGCTACACACCAGTTTGCGTCCAGATTCTGCACTCGCTTCCATGATCTGAGCCCTTGCCTAGTATATCCGTTTAAACCTTAATTTTAAGAAAACAAATAATCACATTGAAAGTAATTATCACTTTACGTTTCGACACAAAACTAAGTGGGAACCATATTTGTTGTGTTCTGGATTACGTCACCGATTGAATCAAAACATTGTTGGACAACGTCATCCGTGTGGCTGATTTCCAACACTACTTATTCATGTCAACTAGAATAGTTGTTTCTGCGACCATTCCACTTTCTGTCACAGATCTGCAATTTCATGAACGGCATGCATGCACGATATCCGCAGCGGGAACATTGTCTAAATAACTCAACAATTTGTTGGTAAATACAACGTGTGACACGAATGGCTTCGTTATAATCAGCCGCTATCATTCAAATAATTTGCAATTGGCTTGGTGCGCATTCTCCACCATGTTTCAGATTAGCAAACTACACTCAACCCCACATGGTGAACGAAGTTTCTGATGATCTGCAACAGAGCTGAGCAGGGACATATTCACTACAACGATCCGGCTGCAAAACGTTTCTTAAATGGAACGAAACGGGGAGGAACCTACCTTAATTTGTCTAATAGAAACTCGTTCTGCTTCCATTTTGTTCTTAAAATGGTAAACGATTTTCGTTCAACAAATCGTTGTACCCGTTTGTCCTCTGTATTGCCTTTATTTGTTTGCTGAAATCCAAACTTTAACCTCTTAGCGCGCCGATCCCTTTAGCGGGATCGTTTTCAGGGCAAACATAACGCGCCAAATTCAAAATACATATTCGTAATACATATTCGTAATATTTAACTTCGATATACAAGTGTTGCATAGTGTTGCATAGCCATCAAAAGCTCTGCTTCTTGGCAATATCACTGCGTTGTCAGATTTTAAAAAGGCTTTACGGCGAAAGCACTACATTTGATTGTTTGAGGCTAGTACCTCACATATTTTCCACATTAGCATAAATTCATATCCAGCTCGGTTCTCAAAATATCCATATCACAGCTAATATAAATCGCTTACCTTTCAAATAACTTCTTCTGAGGTCTTCCCAAGTGTCCAAACAAGATAATCCATGGTTCTTTTGTTAGAAAAAGTAAATAATTATATCCATAAATATCCGTTGTTTTTGGCACGTTACGTTCAGCTACTCCACCAAGCATTGTCAGTCTACTCGCCCGTTTTACAGTGAAGGGATCGCGTTCAAATTATACCTCTCATCTTTTCACAAACAAATCAAATATCATTAATAATGCATCCTTATGTATTCTTTTATGAATAATAGCGATCATATTTTACAAGAACGGTAAGTGAAACGTTAAAAGACGAAAAGAAAGTTGGTCGCGCTGGGCGCATTCACGTTCTCGTGAACGTGCACGTCTGTTTACCTATTTTCCCTACCCGTAGTAATTCTCTCTCTCTAAGGATCTGGTCAGAGCTTTTTCCTCCATACCCTTTCCAGAGACTGTTGACATCTAGTGGAAGCCATAAGTACTGCAACCTCGGTCCTATTCCCCATAGAAAAATATTACATGGGCTTCAAAATGAGAGGAGAGCCAAAGAAAAATAAATTCCGGACAGAAATTTCTCTGGTTTTTGCCTGCTAAATCTGTTCTGGAATAGCCACAGACTATATCTTAATGGTTTTATAAACTTCAGAGTGTTTCCTATCCAATAGTACTAAATATGTAAATATCCTAGTTTCTGGCCATGAGTGGTAGGCATTTAACTTTGGGCACGTCAGACAGGCGAAAATTCGGAAAATGGGACCCTAGCTGGAAGAGGTTAACAAAACGTTCATCAAATACAACCACCAACCGTTGACTCATTTTATGTTGCTCTAAAATGACTAAATGCACATTACTTAACGTAATATGCGATTGAATTAACGCATTGTTCCTGATATGCCAATTTGGAGCAAAAGAAACGGAGGTGGTATTTGACGAAGGTTTTATTAAAAAGTATGGATTTCAGCAAACAAAGAAAGGGACACAACTACAGAGGTCAAACATTGTACAGGGTAAGATTTTAACAATTTACATGTTTAGAAGTATTGACCTTGGGCGAATCGATGTAGTCGGCGCTAATTAGACAAATTATCTATGGTATTATGGCGGTCCGCAAAACGTTTGTGGTGTGTGTGCCGCCAGCTACTGGATGGGGTGAAAAGTGATCACTTTAACGCAAAGTAATAGGGAGAAGGGAAGAGTGAAAACATGTCTTATATTCAAAAGTAAACCCCCCAAAACATGTACTCCTTCAGTCGGATTCAAATTACTATTCAAATCCCTGCCCAGGAACCTGGGAGGGGGGACATAATTATTAAGTATTCCCTGTAACATTTCAATTTAATAAGTCCTGGAGATACAGAAATATTTTTGCCGTCTTTACAACGATGTCTAGTTTCTTAGATTTTTTATTAGTTTGTCCTGTGCAATTTATCTCGTGCGCAATGAACGCAACAAAGTCCACTTTCTT
Source organism: Brachymystax lenok tsinlingensis (assembly GCA_030435695.1). Classification (NCBI taxonomy): domain Eukaryota; kingdom Metazoa; phylum Chordata; class Actinopteri; order Salmoniformes; family Salmonidae; genus Brachymystax; species Brachymystax lenok. Next base: position 12,189,183 of record CM059815.1, on the reverse strand, counting down.
CAATGTTAGTGTTTCTCCTGTGGGCCATCCACTACCATCTCATCTCCACTCTTTCATTCAGCTATGTTCCTGCCTGGATAGCCCTCATCCTAGCTACTCCGGGAACTCCGGAACGCCATTCCCATCACAATTACAGCAAAGTCATTCATCTGACTTTTCAATTACGACGTGTAATTCCTTCGACAAATACTCGCCACGTGTCCAAACTTTTTTTAATTGTAACAATGCAGCGGCCTCTGTATATACGGTCTCGCCGACTGAGGTTAAGTGAGCGGACACTCACAAAAGTCAAGCCATCCGCACGTCCGTTTCCTCCTGAATTGGGGTGCGCAAATACAACACCCGTTACGTTTTTTCGTGTTTTCTGGTAGGGAAATTAGTCGGATGCCCAGATAGACAGCTAGAAATCATTCCAAGCAAACAGTTTGACACACACTTACTCAATCTTCCACATATACAATTATACCAAACCGTTTATTTAATTCTCACGCCTTATCAAAACTTAATTTGATATCACGGGTACATTGAGTCTGCAGCTGCCTACAACCCTAAATTGTTAAACTTTTCTCTCGTCTTAATAGATAGTCCGAAATGCCCTGACTAGTAGACCTGGTGGGCAAGACGTATTCGAAGAGTACCAGACAACCAAAACATTGGACCACAGAACCAGGAGAGATGATTGCCATCTTAGTCAGCCACATCCAGGCTTTATCACATCCGGCTGTGATTGGGAGTCCCATAGGATGGCGCACAATTGGCCCAGCGTCGTCAGGGTTTGACCGGAGTAGGCCGTCATTGTAAATAAGAATTTGTTCTTAACTGACTTGCCTAGTTAAATTAAGGTTAAATAAAAAATGTAATTATAGAGATGCGTCGCATTAGCCAACCTGGCCACAAACAGTGGATCAAAACAATCACTATACAGTCGTGGCCAAAAGTTTTGAGAATGACACAAATATTAATTTCCACAAAGTTTGCTGCTTCAGTGTATTTAGATATTTTTGTCAGATGTTACTATGGAATACTGAAGTATAATTACAAGCATTTCATAAGTGTCAAAGGCTTTTATTGACAATTACATAAAGTTGATATTTGCAGTGTTGACCCTTCTTTTTCAAGACCTCTGCAATCCGTTCTGGCATGCTGTCATTTAACTTCTGGGCCACATCCTGACTGATGGCAGCCCATTCTTGCATAATCAATGCTTGGAGTTTGTCAGAATTTGTGGGGTTTTGTTTGTCCACCCGCCTCTTGAGGATTGACCACAAGTTCTCAATGGGATTAAGGTCTGGGGAGTTTCCTGGCCATGGACCCAAAATATCGATGTTTTGTTCCCTGAGCCATTTAGTTATCAATTTTGCCTCATGGCAAGGTGCTCCATCATGCTGGAAAAGGCATTGTTCGTCACCAAACTGTTACTGGATGGTTGGGAGAAGTTGCTCTCGGAGGATGTGTTGGTACCATTCTTTATTCATGGCTGTGTTCTTAGGCAAAATTGTGAGTGAGCCCACTCCCTTGGCTGAGAAGCAACCCCACACATTAATGGTCTCAGGGTGCTTTGCTGTTGGCATGACACAGGACTGATGGTAGCGCTCACTTTGTCTTCTCCGGACAAGCTTTTTTCCGGATGCCCCAAACAATCGTAAAGGGGATTCATCAGAGAAAATGACTTTACCCCAGTCCTCAGCAGTCCAATCCCTGTACCTTTTGCAGAATATCAGTCTGTCCCTGATGTTTGTCCTGGAGAGTAGTGGCTTCTTTGCTGCCCTTCTTGACACCAGGCCATCCTCCAAAAGTCTTCGCCTCACTGTGCGTGCAAATGCACTCACACCTGCCTGCTGCATTCCTGAGCAAGCTCTTTACTGGTGGTGCCCCGATCCCACAGCTGAATCAACTTTAAAAGACGGTCCTGGCGCTTGCTGGACTTTCTTGGGCGCCCTGAAGCCTTCTTCACAACAATTGAACCACTCTCCTTGAAGTTCTTGATGATCCGATAAATGGTTGATTTAGGTGCAATCTTACTGGCAGCAATATCCTTGCCTGTAAAGCCCTTTTTGTGCAAAGCAATGATGACGGCACGTGTTTCCTTGCAGGTAACCATGATTGACGAACTCAATCAGCATGACAGAGTGATCTCCAGCCTTGTCCTCGTCAACACTCACACCTGTTATAACGAGACAATCACTGACATGATGTCAGCTGGTCCTTTTGTGTAAGTGCTGAAATGCAGTGTAAATGTTTTTGGGGGACTCAGTTCATTTGCATGGCAAAGATGGACTTTGCAATTAATTGCAATTCATCTGATCACTCTTCATGACATTCTGGAGTATATGCAAATTGCCAAAATATAAACTGAGGCTGCAGTCTTTGAAAATTAATATTTGTGTCATTCTCAAAACTTTTGGCCACGACTGTACATTAATGTTATTTGGCCTCATGAGACTAGAAAGATACAGTACCTTCATCAACAAAACTTTGCTTAAACATATTTGGCGAGTGTATCCTTTACTGTTTTTGAGCAGGAGGCTTCCCACTCTTCAACAGAGAGAACGTTATGCTCTTGGAATTATGACCCTTTTCCCTTCATTGAGAGATCTTTTCCCTCCCAAATGCTATGTAAGTGCTGGTAGGTAGAGCATGCTTCCTTTAATATGTTGACACATGTTCTGTGGACTAAAAGGGGCATCAAACAGTCATAGAGTCTACAAATAACAATTTGACTACCATGTTGGTCACCTTTTCCCACATCTAAGGAACACTTCTATGTTCCTGACACAATTCAGATATCCTTTGCCTATCGCCTGAAGACGGTATCAAGGAAGACCTCACTTCGACCCATCATGAAGAGTATTTCACCCCAGTCGGGAGGCCCAACCCATAAGAGGAAGACTGTCCTGGACCACCAGCTTGTTGGTGATGCTTGCAAGGAGGCCATATCATTCCTTGTCCACTCGGCCGATGAAAATCAAATCTATCAGAAGACGGAGGTCTTCCAGTATCATCAGGAGCAAGTTTATAGTCCAGACAGAAGCACAGATGTCCTCAGTCTTTCCCAGGTTTCTGGACATTAAAGGATTGGTGAGTGATGTAGTATGTCTTGAAATCAGAACTACAGGCTAGTTGTCTGATTGAGAACATGATTTTGTGTTGGTCATGAAGTTGAGTTGATCCACTTTGTTTTAGGTGAATCAGGATTTTTTGCTGATGAAACATCCTCTAAGCTCCTTGAAAAGTGGGACACTGTATTGAAGCCTAAAGTCATCAAACTGGCAAAATCCTTGACTTTGAACACCAAGTTGTGTTGCCTCCTGAAGTCTGCACAAAAACTGCCAGAGAATGACAGCGAAACCAGTAAGGGGATTCTCTCGTGGGTAGTGCGATGTTTCAAACTCAGCGATATTGTTTTATGTGATTTGGGGTGTTTGCCTTTTCTTGCTCTCAGACTGGGACAATATGTCCTCCCTGCTGCTGCTGCTTCATCTCTTCCCACCGACAGCAGGAGGGAGGAGGACCAAGATCAGTGCCAGTGATGCTGTGGGCAGACTGGTGCACGTTCATAAGCTAAGATGATACAGTAATTGTTGTGTAATTTCTTTTTTGGGGTTGTCTCTTCATTGTCTTAACATGTGGAGAGTGACTTAAGAATACCCTTTGTGTGTTACAGTCATGCTGCAGCATTGAAGACCATCTTGATGGGAGTCATGGTCGACAGCCATACCTCCTTGCCATCGGAAGAAGACAGAGCAAGATTGACAACTACTGCATCGTGGTGGACAAGAGGCTTGTTCCCTGCCAGGCAACTAGTGGTTTGTGTGCGTTTGATGAACTGTTCAAAGCCCACTTTGTCTTTAACCTGACGTATGACGATGCTCTTGTCAACTTCTACACATTTGTGCAGACAACCATCTACAACATTGATGTAGACATTAACAAGAGAGGCCCCTAGCGTGATAGAGTTGAGGACAAAACTTCGTAACTAGATAAATGTATGTTACGGTGCTTTTGTTGTCAAGCGTTGCACAGAAACAGCCGGTCATTGACATATAATTTGAGAATAGCTTCTATCCGTCCACCAAGTTTGGATTGGTCTGTGCTCAAGATGGTTGTAGATGGCAGTTTTCAACATACTCAGGTTTCAGAAAACATTTGAATAGTATTCATAAGGATATTGGTCAAGTAGTTGATGCATTAAGCTTAGAAGGGCCCTCTCATGTTGCTGATTCTCCAGTCCAGTCAGAAGCTCCACAAATGGGTGGCAACATTGGTGTCCCACATGATAAAACAGTGATTGTTTTGAGAAGAATGGACAGTCTTGCTAAAGATATGTGTGCCTCCTTCATTGCCAAGTTGCAAGCTAGTGGTGTTGCAAATAGTGTTGTGTCAACAGCAGTGTGTGATTTAGAAGAGCTTACTACTGGGCTGCACTCCCAAATTAAACAAGATGTTCTGTCAGTTATGCCTGTGGATAGTTATGCCTACATCTGCTGTAAAGGATAGTTTTGAGATTTTTGAAAACCCATTTGCCAGTTTTAACACAGAAACCAAGAGATGTTGTGGAGCCAGTAGAAGTAGTGTTGGGAGTTAGATATGATAGCAGGCGAAATAAACAAACAGGCATGCATGATCAAGTCCCAGTGAAAGATACTTTTGTATTCCTATACTGGAAACATTGACGTTCATGTGTCGACAATTCTGAAATCTGTAAGTTATTGGAAAATGTACCTAGGGATACATCTGTGGAAGACACATATGAAGACTTTTGTGTTGGAAGTTACTTTAAGACTCATCCTTGTTCTCAAAACCTAGAAATGCTTTACAGATCCAATTGTACTATGTTGACTTTGAAACTGCCAACCTGCTTGGATCCAAGCGTGGTGTTCACAAGATAGGCACCATTTATTTTGTCCTCAGGAATCTGAGTGATTGGAGTGATGGTGTAAATGACTTTTTCAACTGATAGTGCCATAAACTCTATCTGCCAAATAACTGGAGACAATTTGGGGATGCATGCAGTCTTTGGTTTCAGAGTCCTTCAGTGGTCATTACTTTTTACGTTTCTGTTTGATAGAAAAGTATAATGCTCAGATGGTTTAAGGTGAGGATGACCTTTGCGTGGTAAAGATACATTTGAAATGCATTTGAATCAGTTGCAGTCAGACCCACAGCTCCCGTCTGTGAATGGTGTAAAGAAATTCTAAACTGAACAGTTGGCAGCACTTCCATGTTTGTAGGCATTTTTCTGTGGACATAATGCATGACATTCTTGTAGGGGTGGCTCAGTTTGAGTTAAAATTGTTGTTTGAATATGTCTCTGAAAATTTTCTTTAGAAATGTGAACTTCTCTCTAGAATCTACTCATTTGACTATGGGTACTTGGAATGCAAAAACCGTCCAACTAAAGTCAACCTTGAGAACAGTGGAAATAGCACAGCACTTAATTCTATTCAAACTGTCTTGTGAGAAACGTTCCCTTGATTTTGAAAATGAGAACTGGAATTTGATGCTATTCTTACTGCAATAATCCGTTTTTCTGCCTTTTCTTAGCCAGGGCATGACTGTATCTGAAGCATTTGATTACTGAACATCACACACTTTTCAAACAGTTGTACCCACATAACTTAATTCCCACACATCACTTTATGATACATTACCCAGCGTGCATAAGACATATCAGTCCTTTATTACATATGAGGTTTGAGGCAAAGCACAAACTCGTTAGAACACCCTCAAAAACTTCAAGAACATTAATAAGTCCCTTACCAAAAAACACCAATTTGCTATAGGGTCATCACTGGGAGACATCACCATTGCGACATACGGAGTATGGACCGATGAAAGCATTTTCCTTTAATGATTTTACTGGTGGTGAGGAGTTGGCAGCGCCACATCAGGTCACTATGCAGAAAGCCATTTACTCTACCAGCTGGGTTAAGATGGATGGCATGGAGTACAGAGAGGGACTGTTAGTTTGCAGTAAGATGGAGCATGAAATGCCAGTCTTGTGTAAAATAACTGAGATCATTGTTGTCGACAATATTGTATACTTATTGCTGGACAAGTTGCATACTTATAATTTCAGTGAACATTACCATGCATTCACTGTGTTTGATGGTGTTGATGACAAAGTTGTCAAAGTTGATGATCTGAAATTGTATAAGCCTTTTGTCCTTCTAAGTGCTGATGAGAGCCTTTATGTTCCTTTGTTTGACATGATTGAGTAAAAGTCAGATTATTGGCAAATTTGTCAAGACAATTGCATACCTAGTCTTAGGAGAACTTCCACTTCTGTTAAATACCAACTCTGCAAATACTCTTGCTCTCTTATAGTACATGTACTGATGTGCCTGTGATGCACTGATTTCATTTTTATGTGCTGTGATGCACTGATTATATTCTGATGCACCCTCTCTTTGTGTCCTAAATAAATTAAACAAAGCAGAGTCACTACTCTTGTAACGAATCCTTTATTGCTCCTGTTTAACTCACCTACAACTTGCAGGCTTGATTTAAGAGTGGGAGAGAATTTCCTAGTATGAATATTTAGCACTTCCTGGTGTCAGTTCAGCTACAGGATGCATTCTCTAGAGTTGATCCTCAACACTGAAAGGTGGTGCTGCTTAATACTGTGGGTGTTGAAAAAACACACCCATCGGTGATTTGAACAACACCTGAAATGTTGTATCTTAACACTCAAGTGTTTCAATATTAACAATACAAAAAGTGTTAACACTGAGTGGACCTATAAAAACACTGGACGGGTGTTAAATTAACATGAAGGCTGTGAAGGCGAGGTCAGTACAGGTGCACCGAGAGACAGGGACCGAGAGACTGAAACAGCTATCTCAAGGCCATCAGACTGTTAAATAGCCGTCACTAGCTGGCTACCACCAGGTTACTCAACCCTGCACCTTAGAGGCTGCTGCCCTATATACATAGACATGGAATCACTGGTTACTTAAATAATGGAACATTAGTCACTTTAATAATGTTTACATACTGCTTTTCTCATCTCGTATGTACAGTTGAAGTCAGAAGTTTACATACACCTTAGCCAAATACATTTAAACTCAGTTTTTCACAATTCCTGGCATTTAATCCTAATAAAAATTCCCTGTCTTAGGTCAGTTAGGATAAACACTTTATTTTAAGAATGTGAAATGTCAGAATAATAGTAGAGAGAATAATTATTTTTAGCTTTTATTTCTTTCATCACATTCCCAGTGGGTCAGAAGTTTACATACACTCAATTAGTATTTGGTAGCATTGCCTCTAAATTGTTTATCTTGGGTCAAACGTTCCGGAAAGCCTTCCACAAGCTTCCCACAATAAGTTGGGTCAATTTTGGCCCATTCCTCCTGACAGAACTGGTGCAACTGAGTCAGGTTTGTAGGCCTCCTTGCTCGCACATGTTTTTTCAGTTCTGTCCACAAATTTTGGGGTCATTGTCCATTTGGAAGACCCATTTGCGACAAAGCTTTAACTTCCTGACTGATGTCTTGAGATGTTGCTTCAATATATCCACAACATTTTCCTTCGTGAAGATGCCATCTATTTTGTGAAGTGAAGCAAAGCACCCCCACAACATGATGCTGCCACCCCCTTGCTTCACGGTTGGGATGGTGTTCTTCGGCTTGCAAGCCTCCCCCTTTTTCCTCCAAACATATTGATGGTCATTATGGCCAAACAGTTCTATTTGTTTCATCAGACCAGAGGACATTTCTCCAAAAAGCACAATCTTTGTCCCCATGTGCAGTTGCAAACCGTAGTCTGGCTTTTTTATGGTGGTTTTGGAGCAGTGGCTTCTTCCTTACTGAGCAGCCTTTCAGGTTATGTCAATATAGGACTCGTTTTACTGTGAATGTAGATACTTTTGTACCTGTTTCCTCCAGCATCTTCATAAGGTCCTTCGCTGTTGTTCTGGGATTGATTTGCACTTTTCGCACCAAAGTACGTTCATCTCTAGGAGACAGAACGCGTCTCCTTCCTGAGCGGTATGACGGCTGCGTGGTCCCATGGTGTTTATACTTGCGTACTATTGTTTGTACAGATGAACGTGGTACCTTCAGGCGTTTGTAAATTGTTCCCAAGGATGAACCAGACTTGTGGAGCAGTGGAGGTTCTAGACCCTTTCAACTGGGGGGGCCAAGCTGGGGCCAGTTGTACTGTTAGAGGGGCCAGTTACATTAGACGTTATTGTTGTCATATCGTTTTCTTCACTTCATTCGAAGACCATGTCCCTCTAGTAAATGTGTGGGTTTAATTAGTGTTCCGCGTTGCCACTGTCTAATAATGGATGTAAAAAAAGAACGATAGCAAAAATTTGTTATGCAAAAATTATTTCATACTCCACATTTAGGGGGGCCACAAGGGGGTCCAAAATTGTTGTCACAGGGGCACTGCCCCCGCCCCCAGAACCGCCAGTGTTGTGGAGGTCTACAATATTTTTTCTGAGGTCTTGGCTGATTTTTATTTTATATTAGCATGATGTCAAGCAAAGAGGCACTGAGTTTGAAGGTATGCCTTGAAATACATCCACAGGTACACCTCCAATTGACTAAAATGGTGTCAATTAGCCTATCAGAAGCTTCTAAAGCCATGACATCCTTTTCTGTTATTTTCCAAGCTGTTTAAAGACACAGTCAACTTAGCGTATGTAAACTTCTGACCCACTGGAATTGTGATACAGTGAATTATAAGTTAAATAATCGGTCTGTAAACAATTGTTGGAAAAATTGTTTTACCCCATGTTTTAAGCTGGCATAATATGGGTATCGTATGGTACGCAATGGTCATCACACTGGATTAATGATCTACTTGTGGCACATGTCACAAAATGTTTACCATCTATTTTGAATGTGTTCAAATTTAATTAGGTTCCCTAAAATGTCACTAATATACAGTAAACAAGTATCTTGTAGCTGGCATAAGATGGGCATCGTATGATATGCAATGGTCATCACACTGGATTAATGATATACTAGTACTAGATATACACATAAAAAAAAATTATACCAGCCATTTTTAAAGTTTTTTTTTTTATTACATTGGGGTCATCAAAGTTCACTCTAATATAACAACAAATGATAAAGATCAAGAATGTGGGGGACCAAGTAAATTTAGTTATTTAACAATTTGTATTTATTTATTTTACACTTTTTTAATGAAATACAAAGAAAAAAATATCAAGCACACTTAGATATTGCTGTGAAGCTGTGTGTGTGTGTGTCTATAGTGTATTGTGTATATCATGACTCATGACTATGGGTGTGTTCCTAAATTCTATCTGGAGTGCCAGAGTGCGCTCAGGGTGTTCGTAAATTCAGAACATTGTCAGATTGTCTGTTGGTAAATTCAAAGCGTTTTGCTCTGAGCGTTCAGAGCGCATACTGGACACTCTGGCCGAGGAGTAGGGTTGATCCGAGTGTTCTGACCTCACAACGGCAGTCAAGCACCCAAGCTAACTGGCTAATGTTGGCTAGCTTGCTAGCTACTTCCAGACACAAATGAGAGAACAGTAGAAAGCGTAAACAGCATATTTGACCTCTGAGTTTCCCTATCAAATCAAAAATTTCAAGCAGAGAACCTAAAAAAATAACAACAATGACAAATGGTTTGATGAAGGAAGCCAAAACCAAAGAAAGAAAGACCCAGAAAACCTGAGTCTACGCCTTGTAGTGAATCACTAAAACAATACAGAAATACACTACAGAAGGAGCATCACGTCAGAATCCATAGCATTTTTTTTTTCTTTTTTTTTTTTTTTCACCTTTATTTAACCAGGTAGGCCGGTTGAGAACAAGTTCTCATTTACAACTGCTACCTGGTGAAGATAAAGCAAAGCAGTGCGACAACAAAGAACAACACAGAGTTACACATAAACAAACATACAATCAATAACACAATACAAAAATCTATGTACAGTGTGTGCAAATGTAGAAGATTAGGGAGGTAAGGCAATAAATAGCTTATAGAGGCGAAATAATTACAATTTAGCATTAACACTGGAGTGATAGATGTGCAGATGATGATGTGCAAGTAGAGATAATGGGGTGCAAAAGATCAAAAAGATGAACAACAATATGGGGATGAGGTAGTTGGGTGTGCTATTTACAGATTGTCTGTGTACAGGTACAGTGATCTGTAAGCTGCTCTGACAGCTGATGCTTAAAGTTAGAGAGGGAGATATAAGACTCCAGCTTCAGTGATTTTTGCAATTCGTTCCAGTCATTGGCAGCAGAGAACTGGAAGGAAAGGCGGCCAAAGGGGGTGTTGGCTTTGGGGATGACCTGTGAAATATACCTGCTGGAGCGCGTGCTACGGGTGGGTGTTGCTATGGTGACCAGTGAGCTGAGATAATGCGGGGCTTTACCTAGCAAAGACTTAAAGATGACCTGGAGCCAGTGGGTTTGGCGACGACTATGTAGCGAGGGCCAGCCAACGAGAGCCTACAGGTCGCAGTGGTGGGTAGTATATGGGGCTTTGGTGACAAAACGGATGGCACTGTGATAGACTACATCCAGTTTGCTGAGTAGAGTTTTGGAGGCTATTTTGTAAATGACAATTCCAAAGTCAAGGATTGGTAGGATAGTCAGTTTTACGAGGGTATGTTTGGCAGCATGAGTGAAGTAGGCTTTGTTGCGAAATAGGAAGCCAATTCTAGATTTAATTTTGGATTGGAGATGCTTAATGTGAGTCTGGAAGGAGAGTTTACAGTCTAACCAGACACCTAGGTATTTGTAGTTGTCCACATATTCTAAGTCAGAACCGTCCAGAGTAGTGATAATAGTCAGGCGGGTGGGTGTGGGCAGCAATCGGTTGAAGAGCATGCATTTAGTTTTACTAGCATTTAAAAGCAGAAGAATCTAACCACAAATGGGAAAATTGGAACACACTAAACAAACAACAACAAGTACCACACCAACAACATGTCTCTCGCCATCTGGCTTGGACCCCATCTCGACACGACGCCCCGTCGTACCACCTCGACTGGTCTGCTGACGAATACTCCATCCGCTGTGCCTGCAACCGGCCTCTGTCGGACATCGGAGCAGACGGTTCTACTAACCCCGGCCTGCTAACTCTAACTTTAAACACTGTGTCTCCTGCGTGCCGGCGTAGTAACGAATACCTCGCAGCTTCCCTGTCCCATCTATTGCTGTTCACTGGACCCTATGATCACTCGGCTACATAGCTGATGCCTGCTGGACTATTCATTAATCACGGTACTCCATTCTGTTTATTTTTGTTTATCTGTTGGCCCCAGCCGCGTACTCAGGCCCTGTGTGTAGCTAACCAACCCTCTTTGCCCATTCATCGCCAGTTTACCTGTTGTTGTTGTCTTAGCTGATTAGCTGTTGTGGTCTCACCCGTTGTTGTCTTAGCTAGCTCTCCCAATTAACAATATCTCTCTTAATGTCTCTCTCAAATGTAAAAATGCCCTGTTTACTGTTGTTTAGGATAGTTATCATTGTTTTAGGCCCACTCTACATGCCTCAGATTCCTCCTTTGTCCCACCTCCCACACATGCGGTGACCTCACCCAGTATTACCAGCAACTCCAGAGATGCAACCACTCTATCATCACTCAGTGCCTGGGCTTACCTCCACTGTACCCGCACCCCACCATACCCCTGTCTGCACATTATACCCTGAATCTATTCTACCACGCCCAGAAATCTTCTCCATTTATTCTCTGTCTCCAACGCACTAGACGTCCTGTTCTGATAGCCTTTAGCCGTACCCTCATCCTACTCCTCTTCTGTTCCTCGGGTGATGTGGAGGTAAACCCAGGCCCTGCGTGTCCCCAGGCACTCTCATTTGTTGTCTTCTGTAATCGAAAAAAAGCCTTGGTTTCATGCATGTTAACATCAGAAGCCTCCTCCCTAAGTTTGTTTTACTCACTGCTTTAGCACACTCCGCCAACCCCAATGTCCTTGCCATGTCTGAATCCTGGCTTAGGAAGGCCACCAGAAGACTCACATTAAACATCTCCAATCCAAATTCAAATCTAGAATCGGCTTTCTATTACGCAACAAAGCCTCCTTCACTCACGCCGTCAAACTCACGCCACCCTAGTAAAACTGACTATCCTACCGATCCTCGACTTTGGCGATGTCATCTACAAAACAGCTTCCCCCAACACTCTACTCAGCAAACTGGATGCAGTCTATCACAGTGCCATCCACTTTGTCACCAATGCCCCTTATACCACCCACCACTGCGACCTGTATGCTCTAGTCGGCTGGCCCTCGCTACATACTCGTCGCCAGACCCACTGGATCCAGGTCATCTACAAGTTCCTGCTAGGTAAAGCCCTGCCTTATCTCAGCTCGCTGGTAACCATAGCAGCACCCACCCGTAGCAGGCGCTCCAGCAGGTATATCTCACTGGTCACCCCCAAAGCCAATTCCTCCTTTGGCTGCCTTTCCTTCCAGTTCTCTGCTGCCAATGACTGGAACAAACTACAAAAATCACTGAAACTGGAGACACTTATCTCCCTCACTAGCTGTAAGCACCAGCTGTCTGAGCAGCTCACAGATCACTGCACCTGTACATAGCCCATCTGTTAATAGCCCAACCAACTATCTCATCCCCTACCATATTCATTTATTTATCTTGCTCCCCAGTTTTTCTACTTTGCACATTCATCTACTGCACATCTACCATTCCAGTGTTAAATTGCTATATTGTAATTACTTCGCCACCATGGCCTATTTTATTGCCTTACGTTCCTTATCTTACCTCATTTGCACACATTGTACATAGATTTGATTTTCTACTGTATTATTGACTGTATGTTTGTTTACTCCAGGGATATACAGAAGATAGCCCTATTTGGTAAAAGACCAAGTCCATATTATGGCAAGAACAGCTCAAACAAGCAAAGAGAAACGACAGTCCATCTTTACTTTAAGACATCAAGGTCAGTCAATACGGAAAATGTCAAGAACTTTTAAAGTTTCTTCAAAAGCAGTCGCAAAAACCATCAAGCTCTATGATGAAACTCTCTCATGTTTTCATGTTTCCTAGAGCATTGGTAACTGCAACTGTGCTAAAACCGGTCATATTCAACCGGTGTTGACTGTTCTTAAATTCATCAGTATTCTGCGCTCTGGCACACAGACGTGAGTGCTCTAAAAACGGAATAGATAGCCAGAGCGAATTTACGAACGCACCCTATAACTAAACACATTTTGCTTTCACAATTTAACTTTGGCGGAACAGGACCCAGGGAGGCTACTGCAGCCGCACTCTACCCGTGACTTTAAAGTCATAAAAGGAAGAAAAAAATCGTGCTATTGAAAAAAAATATGAGTTCGTATACTTTTTATTGTGGAAGATTGAGTAAGTGTTTGTCAAACGGTTTGCTTGGAATGATTTGTAGCTATCGTCTCAATCATCACCGGGGGTAAACTACCTGCTCTTCAGGACACCTACACCACCCGATGTCACAGGAAGGCCAAAAAGATCATCAAGGACAACAACCACCCGAGCCACTGCCTGTTCACCCCGCTATCATCCAGAAGGCGAGGTCAGTACAGGTGCATCAAAGCTGGGACCGAGAGACTGAAAAACAGCTTCTACCTCAAGGCCATCAGACTGTTAAACAGCCATCACTAACATTGTGTGGCTGCTGCCAACATACTGACTTAAATCTCTAGCCACTTTAAACATAGGAATTGGATGTAACAAATGTATCACTAGCCACTTTAAACAATTGTGTATATAATGTTTACGTATCCAACATACTCATATCAAATGTATACACTGTACTCTAAACCATCTACTGTATCTTGCCTATGCCGTTCGGCCATCGACCCAAATCTCTAGCCACTTTAATAATTATAATTGGATGAAATAATGTATCACTAGCCACTTTAAACAATGCCATTTATATAATGTTTACATATCCTACATTACTCATCTCATATATATATGTGTATATACTGTACTCCATACCATCTACTGCATCTTGCCTATGCTGGTCAGCCATCGCTCATCCATATATTTATATGTACATACTCGTATTCATTCCTTTACTCTTGTGTGTATAAGGTAGTTGTTGTGAATTTGTTAGATTACTTGTTAGATACTACTGCATGGTCGGAACTAGAAGCACAAGCATTTCGCTACACTCGCATTAACATCTGCTAACCATGTGTATGTGACAAATAAAATTTGATTTGATCTGTGCATGAGAGTGCATCCGAAAACACGCAATACCGTAAAGTGTTTGCGCACCCAAATTCATGAGGACACAGGTTGAAGGATCGACTGCGTTTTGCAAGTGTCGGCTCACTTGGCCGCATTGTCTCATTGCATATCTCATATACCCAAGTTTTGCATGAGTTGGGAAAAACTATTGTCTTGATCAAATTACAATAAAACCGATAGACTTTACTCTTTATTTCCATCGATCTTTCGGGTCAGTGCGTCTACTAGTTCTGACATGTTCTCCCTAAACCACGAATGCTCGTTTGAGACGCCAGACATGACACCTCGTGGTGGTGATCATCTTCAAAATCTTCCTTCATCATGGGGTCAAGTAAGCTTGGTGACATTTTACACAAGTGGCCCTACATGAAAAACAATGACAGTAATATAATCATTGTACGAACTATAAAGATTTTTGGGGTAAATTGGGTAACTACCTTGCTTGTATGATCAACTATAGCAATAACTCACTTATTTTACATAGGCAGACTTGTTCCAAGTTTATTTATCTTTGCCGCAATGGTTTATGGGTAATCCGGAGTGCAGCCAGCCATCCAGCTCGATCGAAACGGCAGTGCTCAGTTTAGGAGGCGGTGCCGAAGAAGTGGAAGTTAAAGGTAAACAGGTATGCTGTCAACACAGCACTAGCGAGAATCGATGGAATGCACCTCAACCGACAATTTTTCTACATCAATGTCTATGGACACCGAGGATGTTACTATCTAGGCTAGCTAATGCCAATTGTTGAACAGCCACATAGGCTACGAATCAAACAACAATCCGCCCGTAAGGTCTATTCAATTTCAGCAGTGCAATGAGTCTGAACGAACATTCATTACAAGCACTGTCATGGAGGAAGCTTTACTTGAGTCGAGCAAAACTGAAGGCTTCCAGTCGAACGTCTGCTCTACTGTCTGGGTTCGCTATGGTAAGGAATAAACTCGCCCAAAGTCAGATGCATAGCAGCAGAGGCAATTCGTTGATGTGCATAGCATGATGACCAGCATCATCCAAAACTAGAAACGTTATGTATTTATCATGTTGTATGGATTTCTTGCACTCCCTAGTTTATTTTTATTACAGTTCTGCTTCATTTGGGAAGATCATGTTCCAAACAGCCAGGCTTATGTCACAATGTTCTTCCCCCCTTTCTCCACCCAGGTAGCAATGGTGGAGGTTCAGTTGGACACAAGCTATCCATACCCACCTGGTCTCCTCATTGCCTTCAGTGCCTGCACCACAGTGTTGGTGGCTGTTCACCTCTTTGCCCTGATGGTTAGTACCTGCATCCTGCCTAACATCGAGGCAGTCAGTAATGTTCACAACCTCAACTCGGTGAAGGAGTCTCCACATGAGAGAATGCACCACCACATCGAGCTGGCCTGGGCCTTCTCGACAGTCATTGGCACCCTGCTTTTCCTGGCTGAGGTGGTGCTCCTCTGCTGGGTCAAATTTTTACCCATTAGGCCTAAGAACCACAACCCCGACAATGGGACCATCTCTGCAGGTGTGGCTGCTGCCATCACCTCCACCTCCATCATGGTGCCTTTTGGCCTGATATTTATAGTCTTTGCTGTACATTTCTATCGTTCCCTTGTCAGCCACAAGACAGACAGGCAGTTCCAGGAGCTGGAGGAGTTATCCAACCTGACCAGGCTGCAGAATGAGCTGGACTGTAGAGGGGAGTTCCACTTGCAATCCCCCAGCTCTCATTTCCCATAAAGACTGACCTCTCGTTGATAATGTCTATTTCAAGCCAATCCTTTGTTGCCATTAGTTTTACATTTCTATTAAAACACTACATAATCTGCTCAAAATTCAAAACATTTGAGATGTTACTCATCGTTTCCAAATGTTCACATTTTCTAGAGATTTTTTAAATAATTTTTCAAATAATGATTTCAGTCGTGTTACGTTTAACTGTGAAACTATACCAGTTAACAGTGTTGTCTTAAAGGTGCACTCCAACCAATCGCAGCGCTCCAATGGATAGCATCTGTCAGCGATTCCAACACCACGGATAAGCTCATATTTGAAACACATGAAAGCCTTTACAAAAACAGAATTTCTATCCAAAAACAAATTGTTTAAAAGGCTAAACAATTGAAAAGTGCTCAGGTACTTGCTACTGTGATTCTTGAAATGCAGAGCCTGTTGGATTATTTTTCTAATTCAAATTATACTTTAGTTACATTGTTTGCTAACTCAGCTGGATAACTAACTCTGTCTTATTGACCACCCAATATTGCAGTTAATAACTTTTATTTTTTATGTATGTTAGCTAGCTAAATTAGCCATGCTATGAATACAACTCTCATCTGCTGTCGACATCAGGATACGATTTAAGAGCACTAGTTAGCTAAAAAAAGTGGTTAGTAACTTTGGCTGCATGCTGACGGTGCATTCAGAGCCGTCCAGTGGCTAGCCACACTACAACCTCATTTTACCAGGTTCCCATGAAGCAGTTGCAATGACAGTGAACCACAACATACCCGAGAGTCTCCTGATTAGCACGGGGTAGTCTGTGTTTAATTTCATTGTGTATTAAAAACACATTGTCATTGTGAGGGGATTACACCAGTGGTTCGAAGGGGGAATTAGGCTTCCTGGGAAAACGTGGTCCCATGGTTGCAACAGTAACCAAGGGGCCGGGGGCTTAGCAAAGGGTAATTTGGATTCGTAACATACCAAACAAATTGATAAGTCGTATGAAATCATACAATTTGCTAAATTCTTAACATATCACACAAAATGGATGACATAGCACACAATTGGATGAAGTCGTACACAAAAAACAGGTACCACTTTTGTCTCGTGACCACCACTTTAAAAACTACTGGCTGAAGTTATATAAAAGTTTGATAATGCATCTTTCACTGGGACTTGGAGAATTTAGGCCAGTTTTGTTATTTCCTTTACCTTGCAGGTACTGGTAGGAGGGGGCTAAAGAGGCCTCTCATTAAAGGGATAGTTCACCCAAATTACAAAATGACGCTGGTTTCCTTACCCTCTAAGCAGTCCAAGGACAAGGTATGAAAGCAATCTATGCTTTGGTTTCCCTAGCACTGTTTCCACATGTTAATGTTTAAGCATTTGTGGCACAAATCACATTGATGGGTTGATATTAGCAATTTTCACGCATCATATCCAAATCATGTATCTAAAATTGATAGTAAAGCTCAACAAAGTCACTTAGAAGTTTTGAACATGATGTGCGAAAAATTACTTGAATGGGATTTGTGCCTCAAATGCTAAAACGTTAGCTTATGGAAACAGTCCCAGGGAAATTAAACCAAAGAATGGATTGCTGTCATATCTTGTCCATAGACTGCTTAAAGGGTAAGGAAACCAATGTGTCATTTTGTAATTTGAGTGAACTATCCCTTTAACTACTATATTGTGAAAAGGTGGCTTGCCTCATTTTATTCTATGAGCACCAATGAACGGGCACGTACCTCTGCCCAGGCATTGCTGATGCATGCCAGATCTTACAACGCCTGGATAGGTATTTTAAGTACCAGCTAACCACATGTTATAACAATCTGGTGTCCGAAGGCACAGTCGACGATGTGGCACGCAACCATTGGTTGATGCATGCAACATCTGACCAGCAGAACGCGACCATTGTCTTACTTCTGTCAGTTCTGTATTCAACCTAATGTTCAGGTTTCAATTAATGTTTGAGAGATTAAATGTAATCAGCCTGCTTATTAAGTTATTTTTTGTCTAATTGCTTTGCCAAATGATGCTGCATAAACTCTACAAAAAAAGTTTTCATAGTTGTAAACTGTGGTATTGAAATTACATTTTGTACCATGATTATTTGGTCGGAAAATATGAATTTGTGACTAGAATAGCGTCAAGTTATTTTCACTGCTGCTTAAACAGTGAATACAGAGATTGACTGCACATATTCTTTCTGAACACAATTGGTGTTGTAAAAGTGTTATCTGTTGCTTTCATTTCCTGTTCAAAGTGCACCCTTTGTGACTTGTTTTTTTGTACACACAGTGGGTTGGTCTTTTTGCTTTTTGTTTTGCTTCTAGGAATGTGTTTGTAATACCTCGAGTTGCCACTGGGGAATGATAGCCAGATGGCACCGTGATCTCATTACAAGTCAAATCATGTTCAGTGGTCCCGTTTCATAGAAGTAAAATGACTAAAATCTTCCTGATGATGTGCTCTCTTTATTTGTTACATGATGGCATTTAACAGCATGGTAAGTGAGCATGGTGTCCATAGATCAGCAGAGATGGAGCACTTTAGGGTGTTCTGATGTTCTTCTTTGGCCTGTCTTATTCACCGTGGTATGTTGATTGTGTTTCCATTAAAACTGATCTCGCATCCAACAGATGTACCTTAAATAGAGAAAGGGGGGACACCTCACCATACAGTGAATTGATATTCACATAAGCAGGTAAAGTGGCTTGGCTCCACAGTTGCAACACCCGGTAAAGACAAACCTCTTAAAACACTTCAAAAGACAAAGTATGTACCTTAGGAATCGGGTATATTGTTGGTGTTGGTGCCTCCGCTCTTCCAAAGTCAGATACTGTTCCACATTTGGCCACTCCGTCCACCCAGAAGCCCTCATAAAGCTGACCTTTGTCCAGGTAAAAGTACTTTCCATGCCCATTCTTTTTTCCATACTTCCAGTTGCCTTCATATCTGTTTTCATTGGCTTCAAAACAAATGAGAGAAGTCACAACCTGACATACTGTATATAGTCTACGACTAAATCCATTCAAACCCAAACAGAATTCATTCAAACCAAATGACAACTTTGTTTCACCAAAAAAAACTTTGTAATAACTAATCACTGTTGGCACAGTAGTAAGACTTGTGTGCAATATTTATTTCTTAGTGTTTCATTGAATTATATCCATATTGTCAAAGTACACTAATGAAGATGCAATCAAATGTAGGCTACAATTACTTCATCTTTCTCACCCATCCACTTGCATACTCTGGAAATAAACTTTTTTGTCTTGCACACACCCCTGTTTTTTTTTTATGTTTTACTTTTTTTTTAAATGTAACCTTTATTTAACTAGGCAAGTCGGTTAAGAACAGATTCTTATTTAAAATGACGGCCTACTGGGGAACAGTGGGTTAACTGCCTTGTTCAGGGGCAGAACGACAGATTTCTACCTTGTCAGGTTGTGGATTCAATCCAGCAACCTTTCGGTTTCTGGCCCAACGCTCTAACCACTAGACTACCTGCCTCCCCAGTCATAAATATAAAATAATGTGCTCTTACCAAGACGAAGCATGCCCTGTCCGTGATGTTTGTTCTTCAGCCATTCTCCCTCATATATGTCCCCATTGTCATAATACATCCTGCCCCAGCCACTCCTCTGATCCTCACTCCATTCTCCCTCATAGCAGGCAGCGTCACTGTAGAAGTAGGTCCCAAACCCCTAAGGTAGATGAGAAGACATATAGAAACTTGCCCGTGTTTCGCTGAGGCCAGGTGTCTTATAATAAATGAAGAAATATAATAGGCCTAGGTTTACATTATTTACATTCTCAGCCTAACAATACAAATGTTGCCTTGTGTACATACATGCTTCTTGTCATTTTTCCATCCACCTGAGTATTCCCTTGAATACTCATTGGTTACAGACAGGAGTTTGCTGTAGGTCCCATATCCATCACGTTTGCCATATTTCCAGTCTCCATCATAAATGGCCCCGCCCTTCTTCCAAATTTGAGTTCCTTTGCCTAGAAAAATGAAAGGAACAGTGAGAAAAGCCATGAACATATTCATTGAACAAAAAAAAAAGTTGGTCTAGCTGGTAACAAATTAAGTGGTGACCAATACTATTGAAGTTATAAAAAAAAGTTAATATCTTCAGTACCAGTCAAAAGTTTGGACACACTTACACAATCCAAGGTTTTTCTTTATTTTTACTCTTTTCTACATTTTAGAATAATAGTGAAGACATCAAAACGATGAAATAACACAACGGAATCATGTAGTAACCAGTGTTAAACAAATCAAAATATATTTTATATTTGAGAATCTTCAAAGTAGCCACCCTTTGCCTTGATGACAGCTTTGCACACTCTTGGTATTCTCTCAACCAGCTTCATGAGGTAGTCACCTGGAATGCATTTCAATTAACAGTGGTGCCTTGTTAAAAGTTCATTTCTGGAATTTCTTTCCTTAATGCATTTGAGTCAATCAGTGTTGTGACAAGGTAGGGGTGGTATATAGAAGATAGCCCTATTTGGTAAAAGACCAAGTCCATATGATGGCATGAACAGCTAAAATAAGCAAAGAGAAACGACAGTCCATCATTACTTTAAAATACGAAGGTCAGTTAATATGGAAAATTTCAACAACTTTAAAAGTTTCTTTAAGTGCAGTCTCAAAAACCATCAAGCGCTATGATGAAATTAGCTCTCATGAGGACTGCCACATGATTGATTTGATTTGATTAGGATCTCTTTTAGTCCTCATTTGGACTAATATTCCAAGAGTCCTTAAACATTAAAATACAATTTATAATACGATCACATTTTCACATATAACACACTGTTACAAACAGACATAATACACTGACATATTGACCAGATAAATACTCTAACAGTCTAAAAAGATGGATTGATTCTTCATCAACCATAATCCAGAACAACTTTCCTATTTATTATATTTAAATGGTTTTAAAGTATTGTTTACATTTATATATCGAAAGGTTTCTGGTTTGCTCAGATAAATTATTACATTTCTTTATTGCTCTAAATCGAAATGTTATTTTGGATATTTCTCTTTTCTGTCTGGATAACACATAGATGGTGGACAATCTATTCCTAGTATTTACTGAATGTTTGTCTCTTACCAACTGTCTCTTTTGTCCAAATTATTTAATGATCAACTAAATCAAATGCTGCACTAAAATAAAAAAATAGTACACCCACAAACCTGCCATTAGCCATAGCGTTGAGCCACTGGTCAGTCATGTCAACCAATGCAGTGGTAGTGGAATGTTTTTTGCAATAAGCATGCTGGTTGGCTGTAATCAGATCATTCTTTTCCATGTACTCCCATATTTGTCTACTCACAATACCCTCCAATATCTTACTGAGTGAAGGGAGTAGACTAATTGGTTGACTATTGGGAGGAGTAATTGGTTCTTTGCTGTCTTTCGGGATAGGACACAGTTTAGCATGCTTCCATACATTTGCAAAGCCCTCTTTTCCAGCGACCAATTAAATATGTATTTCAGTGGAGCAGCATAGCGAAGTAAAAAATTGTCCATAAGATCATAATCTGTAGATTACCATTGGGTAATGACTTCAATAGGTTTAACACCTCTACTGACTGCATTTGTAGACTAAAATAGTGGTTTATTTTGCTCATAATATGATCATCAATCCATTGGACATACTACCTGTCCCAGACCTGCTGTTTTCAACTATCTAGAGACAGCAGGAGTGGTAGAGATACTCTGAATGATCGGCTATGAAAAGCCAACTGACATTTACTCTTGAGGTGCTGACCTGTTGCACCCTCGACAACCACTGTGATTATTATTATTTGACTCTGCTGGTCATCTATGAACATTTTAAAATCTTGGCCGTGTTCTGTTATAATCTGCACCCGGCACAGCCAGAAGAGGAATGGCCACCCCTCACAGCCTGGTTCCTCTCTAGGTTTCTTCCTAGGTTCTGGCCTTTCTAGGGAGTTTTCCTAACCACCGTGCTTTTACACCTGCATTGCTTGCTGTTTGGGGTTTTATGCTGGGTTTCTGTACAGCACTCTGTGACATCAGCTGATGTAAGAAGGGCTTTATAAATACATTTGATTGAACATTTGATTGGACAATAGCTTGTTTGGAAGAATGGGTGTTTACATTATCGCTCAGTAAATACATTTTCTTTGGAAAAGAAAACTGCAAAATGATTGGCAATTTCAGCTGGTTTTGTTATTGTTCTCCCGTCAATCTCCACACTAGATGGGTATGATGAAATAGATGTATCAAGTAAGCCCTTCACTGTATTCCATATCTTTTTACAATCACTAAAAGCATTTTTGTAAAATAAAGTTTTTACTTACAGTTTAATTTAACTGCATAATTACGTAGTGTTCTATAATTCTGTTAATCAATTTCTAGTTTAGATTTGGCTGCTAAGACTTTTGCCATATTTCTTTGAAAAAAAGCCTCACCCAGTTCCTCATCAATCCATGGAGATGGACGAGCCCCAACTGTAGTCTTTCTTACTGGGGCATGATGGTCCATAACCTCAGTCAGCAAATCAATAAAACATTCTGTAGCGTGATTTAAATCATCCTCTAGAGAAATCAGCTCCCAGGGGACAGCAGCCAAATCATTTTGAAATAGCTCATGATTACATTTTAAAAAATTTATCTTGACCACAATCCTTGGGGGTTTCTTTGGGCCTTTGGTGTTCATGGTAAGGGTCACAATATTATGGTCTGTCCAGCCCACTAGCATTGATCTGGCTTTTAAGCATTGCAATGGTATATTACAAAAGACCAGATCAATGCACGTATCCGAACGGTGACCCGACTTAGTTGATGATCTAGATGATCCATTTGTTTCAAACAACAGTTCTCAGCATATCTCATCAATTTAGTTATATTTGAATTATTATGATCCTTCCTATTTATATTAAAATCACCCAAGATATCTGTGGCCTGGTCAAACCCAGGGCATAAGTCATCCATATAAGACACCTTGGAGCTAGGTCTATACACACATCCTACCAATATGGGTGCCTGGTGAGGCAGATGTACTTGAGCCCATAGTGCCTCTATTTGACATACATTAAGGTCATCCCTCCTCTCAAAAGGTATATGATTCTGAATGTACAGTGCTACACCCACAACATTCCTATTCCTGTCCCTTCTAAGTAGACTATATCCATGAATGTTAATTTTCCCATAATTTACAGATGCATCAGGAAAGGAAGACCCAGAGTTACCTCTGCTGCAGATGATAAGTTCATTGGAGTTACCAGCCTCAGAAATTGCAGCCCAAATAAATGCTTCACAGAGTTCAAGTAACAGACACATCTCAACATCAACTGTTCAGAGGAGACTGCGTGAATCAGGCCTTCATGGTCAAATTGCTGCAAAGAAACCACTACTAAAGGACACTGACAAGAAGAAGAAACTTGCTTGGGCCAAGAAACACGAGCAATGGACATTAGACTGGTGGAAATCTGTCCTTTGGTCTGAGGAGTCTAAATTTGAGATTTTTGGTTCCAACCGCTGTGTCTTTGTGAGACGCAAAGTAGGTGAACGGATGATCTCCACATGTGTGGTTCCCACCATGAAGCATGGAGGAGGAGGTGTGATGGTGCTTTGCTGGTGACACTGTCTGTGATTTATTTAGAATTCAAGGCACACTTAACCAGCATGGCTACCACAGAATTCTGCAGCGATACGCAATCCCATCTGGTTTGTGCTTAGTGGGACTATCATTTGTTTTCAACAGGACAATGACCTAACACACCTCCAGGCTGTGTAAGGGCTATTTGACCAAGAAGGAGAGTGATGGAGTGCTGCATCAGATGACCTGGCCTCCACAATCACCCGACCTCAACCCAATTGAGATGGTTTGGGATGAGTTGGGCCGCAGAGTGAAGGAAAAGCAGCCAACAAGTGATCAGCACATGTGGGAACTCCTTCAAGACTGTTGGAAAAGCGTTCCAGGTGAAGCTGGTTGAGAGAATGCCAAGAGTGTGTTATTCTACAATATAGAAAATAGTACAAAATAAATAAAAACCCTTAAATGAGTAGATGTGTCCAAACTTTTGACTGGTACTGTACATTCTTAGAATCTGTTGAAAGATTTTAAATAAAAAAAGGGAGAGAACCAGTCACAGCCCATGTGTCTGAACGGTGACACAGTAAGCCTAGGCCTAATACTTGGTGTGTGCAAAATCTATGTCATGCAACAGTAGTACCATGCTTCTTGCTGTCCAGCCAATCCCCTGTGTATTCATCTCCATTGACTGAATAAACAGTGTGTCGCAGTCCACACTTTTGTGCCTTTCTGTCCCATAATTTTGACAGGGGCTCCACTTTTCGAGGTTTCTTCAGATGAGGCATGACTGTAAGCAAAACATACATGATTTTCAAACATTGTTTGAAAAAGTTATTAACTTAAAGGCACAATCCTTAATCAATTTACAGCAGAACTGAAGCCCCACCACCACCTGGTTTGGAGGATGCTGTAGAAATAAATGTATCTGGTCACCACTAGACTACAGCTATGGATGCAAAGACTTGACAGTCCATTCATGGTACAGGTAGTTGAAAACAGTTTATCATTTGAAGCTAGCTATTGCTACATTGTTTGTTTACAATGACTGATCAAATGACAACCAAAACAGAAACAAAATAAGAACATTTCGCAGATTGTGCCAACTAAGTTAGCTAATGTTAGCTAGCTAATGTGACATTTTTATTCATGACTTTTACAGCAAAAAAATAATTTATTAACTCAAATTGTACCTTGCATGTGTCCAAGCGAACGACTCCTTTTAGCTCAATCCACTTGTCTTAAAATGTAACATTAGGTCAACATAGCTGGTTAGCTATCTAGGTGGTAAAAACATGCGTGGCAACAATGACCAAGCGTTCTATCACCATAGCAACCAACTTGCATAGATTTTACAAATACTAGCTTTTGTTCGGGCGTAGAGAAACTTTCTCCGTTTTTGTAAATGTGTCATTATATTGCCCTCAAAATCATTATTCAGAACATTCATACAAATAAACATGTTACTGTAGTAGGGGTTCCCGTCTAGTATGTTTATTTCTGCACTTTAGAACAAGTGACGACACAAATGTACACTTGACAGTAGTAGGCGGTCGGACGCATGCGCTCAGAATGAAATAAGACAAATAATCGTGGACAGCTGCACTAGCCGTTGGACGGTTCGGTACACTGGGACTCGGCTAGTGTCGCTTACTGACACAATGTCATTGCAAAGGTGTCAAACTGAATGGGAAGAAATTGACCAAGAATATCAACAGTTGCAGGTAGGCCTATGTGAAGCCAGTTTGATAACTAGCTAGGTGCGTGGCATGACGTGGACTACC
This sequence comes from Brachymystax lenok tsinlingensis, assembly GCA_030435695.1. Classification (NCBI taxonomy): domain Eukaryota; kingdom Metazoa; phylum Chordata; class Actinopteri; order Salmoniformes; family Salmonidae; genus Brachymystax; species Brachymystax lenok. The sequence continues at coordinate 12,163,890 of CM059815.1, read as the reverse complement.
GCCAGTTCAGAAAGAGAGGCTGGAAGATGATAACCGATATAACGTTACTATTGTCATCTCAGCTAGCTTTCTAGCTAGTTTAGCTAACCCAGCCAACATGGCTAGAAGCTAGTTAGCATACTAACTTGATAAAGGGTTATCTTCAGGTATTTTTGTACACAATATGTTGTATTTAGGAACTTTCCAATATAACTAATTCGTATGCTGCGATATCTGCAAGTCAGATTTACTTGAATTGGTACAGCTAGCTTTTAATATCCGCACATTTGAACAATGAATGCCAAATGTTAGCTAACGTTAACTATCTAGCAATAATAACGTTAGCCTGTTAAAGTTCTTATAACCAACCAGCAAGCTAGCTAGCTAACTCAGATTAATAACAATGATTAGGTAACGTTAGTTGTGTTTTAGTGAAATCCACCAAGTTTTCACCTCGGCGCGGTTAAATCAGTCAACCAATGCGGAAAATAGCAAATAAGTGTCACTTGCCTTAACTCAGGGTGTAGTCGTGTCTTCCTCCCCTCTTATTTCCTTCTTAATTGCCACCACTTGAAACCACTTGATATGTTTCAATGATATTGCAATGCTGCCTTCCATCCACCTGTCATATTCTGCTAGATCAGGGACCATAGAGAGAGAGGAAAGAAAGTAAGCCACTGAGACAGCCTCAAACTGCAAGAATAAAAGAGGGGATCTGTCCTAGACCTTATCCATCATGGCTTGTCTAAATTTGGACTTTGAAAATAATTGCGGACAGTTATCAACCTATTTTAGTACTGGTGAGCAATGTGCAGTCATTTATTTTCCATTTTTATTTCTAGGAAACTCACAAAGTGTACCGACAGAAGCTTGACGAGCTCACCAACCTCCAGGCAACATGCAGCAGTGCCATTAGTAAACAGAGGAAGGGTCTAAAAGACCTCCGGTGCAGTCTGCGCAAGTAAGTAGCCTACTATTAGTGCTGGCAGCTTGCAGTTGTTGACCAAGAATGGTCCAGTCTTGTTTTCCTGTATCAAAGGTCCTCATAATTAGGACCTGAGCATTTAGTGTTTTGTTCTCCTACAGATGTACAAAAACAAGCGATGAGAAAGAAACGGAACTGATCAAAGACATCCAAATGCAAATTAAAGACAAGGAACATTTCTTCTTTGATATGGAAGCCTATTTGCCAAAGAAGAATGGGTCAGTGTATTTGAGGACATGGTTATTTTTTGGTTGGTTACAGATTTTATGCAGTTTGTCATTAGAGGGTGTAAAAGTTTGTTGTAAAATATTTATCTTTTCAGATTGTACTTAAATTTGGTCCTTGGCAATGTGAATGTCACACTCCTCAGCAACCAGGCTAAGTAAGTGTGTCGCTTCAGCTTTAACAAAATATCTGTATTCAGTCACATCCGTTTGGTTGCTGCATCTGATTCCTTGTTGCTTCTTTTCGCTCGAGCAGATTTGCCTACAAAGATGAATATGAGAAGTTCAAGCTTTGTATGACAATAATCTTGATGTTTGCTGCCATAACCTGTCTCTTCTTGCTCAATTACCGGTGAGTTGGTTATATAATGCATTTGATGTTTCCTCATAGCATCTTTTAATGTTTCGTTAAAGCAAGGTAGTTGTAAATGTCTGTTTTGTTTCAGTGTCACAGATGAAATCTTCAACTTCTTGCTGGTTTGGTACTATTGCACTTTGACCATAAGGGAAAGCATCCTCATGAGCAATGGGTCCAGGTGAGCTACTAAGCTTTTTATGTGACTGAATTATTTATTTACTCCATGAAAATTCAAATACTAGACTAGCATGTCGACCTTGTTCTGCTTCTTTATTCTAATTCCACTCAATGTGTCCTTTCAGGATTAAAGGGTGGTGGGTCTCCCATCATTACGTCTCTACCTTCCTATCAGGTGTAATGCTTACCTGGTAAGTCCTTTTTATTTATTTTCAACTTTGAACACTTTTTCATTAATTGCTGTCGGTCAAAATTGATTGGCAGTTGCCCTCAAAGGTTGTCTGACGAGCAGTTTGATTGATAAATGTTATTTGATCACATGTATTGATTGGTTCCTCTGTTTCTTCTCAAAGGCCAGAGGGGTCCATGTATCAGATGTTCAGAAGTCAATTCCTTGCCTTCTCCATTTATCAGAGTAAGCATCTACTTTCTCATTTTAGCTTCATGTGTGTTGTTTTTTGAAAACAAGTCGCACAATACAATCTAAGTACATGTCATTACTCATACATGATTAATTGTAAAAGTGTTTGATTCATTTGTTGAAATTCATCCCTATGTTTTTTAGGCTTTGTGCAGTTTCTTCAATATTACTATCAAAGTGGCTGCTTGTACAGGTTACGAGCTTTGGGGGAAAGAAATCAGTTGGACCTCACAGTGGGTAAGATTTGTTCCTTTTCAGTTAAGACAGTTTCTAAGGCTTGCTTATTGGTTATGACTTTCTAAGTCTGTATAAAATAAATAATACAATTAATGAGCTATTTTGTCTGCAAAAAAAATAGAACATTATTTTATACTAATACAATTGCTTAGATAGAGATTTTGGTTTAATAAGTAATAGTTTTTCTCAAAGATAAGTCAAGATTATTGGCACCCCTGTTTTCAATACTCCTGCACCCTCCCCTTGCAAGGATAATGGCACTGAGGCTTTTTCTAAAATGTTTTATGAAATTGGAGAACATTGGGAGGCATCTTAGACTATTCCACATCCTTGATATTCTTTGTCTGCATTTATGGACTGCCCTCTTCAATTCAAACCACAGGTTCCCTTTTAGTCAGTACTCTCGGTACAACACTCTCGAGGCTTCGACTGAAGAAATGTAATCACGTCCGATAAGGCCAATGAAAACCATGCCTCGCTGGAAGTTCCGCCTTCCACATGTGATAACAATGAGGCTCGAATTCATTCCTTCAATTTTTCCGCTCTTCACCTCAAGCTGAGTAGGAACAATTCACGCTATTAAAACAAAGCATGCTCTCCTTTTTGGAAGTTGTCTTATGCTTTAGAAGTTTCCTACCTACAAGCCAATTTGTTATTCTTCTGGTTGCTTAGCCTGGCTCTAACAATGAGTAGATGGCAAAAAAATGCAACTGCGAAGGCTGCCAAGCCGGGTTCAAGTTCGCGACCATGCTCCCATTCATCACCAAAAGTTACTCACGATTGTCTTGTTTGTCTCGACTTGGTGCACGCTCAGGCGGCCCTCACTCAAATGTGTCCATGTGTGCGCTTTGTCACCAGCTGATAGCTAGATACATTCCTCTCCCGGAGGCCTGTACCTCGGCTGAGTCGGAGTTGCAAGACACGTGGATGGATTGGGTCTTTGATCAGATCAAATGTCTTGTCCTGTGTGCTCAGTCGACGGTTACGGGAGGCTACTCAAAGGGAGAGGACGGCCAGGTTCGGTGGGCACTCCTATGGATCCTTTTATCGACGGCAAGCCCACCACTGGTGTGAATGGCCAAAGAGCTCTATTTTCATGTCAACTGACCGTAGCACCGGTTCCAGTACAATGCCATTTAGCAAACTCCAGGCATTTACATTTGTTGAAAGACATGAAAATAGAGCTCTTTGGCCACGCACACCAGTGGTGGGTTTAGCTTCGAAAAAAGGATGCCTATACAGCAAATAACTCTGTACCTACTGTAAAATATAGTGGGGTTGATGGTGCAGGGCTATTGTGCTTCCACTGGTAATGGGGCCTGTGTTGAGGCCAACGGCATCATGAACATTACCCAGTACCAGGACATTTTTGCCAAAAGCCTGGTTGCCTCTGCCAGGAGGCTGACACTTGGCCACAAGTAGATCTTCCAGCAATACATTAACCCCAAGCACACATTAAAATCCAAAATTAAATGGTTGATTCACAACAATATCAACATTTTGCAGTGGCCATCTCAGTCTCTGGACTTGAACCTCATTGAAAACCTGTGGTTTGAATTCAAGAGGACAGTAAATAAGTGCAGACTAAGGATTTGAAGGGCGCGTTCGTAAATTCACTCTGGCTATCTACTCAGATTTCAGAGAGCACTCTCGTCTGATTGTGCCAGAGCATAGAATAACTCATGAATTTATGAATGCTCAACACCTGTTGAATATGGCTGGTGTCTAAACGTTGTCAAAAAGCATCATTAACTTGTCACCAGCAGCACAGTTAGTCACCAATGCTCTGGTTAACATTGTAAACAGCCTAACCAGCTTTGCTAGGGCAAGCAAAATGGTCAGTGAGGTGTTCTCTCATTTACGTCTGGAAGTAGCAAGCAAGCTAGCTAACTTTACCCAGTTAGCTTGGGTGCTTGACTGCCGTTGGGAGGTCAGAACGCTCTGATCAACCCTATTCTTTGGCCAGAGTGTCCAGTGTGCGCTCAAACGCTCCGAGAGCAAACTGCTCTGAATTTACCAACAGACAATCTGACAACGCTCTGAATTTACGAGCACTCTCTGGCACTCCATAGTGAATTTACGAACGCACCCCAATAATCTGGAAATATTCTCTATGGAGGAATGGTCTCTTAAGATCCCTTCCAATGTGTTCTCCAATCTCATAAAACATTTTAGAAAAAGGCTCTGTGCCGTTATCCTCGCAAGGGGAGTATTGAAAAAATGGGTGCCAATAATTCTGACCCCCATCTTTTTGAGAATTGTTTATTACTTGTTAAACAAAATATTTCTCTCTGAGCAATTGTATTAGGATAATATAAATGTTGCATACAATATCTCCAGTATTTGTCTTTCTTTTTTTTTTCTTTTTTTCCCCCATCTTGATCAAGGGTGCCAGTAATTTCAGTCATGTCTGTAAATCAAATCACGTTTTATTGGTCACCAACACATGGTTAGCAGATGTTAATGCGAGTGTAGCGAAATGCTTGTGCTTCTAGTTCCGACAGTGCAGTAATATCTAACCGTACTCTTAACAATTCCACAACAACTACCTAATACACACAAATCTAAGTAAAGGGATGGAATACGAATTTATGGATGAGCGATGAGCCCCGTTATACATTGTGCAGACTGCACTACCCTCTGGAGAGCCTTGCGGTTGTGGGCGGTGCAGTTGCCGTACCAGATGGTGATGCAGCCCGACAGGATGCTCTCAATTGTGCATCTGTAGAAGTTTTAGGTGTTAAGCCAAATTTCTTTAGCCTCCTGAGGTTGAAGAGGCGCTGTTGCCTTCACCACACTGTCTGTGTGGGTGGACCATTTCATATTGTCAGTGATGTGTACGCCGGGGAACTTGAAGATTTCCACCTTCTCCACTGCTGTCCTGTCTGTGGGAAAGGGTGTGCTCCCTCTGCTGTTTCCTGAAGTCCACGATCGTCTCGTTTTGTTGACGTTGAGTGAGGTTGTTTTCCTGACACCACACCCAGTGCCCTCACCTCATCCCTGTAGGCTGTTTCGTCATTGTTGGTAATCAAGTCTGCAAACTTAATGATTGAGTTGGAGGCGTGAATGTCCACTCAGTCATGGGTGAACAGGGTGTACAGGAGAGGGCTGAGCACGCAGTGTTGAGGATCAGCGAAGAGGTGTTGTTTCCTACCTTCACCACCTGGGGTTGGCCCATCAGGAAGTCCAGAACCCAATTGCACAGGGTGGTGTTGACACCCAGGGCCTCAAGCTTAATGATGAGCTTGCAGGTTACTATGGTGTTGAATGCTGCGCTGTAGTCAATGAACAGCATTCTTCCATAGGTATTCCTCTTGTCTAGATGGGATAGGGCAGTGTGATGGCGATTGCATCGTCTGTGGACCTATTGGGGTGGTAAGCAAATTGAAGTGGGTCTAGGGTGTAAGGTGGAGGTGATATGATCCTTGACTAGTCTCCCAAAGCACTTCATGATGACAGAAGTGAGTGCTACTGGGCGATAGTCATTTAGTTCAGTTACCTTTGCATTCTTGGGTACAGGAACAATGGTGTCCATCTTGAAGCATGTGGGCACAGCAGACCGGGATGGGGAGAGATTGAATATGTCCGTAAACACACCAGCCAGCTGGTCTGTGCATGCTCTGAGGACGCGGCTAGGGATGCCGTCTTGGCCGGCAGCCTTGCGATGGTTAACACGTTTAAATGTCGCCATGGAGAGGGAAAGCCCGCAGTCCTTGGTAGCTGGCCGCGTCGGTGGCATAGTATTATCCGCAAAGGAGGTGTTTAGTTTGTCTGGAAGCAAGACGTGGCTTTTTGTAGTCCGTGATTACCTGTAGACCCTGCCACATACGTCTCGTGTCTGAGCCGTTGAATTGCGACGACACTTTGTCCCTATACCAACATTTCACTCGTTTGATTTGCCTTCGGTGGGAATAACTACACTGTTTGTATTCCGCCATATTCCCTGTACAAGACATTTGCATGTGTGTTAATAGTTCTTACAAAAAAGTGGGCCACAAGCAACCCAATGACTGGAAAAATGGGACAAAGGTGATGTTCTACCCTTGAGCAAGTTGCTACTCTTCCATGTTGAGTGATGTCCCAGTTGTCGGAATGCATGAGTTCACACACGTCCTCTTTTATCCAAAGTCTTTTAACCCAAAATTCCAATTATGATAGACTGTAGAAAAATGTATTTAGTGAAATCTTGCTGACCAGAGGGAGCTAATGGATAAAATTTTGCAATCTGTTTGCAGCTGCCCTTTGAACATAGTATTGGTCAAGAGGATAAAGGGTTTGTGGCTCTTGTTTAGCTCTGTTTTTGATATAGCTTACTTTACTCTACCATGTGTTTTTAGTCTAATGATTAACCTGTACTCCTGACAAAGCTAGTTGAACTGGATGTAAACACAGTCTTTCGGGAAGTTTATGCATTATTCAATGTTAATGATCTGGGTTTTCCACCATTTATGAATTGTGTTTCTGTTTTGCAGAGGGGTTTCAGTCATGGATGTGGAGAGGGCTCACCTTCCTCTTGCCATTCCTCTTCTTCGGACATGTACGTCTAACACAACTGTACTAAAATGGTTATCCAGGAATGAGGTCTGGGTGTGTGCCAGCTTGTTTCACACAGACTAGGATGAGGCATTATGGGGGAAGAGTGTGGAGACTTGAAGTTAAAAGATGGTATTGCAAAATCTGTCACACTTGTAAAATCAGTGTTGCCCAACATGATTGCAAAGCTTACATTTTGTTCCTTATTTCAGCTAAGATAGTTATTTCAGCTGTTTATACTTACACATGTACACACCAGCTGCCATGCTTGTGTTCTTGAATAAGGTTTTAGGTCTTAGACTGAGCTTTTCTCTCTCCAATCCCATTCACAGTTCTGGCAGCTGTACAATGCTATGACCCTGTTTCGGTTGGCAGGACATAAAGACTGTAAAGAGTGGCAGGTAAGGACAGAAATACTACCATCCAATCTCTCTAAAATCCCTTGTTTTCAAAAAGAATACAGTACAACATGCCTCTACATCCACCCCTGTCTCGTTACAAGACTACTTTCTACTCAGTCACTGGCCACATCATCATGATGATGCAAAATGCAACCATTTTGCGTCATGAAGTAGCTGGTGACACTTTGCTTCTTAAAAACCCACTTTCTTAACTTCACTACTGACATGCCACATTTTTGGAAATGTGTATAAAAATCCCTTTTTTTAAGAATGACACCTGTGATGTCATTGTACTAGATGTCATCAATGGAAGGTTTAACTTCCAGTGTCCGTAGTCTTGTAATGATTTTCAGCAAAAATTGGATTTCTACTTTAATGCCTTTTTGTGTCTTGCAGGTATTTATGTTGGCACTGACATTTCTTGTTCTATTCCTGGGGAATATTCTTACCACATTGAAAGTTGTACGCCAAAAAGTCCAGGAAAACCCAGAGAAAGTGCAAAAGCAAGAGTGAATAAGAGTCTGACTACAGCTCAGACTCTCATGTGGCCAGTAACCATGAAACAAAATGGCACTTTGAAATGCACAATCGATGGGAATATGGACTGCAGAGGGGTTTTGCCAGGAAAAGACAGAGTGAAGAAACCGATGTGTGTCTCAGCCTTGATGACAGCTGCAACATTAACTAATAACCTTGGCTGAATGTGCTTTTGTTTCTGATAGTTTGTCGTTGTCCTTGCTACACATGCAATCACAACACAGAGCGGCCTTCTTCTGGCAGATTAACCACTGCGATCCTGGACCATTTTGAGGCTTGATCCTGTAGATTTAGTAATTGGACAGACTTATTCATTATTGTGTGGATGTATTTAGGATGGAGCATGAACTACATGTACAGAGAGCCACTCTTCAAGCTATATGCAACTAAACAAAGACTGGTAGCATTAGGTCATGAGAAGAGGTTAGTTTACCTACGAAGTATATGTACTGTCAATACTTCACAGCTGTTTTCGGTATGGCATATTTGAATACATCCACGGCACAGCAATTTTCACTGTTCGCAACTACAAGTGTCTGTCGTTTTGATATATTTTTCAGTAAAGATGCATTGAACTATACAATTCTCCCGGTGTGCTGTTTGAAAGTAAACCTGTTCTCTGGATATTGACATGTTGATGTGGGTCCATATTATATAAAGAAGTAAAGCCTGCTTTTTATTTCAGCAATGTACCAACCAGGACTTCTTAACTGATCATATACATTTACAAACTTTAACAGCAGCAATTTACTACCATTGTTTGGGTTGATTTGGCAACCATAAATTACACAGCTGTTCTATTTTTAATAAATAATACTATTTTAAATAATGAATATACTAATACATGTTAAGGTTTTAGTATACAAGGATTTCTTTCCTTTCTGTAATGGGCTGCACCTTAAACTGAGTGCCTGGTGTTGCAACATCTCAGTGGTTTCAGAATTAAGACAAAAGTCCATCTTTAAAAAAAAAATCCTGTAATCTAGTTCAAAATAACCCTTTCAATTAATTATTATTTGAGACCTGTCCAATTCAGGTTGTGCTGGTTGTTTTGAGTTCACCTTTGTCACAGTACGCTGTAAAGGTCTACTGCAAACAATTGCTTCTATGAGCATTTGTACTTTGAGCAAATTATTGGGAATTATGTCTTCAGCACAAATGTGCTGGCGTGATCAAGTTCTATAACTCTGCTGACATACCGTATGTATTGTAACGCATCAACTCTGAACTAAGGCAAAATCCCATGAGCTTGTGTATCCCTTTTCAGTGTCATTTCATTTTGAACTGTAGTATTAGATCTGAACAACTTTAGTACTTAGTGACAGGGCTCTCTAATGCCTCATCTCTTCCTGTAGCCTGTCACAATTACTTGATTGATTCTTGTTCCATTTGGAGTCAAGTGTTATGTTTTGTTATTGAGAAAATCTAAGGTCTTGGATATTAGTCTTGTTTCCGTAAAGCTGAAGCATGTTATTGACCATTAGTCCAAAATGTTACATTCTGTTTGTAACATCAACTGCCACAATGCACTACACAACAGCACCTATTTCCTCATATGATGTGATATTGCTTTCATGTCATGGATTGTCCCATAAGACTACCTTGTGCCTGAACGTGTAACAAGAGACAATGGACTAAGTTATTTCATTCATTCTGTCTCTGATTACATCTGCTTAATGCCTCTCAGATAACATCCTTTAATTTACATACATTGACATAAGGCCCTGTGTTATGCCATTTTGGAACTAGCAAATATTCATTGATAAGTCATGTAACAAATGTATTTGCTTAGCAAAGAAATATATACATCAGCTTTCACATTTTATTCAGTTGCCTATGTACAGTACTACTGTAGGACACATTGCTATGTCAGTGTTTTTTCATAGCAACCACCACTAGTGGGCACTGTCATTAAACTTTAGAAAACTGCAATAGATATTTGTCCAGACTCCAGCTTTGAAAGGAACTGATGTCTATCAGCTTTCAACCACAGTAGTAAATGGTTGTAAATTGTCCTGACAATATAAAAGGTACAGTCTACTTATCATCCTCTACAACAAGGGTAAGTCGCTTACATGAACATGTGTAATGGCAGTGATGTAAAGTACTTAAGTAAAAAATACTCTAAAGTACTACTTAAGTCGTTTTGTTTGGAGTATCTCTACTTTACTATTTGTTTGACTACTTTTACTCCACTAAATTCCTAAAGAAAATAATGTAATTTTTATGCCAATTTCCCTGACACCCAAATGTACTTGTTACATTTCAAATGCTTAGCAGGACAGTAAAATTGTCAAATTCACACACTTATCAAGTGTAGGCTGTCATTGTAAATACGAAATTGTTATTAACTGACTTGCCTAGTTAAATAAACATTAAAAGAACACCCCTGGTCATCCCCACTGCCTCTGATCTGGCGTGCTCACTAAACATATGCTTTGTTTGTAAATGATGTCTTAGTGTTGGAGTGTGCCCTGGCTATCTTTAAATAAAATAAACAAAATCATGCTATCTGGTTTGCTTATTTATTACAAGGAATGTGAAGTGATTTATACTTTAATTTTGAGACTTACAGTACCAGTCAAAAAGCTTGGACACTTACTCATTACTCAAGGTTTTTTCTTTATTTTTACTATTTTCTACATTGTAGAATAATAGTGAAGACATCAAAACTATGAAATAACAGATATGAAGTCATGTAGTAACCAAAAAGTGTTAAACAAATCAAAATATATTTTATATTTGAGATTCTTCAAAGTAGCAACCCTTTGCCTTGATGACAGCTTTGCACTCTTGGCATTCCCTCAACCAGCTTCATGAGGTAGTCACCTGGAATGCATTTCAATTAACAGGTGTGCCTTGTTAAAAGTTCATTTGTGGAATGTCTTTCCTTCTTAATGCGTTTGAGCCAATCAGTTGTGTTGTGACAAGGAAGAGGTGGTATACAGAAGAAAGCCCTATTTGGTAAAAGACCGAGTCCATATTATGGCAAGAACAGCTCAAATAAGCAAAGAGAAACGACAGTCCATCATTACTGTTGGAAATTGATTTGTTTAACACTTTTTTTGGTTACTACATAATTCCATGTGCTATTTCATAGTTTTGATGTCTTCACTACTGTTCTACAATGTAGAAAATAGTACAAATAAAGAAAAACCCTTCAACTTTTGACTGGTACTGTAAGTATATTTCAAAACAAATGCTTTTAGACTTTTACTCTAGTATTTTACTGGGTGACCTTCACTTTTACTTTAGTCATTTTCTGTTAAGGTATCTTTACTTTTACTTAAGTATGACAACTGGGTACTTCTTCCACCACTGTGTAATGGGCAAACTATTCCTTGAGTAGGTATATATTTATAGACGACTTCCTGAAACAAATCTTGCCAGGGGATAAAGTGATCAGTGGAACAAAGCTGTGCTTGTTCCAGTGAAAAACTCGTCCTTGATACAAAGTATAGTAAGTCGGTCAGTCTTCCTAGAAATTGAACTGCTAAAGAAAATGACATTCAACCTCTCAATGATGGCGAGAGAAGCTTGAATGTTAAGTCCCCTATTTAGAGGACTATGAGCAGTTCTTGGACTGGTTCCGGCTGACATTTGTGTGTACGGGCGCTCAGTGAACCGCGCAACATGTATAGGCAGAATCGACGCGTTCATGTAAGCCAATGCTGAGATCATAGAGATCCTATTAAATTAAATCCAACTTCTACGGCTGAGATGCAGTAGGTGTAATCTGACACCTCATTTGCATAGAGAGCAACACGTCACATTTTCTGGCCTATCCAGACAAAGGATCGATTTCCTCTGGCTGTGAACCTCGCAGCTCAGCTTACAATATGGCATATGAGATGGGAAAGCATTTGCAGCAAAAGCAGTGTTATCTTGATGTGATGTTCTCAGATGGATTTAGAGCTCAACGTGAAAAAAACTATAATTTCGTAGAATTCAAACAAGCACTTTTTCTTGGTCACAGGGGGACTAAATCACTTTGTGCTTAAAGCTGAAGTTGTAATGAGTTAGCAGGCATTTGAATGGCGTCTCTGGGCAGAAATGGTACCAATTTTGTACTGGCACAAAGTATGATCATACAGTTGAAGTCTGAAGTTAACATACACTTAGGTTGGAGTCATTAAAACTCGTTTTTCAATCACTCCACAAATTTCTTGTTAACAAACTATAGTTTTAGGCAAATCGGTTAGGACATCTACTTTGTGCATGACACAAGTAATTTTTCCAACAATTGTTTACAGACAGATTATTTCATTTATAATTCACTGTATCACAATTCCAGTGGGTCAGAAGTTTACATACACTAAGTTGACTGTGCCTTTAAATAGCTTGGAAAATTTCAGAAAATTATGTCATGGCTTTAGAAGCTTCTGATAGGCTAATTGACATAATTTGAGTCAATTGGAGGTGTACCCGTGGATGTATTTCAAGGCCTACCTTCAAACTCAGTGCCTCTTTCCTTGACATCAAAATCAAAAAATCTAAATAAATCAGCCAAGACCTCAGAAAAAAATGTTTAGACCTCCACAAGTCTGGTTCATCCTTGGGAGCAATTTCCAAACGCCTGAAAGTACCATGTTCATCTGTACAAACAATAGTACGCAAGTATAAACACCATGGGACCACGCAGCCGGCATACCGCTCAGGAAGGAGACGCGTTCTGTCTCCTAGAGATGAGTGTACTTTGGTGCGAAAAGTGAAAATCAATCTCAGAACAACAGCTAAGGACCTGCTGGAGGAAACAGGTACAAAAGTATCTACATCCACAGTAAAACAAGTCCTATATCGACACAACCTGCTCCAAAACCGCCACAAAAAAGCCAGACTATGGTTTGCAACTGCACATGGGAACAAAGATCGTACTTTTTGGAGAAACGTCCTCTGGTCTGATGAAACAAAAATAGAACTGTTTGGCCATAATGACCATCATTATGTTTGGAGGAAAAAGGGGGAGGCTTGCAAGCCGAAGAACACCATCCCAACCGTGAAGCACGGGGTGGCAGCATCATGTTGTGGGGGTGCTTTGCTGCAGGAGGGACTGGTGCACTTCACAAAATAGATGGCATCATGAGGCAGGAAAAGTATGTGGATATATTGAAGCAACATCTCAAGACATCAGTCAGGAAGTTAAAGCTTGGTCACAAATGGGTCTTCCAAATGGACAATGACCACAAGCATACTTCCAAAGTTATGGCAAAATGACTTAAGGACAACAAAGTCAAGGTATTGGAGTGGCCATCACAAAGCCCTAACCTCAATCCTATAGAAAATCTGTGGGCAGAACTGAAAAAGCGTGTGCGAGCAAGGAGGCCTACAAACCTGACTCAGTTACACCAGCTCTGTCAGGAGGAATGGGCCAAAATTCACCCAACTTATTGTGGGAAGCTTGTGGAAGGCTACCCAAAACGCTTGGCCCAAGTTGAACAATTTAAAGGCAATGCTACCAAATACTAATTGAGTGTATGTAAATTTCTGAGCCACTGGGAATGTGATGAAAGAAATAAAATCTGAAATAAATAATTCTCTCTACTATTATTCTGACATTTCACATTCTTAAAATAAAGTGGTGATCCTAACTGATCTAAGACAGGGAATTTTAAACTTCCGACTTCAACTGTATATAGTTAGAAGTTAGGTTAAATATTATAGTAAGTTGTTTATAATTTATATATTATATATTTATTAAGCATTTTAACCATTTCCAGCCCTATTCACCCACTTTTGTTGAATAGGGGGAAAATCATATATGGTTTGTCATATTTGTATCATATTTGTACTGTGTACATGAGCTTGTGTCCTCAAAAGTGACTACAACTCAGCAATTTCTAACTATTTTTACCAGAAAGGTGAGATTTTAATCTTTCTGGCAGTATATGCATTACTTGGTATTGTTTATGGCCCTCTCATGATAAATAATTACTTTTGGTATGTCTATTTAGGCAGAAATCTACATTTGATATTACATTTAACTGTCTAAAAATAAACAAATAAATCACAGAATACCAGCAATGGGTACAACAGATTATTTATAAAAGTAAAAATAGCAATTCAGTAACTGATAAATTGGATATTTGACAAAATTCTATGATACACAATCTCGATCTACTTCTATCATATTCCCACTTCCACTTTGGCCTAACGTGGAGACAAAACCACTCTGGAATACCAGGATAGACCTTGCGCTCACAGAACTAGCAGGATTACCTTCTCGACCCTAGCAGACCTTAGCAGACATTAGTTCAGTGTTGAATATCATTGTCCAGATCCCAAGGGCATGAGTTGGCTGGGGATGGTGTCTCCAGACAGCCTCTTTTGAAATTTAATTAGGATGACCCAGGATGTGGCAAGCAGTTGTTTATAATAGACAAGCAGCAGATGGTGTACATTTGGTATGTAAGACCAGGGGACAGGGTGTCCTGTCGTGCCAATTGACTTCAAGCCTCTGTCCTTTCACTAAGAGGTCACAGGACGACACAATGCCTCTTCTTCGTACGGTGTTTTGCTTTGCGGCTGGATGCCAGGGCTTTTTTAGTGGCCTCTCTGAAAATGTCCTCCACGTTTTCACGATATTTGGCTGAACACTCCAGATAAAGCTCAGCACTCATGTGCCGCCTGGTCTCCTCACCCTGTGGAACCAAACAAAGAGTATTCATTGGAAGACAGGGGAGTACTGGATCAGAATTGGAGACTGACACACAGGGCAAATCAGAGGTGGACTAGGATCAAACATTTGAGAAGCAATTGAAGGCCATGATCCATAATTCAAATGAAATGGTAAAAGTCAAAGCTGCACACCGCAAGTTATGTGGACCTGTCATCAGGAGGACAGGTTGATCCTCACCTGTGTGTAAGTAATGGGAGCCTGGTCCATGGCTTTGAGCCTCCTGGTACGTTCCTTATCCTTTCTCAGGTCAGTCTTACAGCCAATCAGAATGACAGGAACATCGCGACAGAAGTGGTTCACTTCTGGGTACCACTGTGTTAGTCAGCAGATCACAAAAGTGAATGTAGGGGGTCAGAGGTCAAGGTCGGAAGGAAGGTGCTCAAAATATCACATTGGGATTTCAAAAAATACTCCCTAGACAGGTTGTTTGGTTTTGCTCTATGTCCATTGCATCACACACCCAGGTATCGGTTCTACAAATAGGTGTGTTTTCTTTTGTGTTTACCACCCCCCTCCCTTGCTGCAGTGTTTTATGTTTACAATGTCTCACTCTGACTGCATTCCCCATGTCTTTATCACACTGTTTGCATTCATGGCTCTGTATTGACATTTCCCTGCTCATTGAGGGAGGCTTCCAGCACAGTCCCAGTTTGTGCTGTGGTTGATTCACATGTAGCGAGGGGAGTCAAAAGAAAGTACACCACTATATCAAAGTCAATCATTAACAATCATTCATCAAACTAAATTCTTACCTAGACATGACGTCTAACCACTGATAAGAGGTGAACTCACACAATCCTTTTCCACCTCTCTGTAGTGACTAATGTTGGGCGTGTTGTACAAACCACACTAAGTTAATGTTAGGTTCATTATGCACTGTACTGGGATCCTAGCAAAACACACCGGCCTGTCAAATTCACTCTGTGGTTAGCTGCTTTAGCGTTGGCTATTGTTTGGCAGAATATGAATGTAATTGGGTGTCACTGCATAATGTAATATCGTTGATGAATCATGGTCAGTGAGCTTACTTTGATTAAGACATTTTCAAAACTGGTGGGGTTGGTTACGTCATAACAGACTAACACCAGGTTGGCATTCTGGTAGGAGAGCGGCCTCAAACGATCGTAGTCATCTTGGCCTGAAAGAAGTACACAGAAATACACAATGTTCAGTGTTTGATGAAATGTTTTAAAGAAAACAGAGACAATAGTAAACAAGGGTCTGATCCATTGAGCGTATCCTTGCAGTCCAAGAATGTTTTTTTTTTGGCACATTCATAATATAACAATGTTAAAAGTATGTCAGATTAAAATGTTCCACTTTTCTAAACAAAAAAACTCTACTATGGAACAAGTTGATACGGAACCATGCTGGGGTGAGTTATAAAACCACATCCTGGCTTCAACTTCCATTTCCTGTAAAATAAAGTGTCTGGTGCATCAGTTAGGGTAAACTGATGACTGACAGTGAACACTGTGCTGGGACGTGATACTATGTTTCAGGGACAACCTAAGTAGATCATTCTACCACTTATTAGTCAATACGTGTCATGTACATATCTAGAGGGGAGTGTAATATCCAGTATTGATAGAGAACAAGTATAAAGCCATTTCTGAAACTAATTTCTCAGGAAGCCAAGTATCCTACGAGTCTGGATAAAACCCCAAAATCCATAACAGGGAGCTGAAAGACTAGAAAAGCAACAGAGTAAGGCATTCTTTAGAAGCTAGTTGCAAGTAAGTAACAATAAAACAAAGATTTTCAATATCTAGCCATTTCAGCTGATAATCTGAGGTTTCGTTGACAATGTCTAGTTAAAAGTTTCAAAGACAAGTCAGATGACAAACACAGATAGAAACAGCGTTTCTGTCTATAGATGAGCCTAGGCCACATCCTGTCACAACAGGTTTCTAGAAAACTGCTGCTTCTCAGTGCTGCAGGAGGGCAAGGTGTAATGCTCAGTGAGATGTCGTGTCATACTCATAGTTTACCAAAAATGTTTTATTAACTAGTCAGACAGTATTCTACAATAATCCACTATGACATTTCAACACAACACCTTGTTTGGGAAAAAGGAACCAGTCAGAGAAAGTCATAAGACTCAGTGCTCATCCTAGTCCAATGTTAGTTTTTATTGCTTATTCTCCAGAAAACAAGAGCATCTTTTTAAAACTGATGGCTATATTAGTTTCTAATTGAAACCCTTTCAGAATCTCTGTTTTGAACCCATTGTTCTGAATGCATTGACATCTGACACAATTCTATCCTTCTCTAGCTTTATGTTCCACCTAGCTGATCAAAGATCTGCAATCAGAATACCTCTGCTCAAGCATGACAGGCAAGGTGACTCCACATTCACACCCCACACCTTGCATATCTGCACATGTGCAGAAACTTAACCCTCTGTTAGATCTATAGATACTTAATAATACTTACCAGCTGTGTCATAGAGATTGAGTCGAATCTCTTTCCCTCCATACTTGACTGTGGTGACATATTTCTCAAACACAGACGGAGCATACTTCTGTTAAACAGAAATGACAAAGGGAGAAAGAAATTCCGTATTTCAATCATTTTGCATTTCCTTCATGGGATAATATTAAAGCACATAATTGAGACATAATAGAAGCTAAACTGGATACAGTGCCATAGATTTTGAATACATGTAGTGTTCTGTGTAGGACAATACCCTAATTATGTTACAACACTATCTTTAGAGATGGAAGCCTATATTTAGAATATTGTTATTTCTCTGTTGTCACATACCATGATTTTGTTTGGGAGAGTTAATGCAGTGAAAAAGGAATATATTTGCCTTAATTAATTATTCAAAAGGTTCATGTTTATGCTGGAACTTAGGCATTACACGCATTTCATTCTGAACTTGTATAATGAACTAAACATAAAATAATTGTTTTATTTGTATTAAGACATTTTAGTAAGATGAAATATATAAACAATATACTTTTATATTAATTTCATGATAGAGAAGTGGAGATAATCATTAGGCTACTCATAACATTTTAGTTTCACAGCCAACCTCTGAGTATGGCTTGGTGATGTCACCCTCAAAAGGGCACAAATGAATCATGACTGCATAATTCAATATATTTTTTAAAGGGTGATTATCTTAATCTAAACAATACAATTCTAAAACACATTTACCTTCTTATACTCTTATATTTAAAGAGATGCCATGCTGTCCTTACCTCTGGAAAGTCTCCTTTGGCATAGACCATTAGAAGGGATGTTTTCCCACAACCCCCATCACCCACAATAACAATTTTGAGTTCTTCTCCCTTCTTAGCGGTGCCATTGCTTGTCATAGTACCGTTCTGTGTCATATCTCTTCTGTACGGTCCAACAGGTCGCCGTCAGACAGAAGTCAGGGTAACGTCAGTTCCTCCAAACTGAGTCTAAGCACATGTCAGTGTTACACGATAAGTTAATTTAAAGAAACTGAGCTTGGCTAAGTGAGAAGAATAAGTGAGTGAAAAAGGGAAAGGAAGAAACAAAGTTCAGGCTCATCATAACCAGGTCTTTCACTCTGCTCTGCTCACCACTTCTTGTTCCTGTCCAAACACTTCTCACCCACATCAATTTGCTCACCGGAAGAGTCTCTGTGGTAAGACCTGTCATGCAATTGTCAACAGCCGTGCTCTCGCTCTCTCACCTTCCCGCTCTGTAGTCATCTGGCCTGTCCCATAACATCACTAGGTGGGGCTGAGGCTCACACAGAGGCACTGTCTCTATTTAAAAAGGTGTATTGAGTGTGCTTCAGCAAAGTTCTGAGTAGTTCACTCTCCTCTGTGCCGCCCTCCTCCCTCTCGGAGAAGAAATCAATAATGATCAGTGGTATCTGAGAAGTATTGGTGCTCTGTGATATAGACGGCTATTATTGCAAGGACTCTGATGAAGAGTGGGGTTAGATGGGGTCAGGGATCACACAGGCCTAGTAACCTTTGACTTGATGGATCTGTGCCACCTTGAATTCTAAAGCTCTCTTATTTTACTTAGAGTTAGGGATATAACCACTATGGATGAAAAGGCTATTCTGTCACCCTGTGTGCCTTCACTGGGCCTCTGAAATTATACTGAAAATGTGACCACTAAACCACAATAAATGTAAGTTGGAAGTTTAGCACTCCTTTTTTCTTAGTGTAAAGATGCAATTTTCTTTTAGAAATCATCTCTGAGATGTCTTCTTCATTTTGACAGTTGTCAGTAATTTAAACAACCATCAATTTTAAAAACGCAAAGACAACACAAGACAGACATCTTATTGATTTATATTTATTTGCAATTCAAAATTATATTTTGATAAACATTTCAAAAGTAAGAGCAAGCATGAAAGACCATTAGGCAAGCAAATAAAAAATATAAAAAAATCTTACAAAAGTAACATGATATTTTGATTAACATTGTATAAGAGAAAGTACATTTGAAAGGCCATTGGGTAAACTGTTAAATATATTTTTTTAATGTTTAAATGCATAATTTTATGCAACTCTTTTCAACCTAGTGCTTCATTGCCACCTACAGGAATGCCACCAAAAGGGATATTTCATTTTGGCTTCTGACAGGCAGTATGTGTGTGAAAAACAATAAGGAGAAAAAAACTATATTAGACATCTATTTGGTTTAGATAGCATACAGTTTGTGGCAAAATAAATAGACCCAAAGAAAAAAAGGCAATTTCAATATACACACAATATCTACATTTGTATTTGTATCAGTGGATTTTGGCATGTTTTTCTAATCTAAATTATGGGATTTGTGTGAAGTGATATGTTATATGAATAATAACGTTGGCTATTTCTGTTATTATTGCACCAATAACTGTTAATCAATTTCTCTTATACTTATTCAGCCCTTTTGAAGGACTAGGCCTATAACACTCCTATGCTCTCAAGCGGTTATGGAGCAGGGAAAAGACTATTCAGAAAGGAGATTGAACGCATATGAATAATGTAGGCCCTAGGTTTAAACACATGCATAAACCTTCAATATTCGCATTCAATTGGAGTAAAATATAGTTTGGACTAGCGGTACTAAAATGGCCGCTCTCTCTCTTCTGTCCATTTCGTACTGTGTGCAAATGGTGACGCTGCAGTCGAGGCCAAACTCGAGGAAATCTTGACAGCCTCCACAGAATGTATTCGCCCCCAACACTATCCAAATCTAAATGAGCCATGGGATTCATATTGATTTGGATAGTGTTGTAGTCGAATACATTTTTTAAGCAACATGTTTAAATCTTACAATTGTATCTTTATTTTCCTGTAACATAGGCCAACTGAATTAACACAATTTATGAGCTAAACTGCCATCGTGCACGCAACAGAAATCAAGCGGAGTAGCCCAATTTGATAATTGTAAAGCCCTCCCTATAATCGATTATATTTCTGTGGGACTGCAATCCAGATTAGAATGGTCAAAATGTGATTAGAAAAATAGAATGTATAGTCTATGTTAAACGTTTATAACGGTAAATATACCTTTTGTAACTTTTAACAGTGATTAGTCAATTGGCAAATTATCTAAATTAACCTGGGTCGATTTATTTTGAAGTCAATTTTATTTTGTCTATAGTCTACATGCGATGAATGCTGGTTGAATACATTTTCAATTAATTATTCTAAATGAAATTTTAAAAAAATGGTGCAGTAGCCTGTGTTCAGTTCTCCAAATATATTACAAAGCATTTTTTATAACTATCGAAAGCAGCATTCTCCCAAAAATATATAAAAATGAATTAAGTTATGCTAATCATTTTAACTATTAACATAAATCCCTAAATAGATACCCATCTTGCCTGCATAGAACAGCTTGACGTGCAACGGTCCGAGTATTAAGCTCTGTATTTACGAATGTGCAGAGAAATAGTATAGCCTACTGTACTGCGAGCAGTCGTTGGTCTTCTGCACAATAGGCCCATTCCCCTTTCCCCCTGTGTGTGCGTTGGTGTTCCTTCTATGCTTGCGTAATGCTATCATTGCACAAAAACAGCTGGCCGGCTTTGCCATACAAAAAAACTTTACTATGATTCAGTCGGATTTTTAATAGTGGTCTGCCGGTCATTTTTTTTTTACATTTTAACTTCCACTCTAGTTGCTTCTATAATAGTAAAAACACGTCCTGCAAGAATTTGAGCACTGAGAAACGAATGGAATGGTCTGCATGGTTCTATTCTATATGTTCTATTCTGTACAAGAAAGGCCCATCAATTGCTGGTATGCCCAACGCATCAATTTTGTTTTCAGAGGGTGTTGTTGGATGGCTGGTTTAGGCTAGTTTAGCCTCGTGACCTTATGGTTCGACGATCCTTTTACCCTTGGCCAATTACGCAGTAATTGTGCAATAGGTATTGAACCCTTCCTGGAAAACCCAGCTCCTCTCCTCTACAGTTGACTCTAAAACAGTTCCGACATGTAGACTATGTTCTCTGTTTTCGACAGTGAGGTTATTCAACCGCTGTGTTGATCAAGAGACTAAGATTGATCAGCATTATGCATGGCATAGACTGCTGTACGCATAGCAACTGTAGCCAGACGAGCACACCTGGAGACCCTTACTCAGGAAAACAACCTCACTCTCTCACCACACACCCCCACAGCTTTGTTCCTATTCTGCTTTACCTATAGGATGGATTACATCTTGCTTGTCTGACATGTAAAATCTTCTGAGTAGCTGATCAACACCTCGAAATACAACATCGAACCATTATCTTGAAGGGGAAATAGAGAGTACGAAGAAGTCTGAAATCCCCTTTGAGTATCCTGAACGAAATACAGCACTATGTTCGAAATCGTTTCTTCTGACCTTATATGGCTGTGTGGGTGCAGTTCTCTCAGACGCGTGGCAACCCGCCAGATTCTCAGATTACTGTCGTTCGCCAAACCCGGTGTAGATCTACCAGCAACTAGACTGAATGTGCCATGTTTCTCCGCTCTGTCGTTTGAATTCTGCTGTAGCCTACACTCTTTTACACACACACCCGTTGAAGTCATATTTCTTGCGCACCATTGATATGCTACATTTCCAGTGAGCAAACAGAGACCTGTGTGGGAGACTCAGTTATTTTTTGCGACTGACTATTTCGCCCAGCAATGGCGCAGCAACATAACCAGCACATAGTGATCCCGTTTGTCTGTGAAGAAGCCATTTTGAAATTGAGAACAGAACAGCAGAGAGAAGCCATTAAACAACAGTACATATAAAAAGGTCGTTTTTGGACAAGTGGGAGCAATGAGATGTCTACAAGATTAATGACCCCTTAAAGCATTTCAGTGCTCCCAATAAGACATCTTTCTATTGGATTACATGTTTAATTAACTGTAAGTGTATGATTAGTATTTAATTCCAACAATATAATTTCACTTTTATTTCAATATAATATTTGTTAAGATAAACTTGAATAAATACATCCTTGGTGAACCTGCTTCTTAAAACAATCAACTTTCCCATTATTGTTGTTTAGAACTATAGCCTATGCTTTGAGACAGCTCAAAATCCATTACCTTTCAAATGACAAGATTTCCATGGCAGTATGTTATGTCGTGTAGCTTCACTTTTAACATCTTCAGATTCGAGGGTGAGGGATTTGACTGCAATTCTGTCTTCAGGAAGAGAGAGGGGAGTTGGTTTGCATACTGCTCTCACTGATGCTGAAGGAAGATTTTCAGCATTTGTTATTCGTTGGTCAAATAGCAGTAAAGATTAAGTCAAAGGCTTCAAGTGAAATAGTTTTGGGCTAATTGTTTTCTTCCTTTTTAGGAGTTGCATCCCCATCCCTCCCTTAAGCCAATATTAGAGGATCCGAAGATGGGAATGAAAACGTTCCATTTCCCCCTGCATTTAGGCCTGATAAATGTATTTCATCACAATGTTAAGGTAAATATTTTAATTAGTTTCATTTTTCATCTGCTTCCTGTTGGATTCAGTATCTATGTGGTTAGCCTTTGTGGATACTAATAAGTAGGATTGTGTCTGGAATTCTACAGAAATAAAAATATGCCCTTGAAGCAAGGTCAGGTAAATGTTACCCTCACATTCGTTCTGTCTAATGCCAAAAATATTGTAGGCCTATAGCCTTCTCCTACTATGAACCTTTATCATTTGACACATTTAGTGCACGAGCCATCATTTGAAAGAAGAATACTTACTGACTTTCAGGGCATTAAAGGTATCTGTTGTGTAACTAGATGCTGTAGCCTACCATGTGAAAGATGAGAAGCAACCACTCTTTAATGTAGAAAAAGTAAAGGGGGTTAGTTGAGAACAAACACAATTTCCAGATTTAGCATTTTTGAGAAAGGCCATTTGCTCTCTGGCCTGTTTTGTGCTGACATTAGAGCAGCAAATATACTTAGCCTCTGATGGATATAGTTAAAACAGCATGCAAATGAATGTATTGAAGAGGTGGCAATTCTACTGGCACCATTACTCATAAATGATCAATGTATGATAGAAGTCAATGAATAAACAGAATTGTGATATTTTAATAACAGTAACTGCACATGTCCTACATTTTTAAATTTACAAAAGTTAATAAAATGTAATTTACAAATGCTATCATACATGGCCATTTACAGTGCAAAATGCCATTACAATGTCATTATACTTTTTCTCTTCATAGCAACTACAAGCTGTTTATTCACTATTTTTTACTTTAGAATCACAAATACTTTTATGGGTGTGCCATGACCTAGTTAGGACAAAGATGGATTCCAAGCAGAGGAGAAAAAAGGTTAAAAATGTCAAAGGGATAACATCCAGTATTTTATCTTCCTTCTTCTCCATCCTGTCAATGATGAATCATTGTAATTTATCATAGTCCACAAAGAGATGAGGAAATCAAGTATAAGATCCCTTTTGGAACAAAGGAAACCCATATTGGCCATTGAGTCCCATTTCAGGAAAATGGCTGCTGAGCGCGCGCTCAGCCCCCTCTCTGCTCACTGTTAAAGGATTCCTCAGCCGTGCCTCTAATAGCAGAAGCTAAAATGGAGCTTCGCTCTGATTGGCCAGTGGAACTGCTACTGTTAACCAGCCAATTGCCCAAGCACTGCAAAATATCATGCAATGGATGGTACATCTCCTTGGCATACTTAACACAAAAGCTCAAAAAGACAATTGAACAGATTAATAATGCAAAACGTGTCTGCTAAGATAAATGGTTACATTAAAATCTCCCCATATTTGGCCTTTGGATATTATAAGGTTATTACAGACTATACGTGTATAGGTTATAATGTAGTCCTAGTCTGCAGTCGCAAACTGTTTTTGAGTAATGTTTTATTTACGTAATATAGTGTAAACAGACCCAACAGATTTCCCGAGAAGCACCATTAGCACAGCTCTAGGGTCAGGTTTTAAAATTCCTATGGCTAACCTTTTCAATCGGGAATTAAAACGTAATACTGACCCTAGATCTGTGCTTAGACAGAACTTGCATCTACCTCCTATGTCCATCTTGTTTGTCGTTTGAGTAAATGTAGGCGGTAGATTCAACACTTATTATATGCCCAATGTGCGAGCTATAGCTACTATACAATGACTTTTAATATTTACATTAAATTGCAATACATATCTGGATTTATTAATGTGATTTTGTGTTTTAAATTGTCCAATAATATTCCAAAATATACGCATACGTGAAGAACCTCGAATCGAAAGTGCGAATGGAATGAGGGAAGGGAAGCTCAATAGTGGTGTATTGTGGGAGAGACCGAAACCCCAGACTGGAGGCACAATATGTGTTGGCTCGCAAAAAGGAGGCAGTATCCTTTAAATCATGTAGTGTGATCAGTGGGAGGTAAACGATCTCGCCGTTTTGATTTTTAAAATATCGTTCGATCGGATAAATCATGTCCAAGCCAGGGGAAAGAAACAGGCTAAACGAAGACCATGGCAGAAAGCAGAGTTCAAGTAAGCCTGCTCTTTTTTTTTCTTTCCTCTGTAATATCTGTTTCGGTTACTGGGATACTCTTCTGACCCCCATTTTCTTCCTCAGTATTTGCAAATTCAAGCATACTACTGTAGGCTATCGTTACAATGTAACGAGTGTTCGTGCGTGAGTCTGTTGCTCTCATCTTCTTGAAATTTCTACACAGGTTTGGCGAACGGCATGGACAACCACCATCCCGTTTGCAGTTCGGGAGAGAAACGAAGTCACCATTGGAGAAGTTTCAAGTTGATTATTGACCCAGCGTTGAAAAAGGGATCGCACAAACTGTATCGTTACGATGGAACGACTTTTAACATGCCCGTAAGTGTTACATCCGTATTAAAAAAGAAACACCTTCACTACATTGTTGCAGAATGTTCGCCTCAAAGATTGACACAATGTACATTGTTAGTTTCTGCACCTGACACAGTGCATCAAAAGTGTCACTATCCCGTCGCTACAAGCCCAGTCAATGGTTTATGTAAAAAAAACTCCAATCAACTTGATTTTTAGGCATCGGCCTGTTATAATATTCCTGCTCGTCAGAACTATGAATGGTTAGGCAACATTTTATCATTCATTCTACAGAATCCTGGGATGCCACCCGTCGATATCGTCCGAGACCCGAGAATCGGTCGTCTCTGGACAAAGTACAAGGAGACCGATCTGCCTGTTCCGAAGTTTAAGGTAGGCTAATGAGTCACACACTAAGATCTTAAACGAATGTGCAATGATTTAGACATTTTCGGCTTTTACAGCCTTCTAAAGTTCCGAAGTTTTAGGTATGCAGACACACCCCCTCGCTGATGTTGATTGTGTCATGTTTTTTTATTTAGGATGTAGTGCTCCAGGCAGGCAACACATGCTACTGTCCCTTTATAGAATACACATTTTGCATGTTGTAGCCTATGTCAACACCATTCTAGCGTGGTTATTTGGTTTTTCAAATTGTGAACAGCAGCTGCCTTAAAATGATTATATTTAATCAGGTATACATGCATTTTATTTCTGTTTGTAATATTGAAGCCTGTAACTCAGGTTTCAACGGCTAATGGATAAATATGCTGTAGCCTAAATAAATGTAACATTCATAATTTAATGCAACTATTTTATTTCTCCAGATTGACGAATGTTACATCGGCCGTGTTCCACCCAAGGAGGTGACATTTGCAAGGCTGAATGATAACATCAGAGAAGGTTTTTTGACAGACATGTGCAAGAAATTTGGAGACATAGAAGAGGTGGAAATTCTATACAATCCGAAGAACAAAAAGCATTTAGGAATAGCTAAAGTTATTTTTGGAACTGTAAAAGCAGCCAAGGATGCTGTCCAGACTCTTCACAACACGTCTGCCATGGGCAACATCATCCACGTGGAGCTGGATCCTAAAGGTAAGCAATCTTTGCATGGGCTAAATATATGAGAGTATTTATAAATAATGTGCAATTAATTCTCAGTTGTAGAAACTACATTTACGCATATGTGGTAACTTGATCCTTTATAAGGTGTCACTAATTTAACTTTTGGAGGAGAATATATAGTCACGTGTATACATTTACTCTGGTTGCTTGGTTACCAGAGTAATTGCATTTGAATGTCAGTACGATTTACATGGGATTCAGCCCACGAGCAACAAACGGTGTACAAACTGCAGAACGGTATTTTTTAGACTAGAATACAAATACAAATGAAACACTGTTAGGCCTGTATCGGGTTTGACTTGTTTATTTGATTTTTATCCGATTTGTTGCAGTAATCATTGAGTTAGTTATACTTGTAGTTGTTTATTTCTTCTTTCTGTGCATAGGGACAGCCTATAATCAAACAATCAGGCTCTAAATATGTTAAACTATATCCAAAATATAGTTGCTTAATTTCAGCCTATAATTAAACAATATTTTACCTGTTCATGCTAGCTGCATTTTACAATCTTAATATCTTTGGCTGTAGCCATTAATATCAGTAATGAAGGACTTGTGCATATTTCAAAATGGAATATCATGTATCTTATTTAAAATTGACACATCAAGAACCTGCAACAGTTTTATTCTCTTAAAGAGACAGTGGTTCCTCTCATGTCAGCAGAAGGTGCTCAGTGATTCATTTGGTTTATAGGCCTACTGGTAGCCTATTCAGTAGCCTATATAGAGAAGCTAGAGATCAAGCAGAACATCATAGGCCTACTGAGTACTGTCAATTGTATTTTCACCTGCCAGCAATAGTAGGCATGTATCCCTGAAATTGATTTTTCAATTAGCCCAATGACCTCCATGTGTAGCTACTGATTTAAAACTTCCATGAAATGTCACGAGAAAAATGTCCTTGTTTTAAATCATGCAGAAACTCTTCAAAACCATCATTTTCTGTTTTCAAGTTTTATAAAAAATTAAATAGATTGAATAATCGTGTCTTCAGAAAGTATTCATACTCCTTGCTTTGTTCCACATTTGGTTGTTTCTTTTTCATCCAACTTGAATTCAATAACAATATAATTCTCATCCGTCTACACAATACCCCATAATGACAAAGTGAAAACATGTTTTTAGAAATGTTTGCAAATCTATCTAATTTGCATAAGCATTCATACCCCGAGTCAGTAGAAGTAGAAGCACCTTTGGTAGCAATTACAGCTGTGAGTCTTTCTAGGTAAGTCTCTAAGAGCTTTCCACACCTGGATTGTGCAACGTTTGTCCATTTTATTCTTTTCAAAATTCTTCAAGCTCTGTCAAATTGGTTGTTGATCATTGCTAGACAACCATTTTCAGGTCTTGCCATGTATTTTCTAGTAGATTTAAGTAAACTGTTATTCGGACACTCATGAACATTCACTGTGTTCTTGGTAAGTAGCTTCAGTATAGATTTTGCCTTATGTTTTAGGTTATTGTCCTGCTGAAAAGTGAATTATTCTCCCAGTGTGTGGTGGAAAGCAGACTGAACCAGATTTTCCCACTAGGATTTTGCCTGTGCTTAGCGCCATTCAGTTAATTTTTTTTATCCTGAAAAACTCCCCCGTCATTAAAGATTACAAGCATACCCATAACATGATGCAGCCACCACTATGTTTGAACATATGGATGGTACACAGTAATGTGTTGTGTTGGATTTGCCCCAAACATAATTTTGTATTCAGGACAAAATGTTTATTGCTTTGCCACATTTTTTGCAGTATTTCTTTAGTGCTGTTGCAAACAGGATGCATGTTTTGTAATACTTGTATTCTGTACAGTCTTCCTTCTTTTCACTCTTGTCAATTAGGGTAGTATTGTGAAGTAACTACAATGTTGTTGATCCATCCTCAGTTTTCTCCTATCACAACCATTAAACTCTGTTTTAAAGTCACCATTGGCCTCATTGTGAAATCCCTGAGAGGTTTCCTTCCACTCTGGCAACTGAGTTAGGAAGGACACTTGTTTTCTTGTAGTGACTGGGTGTATTGATAAACCATCCAAAGTGTAATAATTAAATTCACCATGCTCAAAGGGATATTAAATGTCTATTTTTTTATTTATTATTTTCTACCAATAGGTGCCATTCTTTGAGAGGCATTGGAAAACCTCCCTGATCTTTGCGATTTAAATCTGTGTTTGAAATTCACTGCTCGGCTGAGGGACCTTACAATTATCTGTATGTGTGGGGTACAGAGCTGAAGTAGTTATTCAAAAATCATGTTAAACACTATTATTGCACATAGAGTCCATGCAACTTATTATTTTAATTGTACTTTTACTCCTGAATTGTATGCTTGCCATAACAAAGGGGTTGCTCTAGACATTTCAGCTTTTCATATTTTATTTATTTGTTGTAAAAATTGCAATCCATTTTAAATTCAGGCTGTAACACAACAAAATGTGGAAAAAGTCAAGGGGTGTAAAGGCACTATATATCACATATTGCATATACATTATTTTGTATTTATTGCTGTGCATGATGATCTTTTTACTCACCCCTTAAGGCGTCAACTAAAGGGTAACTGAGAAATATAATTTTCTATTTCAGTAAGGTGCCACCAAACCTATATTGTACCATATCTTATCCATTCAGGAGAGAATCGCCTTCGATACTTCCAGCTACTTCTGAATGGCACCTTCACCCCTCGGACACTTCCGGTGGGAGGAGAAGTGTCCCCTCGTAGACTGGCAGAGGCTCTTCTGGTAAGACCACCATTTTTGTGTTGATGTTTAGCAGCACTTATGTTGTATTTGAGAAAATGTGCAAGTGTTCCATAACAGGCTCACAGGAAAGGTAAGCATGTTTTAATTTGTCTGAACACTCTATTTGATGTACCTTTTGTAGTACTAGTCTCTCTGAAGTGCCCACTGATAGACAAGGCCCTAGTTACTTGAATTGATTGTAAAGTTCTGAGCATAATCCTTGAGTCTCCCAACTTTCAAGGAAAACTCCAACTAAAAACGATCTTTTGGTGTTTGTCCATTGTTGACTTAGTTTTCAAGATATGTATTTTTCAAAATGCAGAAATCATCCCTGTATGTTCCATAGTCAATATATACTGCAGAATAGCCAGTGTGAGTTTATTGTATGTCACCAGAAATGTATTTCAGGTGAAGACCTAGTTAAGTAATTACTGTCAGTAGTTTTTCCAGCTTCAATGGTTTGTTTGGTGAATCATTTTGCTCTATGCCTGAATCATTTACCCATTTCAGACAGATGTGATTTATTACCTCGAATAAAAAAAAGATATATAAGGCAATGTTTATATAACCTCCTTTCATAAATGATGGAAGTGTTAATGAATTTACCTACAAAAAAAGCACAGAACCATTTACACAGACATAATACCTGTATGTTGGTTACATGGTCTGTGAAAATGCAGGAACCATGTCTAGGCCTTTAGGTGGCTTTTCATTTGCTATGTTTTTTTAAATTATTTTTTTACCCCCTACCCCTTTCAGATCTAACAAAAAGCATGTAAAAAGAAGTAGGCATGGTAAATTTGTGGGATTTTGGTATGTGTATGAAAGGGATAATTGTTACTGCCCTGTACTTAAGTGAGTCCCAGTGAACCCCTAGCCAATCTAAACTGACACCCTTATCTCTAATCTCTATCAGTGCAGCAGGTGGTAAAATGGGGCCCAGGAAGGAATGTTGTCAAGAACGTCTGCCTGCCTGCAGAGAAAAGGGGCTGCCTGTACTTTGAGCCGTAGCCCTACTGCCCAGCTGCTCCTGCAAGCACTGCTAGGGTGTCTTTAGCTGTTTTAATTAATACATATTGGGAAGTTTTGCAAAACCTCAAATCTAACCATACATCTTTAGATATAACTATTGGCCTGTTAAGTGAAATCATAACTCTGGTGCTGATAATCTGATGTTATATACAGTCAGGTCCAAAGTTATTGGCACCCTTGATTAGCAAAAAAATATTGTATAAAATAAATAATACAAATACTGAGCTATATTGTATGCACATTTTCTTTTTTACAAGGAATATTTTATTTGAATGGGAGTCAAAATGATGGCACCTCTGTTTTTCAATACCTCACCGTGTGAGGATAATGACACTGAGGCTTTAAAAAATATATATATATATTTTAGAGTTGGAGAACTCACTGGGTGTGATCTTAGACCATTCCTCTATACAAAATCTTTCCAGATCCTTGATATCCTTTGTCTGCGCTTATGGCAGGGATGTCATTTCAGCTAAACATAGGGTATGGCAAAGTGACGGGGGGATTCAACCCGCTAATACTGCTAAACTGCATTTGCCTTTTAATCGGGATCAGAATGATTTAGTAGCCTATTTTACATTGTTGGTGTTGAGCTAGGGTATGGCGACTGCCATAACCAATTTACACCCCTGGCTTATGCACTGTCCTCTTCCATTCAAACCACAGGTTTTCAATGGGGTTTAAGCCGAAAACTGAGATGGCTATTGCAAAATGTTGATTTTGTGGATTTTAATGTGTGCTTGGTTATTGTCTTGCTGGAAAATCCACTTGTGGTAGAGGAAACCAGTTTTTTTTTTTTTTGGCTAAAATGCCCTTGTACTGGGTAAAGTTCATGATGCTGTTATTTTCTTCGAATGCATTTTTCTTTTGATGCCATACCCACCACTGGTGTGCGTGGCCAAAGAGCTCTATTTTCATGTCATCCAACAAATGTAAACGCCTGGAGATTGCAAAATGGGATAGACACTTGGATTTGAACCTGTGCAATGGTCAGATTACATGAAAGTGGAGTTCTATGGCAACACAAACCATGTTTCCATCCACAGTTTTTATTCAAATAAACTCATATTGTATTAAAAAAAAGATATAATCTGTGATGGAAACAGGAGATTTCGGTACAATTTTCTCAATGCAAACAGATTAATTGTTCGTTCGACATGGGATCCTTTTGTGTCTGTGAAATTAGTTATGCGAGAAATTGCAGTGGAAACGCCTTTATGCACAAATATTTCAATAATAACCATCATATCGAGGTCAACTTGGAGTCACGCAAGGATATGGTGTGTGTGGTCTTCCCACTATGACTCGAGAAACCATGCAGGTTAGACTACAGATAAAATTAAGTCATGAACTTCACAGGGTGGTGAAAGTGCATGGTGATGAGCTTGATGCTCCTTTCCAATAAATATCTAGGGTCATATTCTGGTGACATGATGCTTGACTGCCATTTGATAAATACAAATATTCTTGCTTTTATCCATAATAATCTCATGCAGACTAGCCTGTATCTGTATCTGCTAGTTCTTGGCTAGAGCGCACTTGCCAAGACCAGACATTAGCAATTTAACACAACAGTTTTTGTTGAACTATCGGTATAGTTGAAGATGCGATGGAAACACATTGAACTTTATATTTTATTCAGTACATGAAAACGTAAGCAAAAAAATTACATTTTGTGTGCACTACGTCACCACACTTTAAAAAACAAATAAATCTGCAAGTCAGTTTGGTGGAAAAACACCACTGGTGGGTAAATGCATAAATTTTTTTATGCAGATTTGAGAATATTTGCATGCAATTATGTCACCCATTGGATGGAAACCTAGCTACAGAGGGCAGTCCATAAGCGCAGACTAAGGATATCAGGGATCTAGAAAGATTGTGTATGGAGGAATGGTCTAAGATCCCTCGCAATGTGTGTTCTCCAATATCATAAAACATTTTTATAAAAAGGCTGTGCCATTATTCTCGCAAGGTGAGATATTCAAAACAGGGGTGCCAATAATTTAGACTTTTTGAGAAAAATATGTATTGCTTGTTATTAAACAAAATATATTTCTCTGAGCAGTTGTATTAGTATAAAATAATATATTTACCCAATTTTATTTTTAGCATACTGCACAATAAAGCTCAGTATTTGTATTTATACGGTTATTTTTTTTGCTCATATTTTTCAAGGGTGGCAATAATTTAATTAATTTGACCCGACTGTAGGTTTCAGCAGTGCCTTCTGTGAGTGTGTTTCCTAAGCAGATTTTGGTGTGTCCCTCCCTAGGCCTGTGAACCCTTGCGCCGGCTCTCTGAGAGCAGCTCATCTGCTGCAGTGGGAGGCACAGTGACCCCAAGCAGCGCCGCCACCAACACCACCCCACTGTCCCAGGACACTGCTTACTCTAGCCTAAGGCAAGACACGCCGCAGTCCCAGGGCACCCCTCATACCCCTCATACCCCTCGCCAGACCAGCACCCCCTTCTCTCAGGACTCCAGCTATTCCAGCAGACAGGGCACCCCAGCCTACCAGTCTAGCCGGGCCGAAGGCTCCGGAAGCTACAAGTCTCGCAGACACGAGAGCAAGTTCCAGGATGCCTACAACCGGAGACCGGAGAGGCGCTATGTCCATGGCGCTGGGGGATCGGGATCCTCCTCATCCTCCTCCTCTTACCGAGGCAATTTTGAACAGTCTGCCTTTAAGCAGCACCAACCTGCCCCACCTGAACCCCCTCCCTCTGCCTCATCCTTTGCCCACACACCTCCTCCACCTACCAGTGCCAGCTTTAAGTCAGCCTTCTCCCCCTACCAGCAGGCCCCCATGCCCCCTGCGTTCCCCCCCTCAGAACCTCCGTTCCACCAGCCCGTCCAGCAGGAGGCGGAGTACCGGAGACCCCCCCAGCCCCCCATGGCCCCTGCCACTGACTTCATGCCAGTCAAGGATAAGCCAGGTACTCCACCCATTCCAGAACCCCCACCTGAACCCAAGGCCCACCCCAGCACCCCCCTTGCCCGGAAATCAGAGCACTGCCCACCTTCTCCCAGCACCCCGACGCTGGAGTCAGAGCGAAATAGCCTGGACTCCCGTATCGAGATGCTGCTCAAGGAGAAAAGGACAAAGCTTCCCTTCCTTCCTGGAGGCGACTCATCAGACACTGAGGTGCGTATGGAGGGGAGCCCCATCTCCTCCTCTTCCTCTCAGCTGTCCCCCATCCCTCCTTATGGGGGCACCCACACCTCTCGGCCCTCTAGCACAGGCCTGGAGGACGTCAGCCCCACGCCCCTGCCTGACTCAGATGATGAGGAGCCCATCACTGGAACAGGCTTGCTCCCCGAGAGGGTCATCTCCCCAGACCATCTCCATTCGATGAACACAAGTGACCTGAAGGATGGTCGCCTCGGTAACCACACACCCACCGACAAATTGGAGGTAAGAACGAACAGTACCATCCTAACTTTGGGTAGATGCACTGTTTTTAGAAAGTTAGGGATGGAAAGGGGGAATAGATGGTCCATTCCATACATGACATGTGATTGGCCAGAGTAGTAGTATTGCTGTGGAGATGTCTGCTTGCAGCCTGATCTATTTGGCAGTTATAGAGGGGCCACAGGAAGTAAACATAGGCCTGCACTTTGTCTTGTTTCATTCTTGTGCTACTAGAGGAAATGGTTTATACTGGTTTCACAGCAAACAGTGATTGTAATTATATGGGTTTCTTCCAAACTTGGTATGCTGTAAAGTTATCAACAACATACGGTGATACAGAACGTTTGAGTGGTTTGTTTTTCCCCTGCCATCAGAACTCTCAAAGAAATACACTTCAAACACTCTTTGTGTACTTTGACAATCTGTTTCCACGGTCTTTCTGTTTGTTTGGCTTTGTGTTTGAAAACTATGTATTAATCATTTTGCAATAAATGCAAAGCCCCTAAAGTTGCTGGTTAATTCTCTACATAGCACAATTAAACATTGCAGCCGGCCCTCCAAAGTGTGGACATGTATCAGATAAACAACAAACAAAGGCTTTAAAACCTGATCCCAGAGCAATTTGACAGGCAAAGTAAGTGGCAGTACAGTTGCATTACAATTTTAGGGCCTAATAGGCTACCTCTATCGGTTCAACTAGTCTTTGATAGTCAAAGAAAAATACTTTAGGAAGTCATTATTCTCTTGATGAGTAAACAGTTATTTTCCTCATGTTTGATACTCACTGTTTGTAACTAGCTTGTGCCCTGGTAGTAGCAGACCCACATCCAGTGATGTGACTGGGAAAGAGAAACCGGACTCCTTCTGCTGTTGGGGAATAGAAAACACTTTCACTTCCTCTTTTTAAAGCTCATGGGACACGTCGTCAGGGGAGGAGTAGCCTACAGGGCCTGTTGGCCGTTTGGGCACATTCAACACTTACTGGTTCTGTTGAGCCTGACATTCAGGATTGGCCACACAGTCCTGTATGTTTCATGTTACCATAAAGCAAACATTTCAATAATATGACCAGTTTGGCACACACACTCCACTCCCCAGGCTTTTTAAGTCTGTGATTTTGTTTGCTTCATGAATCATGATTTCATTGCCACCCAGATATGGTTTGTTTAACAATGATGGCTATTATTAATGGGTTTAGGGAAACATTTGTCATTTTATTCATGCTTGTGTTCAGAATCCGTTTAAGTTACTGGGGCGATTCCGGTGTTTTGGACATTGCATTTTTCACGCAAAATCACTAACTTAATGTCTTACAGAATGGACAAGCAAAATGTAGATGAAACTTTTGATATGTGCGTCAATAGTAGCCCTTGCGGGAGTGTATACCCCAAAAAGTGGACTTGTAAATATTGACATGTTGGAGAAATAAAGCAAATAAGAAGTGCGTTATGGATGTTACATGAAATTTACAAGCTTTTTGGGGAGACTGAACATATTAGCAAAAGTCTGAGTTGGTAAGTCTTAGGCCAAACAGAACAGATAGATGGCAATAAAAACAATACCATAGAGGCTCAGAATAAGTTAGAGGAAAAACCAAAATAAATTTAGGAACTTATTCAACGAAGATCAAGTGTAATATATTATAATAATAATAATAATAATAATAATAATAATAATAATAAAGCATACTGGATGGAAAATGGGGAAAAATGCACAATAAAATAAAAAAATCTTCAACATAGAAATGCTACCAAAAAGGATTTACTAAAACTTGGCGGGGTAACCTATGATTCACCAAATTATATTTTGAAAGAGGAAGCAAAGTACTTTAAGCATATGTTTTCGTTTGTCGCCTCCATCTATTAATAATGTAATATTAACAGCCATACAGAAATACTCATGTGAAATTACAGAGGAGTTTTGATGCAATTATAGCCTTTAAGTCCAGTAAAACTCCAGGGCTGGATGGCATACCAGTTGACGTATACCAAAGATTTTTTTGATATACTCAGAGGACTGTTATTAGAATGTTTTAACCACTTCTATGTAAATGGTAGATTATAAGACACTCAAGAAGGTCTGATTTCATTATTACTGAAACAGGATACAAGTGGGAAATAGAAAATCCAGTCCATAAAAAAAATTGGAGGCCTTCAGTGTTGTGACGCAAAATGTATAGCGCGTAGAGTTAAAAGGTATTGTCGGACATTATTCATTCTAATCAGACAGGTTTTTTACATGGACGATACATTGGAAAAAATATAAGGCAAGTTCTGTAAACAATAGAACACTATGAAAAATCTGGGAAACCAGGCCTGCTATTCATAGCAGACTTTGAAAAGGCTTTTGATAAAGTGATAAAGTTTGATAAACTGGAGGTGCTATATAAATGTCTGGAACATTTCAATTTTGGAGAATCTCTTTATAAAATGGGTTAAAGTTAAGTTTAGTAACCCTACGTGTAAAATAGTAAATAATGGCTACTTCTCAGAAAATGTAAAACTGTCGAGAGGAGTAAACCAAGGTTGTCCACTATCAGCATATCTATTTATTATGTCAATCGAAATGTTAGCTATTAAAATCAGATCCAACAATAATATCAAGAGATTAGAAATACAGGGCTTAAAAACAAAGGTGTCATTGTACGCTGGTGATTCCTGTTTTCTTTTAAATCTTGGATCCCTCCACAACCTCATAGAGGATATAGATACTTTTTCTGGATTTCAACCAAATTATGATAAGTGTACTATGTTACGTATTGAATCACTAAAAAATACTACTTTTACTTTACCATGTAGTTTACCAATAAAAAGGTCTGATGGTGATGTGGATATACTCGGTATACATATCCCAAAATAAATAAATGATCTTACTTCAATAAGTTTTTTTTTAATTAGAAAGTTAGCAAAAGTAGATAAGATCTTGCTACCATGGAAAGGTAAATACCTTTTTTTATATTTGTGGAAAAATCACCCTGATTAACTCTTTAGTCATATCCCAGTTTACCTACTCGCTTATGCGTACACCTAGCGAACAGTTTTTTAAATTATATGAGAAAAATAGATTCGGAGGGCAGAAATGATTAAATATTAAAGCATTAGACCTCTCACTAAAGGCTTCAGTCATGCAAAAGTTATACTTATATCCAAACTGGTTCTCTAGCAAATTAGTAAGAATGTCTCACCCCATGTTCAAGAAAGGCCCTTTTCCCTTGATTCAGATTACAACCTCTCACATTCAGTTATTTGAAATCATCTCTCAAATATCATTATTTTTAAAATAAGCCATAGAAAGTTGGTTGCAATTTCAATTTAATCCACCAGAAAAGACATCAAATAATATTGTGGTTAAACTCAAATATACAAGTTAATTAAAAAAAACAATGTTTTTTTATTTTTTATGTTTAAAAAGTTATCTTCGTAAATGATACCATAAATACGACTGGTGGAGTTATGTCATACATGCAGCTAACTAAAACATATGGAAATGTCTGCTTTACCCAAAATTATAACCAACTAATTGCGGCATTACCGCAAAAGTGGAAGGGGGAAAAAGTTTACATAATTGGTTAAAGAAAACTGTGATAAAAAAGTATACCAGTTTCATTTAAGGACCAAAAAAATTGACAGCTGTGCCTTTCAGGTTGCAAAATAGTTGCGAAGAGATTTGACGTACCGATTCCATGGCACATGGTTTATGAAATGATATGCAAAATGACACCAGATTCAAAACATGGAATTTTTCAATTTTAATTATTATACTGAATTCTTGCAACCAACAGAATGTTATTTATATGTGGGATACAACCTTCCCAGCTCTGCAGATTTTGCTGCGAAGAGGCAGAATCATTAGATAATTTGTTTTGGTACAGTCCATATGTAGCTTGTTTTTGGTCACAGGTCCTGGCTGAAGAATTGCAATATTTACCTAGAGCTAACCCTGCAGATAGCATTGCTGGGCGATCTGAAAAGTCATAATCAATCAATAATAAAGTAATACCTTTAGCCAAAATGTTTATTTTCAATTTACAATCTGTAGAAACAATGAGAATGGAAAGGTTCAGAGCTTTTGTGAAACAGCACAGCACAGTTGAAAAATATATGACAAATAGAAATCCAATATGGATGGTGTTAAGAGATAGATGGGAGGGGTTGAATGGACCTGAAGGTTGGGACTATTAACAACTAATAACAACAAGATAACTAATTTAAAACATACTGTACCTGTAAAACGTATATAGGTTAGGAACCTTTTTGAAAGAGCACAGTTTGAAAGATATGGCAAATGGAAATCAAACCGGAAGGACATCAGAAATATATATGAGAGGTTGAGGGTGGAGGAAGGACGAGTTAAAAACAAACAAAATAGAACTATTGTAAAATAGACTTTCCATGAAATGTATAATGTATGTATAAGCTGGAAATACAGGCCTAAGCGTTGTTGTTCACTAGTTTGCTCCAATTGGGGGAGGGGTGGTAGGGTTGGAGGGTAATAAAGGAAATATATATATTTTTAAAGGTGTGTGTGTGTGTGTGTGTGTGTGTGTGTTATGTGGTTCGGAAGTGATGCAGACAATTCCATTGATGGAAGCTACAATCTATCTCCAATATTATATCTGATCTACCCCCCCCCGAACACAAACGATAATTTTGAAAAGATTGCCATTTCCACGATTACTTTAGAGAGGAAAAACAACCATAATAGATGTTACACCCTCCGCTATAAATGTTACACCCTCCGCTATGGATGTTACTGTCTGACGTAGACATTCAAATTGTAAAGGTTTCATGATCAAAATCTATCATAACACATTTGTTGCCATTTGGAATGTTTTTAAAATGTCAGCAGAATGCATAGTACCTTAGGATTGCATACAGTGCATTCGGAAAGTATTCAGAGCCCTTGACCTTTTCCGCATTTTCTAACAGTACAGTCTTATTCTAAAATGTATTCAATTGTTTTGTTCCCCTCATCAATCTACACACAATACCCCATAATGACATGACAATACCCCATAATGACATCACAATACCCCATAATGACATCACAATACCCCATAATGATAAAGTAAAAACTGGTTTTTAGAACATTTTGAACATTTATCTTCATTTTTTTTAACCCCGTAAATATCACATTTACATTAGTATTCAGACCATTTACTCAGTACTTTGTTTAAGCACATTTGGCAGAAATTACAGCCTTGAGTCTTGGCACACCTGTATTTGGGGAGTTTCTCACATTCTTCTATGCAGATCCTCAGGTTGGATGGGGAGTGTCGCTGCACAGCTATTTTCAGGGCTCTCCAGAGATGTTCGATCAGGTGCAAGTCCGGGCTCTAGCTGGGCCACTCAAGGACATTCATAAACTTGGCCCGAAGCCACTCCTGCGTTGTCTTGGCTGTGTGCTTAGGGTCTATGTCCTATTGGAAGGTGAACCTTCGCCCCAGTCTGAGGTACTGAGTGCTCTAGAGTAGGTTTTCATCAAGGATCTCTCTTTCCCTCGATCCTGACTAGTCTCCTTGTCCCTGCCGCTGAAAAACATCCCCACAGCTTGATGCTGCCACCACCATGCTTCACCGTAGGGATGGTGTCAGGTTACCTCCAGACGTGACGCTTGGCATTCAGGCTAAAGAGTTCAATCTTGGTTTCATCAGACCAGAGAATCTTGTTTCTCATGGTCTGAGAGTCCTCTAGGTGCCTTTTTGGCAAACTCCAAGCAGGCTGTCGTGCCTTTTTCTGAGGAGTGGCTTCTGTCTGGCCACTCTACCATAAAGGCCTGATTGGTGGAGTGCTGCAGAGATTGTTGTCCTTCTGGAAGGTTCTCCCATCTCCACAGACAGACTCTGGAGCTCTGTCAAAGTGACCATCGGGTTCTTGGTCACCTCCCTGACCAAGGCCCTTCTCCCCAGATTCCTCAGTATGGCTGGGCGGCCAGCTCTAAGAAGTGTCTTGGTGGTTCCAAACTTCTTCCAGTTAAGAATGATGGAGGCCACTGTGTTCTTGGGGACTTTCAATGCTGCAGAAATGTTTTGGCCTTGGCACAATCCTGTCTCTGAGCTGTAGGACAGACTTCCTCCATCTTTGTTAGTCGGCCTGATAGCCTTTGCTAGCTTGCTGTCCCCGGATAGCTGTCTGAATCGCCGTGTCCCCAACCAGCATCACTACTCACTGGACCCTTATGATCACTCGGCTAAGCATGCCTCTCCTCAATGTTAATATGCCTTGTCCATTGCTGTTCTGGTTAGTGTTTGTCTTATTTCACTGTAGAGCCTCTAGCCCTGCTCAATATGCCTTATCCAACCCTTTAGTTCCACCTCCCACACATGCGATGACATCACCTGGTTTAAATGTTTCTAGAGACAATATCTCTTTCAGCACCACTCAATGCCTAGGTTTACCTCTACTGTATTCACGTCCTACCATACCTTTGTCTGTACATTATGCCTTTAATCTATTTTATCGCCCCCTGAAACCTGTTATTTTTACTCTCTGTTCAGGACGTCCTAGACGACTAGTCATTATAGCCTTTAGCCATACCCTTATCCTACTCCTCCTTTGTTCCTCTGGTGATATAGAGGTTAATCCAGACCAGCTGGATGGTGTGTTTACGGACATATTCAATCAATCCTTATCCCAGTCTGCTGTTCCCACATGCTTCAAGAGGGCCACCATTGTTCCTGTTCCCAAGAAAGCTAAGGTAACTGAGCTAAATGACTATCGCCCAGTAGCACTCATTTCCGTCATCATGAAGTGCTTTGAGAGACTAGTCAAGGATCATATCACCTCCATCCTGCCAGACACCCTGGACCCACTCCAATTTGCTTACCGTCCCAATAGGTCCACAGTCGACGCAATCGCAATCACACTGCATACTGCCCTAACCCATCTGGACAAGAGGAATACCTATGTAAGAATGCTGTTCATCGACTACAGCTCAGCATTTAACACCATAGTACCCTCCAAGCTCGTCATTAAGCTTGAGACCCTGGGTCTCGACCCAACCCTGTGCAACTGGGTCCTGGACTTCCTGACGGGCCAGCCCCAGGTGGTGAGAGTAGAAAACAACATCTCTATCCCGCTGATCCTCAACACTGGGGCCCCACAAGGGTGCGTTCTCAGCCCTCTCCTGTACTCCCTGTTCACCCATGACTGCATGGCCAAGCACACCTCCAACTCAATCATCAAGTTTGCTGACGACACTACAGTGGTAGGCTTGATTACCAACAACGCCGAGACGGCCTACAGGGAGGAGGTGAGGGCCCTCAGAGTGTGGTGTCAGGAAAATAATCTCTCACTCAACGTCAACAAAACTAAGGAGACGATCGTGGACTTCAGGAAACAGCAGAGAGAGCACCCCCCTATCCACATCGACGGGACAGTAGTGGAGAAGGTGGAAAGTTTTAAGTTCCTCGGCGTACACATCACGGACAAACTGAAATGGTCCACCCACACAGACAGCGTGGTGAAGAAGGCGCAACAGCGCCTCTTCAACCTCAGGAGGCTGAAGAAATTCGGCTTGTCACCAAAAACAACTCACAAACTTCTACAGATGCACAATCGAGAGCATCCTGTCGGGCTGTATCACCGCCTGGTACGGCAACTGCTCCGCCCACAACCGTAAGGCTCTCCAGAGGGTAGTGAGGACTGCACAACGCATCACCGGGGGTAAACTACCTGCCCTCCAGGACACCTACACCACCCGATGTCACAGGAAAGCCAAAAAGATCATCAAGGACAACAACCACCCGAGCCACTGCCTGTTCACCCCGCTATCATCCAGAAGGCGAGGTCAGTACAGGAGCATCAAAGCTGGGACCGAGAGAATGAAAAACAGCTTCTAACATACTGACTTAAATCACTTTAAATAATAGGAATTGGATGTAACAAATGTATCACTAGCCACTTTAAACAATTTTGTATATAATGTTTACATATCCGACATTACTCATATCAAATGTATACACTGCACTCTATACCGAATCTTGCCTATGCCGTTCGGCCATCGACTCAAATCTCTGGCCACTTTAATAATTAAAAATTGGATGAAATAAATGTATCACTAGCCACTTTTTAAACGATGCCATTTATATAATGTTTACATATCCTACATTACTCATCTCATATGTATATACTGTACTCTATACCATCTACTGCATCTTGCCTATGCCTTTCGGCCATCTCTCATCCATATATTTATATGTACATACTTGTATTCATTCCTTTACTCTTGTGTGTGTATAAGGTAGTTGTTGTGAATTTGTTAGATTACTTGTTAGATACTACTGCATGGTCGGAACTAGAAGCACAAGCATTTCGCTACACTCGCATTAACATCTGCTAACCATGTGTATGTGACAAATAAAATTTGATTTGATTTGAAAACATCCTGTGGCGTTCTGCATTAGCATCGAACAGCCCCCGTGATATGCAACTTTTCAGGGAAGTCAGGAACCAATATACACTGGCAGTTAGGAAAGCCAAGGCTAGCTTTTTCAAGCAGAAATTTGCTTCCTGTTATACAAACTCAAAAAAGTTCTGGGACACTAAAGTCCATGGAGAATAAGAGCACCTCCTCCCAGCTGCCCACTGCACTGAGGATAGGAAACACTGTCACCACCGATAAATCCACAATAATTGAGAATTTCAATAAGCATTTTCTCTCGGCTGGCCATGCTTTCCACCTGGCTACGCCTACCCCGGTCAACAGCCCTGCACCCCCCTCAGCAACTAGCCCGAGCCTCCCCATTTCTCCTTCTCCCAAATACAGTTAGCTGATGTTCTGAAAGAGCTACAAATTCTGGACCCCTACAAATCAGCTGGGCTAGACAATCTGGACCCTTTCTTTCTAAAATTATCTGCCGAAATTGTTGCAACCCCTATTACTAGCCTGTTCAACCTTTCTTTCGTGTCATCTGAGATTCCCAAAGACTGGAAAGCTGCTGCGGTCATCCCCCTCTTCAAAGGTGGAGACACTCTTGACCCAAACTGCTACAGACCAATATCTATCCTACCCTGCCTTTCTAAGGTCTTTGAAAGCCAAGTTAACAAACAGATTCCCGACATTTCGAATCCCACCGTACCTTCTCCGCTATGCAATCTGGTTTCAGAGCTGGGCATGGGTGCACCTCAGCCACGCTCAAGGTCCTAAACGACATCATAACCGCCATCGATAAGAGACATTACTGTGCAGCCGTTTTTATTGATCTGGCCAAGGCTTTCGACTCTGTCAATCACCACATCCTTATCGACAGACTCGACAGCCTTGGTTTCTCAAATGATTGCCTCGCATGGTTCACCAACTACTTCTCCGATAGAGTTCAGTGTGTCAAATCGAAGGGCCTGTTGTCCGGGCCTCTGGCGGTCTCTATGGGGGTGCCACAGGGTTCAATTCTTGGGCCGACTCTCTTCTTTGTATACATCAATGATGTCGCTCTTACTGCTGGTGAGTCTCTGATCGACCTTTACGCAGACGACACCATTTTGTATACTTCTGGCCCTTCTTTGGACACTGTGTTAACTACCCTCCAGACGAGCTTCAAGGCCATACAA
Source organism: Brachymystax lenok tsinlingensis (assembly GCA_030435695.1). Lineage (NCBI taxonomy): Eukaryota > Metazoa > Chordata > Actinopteri > Salmoniformes > Salmonidae > Brachymystax > Brachymystax lenok. Next base: position 12,121,266 of record CM059815.1, on the reverse strand, counting down.
CTCTCCTTCCGTGGCCTCCAACTGCTCTTAAACGCAAGTAAAACTAAATGCATTCTCTTCAACCGATCGCTGCCTGCACCCGCCCGCCCGTCCAGCATCACTACTCTGGACGGTTCTGTTTTAGATTATGTGGACAACTACAAATACCTAGGTGTCGGGTTAGACTGTGAACTCGCCTTCCAGACTCACATCAAACATCTCCAAAGAAAATTAAACCTAGAATTGGCTTCCTATTTCGCAACAAAGCATCGTTCACTCATGCTGCCAAACATACCCTCGTAAAACTGACCATCCTACCGATCCTTGACTTCGGTGATGTCTTTTACAAAATAGCCTCCAATACTATACTCAACAAATTGGATGCAGTCTATCACAGTGCCATCCGTTTTGTCACCAAAGCCCCATATACCACCCACCACTGCGACCTGTATGCTCTCGTTGGCTGGCCCTCGCTTTACACTCGTCACCATACCCACTGGCTCCAGGTCATCTACAAATCCCTGCTAGGTAAAGCCCCGCCTTATCTCAGCTCGCTGGTCACCATAGCAGCACGCACCCGTAGCATGCGCTCCAGCAGGTATATCTCACTGGTCACCCCCAAAGCCAATTCCTCCTTTGGCCGACTTTCCTTCCAGTTCTCTGCTGCCAATGACTGGAATGAACTACAAAAATCTCTGAAACTGGAGACACTTATCTCCCTCACCAGCTTTAAGCACCCGTTTTCAGAGCAGCTCACAGACCCCTGCACCTGTATATAGCCCATCTGTAAATAGCCCAACCAACTACCTCATCCCCTACCATATTTATTTATCTTGTTCCCTTGCACCCCAGTTTTTCTACATTGCACATTCATCTACTGCACATCTACCATTCCAGTGTTTATATGCTATATTGTAATTACTTTGCCACCATGGCCTATTTATTGCCTTACCTTCCTTATCTTCCTCGTTTGCACTCTTTGTATATAGATTTGTTTTTCTACTGTATTATTGACTGTATGTTTGTTTTACTCCCTGTGTAACTCTGTGTTGTTGTATGTGTCGAACTGCTTTGCTTTATCTTGGCCAGGTTGCAGTTGTAAATGAGAACTTGTTCTCAACTTGCCTACCTGGTTAAATAAAGGTGAAATAAATAAAAAAAAAAATAGGACAATTCCTTATAAAAACCAGTTTTTGCTTTGTCGTTATGGGATATTGTGTGTATTTAATCAATTTTAGAATAAGGCTGTAACGTAACAAAATGTGGAAAAAGTAAAGGTGTCTGAATACTTAACGAATGCACTGTAATTATGGGCGGCCACCTGGTGAGAGTGACATAGCACTAATTGGGCCTCAACCCCATCGAACACCTTTGGGATGAAATGGAATGCTGACTAGAAGCCAGGCCTAATCGCCCAATGTCAGTGCCCGACCTCACTAATGCTCTTGTGGCTGAATGGAAGCAAGTCCCCACAGCAATGTTCCAATATCTAGTGGAAAGCCTTCCCAGAAGAGTGGAGTCTGTAATAGCAGCAAAGGGGGGACCAACTCCATATTAATGCAGATGATTTTGGAATGAGATGTTCGACTAGCAGGTGTCCATATACTTTTGGTAATGTGGTGTATCTGCAATGTTGTAGACGATAACCATCTGATAGTGTTTGTTAAGCTGCATTTGAAGTGGCATGTGATCGTACCCACTGCTTGGTAAACAAAGATGTTTCTGATGTCAAACTGCACACGCAACTTTTCATGACACGGCCGGGGAACGGGTCTGTAGGGATGAGTAGAGAAGCTGAGACCTGTGCTCATTGTGTGGGGTCTTCCCCTTTTGACTCTATCAGGTCATGTATTGTATAGAGATGTCCTGACACCTTGTCCTTTCCCTCTCCCACAGAGCCATCAGTCTTCTGGGGAAGACATGGAGATCTCGGACGAGGACGACATGCCAGGCACGCCCACGCACAGTGGAGACTGTGCCAAAGGCATCGTGGTCCATTCTGCTGTGTCCCCCATGCAGTCTATGCCCCTCCCACCTCCAGGCTTCCATCCTCTACCCCCTCAAGCGGGTTTCGGTCTTCCACACCACCTCTCTGCTGTCCCGGGCCCACACCTGGCACCTGTAGTGCCCCACCCCATGCTGCCTCACCTCTACCCCCATGGCATGGTGCCCATGATGCAGATGGAGATGATGAGCTGCCTGCCTCAATGGGGCAGCGTTCACATGTCCTTCCAGATGCAGACCCAAATGCTGAGTCGCATGGCCCAGACCCGGGGGCCCTACCCCTACCCACACTTCATGAACACAGGAGGGACGGCTTCAGCTGGGTCAGCAGCCTTGCAGTTTGGGGGGTCCCTACCCACCCTTGTCCATGAGTGGCACCCCAGCTGCCAGTGCAGGGGGCCACGGGCAGCAACCCTGGCCCCATCCTAGCATGCCCAAGTTCAACCCTGCCGTTCCTCCACCGGGCTACGAGGCTAAGAAGGAGGATCCTCACAAGGCCACCGTGGAAGGGGTGCTGCTGGTCATCGTCAAGGAGCTGAAGGCCATCATGAAGAGGGACCTCAATCGTAAGATGGTGGAGGTGGTAGCCTTTAGGGCCTTTGACGAGTGGTGGGATAAAAAAGAACACTCAGCCAAGGTGAGTCATACTTCACATCCAGCTCGTAGTATCACTTCAGTCTCATGTGAACAGTCAATTCTGAAAATATGTGGATTATTATAATATTTTTTTAACAAAGCACCGGCCTGTCAATGTTGGTTTAGCTCAAATATATATCCGTCAGTCTTTTTGTGGCCATTGTTGCTTGGATACAAAATTAATGTTTTTGAGGAAAACCTCATTTAGAACTCCTGGAATGTTTTGTATCAGAAAAGCTCATCTAACCTCATATTTTTGCGAAGTCGAGGTTATGAGCGAGAATTTATTTGAATGTGTTGAAATTATGGACTCTATTGACAACAAGGTTTAGAATGAGAGAATTTGGTTAGTTGAATGAGCTTGGTTAATTGAAATGGGTGAAATCGTTGAGTACAAAGGACATTGCTGTGTGAACTGGCTAGGTTGTTGTACTTTGCTATTTCACAAACTCTAGCTACCATTTAATTGTAATGACATGACTATTCAAGCCAGGTATTCTGCGTTAACTAGCCGGATAGCAAACAGGCTTTCATATGAGTATCATGTTGTTCGTCCCCCAGGCGTCCCTGACCCCGGTGAAGGCTGGCGAGGAGGAGAAGGAGAAGCCCAAGCCCAAAGAGACCATGGGCTCCAGTCTACTGGAGAACTGGAACAAGGGAGAGGGCCTAGGCTATGAGGGTATGGGCCTGGGCATCGGCCTCCGAGGAGCCATCCGCCTGCCCTCCTTCAAGGTACCACCAGCCACTTTTAGGATTGACTAAGAATGTGTCTAAAGGGCTCTGGTGCTTTGTAAAATAGTTCTACAATTGTATGTTTGCCAAAGTGTATTTGTCAGAGATGATTAATGTGTGTGTGTTCAGGTGAAGAGGAAGGACCCTCCCGATGCTACCTCCACCGGGGACACTAAGCGAGCGCGACCCTCCACGCCTGTGGACGATGAGCTGGAGGACATAGCAGAGCTTCCAGAAGACGGGTCCAGGATGGACGAGGACAGCGCGGCATTACGGAGGCGACATGCGCGGCCGCTGGAGCTGGACAGCGAGGGAGAGGAGGAAGTAGAGACTTCTGGGAAAGAGGAGTCTCTGTCCGATAGGGAGGAGGAGCCTGACGAGACAGAGGCCTCTGAGAGGTTGTCATCGGGCAAGGTGAGCTGTCAATCAAATGACCCCATGTCCTAGAATGGGCGATGAACTGTTGACCATCACAACCTTCAACAGGTGCTTCAGCTCATTGGGACAGGGCAACATGGGCTATCATACTGTAGACCAATGTTTTTAATAATAGCTTTTAACCTCTGTGATTGGATCTTGCAGGAGAGTGGAGAGGATGAGGACGAAGATGAGGCGGCCTCATCCAGTGATGGTGAATCATCGGAGTCGTCGGATGAGGGTAAATCCACGCTTATGTAAATGACCATAGTTATTTGGTACTGTGTGTAAACTCTGCCTCTGTAACTTGTCCTATTCTCTCTCCTCTCTCCCTCAGACGTTGCCAGTTCAGCATCCTCTAAAGTTGTCTCTGACTCCTCTGCGAGTGGGGACTCCTCTGACTATGAATCCAGTTCAGAGGAGGAGGCAGAGGAAGAGGAGGAGGAGGAGGAGGAGGCGGCGGCGGTAGACGTGGAGAGTCTACCGGATAAAGACGAGGACCGGGTTCGGACATCTTCTTCCTCATCCTCCTCTTCGTCTTCCTCATCTGAGGAGGAGGTGGAGGCCAAGGCGCCCAGCACGCCCTTAGGTCCTCCCCCAGAGGACGAGCACTCCGAGCTGGCAGGTTTAGAGGAGGACCAGAGACCTAGGGATGGGCTGAAGCTCAAGCCCAACCACAGATCCCTCAGCGAGGTGGAGGGAGCAGCGGAGCCTGGCCAGACCAGCCTGGAGGACCTCAGGCCCCCTTCACCCAAAGGAGTCCCAGGTCTTAACCCTGTCCTGTTACCTAACCACACATGTTTCAAATGTTACACTCTGCATATTGCTTTTAACTGACAGATTGTCATGACATGTTGGTTGTCTTTCAGCTGAGGAGCCGGACCTTGACCTGGAAGTCGCCATCCCTGTATTGAAGACGGAGCTCCAGGACGATGTTACTAACCTGCGGCCGCCCACCCCGACAGGCTCCCTGGCTGACAGCGACCAGGACCCTCGAGCCAAGGCCCACACAGAGGACAAGGATCTGCCCTGTACGCCAGGTAGAGGGGCTTCCACATCCCTGGAGCCCGACACAGCCCTCCTTAGACCCCTAGTAGTCCCACCTATGCACCTCCCCTTCCCCCCTTCCCCAGCCATGGGAGGCCACTCCCTCCTGCCACCGCCTCCCGGCCCCATGCCGGACCTCCCCCTCTCCTTTAGGGCCAGGCTGTCCACAGACGAGGATGTGCCCCGCACCCCTGGCAGGGACCTGATGGACCGGGCAAGGGGCCTGGGCAAATCCCAGAACAGCACAGAGAACATGCCCGTCACGCCTGGCAGTGATGCTCCTCTGACTGGCAGCAGCCTGGTCAGCTTCGGCTCCCCCCACATATCCGGCAGCCCCTTCTCCTACCCTGCCCAGTCCCCCGTCCTGAGTGCAGGTATCCCCCGAACCCCCGGCAGAGATCTGACCTTTACCCCTGTCTTCCCAGACTCCACAGCCCTGGCTGCTGGCCTTCCCATCCACCGGAAAGCCTCTTCAGAAAGCCCGCTGTTCAAGGAGCCTCCACTCAGCACCTTGGCCAACCAGACCTTGCCCCCCGGCTCCCTCCAGGGACAGGCCTTAACCAGCGTGCCAAAACACCTGCCTGCCGTCCCGGCCTTAGACCTCCCAGTGCCCCCGGACGCAACCCCGCCTAAGAGGAAGCCTGGGCGACCCAAGAGTAAAAAGGCTGCAGCACTGGCAGCTCTGGCAGCACTGACTTCTCCTAAGACTGAGTCTATGGAACTCTCGGTGACTCCCACCTCCATGCCCCCCTCGTTGTCTCACGATGCCCAGCTCAGAGAACTCTCTGCAGACACGGCTGCTGCAGCCACTCTTCCTGACATCCCCAGCTGCGCTGGGCTAGACTCCTCCACAGTGGGCCTGGACTTCCGGGAAGGGGAGTCGGAGCCGCATACGGCTCGGCCCCATGACGACCGGTTCCTCCCCTATGAAGAAGAGGAGGGTGTGCAGAAGCCTGCCCGTAAGGTGCGGCGAGGGTGGGAAGAGCTGCTGCTGGCTAGCCACTCCCCCGCGACCACGCCGCCGCGACCCTACTACGTTCCACGCTCTGAGTTTGAGGAGATGACCATCCTGTACGACATCTGGAACGACGGCATCGATGAGGAGGACATCCGGCACCTGCAGGTCACCTACGACAAGATGCTGCAGCAGGACAACGGCAACGACTGGCTCAACGACACGCTGTGGGTCCAGCACCCTCATATCCTTTACTACTGCCCATTGATAATATTACTGCCAATGTATTGCTAGTACATTCATATTTGCCTTTAGCTGTATAGCAATGATAGGGCCCTTTTAGTATTACTTAGTTGTACATTTAGAAATGCTTGGTCATGGTTCTACCAACCCAAGGTTTAGCCTTCTCCAAAACCTTTTGGAATGATTTCCCTTGACTCCCCTGTACCTACCAACATCCCGGCGGTGAAGAGGAAGAGGAGGGACGATGGCATGAGGGATCACATGACTGGTTGTGCCCGTAGCGAAGGCTACTACAAGATCGACAAGAAGGACAAGATCAAATACCTCAACAGCAACAAGCACCTGCTGGAAGAGGGGCCCATAGACATGCAGGTGGGTTTAGCAGAGATTGGGCTGATGGGCTTGAGTTCACATCAGCAAGGGTTTCTGTTCAGCTTTGCGTTTGTGTGTCTCGACGCGTCCGTTTGCTTAAAGTGGAGTAGGAGCTCATTGTGTTTTCTTCCTTAATCTCCTTCTCTCCTTTCCTTCATCTCTCTCTGCAGGGCAAGAGTATTCCTGCACAGCCCCTAGTCTCCACCAGAGCTGGCTCTGAGCGTCGGTCTGAACAGCGCCGCCTGCTGTCCTCTTTCAGCTGTGACAGCGACCTGCTCAAGTTCAACCAGCTGAAGGTACCAAAGGCCAAACACAGCCCACACACAGCCACTGTTATTTTACTCTGTTAATGTGTCAATGCAATACTGTCACTGCAATTTGTCATATTTTTTTTTTTTACTCTTTCCAAAGTTCCGTAAGAAGAAGATTCGGTTCTGTAAGTCGCATATCCACGACTGGGGTTTGTTTGCTATGGAGCCAATTGCTGCTGACGAGATGGTGATTGAGTACGTGGGTCAGAACATCAGACAGGTGAGTAGAACACAACTGTCTTCTCAGTCTGAGGGAGGTTATGCGCAGACGGGAAGCATTCTAGAGGTTATCCAACAACACTTTGTGCCGGCTGCAAATCGTCATGTCCTACAGGTGTGTTAAGCAGGCTGAGTGTAAACCTATCCAATCCTGTGACCAGGTGATTGCCGACATGAGGGAGAAGCGCTACGAGGACGAGGGCATCGGGAGCAGCTACATGTTCCGTGTGGACCATGACACCATCATAGACGCCACCAAGTGTGGCAACTTCGCCCGCTTCATCAACCACAGCTGCAACGTAAGTGTCTCCTCTCCATCAAAACAGTATCTAGTCAATGTCAAGTCATTGACCCAATAGGCTAGCAAACACATTGATGCTAACACCCCTGTTTTGTTCATCTTCTCAGCCCAACTGCTACGCTAAGGTGATCACAGTGGAGTCCCAAAAGAAGATCGTCATCTACTCCCGACAACCCATCAATGTCAACGAGGAGATCACCTATGACTACAAGTTCCCCATCGAGGATGAGAAGATCCCCTGCTTGTGTGGGGCGGAGAACTGTAGGGGAACGTTGAACTAACGGTAGTCCCTGGCCAAGGGGCAACTCCCGGAAAACAACAAGCACTGTCCCAACCAACGTTGTCCCCCATTCCCTGGACACACAGAGACACCATGCTAAAAACACAAGGACAAAAGAGGAGGGGTGAAAGAACCAGGAGATGGTAAAACAACCCATCATCTGGATACAGCGCAGCTACCTGTCTGGGACTCTTTTTATACATGCAGATATTTACTCAAGATTGTTTACGATTCCAGGTGCTCTTTAAAATGGACATAAACATGGGTTTTCTACTACTCTGCCAGTGACCCTTGATTTTCCACAATGCTGTGTACCATCTGGCTTCCTGGTGCAGCACTCTTAATTGTTTGTGTTCCATTCAGCATGGTTCCCCCCCAGGTCTGGTCTTGGCTTGTACAGTTTTACCTACACCAACTTTTCTCATAGGCTTTATGGAGACCACATGGAACGTAGCTCCCCATTTTCTATATACACACACACACACACACACACACACACACACACACACACACACACACACACACACACACACACACACACACACACTTCTAGCTCTAGCTGCTCATTAATACTGTTGACACGCACAATGAAAACACTTGGCCGTGGCAGGGACACCGCTTCCCCCACGGGAGATGACACTATTCTCACAGACAGGAAGTAGGTTTGGGGTCTTGAGAACTGGGTTTGCTACCCAAGGAGAAGCCTGCAGGGATGCCTCCCTTTGCTTAACCCGCCTTTGTTTTTATAGTAAATGCAGAAAGCTGATGTAATTGAAGCTACAGAATGGGTCATTGTGTCATCAGTTCACGAACATGTGGATATCATTGGAGTGCAGATTAATCCACACCTGCTCATTCCAGCAAAGAATATAGAGTATGCTGCTGTCTGTTACTTTATTTAAACATGAAGGAATATGTTTTCAGAGATTTATAAAATGTTATTCCAAAGGTTTTGCCATCCTTTGTTGTCATTCAGAAATGACCCTTCGTACCGTCTTGTCTTCCCCCAAAAACACTATTGTATTTTGTGTGCAATAAGTGAATGTACTGCCCTCTGTAGGCCATAAGATAGAAATAGGGAATGGGATAATAATGATGGGTTCCTTAGAAAGTTAACAATTGAACCTTTACACCATAGTGTAGTATAGTGTTTCCAAAAGCAACCATAGGCACATAATTCCTTCCATAGCCAACTGTATCACTGCACAGTGAGACTGCTGATGCAGATTGTATTGAAATGTTTTGGCTTCATGATGCCTTCTCACCTCATCCATCCATGTCAATCTGCTTGCTGAGGTTACCACGTTATATAAGTCATTCACCATTTAAAAGACTGTTCTAAGGAAGGGTTCAGATCAGTACAGCTGATGAGTGAATAGCAATTTGAACTAGTATTATTGGGTTAGGCTTTTCGTCATGCTTACATTTCTTCCTAAAGCTTAACCAATGCTGTCTGGAAGCCATACAGATGTCCATTGCATTTCCAGTGTTAAATCTTGAGGAAAGCATTTATTCAATGCTCTATAAAGTTATAGTAAAATTATAGTAAATATAGGTGAAAGCTAGGTAAATGTAATTCCAAAGTTCTCACGACTGCAGTTAAGAGGAACATTTTACGTTTATAATTACCTTGACAAAAGCCTTGGAATGGGGGGTGTGGCTAGAAAAGAAGGCAGTTTATGAACTGAAGTTAAATCACAAGTGCCACGCTTCTGGGGTTTCCATGACTACAGGGCAAACGTGTTTCTGAAATCTGCCGCTTGCAACTGTGTTAATGCGCATGCACAATTATGAAATGCTGTCTACTTTCGCCTGTGTGAATGTGTTTGTATTGTGTGACATGAATGTGTGTAGTGTACGTGACGTTGTTTTACTTGACTGGCTGGTGGTGTGTTGGTGATGACTGGTTTAGGTGTTCTCACCCCATGGTGCTTCTTTGTAACATGTCAGGTCCCTCACCGTACAAGTTAGTTCAGTATTCTACTCGGCACACAGAAGTGTTAGAACAACCCAACAGACCTTGCACTCTCACCACCACACTAAGAACCCCAAGCTTCAATCTTCTGTTTGTGTATGTTTGTCACGTGGGTATTGTCTCTTGTCATTCAGTTTCATGAATCATTGCTGTTTGTGAATGCACTGGAGGCTTGCACTTCTGCTTACGCCCTCCTAGCCAATCAGAAGTCTGACAACCAAGTAATTCATTGCTTCTCATTCAGTTGGATAGCTCATAGTATTTTTTTTGTTCGTTTTTTTAACAACCGTGATGTTTATATTGTACAGGATCACTTGTATAGAAAATACCTGAAGCTTTTTTTTATTTTATTTTATCGTCATGGGGAATACATAAAATGATGCATCTTTTTTATTTTTTAACAAAAAAGATTGAGTATTTGAAGTGGTCTTTTCAGGGATCAGTAAAAAAAAAATAAGGAATCTTTAAAAAACGTGTTTAATTGTTTTATTTAAAGCAAAGGTGCATCTTGTACAGAAAAAAAATCTCCACTTCCCTTTGAAAGATTGTTTCTTGTAGAAACGTCTTCATTTTTTCTGCCCATTTCCTTTGTAATCTTAAAATGAATAAATACTTTAACTGTGAATATATATATTTTTGTTCCAGGGGATTTGCTACAGAAATACAGCTGAGAGATCTGTGTCAGACAGAGCTGGTGAAGCTGGTAGCAGTATTTTCAGCTTGTGTCAAGCTTTATTTAGTATTTTCTGTTGTAAATTCTATGAACTTGTTTGCAGTGTGGAGAAAGGAAAAAAACATGGTGAAGAAATGACATGGGAATGGGGTGGAATCATCAGCCTGTTTCTCATGTCTATTTATTACACAACAAATGTATGAAAAATAAAATCATAGAAAATAAAGGCATTTTTTTTTTCAAATGATTGAGTTAATTGAATGAATACATTAAATTTCAGTGTTCAGACAGAGCAATTACTGGATGATCGTTTTATGTACAGTAAACCATTAGTATCAACTGACACAGGACGTTGGATAAATAACATTTCCTTCATGTTGGAAACCTCAATGGAGAATGCCTGCATACCTTCACCCATAATAAGCACCATGAATAAACCAACATTCAGAAATGGAGAGACCTTCTGATAAAACAATGCCCTACTGTCTGTCAGGGCTGTGTAGGCTTCATTTTGGTTCAGGACCAAATCATGTGATTTCTCCCCCAATCCAGTGAGGCAGTGTCAAGTCTAGGGATCCTATGGACTCCAACAGTATTAAATCAGTAATTGTATATCAATAGCATCAATCAATGAACAGGTATGGTCAGTAAAGAAATATAATAAAACTACATATGATTGAGGCCCCCCATGACGCCAGTGATCTCATTCTCACCCAGCCAAGTTCTGATAGTCACACTCAACCATCCGGACTGACGGAGACAGAGTGGCCTCTGTGTGTCTGCCCTCTGCCACCCCAAGTCAGTGACAGGAGGTGGATGGTGTGACCAGCAGTAAGGGTACAATACAGTCAGCATGGATACACAGGTCAGGCTGTCAGGCTTCCCGGGATCACCATTCTCTTTATCGTTTTGGATTTGGTCAACCGCCAGAACTGGACAAAGTGTGAGATGTTGTAATGCCACTACTTTATCAATCCACATCTCACTCATACAACCCCCCAGTATAAGTATGTCACATCAGTCACTCTGAGTGAGTCACCCCTGGTAGTTGCAGAGCAGTGGTGTGACGTGGGGAAGTTCTCCTGATGACAATTTCAAGTGGATCAAATTCATGTAAAATAAAGGGAGAGAGGGCAGGCAGGGAAATAATACCTCTGCTACTTGCCCCTTGCAGTTGCTGAGGGAATATACAGCAATGTCATGTGGCCACCAGGGGGAATGTAAACTTAGTGAGTTCAAATTCAATTATTTGTTTAATTACCATTAATATAGTAGGTCAGGTAGTGATTGAATGCAGTACAATCAGAGATGCATACACGGTAGCACTGATGAATGGCATTTTAGTACTGTTACCAGTACTAGATTTAGTCTACACAATGTTATGAATTGAACTGTTAAACATGTAATGGAACATTAAACCATTTCTAACTGAATGCAATGACAGTAATATGATGAAAACATACAGTGGTCAATCACAGTAAACAGTACTCTTATTTTTCACAGTATTTTATGTATCCTCTGTAAAAAAAAAGAAAAGAAAAAGATCAATGGTATTGGCAACTTCAGTGTTTCTCTGCCTTGATGTCCCTCAAGTAGAGAGAGTGTAAAGCTAGCATCAACAAAACAGCCTTGAGCAAAGAGCTAGAGCCCATAGATGAGCCCAACAGTTAAAGTCAGTTGAAGGAGAAGTATTGAGAGTGCTGGGCTATAGAGGTGATTGGCCGTCGCTGTAAGCAGCTTGGCATCTTTGGAGGCGTAGACGCTGCGACTGAAGGTGGGATGGATGTGTCGGAAGTTATCATGGAGATGTGCTTCAAATTCTTCATCCTCCTCTGTGGAGAAAATCCCAGTGACAAACTGTTCAAACTAGGGAAGAAAAAACACGTTTACAGGGTGGTTATTTACAAACTGTGACTTAATTAAGCATGATCATTCATTAGATCATTCATGGTATTGTTTTCCATCACCAGTAACAATCCTAGTATAGCTGTTCGCCCAGGGTTGTTCCATGGTGACAGTATCCTGGTGGAACCCAGCGATCAGGCTGGTTCTACCAGGCTATGGTGAAAGCACTTGAACATGAAAATAGATGAAGGACTTTTTCGCTAGCACAGACTGAAATATGTCCCGGGATTCATCCGATGGCATGGAGGAGTTTACCACATCAGTCACCGGCTTCATTAATAAATGCATCAACAACGTCGCCCCCATAGTGACCGTACGTACATATCCCAAACAGAAGCCATGGATGACAGGCAACATCCGCACTGAGCTAAAGGCTAGAGCTGACGCTTTCAAGGAGCGGGACACTAATCCGAACGCTTATAAGAAATCCTGCTACGCCCTCAGACGAACCATCAAACAGGCAAAACGTCAATACAGGACCAATATCTAATCATACTACATTGGCTATGACATTCGTCAAATGTGGCAGGGCTTGCAAGCTATCACCTAATACAAAGGGAAACCCAGCCGCGAGCTGTCCAGTGACGCAAGCCTACCAGACGAGCTAAGTACCTTCTATGCACTTCAAGGCTAGCAACACTGTACTATGCATGAGAGCACCAGCAGTTCCGGACGACTGATCACGCCCTCCGTAGCCGATGTGAGTAAGACCTTTGAACAGGTTAATATTCACAAGGCTGCAGGGCCAGACGGATTATCAGGACGTGTACTGATAATCAAGAGTGTGCGCTGATCAACTGGTAAGTGTCTTCACTGACATTTTCAACCTCTCCCTGACCCAGTCTGTAATACCTAAATGTTTCAAGCAGACCATCATATTTCCTGTGTCCAAGAATACCAAGGAAATGACTATCGCCCCATAGCACTACCATCTGTAGCCATGAATTGCTTTGAAAGGCTGGTCATGGCTCACATCAACACCATCATCCAAGACACCCTGGACCCACTCCAATTTGCATATCGTCCCAAAAGATCCACAGATGACGCAATCTCTGTTGCACTTCACACTGCCCTTTCCCACCTTCACAAAAAGAACACCTACGTGGGAATGCTGTTCATTGACTACATACAGGACAGCTCTGCGTTCAACACCATTGTGCCCTCCAAGTTCATCACTAAGCTGACCCTAGGATTAAACACCTTCCTCTGCAACTGGATCCTGGACTTCCTGACGGGCCGCACCCAGGTGGTGAGGGTAGGCAACAACAAATCCGCCCATTGACCCTCAACACGGGGGCCCCTCAGGGGTGCGTGCTCAGTCCCCTCCTGTACTCTCTGTTCACCCATGACTGCGTAGACGCACACGACTCCAACACCATCATTACATTTGCAGATGACACAACGGTGGTAGGCCTGATCACCGACAACGATGAGACAGCCTACAGGGAGGAGGTCATAGAACTGGAAGTGTAGTGCAAGAACAGCAACCTCTCCCTCAACGTCACCAAGACAAAGGAGCTGATCGTGGACTACAGGAAACGGAGGGCCGAGCACGCCCCCATCCACATCGACGGGGCTGTTGTGGAGCAGGTCGAGAGCTTTATGTTCCTCGGTATCCACATCACTAAGAAACTATCATGGCCCACAAATATCAGCGCAGTTGTGAAGAGGGAACGACAATGCCTCTTCCTGCTCAGGAGGCTGAAAAGATTCACCGCTTTGTATGGCAATCGCTTGGCATCCGACCGCATATCGCTACAGAGGGTAGTGCGTACGGCCCAGTACATCACCGGGGCCGAGCTCCCTGCCATCCAGGACCTATATACCAGGCAGTGTCAGAGGAAGTCCCTATAAATTGTCAAAGACTCCAGGCACCCAAGTCATAGACTGTTCTCTCTGCTACCGCACGACAAGTCTGTAACCAACAGGACCCTGAACAGCTTCTACCCCCCAAGCTATAAGACTGCTAAATAGTTTGTTAAATAGCTAACCAATAACTCCCTGGAATATCTGCATTGACCCTTTTTAACTCATCACATACGCTGCTGTTACTGTTTATTATTCATCCCGTTGCCTAGTCACTTTATCCCTACCTACAGTATATGTACATATCTACCTCAATTACCTCGTACCCCTGAACATCGATGCGGTACTGGTACCCCATGTATATAGCCAAGTTATCATTACTCATTGTGTATTTATTCCTTGTGTTATTAATATTATATTTTTCTACTATTTCTCTTTTGTTTTTCATCTGCATTGTTACGGGCCCAAGCATTTCACTGTTGTTCACAAAGCATGTAATAAATACAATTTGATTTGATTTGAGATTAAACCCATTCCATGAGTGTCCTTCCTTTCAGTAGTGCTTGCTTACCTGTGACCATGAGATATAGGTGGGGACTTCATACATGGTCCATATAACGGCTTGAGAACAAGGTGGAGTGGTGAGGCTACCATGGTAGCGGTAGTACTGGGACAAATGGCTCTCAGGCAGAAGGCCGATCAATGGGAAAGGCTTGACTTTAGCCGTTTGACCTAGAGGAGAGGGAGAAAGACCTTTATTAAACATGTATTAAACCATACATGAGACTGAAGCATGTTCACAGTCACCACACTATATCTATACTGAACCAAAAATATAAACGCAACATTCAAAAATGTCAACGATTTTACTGAGTTACAGTTCATTAAAGGAAATCAGTCATTAGGCCCTAGTCTATGGATTTCACATGACTGGGCAGGGGCGCAGGCCCACCCTCTTGGGAGCCAGGCCTACCAACTGGGGAGCCAGGCCCAGCAAATCAGAATGAGTTTTCCCCACAAAAGGGCTTCATTACAGACCGAAATACTCCTCAGTTTCATCAGCTGTCCGGTTGGCTGGACTCAGACGATCCCGCAGGGGAAGAAGCCGGATGAGGAGGTCTTGGGCTGGCGTGGTTACCCATCTCTGCAGTTGTGAGGCCAGTTGGTCGTACTCCAAAATTCTCTAAAACAACGTTGGTGGCTTATGGTAGAGAAATGAACATTAAATTATCTGACAATAGCTCTGGTGGATATTCCTGCTGTCAGCATACCAATGGCACGCTCCCTCAAAACTTGTGACATCTGTGGTATTGCATTGTGTGACAAAACTGCACATTTTAGAGTGACCTTTTATTGTCCCCAGCACAACATGCACCTGTGTAATGATCATGCTGTTTAATCAGCTTCTTGATATGCCAAAACGCTGTCAGGTGTATGGATTATCTTGGCAAAAGAGAAATGCTCACTAACAGGGATGTCAACAAATTTGTGCATGAAATTTCTGGGATCTTTTATTTCAGCTAATGAAACATGGGACCAACACTTTACATGTTGCGTTTATATTTTTGTTCAGTATACATTAGAGTACTTATGTTTCTACAGACCTTTGAAGGCAATGGAGGGAAGTAGTCGTGATATGCGTCCAAAGTGTACATTTTCAATGTAATAAAGCTGCAAGAAGTTAGAGGTTTAGAATATATGACTTCATCATGACAAAATAAACTGATATTTTATAAATATGCTCTAAAATGAACTACAAAAAGCATTTAACTATAGTTTACATCAATAAAGAACGCAAGAACTGCAAGGCCAGTTGGGTCATCCAAGGCAGATGTCAAATTGGGGTGACTCGACTTCATGTTGACTATGTGCATCTGCAAAAGAAAATGCACTGTCAATTAAATAAATAGCAGCAGTCAGTTCCTGCATCCTGGTTTTATATTTTGTTCGACAAAGATATCCACCCTTCAGTGTAAAGTTGACTGGATGTAGAGAGGACCATCACCCACACTTACCTCCATTGGATACCTGTGCCTGTCCACAGTGTGCTCTGAGCCGTTGGTGTTGAGGCTTCCCCAGTGAAAGTGGAGCTGGATGGTGTGGTACGTCCCTGGAAGACCTCCACCACTCACAGACATCCCATTCCCAACCTCCAACACAACTGCATACAAACACACAGTCCACTTATAAACGTCTTCACAAAATACACAACCCATTCACACACATACATTCTCACAAGCACACACATAGTTGTCCTGTGATGTGATAAGAAACGGGACACATAGGCTAAAGTCTCGAAGTAGAAAATAACTACTCAGTAGATACACCTCCTCACAAATCAATTTCTATGGTAAAGATACAGGATACTCACCAGAGTGCCCGTTGTTTTTCAGTTTCCAGTGTCCTGTATGAACAGCATGAAAACCATCCAGATGTAGAGCTTCCAATGACTCATTTCTGGTCATATGATGATCCAAGTTGATTGGAGAGTGATGTTCTTCAAGAATTGGGTGGCAGGATGGGAACGCGTCTCCCCATGCATATGGATCTGAGGATGACACAAAACACACGCTGATGACATTCAAAGTGTAAGTCTACCGTCACCATAGAGTTAACACGATAAGAATATTACTATATTTTTATTACAATATCGATTTAAAATCTACCAAAATAATTTGAGAAAAAACAACATTTAAAAGTGCATTGTCTCTACTTTTGATACATTGAATAAACATAGACACTTACCACAATAACTCTCATCATAACAGAAGTCCACTGAAATAGTCAAACGAGGATATCAATTGTAAAGCATTCTTGCCCATGACGTAATACACACTCAAACAGCTGCCTACCTTGGATAATATCAAGGATAAGTCGGATACTCACCGGTGTGTGAACCTGTAATAAACATCACTAGGAAAGTTATGATTGCCAAAATCATTTTTGTGCCAATAAATGAGCACAGCATTTCAATAGGTCTAATTAATGTCTAAATAAAAATCACAGAGGCAGGCCTAATCGGTGCTTAGAGATCTGTGCAAATGCCAAGCTTAAATAGGACTGGGAAAGTGAATGCTGAGCGCTTTTTTTTCCTTTCTCTGTTTGGTCAGTGGAGTGTGTCATTGCCAGTGGTCTTTACTGATGAATGTCACATAACGGGACATTGATGCGAGGAAAGCTTGCCAACTCTCGGCTGAGCACCGATGCCCCCAAGCGGTAAGGTCAATCGTTTTTTTTTTTTTTTTATAAAAATGATTAAGTAGCAGGTTGGAATATGTAAAATGTTAGCACTGTTTATTTTGTCAGTGTATCTCCTAGTGTGCCGATAAAGGGTGCCAGGTATAGGTGTATAGGCCTAAGATCAGGTGAAAACATACAGTGGGGAAAAAAAGTATTTAGTCAGCCACCAATTGTGCATGTTCTCTCACTTAAAAAGATGAGAGAGGCCTGTAATTTTCATCATAGGTACACTTCAACTATGACAGACAAAATGAGGAAAGAAAATCCAGAAAATCACATTGTAGGATTTTTAATGAATTTATTTGCAAATTATGGTGGAAAATAAGTATTTGGTCACATACAAACAAGCAAGATTTCTGGCTCTCACAGACCTGTAACTTCTTCTTTAAGAGGCTCCTCTGTCCTCCACTCATTACCTGTATTAATGGCACCTGTTTGAACTTGTTATCAGTATAAAAGACACCTGTCCACAACCTCAAACAGTCACACTCCAAACTCCACTATGGCCAAGACCAAAGAGCTGTCAAAGGACACCAGAAACAAAATTGTAGACCTGCACCAGGTTGGGAAGACTGAATCTGCAATAGGTAAGCAGCTTGGTTTGAAGAAATCAACTGTGGGAGCAATTATTAGGAAATGGAAGACATACAAGACCACTGATAATCTTCCTCGATCTGGGGCTCCACGCAAGATCTCACCCGTGGGGTCAAAATGATCACAAGAACGGTGAGCAAAAATCCCAGAACCACACGGGGACCTAGTGAATGACCTGCAGAGAGCTGGGACCAAAGTAACAAAGCCTACCATCAGTAACACACTACGCCGCCAGGGACTCAAATCCTGCAGTGCCAGACGTGTCCCCTGCTTAAGCCAGTACATGTTCAGGCCCGTCTAAAGTTTGCTAGAGAGCATTTGGATGATCCAGATGAGGATTGGGAGAATGTCAGATGAAACCAAAATAGAACTTTTTGGTAAAAACTCAACTCGTCGTGTTTGGAGGACAAAGAATGCTGAGTTGCATCCAAAGAACACCATACCTACTGTGAAGCATGGGGGTGGAAACATCATGCTTTGGGGCTGTTTTTCTGCAAAGGGACCAGGACGACTGATCTGTGTAAAGGAAAGAATGAATGGGGCCATGTATCGTGAGATTTTTAGTGAAAACCTCCTTCCATCAGCAAGAGCATTGAAGATGAAACGTGGCTGGGTCTTTCAGCATGACAATGATCCCAAACACACCGCCGGGCAACAAAGGAGTGGCAGTAAGAAGCATTTCAAGGTCCTGGAGTGGCCTAGCCAGTCTCCAGATCTCAACCCCATAGAAAATCTTTGAAAGTCCGTGTTGCCCAGCGACAGCCCCAAAACATCACTGCTCTAGAGGAGATCTGCATGGAGGAATGGGCCAAAATACCAGCAACAGTGTGTGAAAACCTTGTGAAGACTTACAGAAAACGTTTGACCTCTGTCATTGCCAACAAAGGGTATATAACAAAGTATTGAGATAAACTTTGTTATTGACCAAATACTTATTTTCCACCATAATTTGCAAATAAATTCATAAAAATCCTACAATGTGATTTTCTGGATTTTTTCCTCATTTTGTCTGTCATAGTTGAAGTGTACCTATGATGAAAATTACAGGCCTCTCTCATCTTTTTAAGTGAGAGAACTTGCACAATTGGTGGCTGACTAAATACTTTTTTTCCCCACTGTATGCTGCAATAGGCTACTGATGCTTGACATGGTGTGAATAATAACTCTTACATCTTTGGTTTCAGCCTCACTGCGAAGATAAGTTGCCTTATTGGAGCGAAGACGGATAAGCCCATCTCCTATAGCCTGGGAGGGGAATTAATTAACTTACAGGGCTCCCCTTATTCCCTTCTTGGTCAGCAACACACAACTGACAGTTTAGGGATTTCCCACATCTCATTGTAATCCCCCTGACATTTGGTTACAGCTGCTGAGGGATTTCCTTGACAAATCAAGATCACTCAGTGAAATGCCAAGACTGCCAAGACTAGCAAAGGGCAAACTTGTTCTACATTTTGTTACATTACAGCCTTATTCTAAAAAGGATTAAATAAATAAAATCCTTAGCAATCTACACACAATACCCCATAATGGAGGAAGCAAAAAAAGTATTTTTTTGTGTTCAAAATGATAAAAAATGTAAAACAGAAATACCTTATTTACATAAGTATTCAGACCCTTTGCTATGAGACTTGAAATTGAGCTCGGGTGCTTCCTGTTTCAATTGATTGTCCTTGATATGTTTCTACAACTTGATTGGAGTCTACTTGTGGCAAATTCAATTGATTGGACATGACTTAGAAAGGCACACATCTGTCTATATAAGGTCCCACAGTTGATAGTGCCTGTTAGAGCAAAGGTCACCAAGAACACAGTGGCCTCCATCATTCTTAAATAGAAGAAGTTAGGAACCACCAAGCCTCTTCCTAGAGCTGGCCACCCGGCCAAACTGAGCAATGGGGGGGTGAAAGGCCTTGGTCAGGGAGGTGACCAATAACCCGATAGTCACTCTGACAGAGCTCTAGAGTTCCTATGTGGAGATGGGAGAACCTTCGAAAAGGACAACCATCTCTGCAGCACTCCACCAATCAGGCCTTTATGGTAGAGTAGCCAGACGGAAGCCACTCCAGAGCCAGGACATGAATCCGATCAAACATCTCAGAAGACCTGAAAACAGCTGGCCAGCAACGCTCTCCATCCAACCTGACAGAGCTTGAGAGGATCTGCAGAGAAGAATGGGAGAAACTCCCCAAATACAAGTTTGTCATGCTTGTAGCGTAATACCCAAGAAAACGGAAGGCTGTAATCTATGCCAAAGGTGCTTCAACAAAGTACTGAGTAAAAGGTCTGAATACTTATGTAAATGTGAACATTTCTAAAGTCCCGTTTTTGCTTCGTCATTTTTTATTATTTGTAATTTTTTTATTTCCCCTTTATTTAACCAGGTAGGCAAGTTGAGAACAAGTTCTCATTTACAACTGCGACCTGGCCAAGATAAAGCAAAGCAGTTCGACACATACAACAACAGAGTTACACATGGAGTAAAACAAACATACAGTCAAAAATACAGTAGAAAGACAAATCTATATACAAAGAGTGCAAACGAGGAAGATAAGGAAGGTAAGGCAATAAATAGGCTATGGTGGCAAAGTAATTACAATATAGCATATAAAACACTGGAATGGTAGATGTGCAGTAGATGAATGTACAATGTAGAAAAACTGGGATGCAAGGGAACAAGAAATAAATATGGTAGGGGATGAGGTAGTTGGTTGGGCTATTTACAGATGGGCTATATACAGGTGCAGGGGTCTGTGAGCTGCTCTGACAGCTGGTGCTTAAAGCTGGTGAGGGAGATAAGTGTCTCCAGTTTCAGAGATTTTTGTAGTTCATTCCAGTCATTGGCAGCAGAGAACTGGAAGGAAAGTCAGCCAAAGGAGGAATTGGCTTTGGGGGTGACCAGTGAGATATACCTGCTGGAGCACGTGCTACGGGTGCGTGCTGCTATGGTGACCAGCGAGCTGAGATAAGGTGGGGCTTTACCTAGCAGGGACTTGTAGATTACGAAATAGGAAGCCAATTCTAGATTTAATTTTGGTTTGGAGATGTTTGATGTGAGTCTGGAAGGAGAGTTTACAGTCTAACCAGACACCTAGGTATTTGTAGTTGTAATCTAAGACAGAACCGTCCAGAGTAGTGATGCTGGACGGGCGGGCGGGTGTGGGCAGCGATCGGTTGAAGAGCATGCATTTAGTTTTACTTGCGTTTAAGAGCAGTTGGAGGCCACGGAAGGAGAGTTGTATGGCCTTGAAGCTTGTCTGGAGGGTAGTTAACACAGTGTCCAAAGAAGGGCCAGAAGTATACAGAATGGTGTCGTCTGCGTAAAGGTGGATCAGAGACTCACCAGCAGCAAGAGCGACATCATTGATGTATACAAAGAAGAGAGTCGGCCCAAGAATTGAACCCTGTGGCACCCCCATAGAGACTGCCAGAGGCCCAGACAACAGGCCCTCCGATTTGACACACTGAACTCTATCTGAGAAGTAGCTGGTGAATCATGCGAGTCAATCATTTGAGAAACCATGGCTGTCGAGTCTGCCGATAAGGATGTGGTGATTGACAGAGTCGAAAGCCTTGGCCAGATCAATGAAAACAGCTGCACAGTAATGTCTCTTATCGATGGCAGTTATGTCGTCGTTTAGGACCTTGAGCGTGGCTGAGGTGCACCCATGCCCAGCTCTGAAACCAGATTGCAGATTGGGGTATTGTATGTAGATTGAGTGGGGGACAATTTAATAATAGGGCTGTAACGTAACAAAATGTGGAAAAGGTCAAGGGGTCTGAATACGTTCCGAACGCACTGTATAGCGTAGGCAGACGCAGGTAGCCCTATTCACCCACTGCGGTCAAGTGCGCAGTCAACCATCTATGGTCTCAAGTTCTCTGCTAAAACTACAGGCTTAACCTTCCAAGAGTCCTTACCCAAATTGAGACAACAGGCATCTGTCCTTCATGATACAATTTATTTGGCATTTGGTTAGATGTACATCTACCTCAGAAAAATACATAAGAGCCCCCTGCAAAAGAAGCAAAAAAATTACAATTTAAAAGCTATGAAATTAGAGAATACAATTAAATGTATCAACAGTTGCATTTTACATGTTCTAACTCATTGAACATTTATGTTACATGTCGATAACAAAATCAACTACAGTTTAAATCCAGCAGTTGGGGTTGGAGCAGGGTTTCCAATACATTTATCTATATCAACCTGTAGGCAAGCCTCTGAGCTAAGCCTGGGCAAAGATGAGCAGAACTTTGTTTAAATTATAAAATCTGTTGGAAATCTCAGCATGCCTAAAGACTAACACATGCACTATAGGTCTTAAAACAAGCTGAAAACACTCAAACCAAAAGACAGATCTGACTCGCGCAAACACACATGCACACACCAAAGTTTAAGATTTATTTTTTTAACAATTCAAGACATGATTTCCTTGGATAATCCACAAAAGGATTGTCTATGCTAAAAAAAAAGATGTAATACAAAACAACTTGAGACCTACCAAAGAGAAAAAATAAATACAAAAATGCTACATACAACCATACATAAAACACATAGTACACACAAAGCTGCAATTCTCAAGATATATCTTAAACCATTTCATTGCTGCTGGTGATAGACTAAAGCCATATAGATGACCATGCTATGCAAAACCTGGCTGCTAGGGGCTTGGACTAAACTGGCTCCAAACCCCTCATAGGGGCCTTTGTGCTTTTATAGACCTGGCATTGTAGCCCAACTCCTATGACCATTCAACACCACAGGGCTCTCACAGGTCTACAGTATATACATCAGGAGTGTATAGAATGATTGTCATAATGGGGACAAATTGTGGTTTTCCTAGTAGCTTTTTCACTACTGAGTTAGACTTTCCTGTCCGTCATCATGAAACAGGAGAAAGGGGGTTGACCACCCAATCCCATATAGGCTACTATTAAAACCTAAACAGGTAAATCCCCAATGTCATGTTAGACTGAATCTTAAATACACTGACATGACAATGTACATTGGTAAGAAAAGAAATACAGCAGATCCAATGGCAATTGAAGAATGTGTACATAAACCCTCACACATACGTACAGACAGTTGAAGACAGAATTTGTTTAGTATTAATTGTTAATATCATTTCATGATAACACTTTTTTAGCTTAAGAAGTTTACTTTTACAAATTTCATGAGGGGGTATAAAACAGTAAGTTACCCTGCCACATCGCTAGGAGCTACAACTGAAAAGCTAACCTTCAATCACCATTCATTGACATTCTCTTTCATGAGGTGAACTCATTGACTAAGGTGGGGGGGACCCATCCTCAATGTTCAGATCCCACGACAAACAAGTCACAGCCTACTTCTTACCCAATAAAAGGGCACAATACTCAACCTACTTCAATTAGAACTCATAAAAAGAAAAGTAATATACTGTAGCAAGATTAATTGAAAAGTTGTAGCATTTACCTCAGAAATCACAGTAACAGCAGTGTGTTAGTTGGAGATAACACTAACCGTACCAAAATATTTTTGCAAGGTTAAAAAAAACTTTTGTAGCAGAACCTTTCATTTTCCTATTCAAATTTGTGCCATCAATCTGGAAGACGTCTTAGCATATCAGATTGATTGGAGAGTGCAGAAATCCCAGTTCGGAGGCGGTGCTTGTGATGGAAAAATAATGCATTTCATTCATGGAGGAGACTTGGAGATCTAGAAGGGAGGGAGAGCAGAAGCACGCGCTGCTTCGAGTTGTGTGATTCTCTCTGTCCAACAAATGACAATCCACGCTCTGCCTCAGCTTCCAGGATATAAGCAAAAGGACGCAAGCCATCTACCCCCTCCATTATTACCTGGTGTCATGCCTGAGGGAGTACTCACATCAGTGGCAATCTTGAGCATCAAGCTCAAACAATACAATTCAAACGCTTTGTCCAATGAAAACTAGAAGCAGAAACGCAACCTCCTCGGCCCGGTGTAGTGTTGTTAGTTCTCTGTACAGAATAATCAGTCTTCATCAGTCTTCCAGATCCTTCTTCACCGGTCTGTGTTCACCTGTAGGAAAGTGGTCTGCTTCACACCATTTTCTCCAAGTTCAACTGACAGACACCCGACCGGTTTCAGTTCACCCGTTTAAGAAACACACAAGTCGGATTCTCCTCACCGCTGCACACCTCAAGGAGTAAACTGGTCCCTCAATCCATCCTGATAGTCTCTACCCTTCATCTATTGCCATTCCAATCTCTTCTCAACCTCTCCTCTAATGGACCAGTCCGCTCCAGTCCACCCTCCATATGATGGACCCGTCTGACACTGCCCATCTCTCAATCTGTGGGTCCAGACCGTAGCAGTTCCCCTCCCCCTCCTCTCAGTCCTATACCATGGTGCTGAGGGAGGAGCTGCTGCTGCAGTCTGCAGGCATGGAGTCAGGGGCGTGGCCGTCAGTGGGGGTGTCAGGCCCCACCAGGAGGGTACTGCTGTCGATGGAGTCTTCCCGCTCCTGGGAGGACATTGGCACAGAGTCTTGTTCGGGGACATGTGGTGCTGGGGCATCTGTCATGGCATCTACCACATCCCTCATCTGACTTGGGATCATCTGAACTCCATGGCGTGCTGTGGAGAACAGTGAGGACAGGGTTCAGAAACAGCTAGATACTTAACATTGTATCTAATTATAATTATTATCAACTGTTCTATCACAGGAAGTGAGTAAATAACAGTAACAACACAGGGTGGTCCATAAGTTATTTTGGGCCTACCCAGGTCCATATAGAGAAAGCTGTCGGGGTTGATGGAGGCTTCGTAGGGAGGAGGGGGGTCGTCTGGGTGCTGGATGTCTGGGTATTTGTAGGCAGCGTAGGGTGGAGGAGGTTCCTGGAAATGAAATGCGCCTCCCTCTCCATCATCAGAGAGGTGCAGGGGAGTGAGACCAGTGCCAAAAGCATCTGGGCCATAGTCAAAGCCTGGGACTCGCCGCCCAAGGTTGAAATGATGCACTGAGGATAGAGAGAGCCAAGAAAAAGAGAGTGAGACAACATTTCCACTAATTGAAACCAATGTAGATGGATACTCACAAATAAAATGTGAATACCCTGAAGTACCTGAGACTAATACAGGCTAGCTAGGAGAGGTGTTCAGTGTTTGTTAAAAAGTCAAAAAATTGCTGTTTTTTCAAAGGATGGCAGTGAGCTTGGTGCCATACGTTGTTAGTATGAGTGCGATTATATGCTGCTTACGGTTTCCTCCAATGAGTGTTTCGATGCGCTCGCGTCTGCGCTGCCGGAGCCTGTGCACCATGAACAGCAGCAGAGAGAGGATGAGGAAGGAGGAGACACAGCTGACGATCAGACGCATCCCACTGGCCATGGAGTCAAACAGGTTGCTGCCTTCTGAAAGACAGAGTGTCCACATACAATACAATTCAAATGTTTTTTATACAACCGTTTCTCAACTTTTGTCCTTTAACTTCCATCTTCTAAAACTACATTGACAAACATTGAGGCACATGACAAGTGAGATGTGTTAAGAGCGCCACCTTGTGGGACATTCACAAACATCCATAGCGTCTAATTTAAAAAATAAATACAATTAAATAGGGAATTGTATGAGTGTTTAAGCAGTACCTGGGTCCAGGCAGGTGAACTTGCAGCACTCCTTGGGGTCCTTGCCGAAGTGCTTGCAGCCCTCCGGCCGATTACACAGCGCGGCCACACACATCTCTGGCTCGCCGTCGTGACATGTGCAGCTCAGGCACGGGTCTTCCCCTTTAGGCGTGAAGTAGTACCCCTCAGTCACCACCTGGTCCTTTATGTCCACACATGTCTGCCCTGTTAAAGAAAATCAAAGGTTTACAACCAGAACCAAACAAAAACTATACCTCCACTAACTGAGGATGCTGGACTTCCCTAATTTACATATGCATTACAGCACCCAATATTTTTTATACAGAATTATAACTCAAACAACCAGATTTCCACTGAGCATCTACACTTGTTACAATCAAGCTACTTTGATCTCCTGTGAAGCTGCATAGGTCATTGGGTTTTAATAAGAGCAGACATACTCCTCTTGCACAGGAAAGGGAACTTCTTGTAGCAGTTCTCGGCATGCCAGCTGTGAAGGCCGCGCTCGTTCATGCTCTTGATCTGGAAGCGCTGCAGCTGGGCACAGAATATGTTGTCCTGGGTTGGAGATGCTTCTCCAAATTTAGTCAGGCCCTCCGGGGGGAGGAACACCTGCATCGACCCTGAAAGGGAACAGAGAAGGAAACAAGATTAACCTAAACCAAACACAGGTTTATTGCTTTAGTTGTTTGAGCATGACAATGAGCGCTCCTCGAGTTCAACTGCTCCCGTTTGTCTATTTTCATTCATATTAACTGCACCCACCTTTATAAGCCACCTCCCAACGGCCCTCCAGTGAATGGTTCCGATTGGTTATGACATACTGGTAACCCACCCAGAACCTGAATCAGAGAGAAATTGGATGAAATAATGACTATGGGACAGTAAAGAATCAGCCTTCAGATCAACACATTATCACGTCACGTCACCCATCCTTAGCAAACACATACTCACTTGCACTGGTCTCTACGCTCGCACACTTTCTCGTCGAAATCCACCTCGATCTTGAGGATGAACTGCAGTTCCTCGTTGGTAACGAAAGTCGCCAACGAGCCATTGACTTTCTGGCATGTGTCCACAGCTTGCCAGTAGTTCTCGTTCCTCAGGTACACTTTGTAGCAGCTGGCTGTCTTCTCGTAGTGATGCCACCCACTTGGGCACTTCTCTGTGGAGGGGAAAGGTGCTTTAGCACTCCTACGGTGTCCAGTAACAAAGCTTTCCATCTGTTCTTTTAGCAACACTTCCAGTAGTTTATATGTTCTTTTAAAATCTCTCTAGCTCAGATTTTTGGATGAGTACTGAGTGAATGACTGATGGAGGTAGTTAGGTGGGGTCTTACTGTTAAAGCGCATAGGCTGGGCTACGCCGATGACATCTTCCACTTGGTCAAACTCATTGGCAAAGTGAAACGTCTCATCCTTCATGGCTGTAAGGGAGGATCCGAGAGAGAGAGAGAGATACCAGAGTAAGCAGAGAAACTGCCTTTTTAGCCCAGTCACAGGTCATCAACGACAAAAACAGTTATTTCTCATGACAAGAAATAGTCAAATGTTTTGACTGCTTTTGCTACAATTTATCAAATAATGTAATATGCACACAGTCCAGATGAAACAAGATGGCCGTGTTATGGAGGTCAGGTGCTGTGTGTGTACCCAATCCTTTGCAGAATTCGTATAAACGCAGCCAGCGATCAGCGCTAGTTCAGGAATTAAGAAGCGGAAACAATAGGATTTCCTTCAAAATCGCTTACTACTGCAATATCTAACCACATTAAAGTTCTACAGCTGCACCGTTGTGAGCATCTTGGCTTGCTGCATCACAGCTTGGTATGGCAACTGCACAGTCCTCGATCGCAAGGCGTTATTGAGGGTGGTGCGGACGGCCCAGTACATCACTGGGGCCGAGCTCCCTGCCATCCAGGACCTCTATACCAGGCGGTGACAGAGGAAGGCAGGGAAAATTGGCAAAGAGCCCAGCCACCCAAGCCACAGACTGTTCTCTCTACTACCACACAAAAAGCGGTACAGGAGCACCAAGTCTAGGACCAAAAGGCACCTGAACAGCTTCAACCCCCCAAGCCATAAAACTGCTGAACAGTTAATCAAAATGGTTAACCAGACGTATTACCCTTTTTTGCACCGCCTCTCTTACACAGACTATGCACACTCACTAGACCCTACCCATATGCTCACACTCTCCACATAACCAGAGTAACAGCAGTGCATCTATCCTGATTGCATAGTCACTTTAACCGCAAACTACAGTGAGGGAAAAAAGTATTTGATCCCCTGCTGATTTTGTATGTTTGCCCACTGACAAAGAAATTATCAGTCTATAATTTTAATGGTAGGTTTATTTGAACAGTGAGAGAAAAACGCATGTGAAAAATGTTATAAATTGATTTGCATTTTAATGAGGGAAATAAGTATTTGACCCCCTCTGCAAAACATGACTTAGTACTTGGTTGGCAATCACAGAGATCAGACGTTTCTTGTAGTTGGCCACCAGGTTTGCACACATCTCAGGAGGGATTTTGTACCACTCCTCTTTGCAGATCATCTCCAAGTCATTAAGGTTTCGAGGCTGAAGTTTGGCAACTCGAACCTTCAGCTCCCTCCACAGATTTTCTATGGGATTAAGGTCTGGAGACTGGCTAGGCCACTCCAGGACCTTAATGTGCTTCTTCTTGAGCCACTCCTTTGTTGCCTTGGCCGTGTGGTTTGGGTCATTGTCATGCTGGAATACCCATCCACGACCCATTTTCAATGCCCTGGCTGAGGGAAGGAGGTTCTCACCCAAGATTTGACGGTACATGGCCCTGTCCATCGTCCCTTTGATGATGAAGTTGTCCTGTCCCCTTAGCAGAAAAACACCCCCAAAGCATAATGTTTCCCACCTCCATGTTTGACGGTGGGGATGGTGTTCTTGGGGTCATAGGCAGCATTCCTCCTCCTCCAAACACGGCGAGTTGAGTTGATGCCAAAGAGCTCCATTTTGGTCTCATCTGACCACAACACTTTCACCCAGTTGTCTTCTGAATCATTCAGATGTTCATTGGAAAACTTCAGACAGGCATGTATGTATATGTGCTTTCTTGAGCAGGGGGACCTTGCGGGCGCTGCAGGATTTCAGTCCTTCACGGCGTAGTGTGTTTCCAATTGTTTTCTTGGTGACTATGGTCCCAGCTGCCTTGAGATCATTGACAAGATCCTCCCGTGTAGTTCTGGGCTGATTCCTCACCGTTCTCATGATCATTGCAACTCCACGAGGTGAGATCTTGCATGGAGCCCCAGGCCGAGGGAGTTTGACAGTTCTTTTGTGTTTCTTCCATTTGCGAATAATCGCACCAACTGTTGTCACCTTCTCACCAAGCTACTTGGCGATGGTCTTGTAGCCCATTCCAGCCTTGTGTAGGTCTACAATCTTGTCCCTGACATCCTTGGAGAGCTCTTTGGTCTTGGCCATGGTGGAGAGTTTAGAATCTGATTGATTGATTGCTTCTGTGGACAGGTGTCTTTTATACAGGTAACAAGCTGAGATTTGGAGCACTCCCTTTAAGAGTGTGCTCCTAATCTCAGCTCGTTACCTGTATACAAGACACCTGGGATGTAGAAATCTTTCTGATTGAGCGGGGGTCAAATACTTATTTCCCTCATTAAAATGCAAATCAATTTATAATATTTTTCACATGCGTTTTTCTGGATTTTTGTTGTTATTCTGTCTCTCACTGTTCAAATTCTTCATTTTTTACATTGTTGGTTAGAGCTTGTAAGTTAGCATTTCACTGTAAGGTCTACACCTGTTGTATTTGGCGCATGTGACATTTTTTTTTATTTGATCTCCCCAAAACAGATTTAAAAAACAACAAAGCTCTAAATGAAAGACGTTAATAAAACATACGCACGTATGAGTTTGTTGGTTCCCATGACATTTAGAACGTTTTTTTTCTAAGAAATCTAGAGCTGCCCTGACTGCTGTTCAAGATGAGCCTTATTATAGTATTGTGGGGAATGTAATAAATCTCTGTCCTTCACTTTGGAGCATGCAATACAATAAAAATTTACATAGAGTATCCTGATTGTCAGGGAGGGGGACTAGAGTTCATGTTGAGGTCTAGGTACAGGGTTGAAGAGGTGTTACTCACGGGGGCAGTCCAACTCATCGCTCTTGTCCTCACAAGCAGTCCAGCCGTCACACTGCCAGGACAAGGGGATGCATTGCATCTTCCCACTGAGGCAGGCAAACTGCCCAGGGCTGCAGCGCAGCTCTGAAACACAGCACAGAGAGAGGCTAACATCACACAGCGCCCCCAGTAGTTTTGACATGGCCACTGCAACACAGCTTTTGGTCTCTCAGTTTTGCTTACCAACTATAAAACATGAGTCTATGAATGATTGAGCATTTCCAGCTTTTAGGATCATTACTTAGACACATGCCCCTGTCTAGTGATAAATAAGAAATAAGGTTTTCACCATTTATCATGAACATTACATTAACAATGCAACCAATGCTTCATTATAATGAACATTCTCTGGGAAACAAAACTAAAAAGAAAGCATCAAGGGAAAAACACACTGAAAATATTTCTTGGAATTCAGTTATGCAGCAATCTCTCTCAAGTATTCTGACGGAGTTCAATTCAGATCTGGTGCTTAAAATAAAATCTGAGTAGCTACTAGATATTAAACAACACTAAAATCCTTATAACTAGAAACAAACAGGGGTCATCATTGTGAGTGCTATTAAGAACTGCGCTTAGAAACAAAAATATGAGAAACGGGAGAAATGAGGGACATGCATCAGGGCATAACAATTATCTAAAATAGGCCGCTATAAAAACATTTTTTTTAAAGAGGTTGCCTAATGGGGTCATGACAGGCTAAGACAAGACATAGGCCTACAGTATACCCTTATTTTAGTGTCTAGCCATAAATGTCAGTGCCAAAATAAATGTATGAGGGACACGAAGTATATTGAAAGCAGGTGCTTCCACACAGGTGGAAGCAATTAAGCAATTAACATCCCATCATTCTTAGGGTCATGTATAAGAATGCCCAGTTGCCTATTAAATTTGGCTACAATGGCTAGAAGAGAGGGATGTCAAAGGATCATAGGGGGTTTTAATGGGTGCGCGTGTGTCTCAGTCACCAGATCTCAACCCAATTTAACACTTATGGGGGATTCTGGAGCGGTGCCTGAGACAGCGTTTTCCAACAACAAAACACCATTCTTGTGGAAGTATGGTGTTGCATCCCTCCAATAGAGTTCCACACACTTAAAATCTATGCCATGGCGCACTGAAGCGGTTCTGGTGGCTCAACGCCCTATTAAAAGACACTTGACGTTTCCTTTATTTTGGCAGTTATCTGTATATTCCTCAGTAACAGAGAAGCAGAGTTAAGTGGGTCAGCGTCTCTATGCCATGTGTGATTAACACGAGACGTGCCACAGCATCAGGGGTTCTCCTGTGAGAAGGTATTAGGTCTAGCTTTCTAAAGCAGATATAACTCTTCTCACTATGGCTCTGAATATAGGCCTGGCCTCCAAACAATCAAACTGCATACTTTGAAGGTAGTTCAATATTATTAAAAGGAGTTGAACGCATTAACAAACAAAAAAACAGTTAGAGTAAATATCTGAGTTCAATGGAAAAACAAAGCACTGCTGTGAATGGGAAAATTCAACAGAGGCACAAGCTGAGGATAGAGATGAGTAACCCAAATAGCTGGAGCCTGGCAGACCTATACAGCCACTGCACTAAGAGGAGATGCTGCTTACCTGACAATAATCTTGCCAGAGCTAGCCGTGGACCTGAAACAAAACAAAAAAGCAATTTCTGATGAACTAACCCTTTGAATCTCAAAATTCCCAGTTTGGAATGTTCCACCACAAAGGGAAGAGAAAAGTTGAGTGAACCGTATGATGACAGAGCAATGTTTTACAGAAAATGTCATTCGTATTTTTTTTTTTCACCTAACAAAGATTCACGTTGCACTCACTAGATACCATTGCTGAGCAAAGATCAACGTAAGAGGAAACTCTGGGTATTTAACCATCTGTTATTTAGATGTTTGAGTTGACCCAAAAGTCACAAGGACCACCCACTCTTCTCTCTGTTGAAACTTTTTGTTCTGTCTTTTTGTAATAACGTCCCGTTTACATGGACGCATAGAATGTACCCTAGGTTGTAGCCTTTTATTTATACACAATGTAGTCTAGGCTATTCACAACTAAGCAAGTCAGCCAAAACCACCCCTGTTTGTATTTATTTAAGGCCCCTCTTCCTGGGATCCAGCAGGATTAAGGCAGTTATATTACATTTCATAACATTACCCCATATTTACAATACAACATCCATGTGCACGTGTGTAGAGTGCGTGTCTTATGTGTGCGTCTCAAAGTCCCCGCTGTTCCATAAGGTGTATTTTTATCTGTTTTTATTTTATTTTTACAATCTGATTCTACTGCTTGCATCAGTTACCTGATGTGGAATTGAGTTCCATGTAGCCATTGCTCTATGTAGTACTGTGCACCTCCCATAGTGTGTTCTGGACTTGGGGATTGTGAAGAGACCTCTGGTGGCATGTCTTGTGGGGTATGCGTGGGTGTCCGAGCTGTGTGCAAGTAGTTTAAACAGACACCTCGGTGCATTCAGCATGTCAATCTCTCCTCCACTTTGAGCTATGAGAGATTTACAAGCATATTATTAATGTTAGCTCTCCGTGTACATTTAAGTGCCAGCCGTGCTGCCCTGTTCTGAGCCAATTGTAGTTTTCAGAGGTCCTCTGTGGTACCTGGGACAAAACTAGAACCTGTAGGACCTGCCTTGTTGATAATGTTGTTAAAAAGGCAGAGCAGCGCTTTATTGTGGACAGACTTCTCCCCATTTTAGCAACTGTTGTATCAGCATATTTTGACCATGACAGTTTACAATCAAGGGTTACTCCAAGCAGTTTAGTCACCTCAACTTGCTCAATTTCCACATTATTTATTACAAGATTTAGTTGAGGTTTAGTGAATGATTTGTCCCAAATACAATGCTTTTAGTTTTTTTAATATTTAGGACTAACTTATTCCTTGCCACCCATTCTGAAAATAACTGCAGCTCTTTGTTAAGTCTTGCAGTGATTTCACTCGCTGTAGTATCTGACGTGTATAGTGTTGAGTCATTCGCATACATAGACACACTGGCTTTACTCAAAGCCAGTGGCAATTCATTAGTAAAGACTGAAAAAAGTAAAGGGGCCTAGACAGCTGCCCTGTGGAATTCCTGATTCTACCTGGATTATGTCCATTAAAGAACACCCTCTGTGTTCTGCTACAGGTAACTTTATCCGCTCTTCCTGCCGGTGATTCTCTGATCCACATCTATGCAGACGACACCATTCTGGCCCTTCTTTGGACACTGTTAACTAATCTCCAAACGACCTTCAATGCCATACAACACTCCTTCCGTGGCCTCCAACTGCTCTTAAACGCTAGTAAAACCAAATGCATGCTTTTCAACCGTTCGCTGCCTGCACCCGCCCGCCTGACTAGCATCACTACCCTGGACGGCTCTGACCTAGAATATGTGGACAACTACCAAGGTGTCTGGCTAGACTGTAAACTCTCCTTCCAGACTCACATTAAACATCTCCAATCCTAAATTAAATCTAGAATCGGCTTTCTATTTCGCAACAAAGCCTCCTTCACTCATGCTACCAAACTTGCACTAGTAAAACTGACTATCCTACCGATCTTCGACGATGTCATCTACAAAACAGCTTCCAATACTCTACTCAGCAAACTGGATGCAGTCTATCACAGTGCCATCCGCTTTGTCACCAAAGCCCTTTATACCACCCACCACTGCAACCTGTATGCTCTAGTCGGCTGGCCCTCACTACATACTCGTCGCCAGACCCACTGGCTCCAGGTCATCTACAAGTCCCTGCTTGGTAAAGCCCCGCCTTATCTCAGCTCGCTGGTCACCATAGCAGCACCCACCCGTAGCATGCGCTCCAGCAGGTATATCTCACTGGTCACCCCCAAAGGCAACTCTTATTTTGGCCGCCATTCCTTCCAGTTCTCTGCTGCCAATGACTGGAACGAACTACAAAAATCACTGAAACTGGAGACACTTATCTCCCTCACTAGCTTTAAGCACCAGCTGTCAGAGCAGCTCACAGATCACTGCACCTGTACATAGCCCAACAAACTACCTCATCCCCTACCGTAGTCATTTATTTATCTTGCTCCTTTGCACATTCATCTACTGCAAATCTACCATTCCAGTGTTAAACTGCTATACTGTAATTACTTCGCCACCATGGCCTATTTATTGCCTTACGTTCCTTATCTTACCTCATTTGCACACATTGTGTATACATTTATTTTTTCTACTGTATTATTGACTGTGTGTTTGTTTACTCCAATGTGTAACTATGTGTTGAACTGCTTTGCTTTATCTTGGCCAGGTCGCGGTTGTAAATGAGAACTTGTTCTCAACTTGCCAACCTGGTTAAATAAAAAAAATACACAATATAGCAGGGGGTGTAAAGCCATCGCAGACCATGATTGATAATGTCATAAAAGCCGTACTGAAGTCTAACAAAACAGCTCCCACAATCTTTATAAATTTCGCTCAGCCAATCAGTTATTTGTGTAAGAGGTATGCGTGTTGAATGTCCTTCCCTATAAAGCCCTCACCCAGCCCCCGAATGAAAACCTTGAGGTTAAGTCAATAATAGGTTCTTCCACCACTTGCAGTTTAACATGTGATGGTTTATGAGGTTAGACAAATACACTACTTGGCCAAAAGTGTTTGGACACCTGCTCGTGTTTGGACACCTGATATTCCAAAATCATGGGCATTAATAGGAAGTTGGTCCCCCCTTCACTGCTATAACAGCCTCCACTCTTCTGGAAAGGCTTTCCACTAGATGTTGGAACATTGCTGCGGGGACTTGTATCCATTCAGCCACAAGAGCATTAGTGAGGTCGGTCACTGAAGATGGGCGATTAGGCCTGGCTCGCAGTCGACGTTCAAATTCAGCCCAAAGGTGTTTGAAGGGTTTGAGGTCGGGGCTCTGTGCAGGTCAATCAAGTTCTTCCACACCATCAACAAACCATTTCTGTACGGACCTCGCTTTGTGCATGGGTGCATTGTCATGCAAAACAGAAAAGGGCCTTCCCCAAACTGTTGCCACAAAGCTGGAAGCACAGAACCGTCTACAATGTCATTGTACGCTGTAGCGTTAAGACTTTCCTTCACTGGAACTAAGGGGCCTATCCCGAACCATGAAAAACAGCCCCAGACCATTCTTCCTCCTCCACCAAACTTTACAGTTGGCACTATGCATTCGGCCAAGTAGCATTCCCCTGGCATGCGCCAAACCCAGATTCGTCCGCTGGACTGCCAGATGGTGAAGCATGATTCATCACTCCAGAGAACGCGTTTCCACTGCTCTAGAGTCCAACGGCGGCAAGCTTTACACCACTCCAGCCGACGTTTGGCATTGCACACGGTGAACTTAGGCTTGTTTCGGCTGCTCGGCCATGGAAACCTTTTCATGAAGCTCCCGACGAACAGGGGCTGTTTGGAACTGGGTAGTGAGTTTTGCAACAGAGGACAGACAATTTTTACGCAGTAAGCGCTTCAGAACTTGGTGGTCCCATTCTATGAGCTTGTGTGGCCTACTACTTCGTGGCTGAGCCGTTGTTGCTCCTAGATGTTTCCACTTCCCAATAACAGCACTTACAGATGACCGGGGCAGCTCTAGCAGGGCAGAAATTTGACATACTGACTTGTTGGAAAAGTGGCATTCTATGACAGTGCCACGTTGAAAGTCTCTGAGCTCTTCAGTAAGGCCATTCTGCTGCCAAAGTTTGTCTATGGAGATTGCATGGTTGTGTGCTTGGTTTTATACACCGGTCAGCAACGGATGTGGCTGAAATAGCAAATCCACTAATTTGAAGTATGTGGACAACCCTTCAAATTAGTGGATTTGCTATTTCAGCCACATCCGTTGCTGACCGGTGTATAAAACTGTATTTGACAATTAAAATAATGTCTTACGGCAACAATCAACAATAGCTAGTCTAAATTATCTTTAGGTTACTTACTGGGACAATGAAACAATAGCTAACAAAAAACAGCAGATGGCCCAGTCTTGTGTTGCTCCTGCGACATAGCAATCTAAAGTTAGCTTTGCGTGTTTGCTAGCTGAAATGCAGCTTGCGAATTACACTGAACAAAAATAAAAAAACGCAACAATTTCAAAGATTTTACTGAGTTACAGTTAAGGAAATCAGTCAATTTAAATAAATTCATTAGGCTCTAATCTATGGATTTCACATGACTGGGAATACAGATATGCAACTGTTGGTCACAGATACCTTAAATAAAAAGGTAGGGACATGGATAAGAAAACCATTCAGTATCCGATGTGACCACCATTTGCCTAATGCAGCACGACACAGCTATTTTGCATAGTTGATCAGGCTGTTGATTGTAGCCTGTGGAATGTTGTCCCACTACTCTTCAATGGCTGTGTGAAGTTGCTGGATATTGCCGGGAACTGGAACACACTGTCGTGCACGTTGATCCAGAGCATCCCAAACATGCTCAATGGGTGACATGTCTGGTGAGTATGCAGGCCATGGAAGAACTCAGACATTTTCAGCTTCCAGGAATTGTGTACAGATCCTTGCAACCTGGGGCTGTGCATTATGCTGAAACATGAGGTGATGGATGAATAGACCCAAAAACAGGCCTCAGGATCTCATCATAGTATCTCTGTGCATTCAAATTGCCATCGATAAAATGAAATTGTGTTCGTTGTCCGTAGCAAATGCCTGTCCATACCATAACCCCACCGCCACCATGGGGCACTCTTCACTACGTTGACATCAGCAAACCACTCATCCACACATGCTGTCTAGCATATGTCCAGTACAGTTGAAACCAGGATTCATCCATGAAGAGCACACTTCTCCAGCATGCCAGTGGCCATCGAAGGTGAGCATTTGCTAACTTTAGTCGGTTACGACACAGAACTGCAGTCAGGTCAAGACCCTGGTGAGGACGACAAGCATGCAGATGAGCTTCCCTGAGATGGTTTCTGAGAGTTGGTGCATAAATTCTTCAGTTGTACAAACCCAGATTCATCAGCTGTCCGCAGGTGATAAAAGCCAGATGTGGAGGTCCTGGGCTGGCGTGGTTACACGTGGTCTGCGGTTGAGGCCAGTTGGGCGTACAACTATATTCTCTAAAACGACATTGGAGGCAGCTTATGGTAGAGAAATGAACATTCAACTGCACGCTCCCTCAAAACATCAGTGGCATTGTGTTGTGTGACAAAACTGCAAATTTGTGGCCTTTATTTATCCCCAGCACAAGGTGCACCTGTGTAATGATCATGCTGTTTAAGCAGCTTTTATATGCCACACCCGTTAAGTGGATGGATTATATTGGCAAATGGGAGAAATGGGATCTTTTATTTTAGCTCATGAAACCAACAATATTTCAACAATAAGTGCGTCGTTGAGGCATACAGTCAATACTGATTAAATTACAATTAGCAAAATAGATCTCAATTGAATGAAAATGAAATTTATTTCAATATTGTTGAATTATATATGCTTATGTAACCTTTCTGAATGCAGTCATCTCAGTTCTCATTTCAATCATATTTTTATCCTTTGTTTGCAGTGCAGAGTGATTAAAAAACAAAAATAACTGACATTTCAGTTAAACTAATTATTTGAATTCCCTTTAGTTTTTTGTTCTTTTTTCCCTGTGAGCCCAATGTGAACATTGCCCAGTTTCTCTAGAGATAAATCAGACCTAGCCTGAACTGTGGGATGTTGAGAGTTTCCAACATGCCCATATTCTACATAGTTTTGCGCATAAATCGTGGTAATTAACTGTAATGACAATAATCCAATTGAGCATCTACTTGTCCGGTCTGTTTTTCTTTTACGACTGCTACTGAAGACAAGAATGTGCGATTGTGAGGGGATATAGAGAGCAGCTGTTGCTTCGCCAGGTATCTCTACCTGAAAATACATTATAAATGTGATAGATAGTTGGTATTCAGAAGTCATAAAAGTATGTCTTAGTTACTTTGAAGAACTACAAAATAGTGATTGTCAGACAGCAGCCCAATAGAGATCAGATGACTTGGAATGAAATAAAGTAATAAAATAAATGTAATATACAAAACTGAAATATTGTATTAACGTAAATGAATGGTTAATAGGTGATAAGCAATAATGGGCAGTCACTACCATCATTGGACTTAATTGTTTTAAACCCAATCGAAACCGAACACGTGATTATTTTTTAATAATCGAAACAGAACGGATTTAAAAAATACTAACCGCTTGTTTGTAACAATTGCAAAGTCATTGGCAACTGTCTTTGTAGTCAACTTCTTAAATGATCGGCGGTCAGAGACAGATAAACATATTGATTATATGTTTAGCAGAGATATGTGGTGACCCGGTAGGTGGGGAAAGCATCTAAGGACACGCGTAGCTAGTTATTCTTCTGGCGGTCAGAGGCAGTCGGTAAATAACGAGCGTTTTCATGTGCAACTTTAGTAACTTAACGATGGGTTTGGGAAACAGCTCGGAGATATAGCGATAATCGGGCCCAGAGCAGTAACGTTAGCGAATTTACAAGCCGAGTTTCTGTCTGGATCAAGTGCGATTCTGTGACTAATACCATTTTTTTTTGCCGTGGTATCTTTTTTGGTATCGAGTATTGTGATACTAAACCTGTTATCGAAGTCAAAATGCTAATATCGTGACAACACTAGCTAGTACTGGGTTCTGGAAATAAAGTGCAGCGCCCACATTCACGCAGCTACAGCGAACGACGTTAGCGAACTAAACCTGCTAACTAGTCACGTTAATGCTAAACTTTCAGCAGGCTAGCTATGACTTGTAAACGTTCTCCCCAGCAAAGTGTAAACCATACCGACAATGGAACTGCAAAATATAGCTAACCAGTTACAACTCTATTGAATCATGTCCCCATATCTCGTTTTAAAATAAAATGGTTAACGTTAGACAGCTACGCAGTAAGTGGGCTAGTGAGCCCACACCGCGCGCTGTTCACCGAAGGCAGCAGCAGAAATTGAGACCAGTGGATAAGCTAGCTAGAAACGTCATCTACACTAACTAATTCCCGTACAATTAGGCCTACCATAGCTCACGGGTATACATACATACATCAGCAAGCTAGCTGACAACCTATTGCATTTCACCGGTCTTACCTGTTCGTGGCGGGTCTGTTAAAGTGAGGACGAAGAGCAAAGAGAGAAGGACGTAACTGCTGCTGTCAGCCTTTGGCAACATTTATCCTCCATTCATAGTAACTCCTCTACTCAGAAATAAAATAAACCGAGATCCAACGTTTGCTTCGAACCTATCAGCGCCAAAGATAGTTCCTAGCCATACAAAGAGGTGAAAATATATGGTGGATAACGAGCTACATCCTTATTATTTAGCCCTGGTTCTCATTCGGCCTGTCCAACAATGTATTCCAGAACGGAAATTAAACAAGATGGCTCCGTCCTCCCATCACAACAATCCCAAACGGCCACAAAGCCCATCAGCTGGTGGGTTGGAGGAGGAGTTTTCTAAAGTTATTGTCATACAGTCATAGGTTATTGTATACGAAATGTGTTACGGTCAATGACTGTATATATGAACGTTACAGTAATCTAATTGTGTCCAGAGTGATACAGTATTCATTTATTATGAATCGGTTCGTTTTGAGTCATTGCAAATAATGCTACACCTTAACCTAATGGATTTTTTTGTACATTTATTTTATCAGGGAGTCATACAGAGACCAACGTCTCTTTTACAGATGAGCCCTTGACTACATAAAATAGAGACATCAAAGTATAAATATAAATGCCAGCAGAAAGAAAAACACGGTAATAAAAAACAAACACATCGATCAGTACTAAGGTCCTCAATCAGCTTTCTGAATTGCTAGAGGCACCAGAACATCAAATGTAATAACTTTTCAAAGCTTGGTCTTGCACCTTATTTGTGGAACAAAGGAATTTCCAGAGTTGGCTATCTCTGAGACCGGATGTGGTAACGCGTATGTCTGAAGTTTAGTAATGATTTTAGGTACTGTGGGACTGGTACAGGGCTCTATACATGAAAACAGCAATGTATCAACCTACTTGACATCAGAGGCCAACCAACTTTCTGGTAGAAAATGCAGTGAAGAGTACTACAATTACCGCCTTTATAATACGTATTGTAAACATATTTATCATGGGTATTCAAATGTCATGAATCATTATGAAAATGGATGACGCCCGAGTTTCCCTTACGTTCCATTATGACACAAATTGATGTCATAGAAACAAACTTCATACGTAATTTCCCACATTTATGATAACATATTGAATGTTAGTAACATTGACCCCATGTGTATCTTTAATATTTAACTATGAACGGAGTTCAACATGGTGTCGATAATGGTGTAATAACACAATCACCTACATAATTCAGGTCTGACTAGCCATGGATGACTCACTGGTGCTGAAGAAACGGGGATATACACTGGGCATCAGTTTAGGCGAGGGGTCATACGCCAAAGTAAAATCCGCTTATTCCGAGCGTCTGAAGACCAACGTTGCAATCAAAATTATTAACCGAAGAAAGGCGCCTGCGGATTTTTTGGAGAAGTTCTTACCCCGGGAACTGGAGATCCTTGCATCCCTAAACCATCGCAACATCGTCAAGACCTTCGAGATATTCGAGACTTCAGAAGGGAAGGTGTACATGATTATAGAGCTTGGTGTGCAAGGGGACCTACTAGAGTTCATCAAATTCAGGGGTGCTTTACCCGAGGATTTCACCAGAAAACTGTTCAAACAACTGTCACTTGCAATACAATTTGCACACGACCTAGATGTTGTTCACAGAGACCTGAAATGTGAAAACCTGCTATTGGACAAAGACTACAACCTCAAAGTGTCGGACTTTGGATTTGCCAGGAGGATAAATTATGATGAAGTTGGACAAATGATTCTCAGCAAAACATTCTGTGGCTCTGCAGCCTATGCAGCACCAGAGGTATTACAGGGGCTCCCATACAACGCCAAAGTGTATGACGTTTGGAGTATGGGGGTCGTTCTATTCATCATGCTCTGTGGGTCTATGCCCTATGATGACTCCAATATTAAGAAGATGCTGAAGATTCAGAAAGAGCATCGCATTGACTTCCCACGCAGCAAAACTGTCCCTACAGAGTGCAAAGACCTGATGTATCGCATGCTTAACCCAGATGTGGCCCAGAGGATAGAGATCGATGATATCCTTGAGCATGTATGGGTGCAGTCAAAATCCAAATCACATGATGGTAGTAAGAGACGAGAAGATGGGCCTTCATCTGAAGCTGCTTGCTCCAAAAAAGAAAGGAAGGTTGAAAGTAGTAAGCATGAAAGTAAGCATCCTCATGGCAATGAGAACAAGAAAGGGGTGAATATGGAGGTTGAGGCCGAATTGGGCCCTAAACTTTCTTTGGAGGGCAAAGAGGCAGCAGAACTATCTAAGCACACCAAGAAAAAATCTTCCCCAGATACAAGGAATGACATCCCTGCTGATTCATGTTGAAATGCTGGATTTATTCCACCAAATTATTTACGAATAAATGAAGCATACATCTTTGTTAAGATTAACCATATAGACTTAGTTACATTTCTTCAGATGTTGAGTCTGCTATGATAAAAGGTGAGTGTCAACATTTCAGGTTTACAAAAAAATCACTCAAAGGCATTTTTTAGGTTGAAGACAAATATTATATTGCAGAAAGAGGCATACAAAATAGAGGCTTACATAAACATTATATTTACAAAAATCAATGAAGCCTCATCGTAACATTCATTAAAATTCTAATCATTTTAGTCTATGTACAATTATGAGATCTCTGGAACCCACAGATTTCAGTAATCCAGTCTTGGAATGTTTCTAACACAGTACATACTATGCCTTTCTTTCCAACACCCTAAGAACAGTAATGACCTGAGCTTTGCAACTATCCTTGAATTCAGAGTTTGCATTTCGACTCTTTGCCCACAGACTGTTCCAGTCATAAAAGTCAAGTCCATGAAATCCAGAGGGAGGGCATGGGGTGGGGTAGAGATAAACACCCCATGGCCAGTAATTTGCTTGAGTTCACTTCCTCAAGATAACTGTTCTTTCTCAATTTTGCTTCACCACGGTCAGAAGAAGTCAGAGGCTTTCCTCCTCTTGGGAAGCTGCAGTAGGTCATCTGTGATGGACGCTGGGTCCTGGGAGGCGGGGGTCCTGGCTTTGCTTGGTGTCGGAGTGCCTGAGGGAGTGGCTGGACCACCCAGTGGGGTTTTGGAGCCTGCTCCTCTGTGTGTGGGCGATGGTGTGTAGCTTGCCCTTAGAGCTTTATCTGTGTATTTGCTGGAGGTCCGGTTTACAAGCCTCTGAAGGGCAGGGGTCAATGCTGGGCTCAGGCCTTTTGGTGTGAGACTGCAAGACAGAAATTAGGTCAAAAATAATTAATACAATCATTTAGAAATGACAAAGAATTGTGTATAACCAGTGGTGGAAAAAGTACCCAACTGTCATACTTCAGTAAAAGTAAAAGATACAGTAATAGAAAATGAGTCACCCAGTAAAATACTACTTGAGTAAGTCTAAAAGTATTTGGTTTAAAATATACTTAAGTATCAAAAGTAAAAGTATAAATCATTTCAAATTCCTTATATTAAGCAAACCAGCACAATTTTTTATTTTCGGCTAGCCAGGGACACTCCCTAACACTCAGAGATAATTTACAAATGAAGCATTTGTGTTTAGTTAGTCTGCCAGATCAGATGCAGTAGGGATGACCAGGGATTTTCCCTTTAAGAGCGTGAATTTGACAATTTTCCTGTCCTGCTAAGCATTGAAAATGTAGTAGTACTTTTGGGTGTAGGCATGTAAGTAAAAGTTGTAAAAAAT
The DNA here is from genome assembly GCA_030435695.1 of Brachymystax lenok tsinlingensis. Taxonomy (NCBI): domain Eukaryota; kingdom Metazoa; phylum Chordata; class Actinopteri; order Salmoniformes; family Salmonidae; genus Brachymystax; species Brachymystax lenok. The sequence goes on along the minus strand of CM059815.1, from coordinate 12,078,971 downwards.
ATGAATAGTAATGTAAAGATACCCAAAAAGTACTTTGCACCACTATGTATAACAAGAGGTCATAGAAATTAGATATATATATATTTTTTTTTAAATAACATCAGCTTTTGCTAAATACAAAAGACCAAAGCAATGCACTTCTGTAAATAATCCATCAGTTTTTACCTTGCAAGATTTTCTGTGACCTTTCGCAATGCTTCTTTCTTCTTTGCCCGGTTTTTGGCTGCAGCCTCATTGGCCATTTTCAAACCCAACCGCTCTCTTCTTCCTGGTTCTGGAATCTGTGTGTGAAATTCTCTCAGGTTAATCAACTATTCCGAACAAACCATTTTGGGGAGCAAACGCAGCAAAACAAAACTAAAGAACTGTCGGTCATCGTCTTGTACCTTGAACGATGGACCGATATTCCGCTCTTGAAACGGTGAGTCAGACCCATCCAAGCGAAAGGGGGTGCTCTCTATCTCTCCCCAGGTCATCAGGGGGGACTCAGCCATACCTGATAGGACAATATCAGGTTAGAAGAGTTTGGTTTTTATGCAGTTGAGAGTTTTATGGAAGCCTCTAACATTACCAAATGCTGGAAAAACATCTATTACCCAAAATCAATATATATCTGATAGTTATTTTGTAGTTGATAATATTGGAAATGATCTATACTTGAACTTAACATAAATACTTACCTGGGGAAGGGCAGGGAGTTCCTTCAAACCCATATCCGTTAACATTAGGGGAATCCTGGGCATTAAGCTCTTTGCCATCTGGGCCTACTTTACCCTGTTTGAACTAGAGAAACACTAGCAATGTCAGAAAAATCCTTCAGGATCAATCCACTTAATTTGATCTTTAGATACCCTGATCTTAACATTTGTCAACTTTAAAATCCCTTCACTAAAAATAGGATAAAACCATTTACTTAAAACCAATAACTTGTCAGACAAGGACTTTACCTGTGCATTGAGGGCTGCAGCCTGCTGAAGCTGGCATTTGTTAAGGGCTTTGCTGAAGGGGTCTCCCACAAAACGAGTGTTCTTGTGAATCACCTCCCTAGGCTTCTTGAAGAGTGTGTCATCATCCTTGACACCTTATTAAAAAAGATAAACTCAAGTAATTCAACCTCAAACACAATTAATTCAATCATGTAAGTACTAGCTTAGCCTACACATACAGTGCATTCGGAAAGTATTCAGACCCCTTCACTTTTACACATTGTGTGACGTTACAGCCTTATTCTACAATGGATTAAATACATTTTCCCTCATCAATCTACACACAATATCCCTTAATGACAAAGTGAAAACAGGTATTTAGAATATTTGCAAATGTATTAAAAATACACAAGTATTCAGACCCGTTACTCAGTACTTTGTTGAAGCACCTTTTGGAATGCACTGTATGGTGTTGGTAGGTGTGACTCCATGACTTCTTGCACCCCATACAGAGCACATTATAATCAAGCAAGATAACAGGAAAATTTCTCATGCAGGGAAACATCAATCCTCACCCTCTGGATAGTACATAAGGGCATTCTTTGCTTTGTACTCCCAGGTCTCTAGTCCAGCCTTTACACACTCAAGGGCCTGCTTCTCTGATGACGGCAGGGCAAGGTTTTCTTCGTGCCGCTAAAAACAACACAGGCTGTTATATAATCTCTTTTAATTGAAGGTAAAAAAATAACATTGCTTTCAAATCAAGACATAACACTCCATGAGCATTACATACTTACACATTTGAGTAGTGTGCTATTCACATCAACAAAACAAGAGTTCAAACTATCAAAAGAGATTACGCCAAGTGTACCTGTTTAAATTCAGCCTCCGCCTCGTATAACCACGAATGCCTCAACTTATCCTTGTCTTCTGCTAGAACCATGATCTGCTCAAAGGATGCATTATCCTCGCTTGTGTTCTTAGCCAGGAAACGATCAAGACATGGCAGCTCTTTCTCCTCCTCATCTCCTTCCTTATTCACTACAAACACACAATATCAACAAACACAGGGATTAAGTATTATTGCTGTAATTAAGTTTGTTACATAGATAGATGGGAGGGGTTGAGTTGAAGGGTGGGATTAAAAACAACAAGATAACTAATGTAAAATATACTGTGTCTGTAAATATATATAGGTTCAGAACTTTTGTGAAACAGCACTGTTTAAAATATATTGCAAAACAAATCAAACTGGATGGTCTTCAGAGATAGATGAGAGGGGTTGATGGTAGCTGAAGGATGGGATTAAAAAACAAACAAAAGATAACTATTGTAAAATACATTGTGTCCGTAAAATGTATATAGTATATATAAACTGGTTGTAGAAGCCTAAGTGTTGTTGTCTATTAGTTTACTCCAATTAGGGGAGAGGTGGTAGGGTTAGGGGAAAATGTATTTTTTTTTTTAAATAAAGAATTATATGGGGGGATTGTAAGTGATGCAGACAATTACATTGATGGAAGCTACAATCTGCAGTATTAAAGCTGATCCAGCCCCTAATTTTTTTTATTTATATATTTTTAATAAAAAAGTAATTTACATAGTACTATATAATAAATCAACTTTTCATAGTACCATGTCCTGTGTGGCTGAGTTGGTAGAGCATGGCACTTGCAACGCCAGAGTTGTGGGTTTGATTCCCATGGGGGACCAGTACGACAAAGTATGCCCTCACTACTGTAAGTCGCTCTGGATAAGAGCATCTACTAAATGACTAAAATGTATTATATAATACATCAACAATCCAATGACCACTCGATCATAACAGCAGGAAGAGCTACTTTCTACATAGTCTTGAGCGCTAATGTAATGGTTTTCATAGTTCAAGTTCGGTGTCCTCAGACTCAGCAGTGCTGTGAGTTGTGCCATTCTCAGTCACAATAGTGAACAAGAACTTACCGCCGTCTGCTCCTTTCTTGGTTTTGCCCAGTACAGAAGAGGGCGATCCAGGACGACCCTCTGGTGTCTCAAAAGAAGCAGGAGTAACATCTAAACAATCAAGTGGGGGGGTATTAGTATAACACCACTGCTGCATTCATAGACAAGTGCATTATGTGAAAAAGAGTATAGTGGACAGTTTACTTATCTTACTCACATGGGGCAGTGGAGAGTGGTGTGGACTTGGCTAAAGATGACCCATATTTAATGGATATCTCCCTCATCTTCCCAAGATCCCCATTTTCCTCGGCTTCGAGGTAGTCCTTCTGCGCTTGTAACTTTGTCACATCTGGAAAAAAGTCCCTCTGGATGATCTTCTCTAAATTCTGTTGAAAGTCATAATCACATGAAAACAAGTTAGGAAGACATTGGCAAATATCAAAAGTATGTGGACACCTGCTCGTCAAACATCTCATTCCAAAATCATGAGCATTCATATGGAGTTGGGTCCCCCCCTTTTGCTGCTATAACAGCCTCCACTCTTCTGGAAAGGCTTTCCACTAGATGTTGGAACATTGCTGCGGGGACTTGCTTCCATTCAGCCACAAGAGCATTAGTGAGGTCGGGCACTGATGTTGGGCGATTAAGCCCGGCTCGCAGTCGGTCTTCCAATTCATTCCAATTGTGTTCGATGGGGTTGAGGTCAGGGCTCTGTGCAGGCCAGTCAGGTTCTTCCACACCGATCTCAACAAACCATTTCTGTATGGACCTCGCTTTGTGCAAAGGGGCATTGTCATGCTGAAACAGGAAAGGGCCTTCCTCAAACGGTTGCCACTAAGTTGGAAGCACAGAATCATCTAGAATGTCAGTGTATGCTGTAGCATTAAGATTTCCCGTCACTGGAACTAAGGTGCCTACCCCAAACCATGAAAAACATCCCCAGACCATTCTTCCTCCTCCACCAAACTTTACAGTTGGCATGCATTGGGGCAGGTAGCGTTCTCCTGGCATCCGCCAAACCAAGATTCATCCATCGGACTGCCAGACAGTGAAGCGTGATTCATCCCTCCAGAGAACGATATTCCACTGTTTCAGAGTCCAATGGCGGCAAGCTATACACCACTCCAGCCGGCGATTGGCATTGCACATGGTAATCTTAGGCTTGTGTGCGGCTGCTCGGCCATGGAAACCCATTTCATTAAGCAGTTCTTGCTGATTTTGCTTCCAAGGGCAGTTTGGAACTCAGTAGTGAGTGTTGCAATGGAGGACAGACAATTTTTACGCGCTATGCCCTTCTGCACTCGGCGGTCCCATTCTGTGAGCTTGTGTGGCCTACCACTTCATGGCTGGGCCGTTGTTTCTTCACAATGACAGCACTTACAGTTGACCAGGGCAGAAATTTGATAACTAACTTGTTGGAAAGGTCGCATCTTATGACGGTGCCACGTTGAAAGTCACTGAGCTCTTCAGTAATGCCATTCTACTGCTATGGAGATTGCATGGCTGAGTTCGATTTTATATACCTGTCAGCAACGGGTATGGCTGAAATTGCCGAATACACTAATTAGAAGGGGCGTCCACATACTTGTGTATAACATCACTAGTATGTGTGTTTAATCACCTTTACCTGTATTGACCTTAAAAAACATATTTGCACCAACACTATAGCCTTACTGCATTATAAGCCAGCTACAGGTAACGTTAGGGTAGAATCTGCACTGGCTAGCTACCTACTGCAATATAACTTAGCTGTCTGTTCCACAACCGTACGTTACCTCTATGTAGTTCTCTTCATCGAGCACCTTCCGATTTGTTTTCTTTGTTTCCTCGGGTGGCTGTCGAAGAGCAACTGTTGTTACAGGATTAGCTGGGACAAGGGTTCCAGACATCAGCGCCTTTCCAAATCCTTCCATTGTCGGTGGCTTCTAGAAGCTAGAGAAATGCTCTGGGGGCCTTGGCTTCTGTTTGTTAGCTAACGTCAGCTAGCTAGACCAAACCTCGCTGGAAAAACACGGATTATACAAAAAATCCCGTTATAAACCCAAAAGAGCCCCTGAAAATAGACGTCTGTGAATACCTTACTTTAATTCGCGTAGTAAAACTATCAAGAGTTCTAAGCTAATGTTTTGCTAATCAAGAACCCTCATGCGAACAACGTACACAACTCGACTGCGTGACTTCATCGGAAATTCTTCCTCTTCTTCGATGAGTTTTAAGGCTGGTTGGCATCCAATGAATATTTCATTACCGCCACCTACTAGACTGGAGTAGGTTGCGGTATATGAATAAATGCCATAAACAAATAGCATACGCCACTATTTAAATCTATGTAGTCCTACTTCAGGCCAACAGCCTGAAAGGATGGGACACCACCACTTAGCACTTAGAAACTACACAATCAACATTCTGACATCAAATCTCGCACAGCCAAATACCTCTATGCAGCCTACACCACAACCTCTATTTTCTGCAACTTATGTTCCATCCCTGCAGTACAGTTGATAACCATTGCATAAATGCCAAGTCCAATCTTACTGAAACATACAGTACCAGTCAAAAGTTTGGACACACCTACTCATTCAAGGGTTTTTCTTTTTTAAACTATTTTCTACATTGTAGAATAATAGTGAAGACACCAAAACTATGAAATAACACATATGAAATCATGTAGTAACCCAAAAAGTGTTAAACAAATCAAAATATATTGAGATTCTTCAACGGTGCCACCCTTTGCCTTGATGACAGCATTGCACACTCTTGCCATTCTCTCAACCAGCTTCACCTGGAATGCTTTTCCAACAGTCTTGAAGGAGTTCCTACATATGCTTAACACTTGTTTGCTGCTTTTCCTTCACTCTGCGGTCCAACTCATCCCAAAACATCTCAAATGGGTTGAGGTCGGGTGATTGTGGAGGCCAGGTCATCTGATGCAGCACTCCATCACGCTCCTTCTTGGTCAAATAGCCCTTACACAGCCTGGAGGTGTGTTTTTGGTCACTGTCCTGTTGAAAAACAAATGATAGTCCCACTAAGCACAAACTAGATGGGATGGCGTATCTCTGCAGAATGCTGTGGTAGCCATGCTGGTTAAGAGTGCCTTGAATTCTAAATAAATCACTGACAATGTCACCTGCAAAGCATCCCCACACCATCACACCTCCTCCTCCGTGCTTCACGGTGGGAACCACAGATGCGGAGATCATCCTTTCACCTACTTTGCGTCTCACAGAGACACGGCGGTTGGAACCAAAAATCTCAAATTTGGACTCATCAGACCAAAGCACATATTTCCACCGGTCTATGTCCATTGTAGCCTAGTGGTTAGAGCGTTGGACTAGCAACCAAAAGGTTGCAAGATCAAATCCCAGAGCTGACAAAAATCTGTTGTTCTGCCCCTGAACAAGGCAGTTAACTCACTGTTCCTAGGCTGTCATTGAAAATAAGAATTTGTTCTTAACTGATTTGCCTAGTTAAATAAAGGTTAAAACAAATTATAAATTTCTTGGCCCAATCAAGTATCTTCTTATTATTGTTGTCCTTTAGCAGTGGTTTCTTTGCAGTAATTCGACAATGAAGGCCTGATTCAAGCAGTCTCCTCTGAACATGTCGAGATGGGTCTGTTACTTGAACTCTGTGAAGCATTTATTTGGGCTGCATTTTCTTAGGCTGGTAACTCTAATGAACATATCCTCTGCAGCAGAGGTAACTCTGGGTCTTCCTTTCCTGTGGCGGTCCTCATGAGAGACAGTTTCATCATAGCGCTTGATGGTTTTGCGACTGCACTTGAAGAAACTTTCAAAGTTCTTTACATTTTCCGCATTGACTAACATTCATGTCTTAAAGTAATGATGGATTGTCATTTTTCTTCGCTTATTTGAGCTGTTCTTGCCATAATATGGACTTGGTCTTTTACCAAATAGGGATATCTTCTGTATACCACCCCAACCTTGTCACAACTGATTGACTCAAACGCATTAAAGAAAGAAATCCACAAATTAAGTTTTAACAAGGCACACCTGTTAAATTAAATGCATTCCAGGTGACTACCTCATGAAGCTGGTTGAGAGAATGCCAAGGCAAAGGGTGGCTACTTTGAAGAATCTCAAATATAAAATATGATTCCATGTGTTATTTCATCGTTCACTAATATTCTACAATGTAGAAAATAGTAAAAATAAACTTGAAGAGTAGGTGTCCAAACCTTTGACTTGTACTGTATATATACATATATTTTAATTACCCTATCAACTAACGCTATACTCATTAAAACCCATCACCTTATTCCACTACTTTAATAACCCTATCTGATCCTACCTCAGACCAACGACCTGAGAGGACAGGACACCACACGCTGTAACTCTTCTGAATTCAAAACTCGTACCCCCAAGTACTTCTCTGCAGCTGCCACCACAACATCTATTTTCTGTGATTTATGTTCCATTTCTGCGGTACAGTTGATAACCATTGCTATGAAGAAAAACACCTTACTGAAGCATATATCACTCATTGGCCTATCCCTCTGTGCTGGCACAGATCTACTATTCACAGGATCCCTCACACTTGACCCATCCTCCTCTACTTTCTTCACTGCCTCAGCATATGACACCTTCTGCACTACTCTGACTCTGGCCACCTCAACCTGCCTCTCTCGCATCGGACACTTCCGATCCCCAGCAACATGGGAACCCCTACAGTTGACACACAAACTTTATCCACCGAAACTACACAATCCTCTATCCCATGCCCTCCTGCACACTTCCCACATCTTATAATCCCCCTCCTACACACAGCTCCTACAAGACCATAAGCATTGCACCTAAATATTATTACTCAAAATTCAAAAGGACTGACAGTGACTCTGTTTCACCACACTCACCACTGGGTCTGCGTCGCACCAAACGGCAGGCGTCACAAACACCGGGAATCTTCAACTTCGATTGCTCCATCTCCACACTTAACACTACCCCAGAAACCACTCCTTTCAATAGTGCAAAGCAAGAAACAGATCTTGACCCAAGTTGCGTGACATGGAGCGCCTGCTCCCTCTGGTCAGAAGAAACACAAACACATATCACAAGTCCACTACAGATTACCTTCACTGATTCAACTGCACCCAACTCCTTTCCCACCTGTCTTGTTTTGCACGATTTGCACAAAATAATAAAATTAAGTGCGACAGGATCTTTCTAAACGTAGCTCTTTATTAGCTAATGTTAGGGTTCGTTCCTTGTGTCCTTATCAATCATTGGCTCATTGGTGAAATTAGCATTATGACAATATCTTTAATTAAATCATTCAAAAACCTTTATTAATGCAATTGCAGACAGAAGTTGACAAACAGGAACATAGCACGCATGTTTCCGAGTAAGTTCTGCACTTTAGGGAAAGTCTAAGTTGCTTTTATCATGCTTGTAGCCAACCCTCTGTGATGTCACTGCGTTCGTTTATTACTATCTACTTATCAGACCAAGCCCATGCATCCACAGCTGCACAAACATATAGTTTGGTGTTATCTAAACGCTAGGCAATAAATGTCCACTCCCCAAAGTTGATTTATTGTGGAATGTCTTGACTAGTCTCTTATCTCCCCCACTCCTTTGCAAAGCTATGTCTCAGTCACACATTTCCCATAGGGTTTCTTTATAAGAAGCAGAGAGAAAGAGAACTAAAACAACTGTGGAACAATACTAAAACCTCTACAATTAATATCTATTGTTAATCTGTAGTCTAGGAACCTATAAATGTAAGGAGGGAGGGGTCTTATAACCCCTCCCCTTCTATTAATATAACATAAGCATAATCAATTATTATAGTACATCAAACATTTAGTACAGCCTTATCATGACCCCTAGGTGATCTTCTAACACTAACTAATAACTGAAAATGACTACCGTCGCATCAGAGCACAGTATGATACGACGGTAGAATGCAACCAATTACAATTCAGTATGTTGATACATGAATATTACATCCCTTTTCTTTAAAAAAAAAAAGTTCTACATATTTTTAAGAGATTCTTTTGAATACATTCTCTGTAGTTTGAACTCAAGGTAAGTCACCATTTACTGCATCAACACAACAGACTCTGAAACAATGATTCAACATACTGTTACTTTTAGAACAAAGATTTCTCAGCAACTCAGCTTTTCACTGTATCAATGACATCTCAACATTTCAAACAAATACAATACCAAAGCATTTCAAGTTAATTTATCAATAACAAGTTTACAGTCTGGAACTCTTTTATGGCAGCAATCCGCCTAAACCCTTTGACATTTCACATGTCTAGCACAGCTGTAGGCTTGACCTCTCTTCCTGAACTTGTGTGGTATGATGCTGAGCAAGCTTCTATGTCAGTCAACAGTTGTGGTAGAGCAGGTAAGTATGGTTTATGTTGTGTTGTGTGTGTGTTTAGTCCATCACGTTCTCTTTCAGGGAAACAGTTCATCTCGTCAGTGTGTTGTTCTTTTGTGTTCAGTAGGTGATGGTGGTACTCCGCTCCTTCTGCGGTGCGGACGTGATATGAATGTTCAGTGTCAGCTGGCTGGATGACGACTGCTGGCTTCCAGTAGCCATGCTCCTGGATTCTAACTGACTCTCCGTCGTTCAGTGGTGGCAGTGGTCTAGCTGACCTGTCGTAGTATCGCTTTTGGTGTTGTTGTCTCTGTGCACGGCTTGCATGCATTTCCTTGTAGCTGACGACCTCAGGTTGCAGCTGCTGGTTGGTGCTGGGAAGGATTGAGCAAAGTCTGCGGCTCATCAACAGCTGGGCTGGTGATTTGAAGTTGTCAACTGGAGTGTTGCATTATTCAAAGAGACTGAGGTAGGGGGTCTCTCTTGTCTGCTTTTGCTTTGTCCATGAGTGATTTAGCAATCTGCACAGATTTTTCAGCAAGGCCATTACTTTGAAGGTAATGTGGGCTTGTGGTGACGTGTGTGAACTCCCATGCTTTTGTGAAGGATTCAAACTCCTTTTATTCGTAACAGGGGGCCATTGTCAGATATTAAAGTCTCTACAATGCCATGCTTGGAAAAGGCTGCTTTCAGCTTATGGTTCACAGCTGCAGGTGTGGTGCTGTGAAGCTTGTCGAGTTCAAAGTATCTGCTGTAGTATTCCACTGTTATGATGTAGTCCTCGTAGTTCCAGGTGAAAAGATCGGTTGCCACGACCTGCCAGGGTCGGTCTGGGATACAGTGAGGTAACATTGGCTCTTTGGTGTTTGAGGGGCGTCGTTCAAGACAGGTGGGGCATTTACCAACAATGTCCTCTATTTGTTTGCACATTCCGGGCCAAAACATAATGTCCCGTGCTCTCTGTTTGCTCTTTTCCATGCCCATGTGTCCAGCATGGATCTTTGTCAAAATCTCTTCTCTGAGACTGGTAGGAATAATAATTTTCTCTCCTTTGAAAATTATTCCGTTGATCTGTGATTGTTCCGTATGATGGTTCCAGCACTCTGAAATGCTTAGAGGGCATTTTCTGTGTGAGTTGTGTGTCCTTTTCTGTTTCAGCTCAGATCTCCTTCAGTTTTGTGTCACTAACTGGTAAGTTGCTGTACACAGTGTGCACCTGCATGTCCATGTCTTCACTGAGGCTGCTGTCCTTGTAGGTGAGAAACTTCCTGGAGAGTGTGTCTGCGACAGGGATGTCTTTGCCTGGCACGGTGAGTGATTGTGAAGTCGTATTTTTGTAGTTGAAGGATCATTTTCTGTAGCCTAGGCGGGGCTGGGCTAGCGGTTTCCTTATCACTGACTCAAGAGGCTTGTGGTTGGATTCCACAAAGACTTGTCGTCCATAGACATACTGATGGAAACGCTTAGATCCTAATGGAATGGCGTACAGCTCCTTTACGATTTGAGAGTAGTTGATTTCACAGTCTGTGAGAGATTTGGAAGTGTAGCCGATGGGCTTTCCTTTTTGCAGTAGCACTGCACCTAGTCCATACAACACATCCACTTGGATTCTGAGCTCTTTGTTGGGGTCGTAGTAGGCAAGGATTGGTCCTGGTTCTCTTGTGATCAAGTCTTTCACTTTCTGGAAAGCAATGTCGTGTTGCTTGTCCCAGAGGAACTCACTGGACTGCTTTAGCAGCTGACGCAGGGGTGCATTAGCATTGGAGAGGCTGGGTGCGAACTTTTCCTAAGGAGTTGACCATGCCAAGCACTGTTTCCAGCTCTGCACGGTTCTTTGGTGACCCCATTTCCTTTATGGCTGAGATCTTCTGTGGGTCTGGCTTGATTTCATTCGGCTGTGAGAAGATGTCCGAAGTAACTGACCTCTGTAGCGCCGACTAAGTGTCCATGTGTTGTAAATGTCTCTCCCTTTTTCACCGATCCAGAGGAGCAGGTAGCTGCACTTCTCCTCTTCTCCTCTTTCCTTCAGAGGACCAGTGAACATTAGCTCCACATGCTGTTTGAACTTACGCCATGAAGCGGGTAAGTTTGTAGACCCCCAGTCCATTCGAAGTGAAGGAACTTCAGCAAAATCCATATTTTCGTCCTTTTACTCTGGCACCATGTCTTGTTTTGCACGCTTTGTACAAAACAATAAAATGCAGTATGACAGGATCTTTCTAAACGTAGCTCTTTATTAGCTAGCTATAACTGGCACGTTCATTTGTCGCCGGCCATGATCAACTAAAAATGACCTCACGACCTGGGTGGTATTAACCAATCATAGCACAGTATGATACGACCATAGAAAACAAACAATTACAATACAGTATGTTGACACATTTGAATATTACACCACCCACCCTGAATCCAAAAATTTCACTCCTGCTGGACCAAACATATCTTTATCATAACCATATTCATCAATACAAGCTCCTTACAACACCTTCTACCCCCTCCATTTCACCTCCAGATCTAGAACTGGCGTCCAGCTCACTCTGTTTGAACTTGACACCAATCTTCCTCGACATACCTTCTCCCTTCTTTTTGCTAGCTTCAACAGATTCAAACCCATCCTCTGTCTCCCTCGGTCTTTTCAACCTCCTCTCTCTTTCCCTCCATTCCCCTTCCTGACTCCTGAAAATGTGTAACCTTTCCAAGCCAAAATATACTTTTAGCCTCCTCGAGAGACATGCAAAGCCCTGTACTCCCTCTACTTCAAACTCGAGCCTCCTTTCTACTCTCATTATCCAGCGACAATTTCTCTGTCACCGGAAATGTCTGTCAGTGATTCTTTTAGAATTATTCTAGCCTTCATCATTGCATTGGATAAAGTATCCAAAAATGTCTAGCAAATGTCTACAAGGGCATAATACGGTACGCCATTTTCTAGTCTTCCAGGTCTTGCACACCAAATGCTGTTCTTTTTTGTCGCCTCCACTTCGCTCTTCGGTTTTTAAACCACACCTATCGAAATAAAAGTAAATTAGGCTACATTGACAAAACGTTTTAAAACTTAATGAAACAAAATATTTATAAACTGACAAAAAAAACACAAGTAGCTTACCTCTACTCGCTCTTCGCGTAAATGAGTGCGTTGTGCCAGTTTTTCCCTCGCGTTAACATCTGGATACTGGTTCTGAAGGAACAGCTCCTCCAGAGCGTCCAGCTGGTCCTCAGTGAATATGGTGCGGTGTCGCCGTGTCCGCCTCTGGACATGACTGAAGGACTGCTCCTCTCTGTTAGTGTTTCCTCCTGGCCTGCATGGCTCCGGAAACATTCTTCTGGACCATGCATACTGCCAAGCTGAATTAAAATAACTTTACATGTAAGTGTTTGGCACACTGATTTCAGGTCAACGCATGAACGTCTATATACCTACCTGGCTAATGGTAAAAACAACTGATCTGCTAGACATAATCATCAAACAAACATGAGAGAGAAAAATGAAGAGTGATCATAGTGTCAAAATTGTCATAGGTTTAGGTCTTACTTTCAGGAGGATAGTCAGCCTGGAACACCTCTCCACAGTGGGAGCAGTACCAGCAGCATGAGCAGGTGTGCTGTGGATGTTCTATGTGGCTCCCAGCAGCAATACTCTCTGATCTTACTCCATCCTCACTTGGTACAGTGTTGTGGGTCGCACCAGACTGCCTGCTCTCCTCATTGTTAATTGGAAATCTGTTCAGTATATTGTCAATGGTGAATGGAAACTTCTGTCTCTCCATCCTACTTGACCCCTCCATGACAAGTTTTCTGCCCAAAGAATTCACTTAAAATTCAACCTAGTGTTTAAAGTGCCAGTCAAGGCAGTCAGTTAATGCTTTTGGGTGAAGCATATACCTTACAGTGTGGCTCATTCTCCACTGTGCTCAACCACAGACCCACCCATTCTGATTTTATAACAGAAATTTAGGAAGAAAAAAAAAAAGAGCAAAAAACATAATCCCCCTATAGACTAGACAAATACAAAATGGTTGAAACTTAATTCCCAGCTAATCTGGGCAGTTTTGTGAGGGGGTTAGGGAGGATGGGACTTCAGCTAATCTGGCCCCATTGCTTTGCTTTCTGAAAAATAAATCAGATTTCTCTGTATCAAATTAGGGGTAGAGAGCTTCTAAGATCCTTATTGTTGTGGTTTTAGAGAAAAATAGATTGCTTGGTATTAGAAACCTGGTCTTAAAGATTAACCCTTTGGTGTAACCAATGACCTATTGGGGATTAGCCCCTGAATTTGAACACTTGCAGTCCTCGTTGATTTGTGCTCCGAGTTTATTCCTAGACACGAGGCTACACGTCTGGTTTTCAATACAGTTCCAATACAAAGGTCTACATGTTTACAATCTTTATTTATCTATTAAATAAAGACAATGGAATTTGGTGATTCTTTTGCTGCCACAGTACCAATCCTCACCACACAACACACATGGCAGGCTGGGAGCAGCAAAGGGTCAGCTGTAGAGCAGTGTGCTTTCAGCATGTTTGAGTATTACAGCCATTCACAAAGGGAGCATATTCAGAGGTGAAATATCATTCAGAATGTACAGGTATGGATAGCCAAGGTTTCTGACAATCTCTCTCTGTTAGTATTCACAACATGAGAACTGGGCCTTATCTATGAAGTGCAGTCATTCAGTCTGACTTTTCTGACAATGTGCACGGCTGAGGTAAAGCTATTACAGGTTGTATTTATTCTCCAACAAATCCTTTGATTTCATATAAGGCAACACAACACCTTTTTATCAAGGAATTAATGGATTTTCAAAATCTGTCCTAAGCTCCTCAGATAAGGGTTTTTTGAAAACAGATAACAATAAACATCACCTCATCCCTTTCACTGGGGTTTAATGGCCAGCAGATTGTTAATGTATAGTTTTTAGAGCTGTTGAGATAGCTATCTCTGGTCTTTGTGATTTTTCAATGGAAGACATTGTATCACATCCACATTGATTAAATGGTGTTAAATTCATTACTGGGGATTATTATGAAAGAAGCGCCTTATATTGTTGTTGTCAAAGGCAATTGGTTTGTAAAAACTTAGAATCCTTTTGTGGAAAATATAAAATTAACATAAAACAACACATCCTTGCCCAACGGCACAACCTAATGGTGTAAGTGTCACGTCCTGGCCATAGATAGCCCCCTGGGCTCTTTATGGTGGTTTTGGTCAGGATGTGACTATGGGGATTTTTGGTTCTATTATTTGTATTTCTATGTTTTGGTATTGGTATGGTTCCCAATTAGAGGCACCTGATTGCCGTTACCTCTAATTGGGGATCATACATAAGTTGTTCTTTTTTTTTCCACTGGTGTTTGTGGGTTATTGTTTTTTTTGTTAGTGCCTGTGTGCGCTACACATATGTTACGGTCAGTTGTTTCTTTTGTTGGTTTGACGTTTCACTTTGATAAAAAAAATATGTGGAACTCTATGCACGCTGTGCCTTGGTCCGTTCATTATGATGATCGTGACAGTAAGATCTAGCTGGAAGATTTGTTTGACCAATATTATTTTCAAGACTGCAAGAGGATCAAGTATGTTAAGCGTAAATTCTGAACTAATAGCTGAAAAATGGCATGGATGTAAATTAAATGGTACTCTGTGCTTGCAGTGAATGTGGTGCCAAATGATTGAAATTGTCACATATTTTCAAGTGAATGTGGAATGGTTTGCATACGGTTCAGTATGCCTGGCCTGTACTAAAACAGTGTGAGGCAGATTATGAAATTGCTGCAATGCCACCGAAGTGTTATTGAATGAGTTGGATAATAAGTTCTATAACCCGAACATGAAAATCACAAGTTTTGGGCAAAGATGTTTCCTGAGGTGTGGAATGTGAGTGAGTACAAGGATTTGACATTGCTGGGTGGAATGTGTTCAAAGTTCCTTCCCCTATGCTGAGTGGAAAAATGGCTATTCTGCTCTCTGGAGATACTCAAGCCGTGGGACTGATTTCTTAAATATTTTTATAGAAAGGGAAATGGGGTGGCTATATGTGAGGCTATACACTATTCTGTAGTCCTTGGGGCGCCTTTAGTGAAAATTGGGGAATAAACAACGGTAGACTGTAAAAAGTAATTAGTTCTGCTCTAACTCCATTTTTTTGGTGGAGTAACTCAACTGAAGGTATGCAGTGTTCAGTACTTAAAGTAATAAAGTGACATCGTCACCCATATGGTTATCTTTTTAAGTTGAAAATACTTATGTTTAGTTTTTTTATTAACTTTTTGACACTAAATTGCATTACGTAATGATTGAAGTTACTTGAACGGGAATATTAATTGTAGAGAACATAAACATTTAAGGTCCTTTCTACTTAAATGTCCAAGTGTAAGTAGTTCTTCTTTTTCAAAACATTTGAATATCTTTTTTATTATTATAGGTCAGTAGTCCAACAGGTTATTTAGTACGATGCCCCCAAATACAAGCTGAGATACAAATACATGATATCAAGCCATAAACTGTAAACAATACAATCTTTGAATAGGTGGAATGTCAAGGGAAGGTGTGGTCTGCAGAGATGTCTGCTTCTCTCTACACTGCTTAATGTCAACATTTTGTGCCCCTTGTTTTTTGGGGCCACTTTGCTTTTTTCTTAGGAGGACCTTGGGATCACAATTATTACTGAAACCCAGAAGACTCAGAGGGCCTATGGCGCTTTGCTATTGCCAAGAGGAAACTATACAAAGACAAAATTGTGCCGGTGACCTATGCCAATGTATTTTTGATTATCTACACTCAGATTCTGGGGCCTGGTGTGAAGAGTGCTCTCTAATGATAACTTGATTGTTTTCAACCCTATTATTTGAGGTTAATCAATTACTTTTCTTAGCAGCTGTCCCACACTTCCCTGTGTCATGTGATGCTCAGCCTAAGCAGTGGCAAAGTATACCTGTTAACCCAGATGTGGGGATCAGTCAGTGGGTCCACACTGGGCCCAAGAAGAAGAAGGACTTGGGAGTGCTGGGTAAATACTTCCACAATGAGCTGGATGCACAAATATACACTTTCTGCATCAAATATTAGAATATATTATAGTCTTGTTGGGGGTGCTTGAGGATCGGAGTTGGCAGTGCATTCCATTATCATCATCTGCTGAATGGATTCACATGGCTGATATCCTGAGAATGAGTGACAATCAAATTAAACTAATTGGAGTGCTTACAACTGGACACATTTTTTTTAATTTGAGAATACAACACAGAAATACAGACAAATTACTGTCCATACCAGAGGTGGCCAGCCTCGCGCCACTGATCCCTGATCTACTTGGTAAGAGGACTTCTATTCCAGCCCAGCAATTACACATTTTATTATCAACTAATTCGGTTTTATGAATTTATTCAGGTGTGTTAGTACTGGGCTGGAATAGAAGCCTCCACATCCAGCAGGGTTGGCCTGCTCCAGTTGTAATTGGTTTATACATTGTGTGCGACTTTTAACTGTTCTCCCACAACGGTATCTGCCCTGTCCAGAGTAGCCTACTCTCTCCCTTATCTGACAGCCAGAGTTGCTAATCCTTTCACCATTTTCCATGTCTGTTAGCTAGCTAGCTACAAATGCATTTTGAGTTTGTTTTCAATTTACAATGATAAATACATCAAGATAGCTAACAAGCTAATATGAAGTTAGATAGTTATATATTCATGCAATTAGCTAGCTATACAGTATGTAAAGTTAGCTAGCTAGCTAACATTACAATAGCAGCTCATTTAAAAAAAATAAAACATACATAAATATATGTCTAAGTGATAATATCTTTCACTGTGATATTTGTAAGTGTATCTCCAAATTCCAGGTTATATCTTAACAACCATCCTTATGGCCATCATCGTACTGCTGGGATCAGACATAACAGCCGGCTACTTCTACAAGAAGTCAGTTGGGGGATTCATTCCTTGTACATCCCACATACATAGCAATGGAGAGAAACAAGGAAGGACGTTTATAGAAACAAGCAAGGAATCAGAGATACAAATGACTGCGACTTTCAACTGGCATAGAGGCTGTCTCACTGCACATTATTAGGGTATTAGATATCGCTGCACGAATCTGGAGATCTATATTTATCCATCCAATCTAACTAACCGTCTGCTTGTCTATTTATGACTTTAGTTCATCATAGCATTTTATATAACAGGATGTTACTCATTTCTTATTCAAGGATTCAATAATTATCATTCTAATTAGGAGTGTGATTGGCCTGCTTGTCTATTTATGATTTTAGTTCATCATAGCATTTTATATAACAGGATGTTACTCATTTCTTATTCAAGGATTCAATAATTATAATTCTAATTAGTTAGGAGTGTGATTGGCAGTGGACAACAGTTTGGAAACAAATGAAGCAAAGTGAGATGATATATGCAGCAGTTATGGGAATGGATATTAAACAGGGACCTGTCTTGTGTCTTTATACCCACGGGCCAGAAGCTCAGGAGGCAGCAGGAACAAAAGGCAAGTGAGCGGGAGCTGCAGTGGATCAACTTGCCTCTCGGCGTATGAAATGGTGGATGAGAATACGGTGGCAGTCTGTGTCCAACAGACACCTGCTGAAGAGGACAGAGTGCGGGAGGAAGGGGAGGGGAACGGGAAGGTGGAAAGAGTGGGTGGGGACAGGGAGGTGGAGGGTGGGGACCCCCTAGTGGACCAGGCAGGTACCCCTGAGGTGTGAGGAGCTGGGTGGACAGATGTGTTGTGGAATGATGCCGTTTCTCTCTATTTTTCAAATGCTGTTTTTGAACACAGCATGTAAAAACTGAAATGCCATGTGGGAAGGGTCAAATAATGGGAATGGTACAGAGGTCTTGGGACTGCTTGGACTGACAACACACAATGAAGACTTTTGGAGTTGTACGAGCAACGGAAGGTGTATCTACACAAGCGTGTAATTATGGGTCTTCAGTGGTAAAGGCTAGTACTGTAAGTTGAAATAAATGCTAGTAGAGGCGTACAGTATTTATACTAAACAAAAATATCAACACAACATGCAACAATTTCAACAATTATACTTAGTTACAGCTCATATAAGGAAATCAGTCAAATAAAAATAAATTCATTAGGCCCTAATCTGGGGAGCCAGGCCCAGCCAATCAGTATACGTTTTTCGGCACAAAAGGACTTTATTACAGACTGAAATACTCGTCCGTTTCATCAGCTGTCCGGCTGGTTGGTCTCAGACGATCCCGCAGGTGAAGAAGCCAGATGTGGAGGTCCTGGCCTGGCGTGTTTACATGTGGTCTGCGGTTTTGAGGCCGGTTGGACACAGCTAAATTCTCTAAAACAACGTTGGAGGCGGTTTATGGTAGAGAAATGAACATTACATTCTCTGGCAACAGCTCTGTGGACTTTCCTGTAGCTCCACTAATGTCTGGGCTGATATGCCAGTTGTCATATGACACAATCAGATATTTTTTTTATTGAAATAATAGGTTACTGCTACATGGAATGAGACAAAGCATTAGCACCGATTTTCCCCTAGACTGTTTGCACTTCATCTAATATAATAATTTGCTTAGCTATAGCCTAGGACTCATGTCTGGCCTATTATTTATATTTGAGAGTTAGGTTGACACTGATGAGTTCACCTTCAGGACAGGTGTCCCAGAGATGGTATATCATGCTGCTAAATCCTTTGGTTGTGTCCTCTTTGTCTAAGTATTCAGAACACGGGATTGTACTGCCCTCTTGTGATGAGTAGGCATATGACAGATAAAGGGGGACAGGTAGCGCAGGGACACGCATGCGGCAGCGGATACGCTGGCGATATTCTGTACATACCGCTTTGACGTAACCACGCGCCACACAGGCGGAAAGGCGCGAGACCGTCGCTTCCGCGTATGTGAAGAAGTCAAAATGGACGAAAAGTTGATATTGTCTGTTTTTAATTTTCCTGAGCTGTATAATACAACTTTGCCAGATTACCGCAATGGTGACACAAGATCACTTGCTTGGGGGAAAATAAGCTCATTGACAGCTCTTCCAGGTGAGCTTGGTAGCATATTTCTACAAATTATCAAGTCACATTAATGCAAATGTTTTAGCTAGCTAACAGTTGTAAGCAAGCTGACTTGTTTTTCAAGTTTGTTTATATTATATGTTTTAAATCACGTGAGTAGCATATGAGTACGGTGAGTTTTAACAGCACTTCACTGCAAGAACCGCATTGTAGTCAATGGGGAGGCAGCGGCCGACGAATTAGTGAGCTCGGCGCAAACGGCGGACTGCCGCACAGGGAGTTTTTTTTATTTTTCTTCCGTTCTCCACCGCGCGATGAGACGAGTAGCGTCACTTGAGGCATCGCATTTTCCACGCATGAATGACATTAGCTACCAATTAATCACTGATATAAAAAATGTCAAGTAGCCTGTCGACATTTTGACATGAAATGAAGAGCACTGCAAATTAGTACCAACTCCAATGGTAGATCCTTCTATTTACAGTTTATAAGTAGGAACCCGATGAGGCTCCATCGATGGGATAGAGACAATCACCTCTAACGTTATATGAATAACAACATTATATCAATAGTTATATTCATACTACTTTAGAAAGCTTTATGTTCGATATCAAATGCATAAAACAATATTATTTTGAGTATGATTAATCTATATTGATTTATCCCTTTAGCTGAAGAGTGCAAAAGGAAATGGAAGAATCTGAGAGACCGATACTTCAAGGAAGTACGACAGGAGAAGAGGAGTAAGGAGGAGACAGGGGAGCTCGCTCCAAGCCGATGGAAATACAGACAGCGTATGATCTTTCTTCAACCATTCATTAAACCAAGAAATAGCAATGCGACCCCTGCCAACCTGGAAATCCCTGATTTAATCAATAAAAGCACACAGAGTGAAATAATACCTGTCAAAACACTCGACACAGCCCTGGAGAACGACATGAAAACCCCTAGCACCCAGGTTGGCACCACGTCACAGCTAGCTTTTGTTACCCAGCTGTCCCCAGGGCAACAAGGCGCCCAACTGTCTTTTCTGGGCAAGCGTCCACCAGGCGCCCAGATATCCCCAGCGCCCCAGACATCCGCAGTGCTCCAGTCATCACTTTACGCAACCAAGGAGAGGCCTCAGACAAAGCAACCTGCTTCACCATGTTCCTCAAGCACTCCCTCTAAGCGATGCGCTAAGAACAGGATGCTGCTGGCCAAAGATCACAGATCAGATTCCACGATCCCTATCCGGCAGTGTGACGAGGATGAGATGTTACTCCTCAGCTTCGTTCCTGCTTTGAAGAGGCTGGCCCCACAAAAAAGATGTGAGACCAAAATTAAGATCCAACAGATTATGTACGAGGCCGAGTTTAGTATGGATCAGCCAGTGACTGTCAATGAACCACATGTGACGGTGTCCAAAGAACTGCCAGATCAAGAGACGTCATAACTCATTCATATTGTAGGGTCAATGGGTTGTTCTCAGGAGGATTAGATATTTTTTATTTGGACCGAAACGATTTTTTTCTAAAATTATATATTTTTAAATCGCTTTCCTAATGCACATGAATAGGCAAGTTATTCATGTTCTGTTTTTGGAATATCACATTTTTGGTGTTATCATAGAGGTACAACAAACAACAAAATATTTTTTTAGATCTTCTAATTTTGCTGTTGTGAATGCAACCCAATTGAAAATAAAATGGGCTGTTATTCTGTTTCTAATTTTGAATGTTTATTTGTCTGGATTTGAGTGGTCAAAGCCTGATGAGAAACACATTGACTACCCATATAAAAGGTGGAATTCATGTTTAGGTAAAGATCTCTCAGTAGGATATGGGGCAAACAGTCTTTATTACAGATGCTAATGCTATGTTAACCATCCATTGTTATTATAATAATCCACTATATATTTTACAATATTTATTTTAGAATAAATGAGTGAGAAAAAGTTGTAAACAAGACAAAAAATGGAATAGACATTAGAGGGAGAACTCATAACTGCATCAGGTACTCATGCATACTATCATGACCGTCATCTTATTAGTTGTGTCAGGTTAAAGAAAACTATATATATTTTTGACCTTCTGCATATTTTTTCCCAAGCTCTTTACTATGTATGCTATAGAAGCATTTGCATTAGAATTCTACATTTTCCATCAGACTAAATAATAGTCTTACAAGTGGCAGACAATGACAATAAAAAAATAAGTCCTTTAAATTCTCAACTTTCATCTTTCAAATATTGTAACCTTAAGAGAATATATTCACTTATTTTCTGAAAGATAAAGAAATAGTCTTACCAAAATAGCTCCTAGGGCAACTGAGGACATACTGGTATAGTGTCATTAAATAACTTATACCCATACGGCTCTTCTGGACTATTCCTCTGCTAACACCACACATAACAATGCACCACTGTATTGTTTATATGGCTTCATACTGGTAGTGGTACCCAAAAGGCAATTGTTGTGTCAATAATTTAAAAGTATCACCAATGATACGCCTCTTCCTGAATTTATATATCATATTTAGTTTAGAAACAGGACATACCACTTGTAATCTATATCCATACAAGCACAGAGGGTACATCTGGTAGCTTACATTTACCATCTTTCTTTTAGTATCTGGTTCTATATTGCCAACCTGGTACACTTAAATGTCTAATAAAAACCTAATAACCTTGATGGAAATGAGAGGCAGGTCCATTGTTCGAACGATAAAACTATTTCAGACTTCTGTAGGATTCATAGTACAGGTGTAATCAAACAGTAGTGATATTGATTACTGAAATTAAATAAAAGCTTGTCAAGTCTAGAGGACAATACTTAAATGCGGAAAAGGACAAAAATCAAACAAGTATCTTGAAACAGAGTATTAAGAACTGTCCAACTTGAGCCTTGGTCCTGGCTGCTCAGACATTTATGCGATTAGCAGCCAAAACATGATCAGCAGAGCAACAAATAGAAAGAGTCGAGACAGGAACTGTTCATCCATGTGCTGAGGGGTTCCAGGGGCAGCTGTGTGGGGGGGAACACGTTGAGAGAGTTTACTTTAACAGGTGAACATCTGCTTTTCAAGGTAGAGGGGGCCATTCACAATAATCACATTTTGATCAAACATTGTTACAATGCGCAACCTGCAGAACTAAAGTACCTGGGGGTGGTCTTCCATCATTGATGTTAAAAGCTGTAGCGAAAATGCCAAATGGAAAGGCACCAATGCCAAAAGACATCTGGAATCCTCCATCTCCAAAACCGAAACCCTGAAATCCCTGTAATGGGAAGAAAGAGAACTTTACAGTAACATTGCAGTGACAAGGTTATAACATGACTATTCAATATGTACAAAAAAAAAATGATTTTAACAGGTGTTTTGAGGGAGAGGTGACGCAATCGTTAGTGCTGTGTTGTCATTCTCAAGGGGTCAAATGAAAGAGCCTTTCTCCCTTACTCCTCAGATAGAGCTTAATAGGTCCCAGTGGAAAAGGTAATTCTGCTAATGAATTAGGCTATGGGCAAGTTCGCACTACAGCAACTACACAATCCTATGTAATAGTTTCATCATGAATGGGTAGTGCAATACAGCAGTCAACATTGCAAACAGGTGGTACACAGTAGCACAATCTGGATTAAACTTTGCTCACATTCTTGCAAAATAATTACAGTCTGAAAAGAGAGAGTATAGGCTTGGTGATGATAGAGCGGTTGTATTACACAGTACTTACACCACGATTTTCAGGCTCTGGCCTCTGTCCTTGTGGTCGAGGAGGCGTTCGCTCCCTATAACAATGAGAGATTTAGTTGTTTACAGCAGTAGTTTGGGATGTGGAATTCAGAGTAGATAACTGAGGATTGTATGAAAACTGTGCACCTTGCTTTCATGTATTGAGTGCATCAACCCACCTTGGGTCCTGTTGGCCCGTGCTTCCCCTGCCATATAGTGGGATGACTTTCTCTCGACTGATGCCTGCTTTGCACACTGGACACACTTGTCTGTTAGGTCTGGTCTCCAACCACTGCATAAACATGGGGGGTGGGGCAATTCAGACATCCCTGGTTAAGATCGCATGACACATTCAGAGAAGCAGTAAAATATCCCTTGGGATAGGGTCAAGTGACAGCAGATCATGCCAGTGGTTGTGTAAAATAAATTAGGTATCAACTGACTTACCTGATGTAAGCAGGGCCAACTAGATGTGCAAGGGGACAGGGAAGGTAAAGGATGGGAGATAGAATAATTAGATGGCAGTCAAATTACAGCATCTCATCATTCATCCTGACATCTGAGGAGTCCACTATGAAAACTAAAAATGTCATCAATAACATTTCCCCATTTGCAACTAACATGACATGTGAAATAACAAGACCACAGAGATGCATTAAATTACTTTATTTAATTATGTGAAGGAGACCCTTTACAGAGTACAGGCGACCAGATAATAGGGATGAATTCCCCTCAATCACAAATACAGAACAGTGTCAAGACAAGAGGGTGCTTACCAAAAGAGATGTCCACACAGACTGATCACTGCATCCTTGGAGGTGTCCAGGCAGATGTTGCATTCGAATGTGCTGTCCTGGTTACCACCCTCCCCCGCTATCGAGCTGCTGAAGCCGGGGCTGGGGTTCTCAGTGGCAGTCGAGGCAGCTGCTGGTGGAGGGGCAGCGCTAGCCATTGTCTCTGGATGTAGAGTGAGGTGACGTAACTAGCCGACCCCCTTGCCTGTAAATTAGCATGTGGAAATGAATCCAAACATATGACAATCGATATTTCCGTTGTTGAACTAGGTTACAATAGCTAAATGTTCAGAGAAATGTTGCTCAACATTGCTCCAGCGACGTTAGTAACCTTACCAAATAGACTGACGCAGCAGATAGATCCAGTGGCTAGCTAATTTAGCAAAACATGTATGCTAAAGCTAGCTAGAAGAATGTAGCTATTAGTTTAGCTAACGTTACATAGCTAGCTACATCAACATCAAAATACAATTGACTACCTCCTTGATTTCATCAAACAAATCCTCTGTGTCGTGGGTAGAGTTATCTAGCTAGCTATGTAGAACGCCACCTATTTAGTCAAGTTGCCAAGTTAAATTCCACTTTTAGTTTCAGGTGATTGCGTCACTGTATTATCCGGAAGTTGTGTGGTGATGATTAGGGATTCAGATTGGTTGCCCTAGCCCCAGGTCGTCACCACAGCCACCCTTTCTACAATTTTTTTTTTAAATCTGATTTTAAACCTTCCCCTAACCACACTGCCAACTTTATGCCTAACCTTAAATTAACACCAAAAATACAATTGTTTTAATTAAATTTGACGTTATAGCCTAGTGCTGGTGTCGTCAATAGTTACCACAACCATTTGGGACGACTGACTTTAAGTGCATTCAAAACAACTGTGAACTTGAAAAAAATAAAAACGAGCTCTGACAGGGAAAAGCAGTCATCCAATTCGGAATTCCAAGTTAGAAACTCTGACATCTTTCTAGAGCTCTGACTGTCTGGGTTGAATATCAATAACGTCATGATTTGACCTCGTTTTTACCCCGGAGTCCCCCGTTGTTTTGAAAGCACCATTATAGTCCGCAACAGTGGACTAGTCACAATATCCGTTCAACCTAGCGGTCAAACATGGAAATGGTTCCAGTCGTTTTTCCACCATTCATTTTCACATAAATACATTTTACAAACACTCCAAATTAAGTATGTGTTTGGTCGTTTGACGAAGCATTAAAAGGGGAAAATACCACTAAAGTCTAAACATGTGAAGAAGTGCAGCTATAGTGAGGGGCAATTTACCAGTTTGGTCAAGGCCTGCATGAGGGATAAAGTTTATCCTGTGTCGGTGAGTGTAGCTATTAAGTTAAGTTTGAGCATCTTAGAAATACAATGTGTTCTATAAAGCTGTCATTCTACAAGAGCCACTTAATGATATAATCATTAACCAGATTATCCTGGATACCAGTTCTAGAATGTTGGCATTGATGAGAATGAATCTAAATCTATTGATATTCAGAACTGACTGTTAAGACATCCAGTCTGTATTGTAGTTTCATGACCAGAGACACATTTTCAAAGGCGCAGTATTTATTTTTTTCGGTGTGGTACATGCATTTAGTCTTGATTTATAGGATCCTTCACACTTTATGATTAATATGTCAAGTGATAAAATCCCAAGCAATCAATGAAAAGTTAATGGAAAAACTGCACTTGTCCTCGTGAAAAATACAGTTTATTAAATATTCTACAGCTGTAATGTCATCAATCAAATAAAAACGTATTTATATAGCACATTTCCTACAACAAATGCATTTCAAGGTGTTCAAAGTCATGCACTGAAAGACATGTAGCACTTAATATCCTTCCTCATGATTTTATATATATATATATATATATATATATATATTGATTATGTTACTATGTAATTATGTAACATAATCAATATTATATATATATATATATATATATATAAAATCATGAGGAAGGATATTAAGTGCTACATGTCTTTCAGTGCATGACTTTGAACACCTTGAAATGCATTTGTTGTAACATAATCAATATTATATATATATATATATATATATATATATATAAAATCACAGAATCCCAAACATTATGTTCATAAATCTAAGTGTAGTGTGAATTGGTGACCAAGGAATTCTCTTGCAAATGCCTCAGTGGAGCTCATAAGTGTAGCCATGCAGCCTATTTTGGTGCTCCACGATATTGGCTGTACGGATGTGGAATGCGAGTGGAGGAAGCCAGCCTTGCCCAACCAGGTGCAGTCAGTGGAGGACCTGTACCCGATCGAAGACTACAACCCTCTGTCCCGAGAGCCCACAGAGGAGGATCTTCAGTGGCTAAGGAACTGTCTCCGGGACAGGTTCAGTGGAATGGCATGTCTCCTTGGACCTGAGCTAGAACAACCACTACCTTCCCTGTCATCACCGGACATTGTTAAAAAACAAGGGCACCTAGGGCATGCAGGCATCCTTGCTGGCGTGTCGGTGGAGCAGCAGGAGGCTATACGGCAGGCAACAGTTAGACAGTGCATCAACCCC
This sequence comes from Brachymystax lenok tsinlingensis, assembly GCA_030435695.1. Classification (NCBI taxonomy): domain Eukaryota; kingdom Metazoa; phylum Chordata; class Actinopteri; order Salmoniformes; family Salmonidae; genus Brachymystax; species Brachymystax lenok. Next base: position 12,052,710 of record CM059815.1, on the reverse strand, counting down.
AACTGGCACACCATGAGGAGAGGGAGGTTAACGGCCAGCAATTTTGGAGCAGTGGTTAGGGCCAAGTTCATTACTCAGTCGCTGCTAAAAAGGGTCCTCAGATCACAGTCGTTGGATGGGGGTATTGTCTGTAAAGTGGGGCACAGATAATGAAGAGGAGGGCATCAAGGCATTCAAAACGGCAACATTGATGGATGTGCTGGAGTCAGAGCTTTGGGTCACAGCGTCTTTCAGGAATATAATTACATTTCAGTAAAAATGGAAGACCTCCCAACTTATTAAACACATTATTTGGAATTAAATACCATATTGAATCAGTATTAATCAAACATCTTTTTAACCAGTTGATCTTGAAAGTGTTATTTATGTCAACAAAATCCAACACTTCCAGACCTCCTTCAGCTCGTTTATTAGAAATGACTGACTTTTTTAGTTTGTGAGACTTATTTTTCCAGATGAAGTCAAGAAAGATCTTATTGATCTCTTTGCAAGTAGAAGGATTTACAAATAAAGATAATGAGGGGTACACAAAACGAGACAGTCCCTCTGCCTTGGACAGAAGTACTCTCCCAAGTATAGAAAGATCTCTTTGTAGCCAATTATTAAATATATTTTTGGTTTTCTTAATTTTAGGAGAGAAATTCATATGTTGTCTGACTAAGTTGGTTGTTTGACAGATGTATTCCTAAATATTTAACACAGTCCTTGACAGGAATATTTTCGATTTCCTTATCATAAGTGTCAAATAAACATAAGATTTTACGTGCGACCTGGTCTTTGTCTCTTAAAAAAAGAGCCGGTTGGGAAATGTTGATTTCTTTGTTAAAAATGGTTAAGCCATGCAAATTTGCATTATTCAGAATATCTAGAGATAAAAGTTCCACAAACAAAATGAATAATTTTTTTGAAATTGGGCATCCCTGTTCGTACACTTCTGTTGATACTGAATCTTTTGGAAGTATTAAAGGTTTAGTAACACAGAACTATTTATATATTTGTAAAACCTGCAAATTACTTTGATAAAATGTTCACTGAATCCCAAAAGTTTAAGAGACCTAAAGAGAAATTAATGTTCAATTGTGTCAAAGGCTTAACAGAAGTCCAAAAATAAGACAACCGCATCGGAGTCAATTGCATCTGAATAATCTATAAGGTCCAAGACTAAACGAATGTTAGAGCTTATGTGACGGCCCTTCATAAATCCCGTTTGAGTCTCATTTTTAAATGGTATCTAATTCCTTTCTTTAATCTTTTGGCATAAACCAGAGCAATCAATTTGTAATCGATATGTAATATAGTAATTGGTCTCCAATTGTCAATGAGAGAAGGGTCTTTATCGGGCTTTGGAATCAATGAAATAAGGCCCTGTTTCATAGTGGAGACCATTTCCCCACTTTTAATGCAATCTTGAAACATTAAAAATCAGGTATTCTAGTAACTCCCAAAACTGTATAGAATTCAACTGATAGGCCTTCAGGGCCAGGTGATTTCCCTTTTTTCATTGAATTCAGAGCCTCTCTAATTTCTTTAATTGACACAGGTGAATCGCAAACTGAGTAGAAATCATCCTCAATTACAGGGACATAATTCCGAATGTGGCAAATTTAGCTTTCACAACTATCTTCCTGAAATTGAGAGCTGTAAAGGTTTTCATAAAAGGAATTGACAAATGATGCTATTGTAATGGGGTCTTTGCATAAAACATCGTTAACTTTGAGTGCAGTTATAGATTTTCTTTTGTAGTTTCTCTTTTCAAGTGCAAAAAAGTAACTAGTGTTCCTTTCCCCCTCTTCAATCCATTTTGCTCTTGACCTTACAAAGGCACCCTTTGCCAGATCCGAGTAAAGCTGTTCTAATTCTAGTTGTAAAGACTTGAATACAGACTCTTCTTCTTCAGATAGATTATCTTTCTTTAGAAAACTGTCAAGCATGCTCATCAGCTCTTTTTCTCTAAGGTTCTTTAAGTTAATCAGCTCTTTGGCATGTTTAATGGCTACCACTCTGACTTTATATTTGAAAAATTCCCATCTACTTCCATGACCTAAGTATTTTCTTGCAAAAATATATTTGGCTAACGATTTGATGTTTTCAACGAGAGTAGTATCTTTAAGAAGTGTGTTGTTTAATTTCCAATATCCTCGAGTACCTTTTGATTTTTTAGTAGCTTGTAAATTCAGGGAAATCAAGTGATGATCCAACTGATGATCTACATCTATAACAAATTGTAACATAAAGGGGGAAATTAAGAATAAATATATTCTAGATTTACGTGACATAGTTTTGTTGGTCCAGGTATAACCCTTTGCATCCAGATTGAAATAACGCCAGGCATCATCAACACAGAGATCCTTGCATAATGTAGTGATGATATTGCTATTTTGAGGGTTTTGACTCGTTTTAGGAGGAAAGCGATCAACAGAAGCATCAGGACTTCCTTAAATTCACCTGAAATAATTAGAAAAGCCTCTAAGTATTTGTTGCTTAAATCCTGTACTTTCCTGGTAAATTGGGTAAAAAGGGACTTATTTGGAGCATGTGAGTTATGTCCATATACATTACAAATGATGAAAATAGCATTGTCAAGTTTAACAGTTACTATGACCCATCTCCCATCTTGTGAAGATGTGGATTCTAGAATGTCACCTTTAAAACTTGTGGATAAGTGTCAAAACACCAGCAGAATGATTTGATCCATGACAGAAATAGGTCATGTCTCCCCATTGTGATTTCCAAAATTTCAAATCACTTTCACCTGAATGAGTTTCCTGAAGGACAAAATCTGCGTTGCGTTTACAATATAAAAATAAGGCTTTCCTTTTTGTAAGATCTCTCAAACCCCTAGCATTCAGACTAACACTATTGAGTGAGTTGAAAACGAACTCCTGCATTAAAAAAAGAAAGAACACAAATTAGATAACAGAAGTAGTAATGTGAACAATAACATAAACAGTGAACCTTGAGAGGATTACTCAGACGGAAAACTACGCTCAGCTGAGGTAGCGGTGGTTAACAGTATAACAAATCGATTTACTTCCTTTTTCTTTTTTTGATTTGCAAGTGTTCATCAGTTGTAGTTCGAACGGTACATTTACTCGTGGCAGTACATTAACTGTACTCATCGTTCCAGTTTGGTTAATGTCAATAGAGTTACCCAGTAATCATTCTTCCTTCGATAAACGCGTGTGGGCCCTTGAACCCAGCCTTCTTTCCCTCTTGTCGTGCCTTCTGTATAAGCGACCACAGTTTCTCCCTGGCAGTCTGATCCTGCGGTATCAGAGCTTCTTTGATGCGGAACTTCTTCTCGTCCAGAAACTTGTTCCCCTTTGCCATTCTCCAGATGATGTCCCTGTAATGGCGCATAGTTAAGCGCAAGATGATATTGCGCGGGGGTCCATCAGATCTTCGTTTCCCAAGTCGATGTACCACATCAATCACGTCTCTCAGCTTGTCTTTGATGCACGGAGCCACATTTCCCAGGATATTAATGACTGCTTCCCTATAATATCCTCTCCCTGAACCTCTTTTACACCTTGGATTTTCAGATTCCACCTGCGAGAGTACGTTTGAAGTTCAGTTACATTCTCACACAGGTCATTATTTTGGGATTGCAGTTTCTTCAACACATTCTCTAGGAACGTTATCTTTTCCTTGTTCCTGCTCACAATTTTGTGTAGCTGACTGACAGTTTCTGATAAATTATCGATCTTCTTTTATGTTTCTTCGGTAGCGCGCTCTATTATGGACAATTGGATTGCAGAGAAAATTTCAGACCTGGAAATGTCCTCTTTTATTTTTTCCACCGGTGGAATTTTAATTGGGGTATGAGGATAATTAGTGGTTCATTTTTGGGAGGCAATTACAGACGAACATATTGATACAAGTTACCTTGTCCGAAAGACATTTGCACAGTTATCAAAACGTCATGCCAGGGTAAACCAACACGAAACACAGATCTTATATGAAATGGTGGAAAAACGATTGGATACATTTCCGGTTTTTACCGCTTCGTTTTATGGAACTCGAAAGAAAAACAAGGGCAAATCATGACGTCAGTGATCTTCAGGTCGGAAAGTCAGAGCTCTAGAAATATGCAAGAGTTTCCAACTTGGAATTCCGAGTTGGATGACCATTCAAAATAATTTTTCCTAGCCGGAGCTCATTTTTTCAGAGTTCCCAGTTGTCTTGAACGCGGCATAAATGCCACGGGCTCTTCAGTGGCCACAGAGTTGGGACAACCGTTTATAGTACTATCTTATTCAGTTGTATTGAGGAACATTCCATTGTTAGTTAGTACTTAACATTAATAAAATGCAATGAATGTTGTAAAAGTATATGGTATAACTTAGTGCCTTGTTCTTGTTCATTTCAGCAGCATATTTCTCTTTGGCTTTTGTTTGTCTGTCTTTCCTCTAGTGACATTCATACATCTTTGTTCCCAAAACTTGAAAGGGAACACTATTGAATGGGAGACTTTTACTCTCCCAACTGAGTTTTTTTCCTGCCAAAGCCTGTGTATCTGTTGAAGGTCAAGAATATTTACATTTTAGTCATTTAGCAGACGGACAGTGCATTCATTTTAAGATAGCTACAGTTGAAGTTGGAAGTTTACATACACTTAGGTTGGAGTCATTAAAACTTGTTTTTCAACCACTCCACAAATTTCTTGTTAACAAACTATAGTTTTGGCAAGTTGATTAGGACATCTACTTTGTGCATGCCACAAGTAATTTTTCCAACAATAGTTTACAGACAGATTATTTCACTTATAATTCACTGTATCACAATTCCACTGGGTCAAAAGTTAACATACACTAAGTTGACTGTGCCTTTAAACAGCTTGGAAAATTCCAGAAAATTATGTCATGGCTTTAGAAGCTTCTGATAGGCTAATTGACATCATTTGAGTCAATTGGATGTGTACCTGTGGATGTATTTCAAGGCCTACCTTCAAACCCAGTGCCTCTTTTCTTGACATCATGGGGATATCAAAAGAAATCAGCCAAGACCTCAGAAAAACAATTGTAGACCGCCACAAGTCTGGTTCATCCTTAAAAGCAATTTCCAAATGCCTGAAGGTACCACGTTCATCTGTACAAACAATACCACGCAAGTATAAACACCATGGGACCACGCAGCCGTCATACCGCTCAGGAAGGAGACGTGTTCTGTGTCCTAGAGATTAACGTACTTTGGTGCGAAAAGTGCGAATCAATCCCAGAACAACAGCAAAGGACCTTGTGAAGATGCTGGAGGAAACAGGTACAAAAGTATCTATATCCACAGTTAAACGAGTCATAACCTGAAAGGCCGCTCAGCAAGGAAGAAGCCACTGCTCCAAAACCGGCATAAAAAAAAGCCAGACTACGGTTTGCAACTGCACATGGGGACAAAGATCGTACTTTTTGGAGAAATGTCCTCTGGTCTGATGAAACAAAAATAGAACTGTTTGGCCATAATGACCATCGTTATGTTTGGAGGAAAAAGTGGGAGGCTTGCAAGCCGCAGAACACCATCCCAACCGTGAAGCACAGGAGGTGGCAGCATCATGTTGTGGTGGTGCTTTGCTGCAGGAGGGACTGGTGGATTGCATCATGAGGTAGGAAAATTATGTGGATATATTGAAGCAACATCTCAAGACATCAGTCAGGAAGTTAAAGCTTGGTCGCAAATGGGTCTTCCAAATGGACAATGACCCCAAGCATACTTCCAAAGTTGTGGCAAAATGGCTTAAGGACAACAAAGTCAAGGTATTGGACATCACAAAGCCCTGACCTCAATCTCATAGAACATTTGTGGGCAGAACTGAAAAAGCGTGTGTGAGCAAGGAGGCCTACAAACCTGACTCAGTTACACCAGCTCTGTCAGGAGGAATGGGCGAACATTCACCCAACTTATTGTGGGAAGCTTGTGGAAGGCTACCCGAAACGTTTGACCCAAGTAAAACAATTTTAAAGGCAATGCTACCGAATACTAATTGAGTTTATGTAAACTTCTGACCCACTGGGAATGTGATGAAATAAATAAAATATGAAATAAATCATTCTTTCTACTATTATTGTAGTGGAAAATCAATCTTAAAAAATATGACACTCGTACAAAAAACTTGTGAATTCAATAAGACTTTAATACAGAGTAATTAAAGCCGAGCTGACCCGGGAAACAGCTGATCCAATTGATCACAGAGCTCTGCTTTATACCCTTACAGTATATGAGTACAGCTCATATGTAAATGCAGTACCGCCCTTTCTTATCTGCCACCATTATCTTTCACTTTGAGTCCTTGCTTGTTTACGCCCAGTAACGCCCCTATCTGTTCCAAGTTTAGATTATATGGTGGCAGGCCCTTCAATGTTATAACAATAATACATTTATTGTGTACATATATTACTTGTGTTGGCCATTCTGCTGTCATCCTTTAGACCTTAATGGATTAGTATTCTATCTCTACTTGATGTATAGAATTATTTCTTATGGTTTCAATGCATTGTTCTCTGTATGTGAAAATAGCTTGTCTTGACCTCTCCTCACCACATTCTCTCTGTCTCAGCATTTGCTTGCTGTCGCTCACACCTGACAGCTGTTTGGGCTCTGTCTGTAGCCCTGCAAGCGCCCTTCTTATCCTATATGTTTCTTTTCCTTATAAGTCCTTTTGTTTCTGTTCGCCTGTCTAATTTTACAGACCCTGTAACTTTAATCTATGTCTGACTCTTAACATATGTATTTATGGGTCTCAGCTTTGCAGCCTTGTCACTAGCCGAGACAACCTTTGACTTATGTTCTGCTCACTCTGCTCACAAGTGGCAAAATAGACTAAGTGGCATTCTGAGAGATGCGCTTGGTGTCCTCTGTCTCTGCTCAGCATATAGGATCACTCCTTGTATGTTCATAAACTACTTCCCGTTGGCCCTATGGTTATTTCAGTTCTTGCTTGGTGTCACCTATATCTTGACAACTGTCCAAGTTATCTTGCATGCTTGTTTTAGCACTTAAACCTCAGCCAATATTAGAAATGCAATCTAAGTTATGTCAATCATGTTGTCTGCTATCACATAGTGCATTAACTAATGTGTCTTTGCATTAGTCACGTTTTTACTACCACATTATTCAGAAATTTCACATGCTTAAAATAAAGTGGTGATCCTAACTGACCTAAGACAGGTAATTTTTACAAGGATTAAATGTCAGGAATTGTGAAAAACAGAGTTTAATGTATTTGGCTAAGGTGTATGTAAACTTCCGACTTCAACTGTATTTACTGTACTGGTACCCCCTGTATATAGCCTCACTATTGTTATCTTACTGCTGCTCTTTAATTATGTTGCTTTTTATCATACTTTTTTAAAATATATTTTTCTTAAAACTGCGTTGTTGGTTAAGGTTTGTAAGTAAGCATTTCACTGTAAGTTCGACACCTGTTGTGTTTGGTGCTTGTGACAAATACAGTTTGATTTGACAACCACATATCACAGGCATAGTAAGTACATTTGTAGTGGATGCGAGCTTCAACTGTAAAGCCAGTGGATTGTGCAGAGGAGCGGGGTGGCATGGGAGAACTTGGGAAGGTTGAAAACCAGGCGAGCTGCAGAATTCTGGATAAGTTGCAGGGGTTTGATGGAACAAGCAGGGAGCCCAACCAACAGTGAGTTGCATTAGCCCAGACGAGAGATGACAAGTGCCTGGATTAGGACCTGCGCCACTTCCTGTGTGAGGTAGGGTCGTACACAACGGATGTTGTAGAGCATGAACCTGCAGGAGCGAGTCACTGTTTTGATGTTTTCAGAGAACAACAGGGTGTTGTCCAGGGTCATGCCAAGGTTCTTTGCACTCTGGGAGGGCGACACTGTGGAGTTGTCAACCACGATGGAGAGGTCTTTGAGTGGGCTGGCCTTCCCCGAAGGAATAGCAGCTCCGTCTTGTCAAGGTTGAGCTTGGGGGGGGTGGGCAGACATCCAAGCTGAGATATCTGCCATGCACACAGAGATGTGTGTTGCCACCTGGGTGTCAGAAGGAGGGAAGGATAAAAGTAGTTGAGTGTCATCTGCATAGCAATGATGAGAGACCATGTGAGGATATGACAGAGAGGGACTAGAGGAGAGGGACTAGAGGAGAGGGACTAGAACGAAGCCCTGGGGGACACTAGTAGTGAGAGTATGTGGTGCAGACACAGATCCTCTCCATGTCACCTGGTAGGAGCGACCTGAGAGTGTACAGAGCCTGTAACGCCCAGCCCTGAGAGGGTGGAGAGGAGGATCTGATGGTTCACGGTGTCGAAGCCAGCAGATGGATCTAGGAGGATGAGAACAGAGGAGAGAGCGTTGGCAGTGTGGAGACGGAGAGTCTCCGTGACACAGAGAGGAGCAGTCTCGGTTGAGTGACCCATCTTGAAGCCTGTCTGGTTAGGGTCAAGAAGATTGTTCTGAGAGAGAACGAGAGAGTTGATCAGACAGCTCTTAATGCTTGGCTATGAAAAGCCAACTGACATTTACTCCTGAGATGCTGACCATCTTTCCCCACTGTGGGGAAAGATGACCCTGCTGGTCATCTATGAACGTTTGAACGATATCTTGAAGAATGATATGGCCTTAATGCCCATGTACTTTTATAATCTCCACCGGGCACAGCCAGAAAAGGACTGGCCAACCCTTAGAGCCTGGTTCCTCTCTAGGTTTCTTCCTAGGTTCCTTCTGCCTTTCTAGGGAGTTTTTCATAGAAGAGTAGAGGCTGTTACAGCAGCAAAGAGGGGACCAACTCCCTATTCATGCCCATGATGTTGGAAGGAGATGTTCGACGAGCAGGTGTCCAAATACTTTTGGTTATGTAGTGTACCTTTGTCAGACCAAAGGAGAAGGACGGTTTTTGTTTTGTTTTTTAAATGATCTCCTGCTGTCCAACTGTTCAACTTCCTGGTTGCTATATTGACAATTCACAGAAGAGGACCCTTAGAGGGGTGTCTTTCTTTGATGACAAGAAAATGGCAGTCCTCCAACGTCAGAACAACTGTGCTGGAAGGTACCGTAGGTCACTGTCTTTCCAGTGGTAAGGAGGGAGAAATCAACAGATATCCCACTCGCTCAGTCACCCACTCACTCACCCACTCAATAATACAACTGATGCAGTCACATTTTCCATAGGGTCGTGCTCTACTACCTCATCACTTAGTAACAACTATTCAATTGTTCCCTACTTGTATTGATGGCCTCTACGGGATTTCTGTCTCTTTTTAAGCTTTCTTGTCAGTATACCCAGGGGTAAAAGTAATTCATGCTGGTGTCCTCTGCATCAGAGGCTACCTGTATGCAGGGCTGGAATTTGGATCTGAGTGTTAACGCTTCAGAGACTAACTGTAACATGGACTGCAAGGAGGACCAGAGCATCATCTGTAGAGGACCCGATCGTCTCTCCATCTTCTTCTTAGAACCAGCTCCGGATTCTGTTGGACACTGTGAATTGTTTATTTTTCTGTACATATTCTTGATAATGTTAATCCACTAGCTAACCCATTCTCTCTCTACACAGATGGAATAGAGACATTTTTAAAGTGGGCTTCAAGAAGCAAGTGAACGTAACAGAGGATTTCCCCATCAGGGCTGACATCCTGAATTTGGGGATTTCTGCACTGATCAGGTCAGGAAACCTCTATCTTCATTCTATTTTAAAGGGAAAATAAATTAATTTAATGGAAAACCTCACCAAAGTGTCTTCATTATATGCATCAGATCTTGTCACTCAGTTGAACCTGAAGTTTGTATCCTCCCACAGGTGTTGTCTCTGGTTGTTCTTGGGGGTCAGTCGTGCCTTTGTGGTTACCCTACATTCCTGTCCCCCCTGCATGAGCAGGAGGGTGAAGAGATGTGTCTGCAGAGCTGCCCTGGAGAAGAGCTGGAGCACTGTGGCACTCAGGACTACTTCATGGTGTAAGACTCGAATCAAGGGTGAGCATTCCAGTAGGGTTGTACAAAAAAACTAATATCAGACGCAACATCAGTCCCAAGCTGTCATTTTCACTTTGCACAACATCACGTCATTATTATGCAAGCTTGCCTGCTGAGTGGTGGTGAGTAACTTGTGACTTTTATTGAGGGACTTTCATTTCCCCAAAAGTCCCCATGCACTGCATCATGGGTGAGAACAGGGTACTGACTTCCTCTTAGGTATTTTTGTTGTTGTTCTGCAGAGCTAACCCCATGTTTCAACATGTAGTTAGGTCATCATCTCTGTGCAGATTTCTACTTCTGCTTTACACTGGTCGAATATTCCACTTTAGCTAATCTTGTAATCCAGGACCAAAGCTTGTCTGTTGCTGTTCAGACAGCTGCTGCATGGACAGGTGTTTTCTGCTCTGCCTGCCAAAAAAGCTGATGGCATTAGCCAGCTTCACAGGAACAGGAAACACCTAGGCACGTCACCTGATAGAATCCTGTGGCCAATTCTACACTGGCAGCTACTACTTTGATGGTCCCCTCTACCACAAAGGTAAAAACCCAACGAGCAGGCTTATTAAATTGACCCATGAACACCCCACCACACCAGTTGAGTCAATGGCCCACTGTCCATTTTGTGACTAACTTTAAGTTGTAAAATACTGAAAGGTCCCCTTTAACATGTTTCAAATTAGATATTTTTGGTGCAATGGCAGAACTATCTGCAAAAAGAGCCATGAGAGTGGCAGGGAGGCAATTCATGCCTTTGACTCCAGCATTCTAATGAACCGCAACCCCTACAAAGCCCTGATGCTTGAGTTCTATCGCAGGTATGGAGGCCATGTTGGATTTGCCCCCTTCACTTTGTGGAGAGGAAAAGGTGAAAAGGATGCCTAGGAGAAATCTATTTATATGTTTTTAACCTCAACCTTTTCCTACAAATCATGACATTATTTTCAGTCATTGCACAACCCCAGTTCTTGAACTATCACGTGTTGTAGCATGTTACCCAAAGATACTGAACAAAAATATAAACGCAACATGCAACAATTTTACTGAGTTTCAGTTCATATAAGGAAATCAGTCAATTGAAATAAATAAATTAGGCCCTCCATAATCTATTGATTTCACATGACTTGGCAAGTGCATAGATCCACCCACTCGGGAGCCAGGCCCAGCCATTCAGAATGAGTTTTTCTCCACAAAAGGGCTTCATTACAGACAGAAATACTCCTCAGTTTCATCAGCTGGCAGAGTGGCTGGTCTCAGACGATCCCTCAGGTGAAGAAGCCGGATGTGGAGGTCCTGGGCTGGCGTGGTTACACGTGGTTTGTTGTTTTGAAACTGGTTGGACGTACTCTAACATTTTCTAAAACAATATTGGAGGCAGTTTATGGTAGAGAAATTAACTTTAAATTCTCTGGCAACAGCTCTGGTGGACATTCTGGTAGTCAGCATGTCAATTGCACACTCCCTCTAAATGTAAGGAATCTGTGGCATGGTGTTATGTGACAACACTGAACATTTTAAAGTGGCCTTTTATTGTCCCCAGCACAAGGTGCACCTGTGTAATGATCATGCTGTTTAATCAGCTTCTTGATATGCCACACCTTTCAGGTGGATCGATTATCTTAGCAAAGTAGAAATGTTTACTAACACAGATGTAAACAAATTTGTGCACAAAATTTGAGAGACATTATGCGTATGGAACATTTCTGGGATCTTTTATTTCAGCTCATGAAACATGGGTCCAACACTACATGTTGCGCTTATATTTTTGTTCAGTAGATACTTTAAGAAAGCATGAGTGGTCATACATTAGTTCTATACAATTAGTTGTCAAAGGTAACAGATTTTAAATCAGCCACGTCTTTTGATATTCATTGAAACTCATATTTACACAGTAACACTTTGAATTAATACATTACAAATCATATAACATCTATAGAAGCAGTGCAAAAAGGTACCATCGTTACAAACTTACAAACAACCTCAATAAAATGACACAATCTTAAACCTCAGACGTGTGTGAAAGCTTTACTCTCAAATGACCCAGACTTTGAGAGGTTACGTCCACCTGTACGCCCATCTTCTGCCATTGCATTCTCTATCTTCCACAGAACAGACCTCTTTAGGGTTTGCCGAAAGTCATGACCCATTAACACATACAGTATGGGGTTAAGGAAACTGTTTGCTGCAGCCATAGTGCTGCCCACCTTCAGCCAAGTGTAGAGCATCTCAAGGCTGTGGTTCCTCAAGTTAAACTCCAACAGGACAAAGGTGTGATAGGGCACCCAGCAAACGAAGAAGGACACAATGAGGACAGTCATGACCTTGACAGGTTTAGTGGATTTCATGGGGCGACTCCTGAGCTGCACAAAGATAACGGAGTAGCAGAAGACTATAATCAAAAGAGGAATCACAAAGCCACAGACAAATCGACTCAGAGCCACTGCCTTGTGCCCAGACTGATAATCAGTGTAGCACAATGTATCAGCCCCGTGTGTTTTGATCTGGCGGTGGAACAGTGAGGGTACAGTCAGGGCAGCAGAGAGGGCCCACACGAGGACGACCACTCCGGATGCTCGGGGCACGGTCCGGTTGTTCTGAGCCCAGACAGGAAAAGTGATTGACACGCAGCGGTCAACACTGATCAGAACCAGCAGGAAGACGCTGCTGAACATGTTGAGGAACATAGTGGAGGAGGTCAGCTTACACATGACCAGCCCAAAGGGCCAGTGTGAGGTGACCATGTATAGAATGTTAAAGGGCAGACAGACACAGAACAGAAAGTCTGAGATGGCCAGACTGAGGTACCAAGTGGTGTTGACCGATGTCCTCATCTTGAAGCCAGAGATCCAAATTACTATGGCATTTCCACTGAGACCCAGTAGTGATATAAGGATATTGATCACAGTTTCCACTGAAAAGGACCTGGGATGGTTGAAAGTCACTGAGCCACTCACAGAGGTGTTTTCATATGTTTCATTGTTAGCAGTATAATCTTCTCCATATTCTTTATAGTCAAAATCCTCCATGTTACTGTAAGACTTTTCTAGTCAAAGACTCTTAAAACTTCCTGTTGATATACACACATATGATCAGCCAACACATTGAAAGCATACAATTACAGCTAGTCATGTACTTAAATAACTTCTCATTATGTGCCTTTTGTCAAACTTCAGACTTTAGCACTATGACATAAAAAGGTGTAAAGTAAAAGACTCACCTTGTGTCAGTGTGAATTGACAGCAGCTATCACAGCCTACTGAGAGTGTTCTCGGAGTTTTAAATACCCCTGCCTCTGGAGCAATGGCTCACTTCTTCTTTCATTTTAAGGCACAACATAAAGGAATGGGGAACCTAGATGGGTACTGAGTTTGAAGTTCCACATCACACCAGAGTATGTGAGCAGAGCGTGCCCAATTTGACTGGAGCTTGGATCGAGGTTCCCAAAGGCTGGAGCGTCGGCCTGCTCCTTAATTTGAGGGCAGTGAGGATAGGGTGTTTTTTTAAAGTGTTTGGACTGCAGCCTTAGTGTTTGTTGTTTTTTCCAGTGTACTGTGAACCTGCGGCTACTGTTTATCAGTAAAGTATTTATGTTTATCCTTAACCACTGCTTCCTCGTCTGGTCTCTTATCTGCACTTGGGTTTAACCTCACCATGTCACAGCAAGCTTCTGCCCAAACATGGACCCAGCAGAGATCACCCAGATCAAGAATGTTGTTACCCACCAAGGAGCAGGGGCGGCAGCAAGAACAACTCTCCTAAATATCAGAGACCCTCAGGGCACTTACCGACTCCATCCAACTACAGTCCAACCTCAACCCAGGAGGAGCCAATGACCAAGTCTCATCGCCCAGTGCTACAGGCATCGCCGTAGTTCCTCCAGGGAACCTGCACCGGGAACCCAAGATCCCAGCCCCCGAGCGATATGACGGCCACCCGGGAGGATGCAAGGGGTTCCTCACGCACACGTCTGAGCCCACAGGAGCGTGACAGGCGCATGTGAAGGCTGCAGCCTCTACTGCGGAGGTCTCGGCCATCTCCGAGCTACATGCCCAGAGCTGAAGGGAAACGGCAGGGCTCGCCAGGACAAGGGGAGACTTTCCAAGCGGTTCTCGCCAGCGGAACGCAACTACGGTGTAAGCAACCAGGAGCTCTTGGCAGTTAAGTGGGCCCTTGAGGGGTGGAGACACTGGTTGGAGGGGGCACCTCGTCCTTTTGTGATCTGGACGGACTATAGGTATTTGGTCTCCATTCAAGAAGCCAAGAGGTTGAACGCTCACCAGGCTAGGTGGGCTCTATTTTTTAGCAGGTTCGATTTTACACTAGCATATCGTCCAGGATCCAAGAATCAGAAAGCAGACGCCCTGTCCCACCAACACGATCTCTAACGAGGAGAGGGACTCCGAGCCCATTCTACAATGGGGACACTCCTCTAAATTGACTGGGCATCCAGGGGTTCCTGAGGTGGAAATTCTGGTGGCCCAACATGATTGAGGATGTGAGATCCTTTGTTGCGGCCTGTTCCACCTGTGCCCAAAGCAAGCCCTCACGACAGCGACCGGCTGGGTTGCTCCAACCTCTGCCAATCCCCAGCCGGCCCTGGTCCCACCTGTCCGTAGACTTTATCACAGGGTTACCTCGATCCCAAGGGCTTACCACTATTCTGGTGGTCGTCGATCGTTTCTCCAAGGAAGTCCATTTCATCGCCTTACCCAAGTTGACCTTAGCGAAGGAGACCACTGATCTCATGATTACCCATGTCTTTCGACTACACAGACTTCCCCATGACATTGTCTCAGATCGTGGGCCCCAGTTTGTCGCACGGTATTGGAAGGCCTTCTGCTCCCTGTTAGGGTCATCGGTGAGTCTCTCCTCAGGTTTCCACCCACAGTCTAATTTGCAAACTGAGCGGGCCAACCAGGAGCTGGAGAAGCTCCTCTGCTGTTTCATCTCCACTCAGGCCAGCAACTGGAGCAAGTTCCTCGTCTGGGCGGAATATATGCTCATAACACACTGCTGAACTCATCCACTGTGTCGCCGTTCGAGTGTCAGTTCGGGTTCGCACCCCCTTGTTTCCTGAACCAGAGGCCGAAGCTGGGGTGCCATCAGCCGAGGCGTTAATTCGACGATGTCATCTTACCTGGATCAGAGTGCGAAGATTGTTTCCTGAGTGAGTTTGAGACTTAGTGTTTGTTGTTTTTTCCAGTGTACTGTGATCCCGCGACTACTGTTTATCAGTAAAGTATTTATGTTTATCCTTAACCACTGATTTCTTGTCTGGTCTCTTCTCTGCACCTGGGTCCAACCTCACCACATCCCAGTAGTGTCAGGGAAAGGCATTGAGATTGACCAAGACAAGACACAGGCAGTGAAAGACTATCCAACCCCCAAAGACAGTCTCTCCAGAGGTTTTTGGGGTTAGCTGGCTGGTATCACAAGTTTATCCCACTCTTTGTGGACCTGGAAGCACCTTTAAACCAGCTGAATGGGGTAGAATGGAAGTGGACAGAGCAAAGACAGGCCAGTGTGGATGCTCTGAAGGGTGCCTTGCAAGACCCAGCTGTGTTGGTTCAGCCGACCCTCTCCTTACCCTTTCAAGTGCATACAGACGCAAGTGAAGTGGGGCTGGGGGCTTAACCCAGACCCCAAAAGGAGAGAAGGTGATTGCCTATGCCTCCAGAGGTATCCGCATAGTGGAATGTAACTAATCTACCTCTGAGGCACTACCTTGAAGGAGTAGAGTTTGAAGTGCATACAGACCACTCTTCCCTCTCCTGGGTGTTCAACTCCCCCAAAACTACATCTCGCCTGACTCAATGGATCCTAAACGCCAATTTATGCTTGATCCAAAAATGTGGTCGGAGGCTCCGTATGGAGGGTGTGATGCAATAGCGGAGCCTACAGAGGTATGCAGAGGCCAAATAGAGCTCCATACTGCATCGCCGTGTGCCTCCCAAATTTTGTAACAAAGCGGAGGACTCCGTATAGCTCCGCATTGACATGATTGGTTTACGGTAGGTGGGGGCGGGAGATCCTGTATAAACACAAACTCACTTCCTTGACAACAGCTCAAAATAACACCAATATGGACGGCAGATCAGAACGCATCAGGTTTAAAGACCAGCGAGGCATCCTCTATTGTAGAGTTCCCATGAAGGATGATGGGGCAAAGTACCCTTGGTTGTTCCCAGGCACTGATCTCCAGTTTCCTACACTACTTTCATGACAACCCTCTAGGGAGTCCTCTTGGAAAACTGAAGACTTAGGAAAACTGAAGACCTTTTGGAAGTCGCCTGGTTGCCCAGTGTCCGTAAAGAAGGATGGGAGCACATAAAGTCCTGCACTATCTGCCAACAGTATAAATCAGACAGCAAGAAACCATTGGGTTATCACAGAGGTTAACAAACCAGGAAACACACTTGGAGTTGATCTGATGGAACCGTTTCCACCCAGTAAGAAGAACAGAAATGTATACCTTCTGGTTAAAGCACCAAGTGGTTCGAGATGTTCCCTCTGAGGGACAGCAAAACACACCGTATCACCAAGATCCTGAAAGAGGAGATCTTTACCTGGTTGTGGGTCCCCAGATTTCTTGTGTCCGACTGGGGTCCCCAATTCATCGGCCAGCTGCTCTCTGAGCTACAGTATGTGAGTTCTGGTGGGGATCACTCAAAAGCTCAGACCAAGCTACCACCCATAGACTAACCTTACTGAACAGGTGAAAATATAATCTGTAAGTATTGTAATATATTAGCATTTTATTTCTAAGTGTTTTTTGTTGCATTTAAAAAAAATATTTTGGGGGGTTTTGACTGCTCTAGGGTTTGATCACTATCATGTGGTCTTGAATCTCAGTTGCAAGATCGTGATGGAAAGTCTCTTTTGGCTTGATAGCTATATTTTTGTTTAATTAGCTTGGAAGTATTACACCAATGACTGCATGCTGTGTCCAGAGGTAGCAAAGGAAGTTCAGGGACTGTTGAGGGAATGCTCCTAACCACTGTCAAGACGTGATGGGTTTTCGTGTGCTTTTCAGCAGCTGTGGCATCACCCAGGTGTGTACTACATTCCTGGCATTGGAGGACGAGTACCATTGAGTGGCTCCAATGGAGTGACTGACCATGGAGTGACTGCGGCGGAAGCTATGTAATAAATGTTACATATAGAGGTCTATCTAAATGAGCCTAAAGTGAAAAATATACATGCTAATCTAACTAAAAGGATAAAAGGTAATCCCTAGACCAGGAATAAGAATGTCGCCGGAGGGGATGGCCACCGTTTTACGGGCTCCTGAGAAATTGTGCTATTTTGTGTTTTTTAGCACTTAACTTTTTTGTACATTCCGCCATCGTTTCTTATGACCGAAAATAGGTTTTGGACATCATAACAACAATTACTCACCTTGACGAGGATTTTGTCTTTAACGAGTCTGACACGCGAAGGATATACTGTTCTTCCCGGACCAGGCCCAAATCTCCTTCACTTGTAAGAAGAGGAGATGCCGCTACAGTGGTCGGCGAGACGGATACCTGGCAGGACTGCATCAGGGAATGGATAATCGGATGAGCTTCGTTCGAGGCTATCCTATCAACGGGACATTTTTCACGAGTCGTGGCTGAACAAGGACATGAATAATATACAGTTGGCTGGGTTTTCCATGCATCGGCAATACAGAACAGCAGCCTCCGGTAAGATCAGGGGGTTGGGGGGGTCTGTGTCTCTGTATTAACAACAGCTGGTGTGCGATCTCTAATAGTAAGAAAGTCTTGAAGGTTTTGCTCGCCTGAGTTAGAGTACCTCATGATAAGCTGTAGACTACACTACTTACCGAGAGAGTTTTCATTTATATTCATTGTAGGCTGCACTCAATAAGCTGTATAAGGTCATAAGCAAACAAAAAAATGCTCATCCAAAGGCAGTGCTCCAAATTGGACTTTAATGCAAGAAAACTGAAATCAGGTTTACCTAATTTGTCACATGTGCAACTAGAGGAAAACACTCTAGATCACCTTTACTCCACACACAGAAATGCATACAAAGCTCTCCCTCGCCCTCCATTTGGCAAATCTGACCATAACTATATCCTCCTGATTCCTGCTTACAAGAAAAAACTCCATCAGGAAGTACCAGTGACGGGCTCAATACGGAAGTGGTCAGATGAAGCCAGGACGCATACTCAGAGCATGAGCTGACCAGCTGGCAAGTGTCTTCACTGACATTTTCAACCTCTCCCTGACCCAGTCTGTAATACCTACATGTTTCAAGCAGACCACCATAGTCCCTGTGCCCAAGAACACCAAGGTAACCTGCCTAAATGCCTACCACCTGTAGCACTCACATCTGTAGCCATGAAATGCTTTGAAAGGTTGGTCATATCTCACATCAACACCATCATCTCAGAAACCCTGGACCCACTCCAATTCGCATACTGCCCCAACAGATCCACTGACGATGCAATCTTTATTACACTCCACACTGCCCTTTCCCACATGGACAAAAGGAACACGCACTTGAGAATGCTGTTCATTGAACACATCATAGTGCCCTCAAAGCTCATCACTAAGCTAAGGACCCTGGGACTGAACACCTCCCTCTGCAACTGGATCCTGGAATTCCTGATGGGTCGCCCCCAGGTGGTGAGGGTAGGCAACAACACAGCCACGTTGACCCTCAACACGGGTGCCCCTCTGGGGTGCGTGCTTAGTCCCCTCCTGTACTCCCTGTTCACCCACGACTGCGTGTCCACGCACGATTCCAACACCATCATTAGGTTTGCCAACAACACAACGGTGGTAGGCCTGATCACCATAGACGATGAGAGCCAATAGGGAGGAGGTCAGAGACCTGGCAGTGTTGTGCCAGGACAACAACCTCTCCCTCAACATGAGCAAGATGAGCTGATAATGATCTACAGGAAAAGAGGGGCCGAGCACATCCCCATTCACATCGACGGGACTATAATGGCTATAAGTTCCTTGGTGTCCACATCATGGACCTATCATGGTCCAAACACACCAATGCAGTCGCAAGGAGGGCACAACAACGCCTATTCCCCCTCAGGAGGCTTAAAAGATTTGCCATGGGTCCACAGATCCTCAAAACGTTTTACAACTAAACCATCGAGTAGGTGTCCAAACTTTTGACTGGTACTGTATACACAGTCACTTTACCCCTACCTACATGGACAGTACCAGCCAAAAGTCTGGACACACCTACTCATTCAAGGGTTTTTCTTTATTTTTACAATTTTCTACATTGTAGAATAATAGTGAAGACATCAAAACTATGAAATAACACATATGGAATCATGTAGTAAGCAAAAAAGTGTATATTTTAGATTCTTCAATGTAGTCACCCTTTGCCTTGATAACCGCTTTGCACACTCTTGGCATTCTCTCAACCAGCTTCACCTTGTGACGTGCTGAGGTTGGACCCAGGTGCAGAGAAGAGACCAGAAGAGGAATCAGTGGTTAAGGATAAACATAAATACTCTGCAGGATCACAGTACACTTGGAAAAACAACAAACACTATGTCTCGAAAACTCACTCAGGAAACAACTGCACACAGTAAACAATTCAAGCTTTTGCAAAGGAAACCAGAAAACATCTATTTTAACAGGGAAATCATAATGAGTAATTGGAAACGCTTTAGTGTCACCAGAGGGCGGTCTTTGCCGCCCTCTGGTGACATGTGGAACCACGACACCTGGAATTCTTTTCCAACAGTCTTGAAGGAGTTCTCACATATTCTGAGCACTTGTTGGCTGCTTTTCCTTCACTCTGCAGTCCAAGTCATCCCAAACCATCTCAATTGGGTTGAGGTCGGGTGATTGGTCTGTCTAATGTCCATTACTCGTGTTTCTTGTCCCAAGCAAGTCTCTTCTTATTATTTGTGTCCTTTAGTAGTGGTTTCTTTGCAGCAATTTGACCATGAATGCCTGATTCACACTGTCTCCTCTGAACAGTTGATGTTGAGATGTGTCAGTTACTTGAACTCTGTGAAGCATTTATTTGGGCTGCAATTTCTGAGGTTGGTAACTCTGATGAACTTATCCTCTAGCAGAGGTAACTCTGGGTCTTCCTTTCCTGTGGCGGTTCTCATGAGAGACAGTTTCATCATAGCGCTTGATGGTTTTTGCAACTGCACTTGAAGAAACTTTCAAAGTTCTTGAAATTTGCCAGATTGACTGACCTTCATGTCTTAAAGTAATGATGGACTGTTGTTTCTCTTTGCTTATTTGAGCTGTTCTTGCTATAATATGGACTTGGTCTTTTACCAAATAGGGCTATCTTCTGTATACCACTTTTGACTGGTACTGTACATATTAACTCAATCACCTTGACTACCCTGTACCCCTACACATTGACCCGGTACGGGTACCCCTTGTATATAGCGTGGTTATTGTTACTTTTAATGTGTTGCAATTTTTTTCTTATGGAAATTTTTCTTACTTACTTTTTAAAAACTCTGCATTGTTGGTTAAAAGGGCTCGTAAGTAAACATTTCACAGTAAGGTCTACACCTGTTGTATTTGGAGCATGTGACAAATAACATTTGATTTGTATGTAAGGAATATGTATTTTCACACTTACATGACAGAAGAGTGTGCATGGTTGTTGGGAAGAGAGGTATCCTTGACCTTTCCTCTCAACAATCTAAAAAACATACAAATTATACCAACCGTTCAGATTTATTTCATTTCCTAAGTTTAACACAAGAAGGCGATATTGGTCAACTTTTAATTATAGCTCCACAGCTGTCTGAAAATAGAGTGATAGAAATAGTGCTCTCTGTGGTGCTGAACACCCCAAGCTTGTGATGCAGAGAATATGTCCTTAACTGACTTGCCTAGTTAAATAAAGGTTACATTTAAAAAATGCAATATGCGCTACAGTCAATTATGATTGCATGTCTACTTATATTAAGTATATAATTATTAATATATGCCTACTATATGATAGCTAGCAAATTAATTCGCTAATGTTAGCCTGTATAGTTGGAACTTCTGAAGAAGGAAAATGTTTTATTTCGTTTTATTCGTTTTTACTTACACTTGTATGTTGACATCTCCATTGATGTTATTTTTTAGTTTTGGCTGACTTTTCTTAGCGGATGTACAATTATCACAAATGTAATTATGGGGAGTTTCAGGCCCCGGAGTGAAATAATTGTGCACTCAAACTCTACTAAAAACCATGGCTGAGGGGCTTCCCTTTCTTTGCTAATCATTTGGAACCATGACAACTACATGTTCAAGGAACTTCAGTTGAGACTTGCAGAAGTGAAATATTCTTTACATACAATTCCTGGTCTACCCTTTTAACCTTTAGTTATATGACCATGTATGTGTTTCACTTTAGGCTAATTTAGATAGGCCTATACATGTAACAGTTGTTACAACTGTGTTATTGGTTAGATTTGTTAAGAGACAAATTGCTGATTAATTTGTTTTGCACAACGCCCCTCATTTTGAAGTCACACAAACAACTTATTTGATGGAAGTTTCAGACTGAATGTATTCAGTGATGATAGAGCAGCTGAATTAAATTCAGGTTGAGTCGTCAGGCAAGAATTATACTGCCCTGTGTTTGTCTTCGGGGCTCATTCCTAATGTTTGGAAATATTGGCTGAATATTGCTAGAATAAAAGGTTATGTCAAAGTAAAGCCATGCACTTTCCTGTCATTCACTGGGATTAGTCTAAAAGCTCCTCCTACACTGTCACGCACATGATAATGCTGCGTTCATCTCTGACTTCTTCTGATTTCAGTGCGTTCAAGACAACTGGGAACTCTGAAAAAAAAAACGTCCCGGACTGGGAAAAAAGGTTTTGGACGGTCGTTCAACTCGGAATTCATACTTCTAGAGTTCCGACTTTCCGACCTGAAGATCACAGACGTTTTGCTCTCGTAAAAGCCTGGGTTTTCTGCACACTAACACAATTTTTTTATTTATTTTACCTTTATTTAACTAGACAAGTCAGTCAAGAACAAATTCTTATTTACATTGACGGCCTAGGAACAGTGGGTTAACTGCCATGTTCAGGGGCAAAATGACAGATTTTTACCTTGTCTGCTCTGGGATTTGATCTAGCAACCTTGCGGTTACTGGCCCAATGCTCGAACCACTAGGCTACCTGCCTAGAAGCTTACTGCCTAAAATGTATCAATTGAAAGTGTGGGTTCACAGCTCCAATCCAGATGTGTTGGTCATTACTGAGACGTGGTTAAGAAAGAGTGTTTTGAAGACTGATGTTAACCTTTCTGGTTATAACCTTTTCCGGCAAGACAGATCTTTCAAAGGTGGTGGAGTGGCAATCTTGACCAAGGAACAGCTTCAGTGCTTGGTTGTCTCCACCAAGTCTGTCCCCAAACAATTTGATTTGCTGGTTTTACGCATTAAACTTTCAAATAACTCTTTGTTGACTGTTGCTGGGTGTTATCGGCCACCATCAGCACCGGCCTGTACCCTAAATGCCCTAAGCTTTCTCCTGGCCCCTTACACTAAGTCTGAATTTGTCCTGTTAGGTGACCTAAACTGGGACATGCTTAAACCACCTGACCAAGTCCTGAAGCAATGGGACTCCCTAAATCTTTCACAGATTATTACCAATCCCACAAGGTATGACTCCAAACACCCAGAAAAGGCTATTCTCCTTGATGTTATCCTTACAAATAATCCTGATAGTTATCATTCTGGTGTTTTCTGCTCAGTGAAATAACCTGTCCTGACTTATCATAGACACTTGCTAAAAAACTTTAATGAGCAAGCTTTCCTTCTTGATCTGGCCTCAGTGGTATCGTTAACAAATACGCGCCCATGAGATTTAAAAACAGGTTCAGC
Organism: Brachymystax lenok tsinlingensis; assembly: GCA_030435695.1. Taxonomy (NCBI): domain Eukaryota; kingdom Metazoa; phylum Chordata; class Actinopteri; order Salmoniformes; family Salmonidae; genus Brachymystax; species Brachymystax lenok. Next base: position 12,029,938 of record CM059815.1, on the reverse strand, counting down.
CCCTGGTTGGACCGTGATCTGGAAGTTACTCCACCTCAAGAATTCCATTTGGCAAATGGCTTGGCACACACATACTCAGGCTGACTGGCTCTCGTTCATGCAAATTAGAAATAAGTGCACTCAGGCTATCCGGAAGGCCAAAGTTAGTTACTTTAAGGAGCAGTTCTCTCTCTGTGGGTCCAACCCCAAACAGTTCTGGAAAATGGGTAAAGACCTTTAGAATAAACCCTTCTCATCACAGCTGCCCATGTCCCTTAATGTTGATGATGTGGTTGTTACTGACAAGGAGCACATGGCTGAGCTCTTTAATCACCAGTTCATTAAGTTAGGATTACTATTTTGCTCTGCCATGGCTCCTTGCCAGTCCAACATTTCCTCATCTCCTACCCCTTCTAATGTGACTATCCCCGATGCTCCTACCGCTTTTCTCCCTGCAGGCGGTCACTGAGTCCGAGGTGCTAACGGAGCTCCTTTAACTTGACCACAAAAAAACATCTGGTTCAGATTGTTTAGACCCTTTATTCTTTAAGGTTGCTGCACCTTACATCGCCAAGCCTATCTCTGACCTTTTTAACCTGTCTCTCCTCTCTGGGGAGGTTCCCATTGTTTGGATGGCAGCCACGGTGCGTCCTTTATTTAATGGGCGAAATCAAGCTGATCCTAACTGTTATAGGCCCATTTCTATTTTGCCCTGTTTATCAAAAGTGTTGGAAAAGCTTGTCAATAATCAACTGACTGGCTTTCTTGATGTCTATAGTATTCTCTCGGGTATGCAATCTGGTTTCTACTCAGGTTATGGATGTGTCACTGCAACCTTAAAGGTCCTATATGATGTCACCATTGCCCTTGATTCTAACCAATGTTGTGCTGCTATTTTTAGTGACTTGGCCAAAACTTTTGATACGGTAGACCATTCCATTATTGTGGGCCGGCTAAGGAGTATTGGTGTCTCTGAGGGGTCTTTGGCCTGGTTTGCTAACTATCTCTCTCAAAGAGTGCAGTGTATAAAGTCAGAACATCTGCTGTCTCAGCCACTGCCTGGCACCAAGGAAGTATCCCAAGGCTCGATCCTAGGCCCCACGCTCTTCCCTATTTACATCAACAACATAGTTCAAGCAGTAGGAAGCTCTCTTATCCATTTATATGCATATGATAGTCTTATACTCAGCTGGCCCCTCCCCGGATTTTGTGTTAAACGCTCTACAACAAAGCTTTCTTAGTGTCCAACAATCTTTCTCTGCCCTTAACCTTGTCTTGAACACCTCTAAAACAATGATCATGTGGTTTGGTAAGAAGTATGCCCCTCTCCCACCGGTGTGATTACTACCTTTGAGGGTTTAGAGCTTGAGGTAGTCACCTCATACAAGAACTTGGGAGTATGGCTAGACGGTACATTGCCTTTTCTCTCAGCACATATCAAAGCTGCAGGCTAAGGTTAAATCTAGACTTGGTTTCCTCTATCGTAATCACTCCTCTTTCACCACAGCTGCCAAACTAACCCTGATTCAGATGACCATCCGACTCATGCTAGATTACGGAGACGTAATTTATAGATCGGCAGGTAAGGGTGCTCTCGAGCGGCTAAATGTTCTTTACAATTTGGCCATCAGATTTGCGACCAATGCTCATTATAGGACACATCACTGCACTCTATAATCCTCTCTAAACTGGTCATCTCTGTATACCCTTTGCAAGACCCACTGGTTGATGCTTATTTATAAAACCCTCTTAGGCCTCACTCCTCCCTATCTGAGATATCTACCGCAGCCCTCATCCTCCACATACAATACCCGTTCTGCCAGTCACATTCTGTTAAATGTCCCCAAAGCACATCCCTGGTCGGTCCTCTTTTCAGTTCACTGCAGCTAGCGACTGGAACGAGCTGCAAAAAACACTCAAACTGGACCGTTTTGTCTCCATCTCTACATTCAATGACAACCTTCTTGCCCTTTGTGTTGTTGACTGTGCCCAATAATGTTTGTACCATGTTTTGTGCTGCTACCATGTTGTTGTCATGTTGTGATGCTACCATGCTGTGTTTTCATGGGTTGCTGCCATGCTATGTCGTCGTCTTAGGTCTCTCTTTACCTAGTGTTGTGGTGTCTCTATTGTCCCGATGTGGGGTTTGTCTTATATTTGTATTTTATATCCCAGCCCCCGTTCCCACATGAGCTCTTTTGCCTTCTGGTAGGCCGTCATTGTAAATACGAGTTTGTTCTTAACTGACTTGCCTAGTTAAATAAAAAATAAAAATAAAACAAAAAGACGTCATCATTTGACCTAGAAAGCACCATAAAGGTAGGCGCTCGCTCGCATAATTTTAGAGTGCGTCATTTCAGACGAACCGTGAACATGGCCGGTCTAGTAGCAGCAAAGAAGTGCATCACCCCTCTTGTTGTGATCAGAAGGCTTTCTTCCCCGGAATATAAAGCCCAAGCCGCCTACCATAAGAAGGTAAAAATAACTAGCTGTGTTTGATAGCTGATAAATTCAACCGTGTTTCACTGTTGAGGTCGTAAACGACGTGAATGGCTTGGCGCAGTAACGTTAGGCAACTACCTTAGGTTAGCTACCTATATTCGGTAACTGAACTTGCCCAGAAGCAAAGGTAGCTACGCTAGCTAGGTTGCGTTGATGAACGGTTATGTATTTGTTTAGATTTGTCATACAGTAACGTTAGCTAGTTGAAATATATTAAAGAAAGCGGTAGCTTAGGTAACAACATGCGTCACATGCCTTGCCAAGTATTAACTTAACTAGCCACCTTTTTAGAGTTATCTAACTTTAACTTGTTCGTTTTTTTTACGTAAATTTTTTTTCTGCCATTGCAACTTTCATGTACAGCAGCATGTCGGGTGAGGCAAGTGCTACTTGACTGTAAATCTGTCCTGAGCTGTTAGCTAATTCCACAGGTCCCTAACTAGCTCATTTATTTACGCTAGGTGACATGCAGTGAAGCGGCTTCCATAGTGGTAGCCCTTGTCACTGAAAAATACTGTTGGCTGCAACTGTGTTAGAACCGGAGTAAACGTAAATCCGGGACACTCAAATTAGTATGTTTGGTATGGTTACATAGTTAGTTAACGCAAAGGTTGCGTGTTCGAATCTCATCACCGACAACTTAGCTTGTTAGCTAATTAGCTTGGCATTGTTGAACTCGTTCGAAGAATCAGGCAGAACTCATTTATCAGCAATAATGGGTTTATTCAAGCAATTGGAAGGAGGAAAGGAACTCACGATATACCGGAGAGGATCTCAAAGAATGATTGTAAAATCTTTATTAGGACTTACTCCATTTAGTCGATTGTTCAGTCGACCAAGTTTTGTGTGTATATATTTTTTAAAATGAGTAATGGCATACAGTACTAGTCCAAAGTTTAGATAACCCCTTGAATTAGTAGGTTTCTTTATTTTTACTACTTTCTACATTGTAGCATAATAGTGAAGACATCAAAACTAATAAATGACACGTATGGAATCATGTAGTAACCAAAAATGTGTATTTTAGATTCTTCAAAGTAGCCACCCATTGCCTTGAAGGCTTTGCACACTCTTGGCATTCTCTCAACCTGCATCATGAGGAATGCTTTTCCAACAGTCTTGGAGTTCCAACATATGCTGAGCACTTGTTGCCTGCTTTTCCTTCACTCTGTGGTCCAACTCATCCCAAACCATCTCAATTGGGTTGAGGTCGGTTGACTGTAGAGGCCATCTGATGCAGCACTCCATCACTCTCCCAGGTTAAATAGACCTGGAGGTGTGTTGGGTCATTTTCCTTTGGAAAAACGAATGATAGTGGGACTAAGTGCAAACCAGATGGGATGTCGTATCGCTGCAGAATGCTGTGGTAGCCATGCTGGTTGTGTGCCTTGAAGATTGACAGATTGGTGCGGCAGGCTTCCGGGTTAAGCAAGCGGTGTGGCTTGGCAGGGGTCATGTTTCGGAGGACGCATGGCTGTCTACCTTCGCCTCTCCCAAGTCCGTAGGGGAGTTGCAGAGATGGGACAAGACTAACTACCAATTGGCTATCATGAAAAAGCAGAAGTACAAATAATTCATATCTGGTACGCAGATCCGTATGATAACTTTCCACTCCAAATGGAATAAGTTGCAGACTGCTGGTTTAGCCTATTTCCGGCAACATCGGTGGCATAACGTCAGAATTTAAGGCCAGCCGCAGCGGAGGGTCTGGAACAGGTGTTTTTCTTCTGGGTAGGCTATATTGATCTCTGGCTCTCTTTAGTAATTAGTCTTAATTTTTAGTCAGTGCTTAAAGCATCAGACAAGCTCAGTAGCCTACATATAGCTGAATAAAAAAAATTCAGGGTGTGTCTATATGGAAAAATACACATTTAAAAATTTGGACCAATCAATTGTTACATGAACAAACAGTACTGTCGCTGCTTTTTTTCCCTCGTTTTTCAAGCTTAGGTCTTTTTAAGGGAGTATATGAGCACACTCATTCGGTTTGGCTAGGCACCAGCCGAACTGAAGCATGCTGAGGCCTTAACCCCTAGCCTAGTTAACGTCATACGTTTTTGCAAATTCCTAACATTGTACAAATTGCAACATTCTACGAAATGGATGATGGATATCCACAAATTAATACATGTTATACGAAACGTAGCATGTCATACTAATTCGTTTTCTCTGATTTACTATGTTACTTCTACCTCCTGAGTCCAGAGCTGTTCGAATACCCATACTGGTATACTACATACTTAATGAGTGTATATACTATTAGTTAATTGACTGCCGTTGTAAGGTCAGAACGCTCCCTAAAACACTTCTGCAAGCAGGCCTTTCTAATCGACCTGGCCCGGGTATCCTCCTCACCATCTTAAATAAGCATGCCCCTTTCAAAAATGTCGAACTAAGAACAGATATAGCCCTTGGTTCACTCCAGACTTGACTGCCCTTGACCAGCACAAGAACACCCTGTGGCGTACTGCACTAGCATCGAATAGTCCCCGCGATATGTAACCTTTCAGGGAGGTCAGGAACCAATACACACAGTCCGTTAGAAAAGTAAAAGTTATCTTTATCAAACAAATTTGCATCCTGCAGCACTAATTCTAAAATGTTTTGGGACACTAAAGTCCATGGAGAATAAGAGTACCTCCTCCCAGCTGCCCACTGCACTGAGACTAGGAAACACTGTCACCACTGATAAATCCACGATAATCGAGAATTTCAATAAACCTTTGTCTATTCAACTGTTATCAGTACCAACTGGCCCCTAACAAACTTAAGCATTACGATGATCATACCAGATAATCATGCATCGTTATTTACGAGCCAATTTTAAGTGTTTCCCAAACAAGCAAGTAGAGCGAACGTTCGCTAATTGCGGTGTTAGACCATGCGTCGATACTGATGGGATCTAAAGAAAAGAAGCGCTGCTCTCTGATCAGCTTTCTCGGTTCAGTTCTAGAGTTATTCCACAATGACGACAGATTGGCTGGAGATTGAGGTGGCTCATTCTAAATGCTTACCCTATAATGCACTAAATCAAAATTTGGCACATCATTGTGCACATGTTGCACATCATTAAATTAATTGAAGCAAACATTTGACAGCCTAGAATTAGCAAAATATAATTAAATGAACATAACATTTATTTGAAAAATACAGGCCTACGTAGCCTATAATTTGTAGTTTTCAGCCATCTCGGTTTTCGTTTGAAGCATCGTCTTATTCGCTTATTTGTTACAATTGCAAAGACATTGGCAACTTTGGACTTGTAGTCAACTTCATTCTGAAGTTATCAGCAGTTAGCGCGACGGATAAGAGTCTTGAGTCTGTGTTTAGCGGTGCTCTTCTGTGTATAAAGTGACGGAATGGCAAAAAAAGCATTTAACGACGCACTTAGCTATTCTATGAGTGGTCTGACTGAGGCAGTCAGTAAATAAGTGTTTTCAAGTGCAACTTTAACTATGGTTTTGAGAAACAGCTCGGCTACTTAAGCTGCATCGTAAAATGGCTCTAACAATGATCTTAATGCTACTCAGGCTCTGGGAAACGAGGCCCTGATATTTAGGATATTCAGACAATCCTCATAATGATCTCATCAAAAGCTTTGTTCCCAGCATTGTTTAATAGTGTAGAGAATGACTCTGCATCATGGCTATTATATCTGGGGGGAGGGAGGTTGCAACAGGAATTACTGTTGTGAACAGTGGAGCCTTGTCTTAATCTGTTTATTTTAATTTGCCTTACATGACGTCAACTCGTTGCATAACAGCAATGCAAGAGGCCTCTCAGCCTTGAGCCTGCTTTTTTGGGAGACAGTTGGAATGTGATTACAGATGCTGTTATGTGAATGTTTAACTGCAGCAGGGCACGTTCCCAAGAGGTGGTCATCATAATCGTGGAATCAACAATATGATGTTGACTAACCATGACATTTCCTTCCCTTTTCCAATTTGTAGGTAGTGGACCACTATGAGAACCCAAGGAATGTTGGCTCCCTGGACAAGACCTCCAAGAATGTGGGTACAGGCTTGGTGGGTGCCCCAGCTTGTGGAGATGTGATGAAACTGCAGGTACTTTGGTCCCCTGTCCTCATTACTCCCTCTGTTTCACCAAGTCCACATCACAGGAACCTCCGATGGCCTGGGATTTCAAATGAAGTAGCCGTTTGCTGTATTCCAAAGAAGTGTCAACACAGAGGGGATTTACGGAGAAGCGGCATGCTCTATTTAGTTACCAAGCATATGTTTAGTAATGTGACAACATTGTTTATGAATTCATTTATGTGGACAAAAGTCTCCATTGAATAAAGGGGCTTTTCCTTTCTGCAGATTGAGGTAGACGATCAGGGGAAGATTGTGGACGCCAGGTTCAAGACGTTTGGCTGCGGCTCAGCCATCGCCTCCAGCTCCCTGGTAACTGAGTGGGTGAAGGGCAAATCTGTGAGTGAACATTCTGCACCCATGACACTTCCCCTGCTTCCTGTTTCACTGTTCTGTCTGAATGTTGCATTTCTCAATTCAAGTCTCTTCCGCCACACTGCTTGTTTGTTCCTTTTTGTTTCATATCATGGTTGGATGGAGTTTATTTCTTGGTTGATGGAATGTTGCTCACTTGGCTTTCAGATTGACGAAGCACTGACAATACAGAACACTGATATTGCCAAAGAGCTCTGTCTTCCACCGGTCAAACTTCACTGCTCTAGTAAGCCCTTATTTCAGTCTAATATCTAAGACTGTTCTTTCCCAACTGTCTTAACACGTTGGGAAATTCTAAACCATTCTCTTTTTTTTTTTTTTTTAACCTAATTTTAAAACCATTTGACATTTCTGACTGTGCCCTTTTCTCCAGTGTTGGCTGAGGATGCCATCAAAGCTGCCCTCCATGACTACCGTCTCAAACAACAGGATGGCAAGATCGAGGCTGTCAAAGCCAGCAACTAAGTGAGGGCTTTGCCAATATTATGCTGAACACCAGTGTCCTGCACCCTACTACCAAGGGGACACTCAAAGTATAGTCCTGTATCCCCACTCCAGCATCCTTCTATATATGGGGCACCTTAAATTAGTTCACGTTATGTCCACCCATACAACGTACATAGATGGCACAGTATACACACCAAGCCCCTGTGGCATTATGTTTTTCTGATCTTTACTCCAGCCTGTCACGTTAACGCACATTTTAAGGGCACTGATCGGGGGATTGGTACAAAGTAAGACTTATTTTCATTTTTTTTTTTGTGCTTGAGTATTTTGGCATGGTTTGGGTGTGTTCCATTGGGAATTGATTCTGGATGCAGTGGTGGAAGTATTGAATAAAACTTAAGGCTGTAGTCATCAACACTCCTGTACTAATGAGTTGAAGGCAATGAGTTGAAGGCAATGATGCAAACTATCTATTTTGGTTAGTGACATTTCAGACATAATTCCTGGTTGTAATAAAGTAATGTCTAAGTAGTATTGCATGTCTGTCTTTTGTTTTAGTCATTTTAAAGTCTAACCAGCTTTTTGGTATTATTTGTCAGATGGTGTGTGTGTATACTAACATAAGAAATTGAAGTGCTGTATTTCTCCACTAGATGGCAACATTGGCATACTTTTTATCCAGAGCCATGTTAAATACATGCGACTTCATACATTCAGATAAATGGTTCTTTTATCGTTACCTACCCAAACACTCAACACATTTTAGAATGCTGCTGTTTCTTACGATCTTCATGAAATCTATTTTATTCAACTGAAGTACAATATGGAAATTAAGAAAGCTGCACATTTTTTATACAGTTTAGTCTGCGCCTCTACAAACATTTTGGGGTGTGCGTCAGTGCATGTTTTCAACCACACCGGACTAACCAGCCTGTATTGTACGAGTAGAACAGACATTTGAGTGCTTTCCTAAGGTCTGACCCAGGACCTGGGTTTGCAGCGGCGCAACTGTTGTCCCTTAAAGGGCCAATCTGCAGTTGCTACATATTTTTGGACTGTTAAATGAATTTTATATATAGGCATTGATTCTTGAATGTAACCTAAATTCTTTCTGAGCTTTAGTTAATCTGTCGTACCCCAACAATAAGTTTGTTTTACTCCAATGTTTGTGAACAAAGTCCGTGTAAACAAACACTATAGCTTCAAAACATGGTTCACTATCAGTTTGATCTCATGGATGCGCAGTCCTTGCATCCATAGCTCAATTTGAGAGTTGTTATATTTCTTAAGCCCCATCCCGCAGCTGTTTACTGAAACAAGTGGCTGGGTGACTGCTTTGTTATTGTTGGAATTCCGGATTGACCCTTTAATGGAAATGTTTAAAGAGAAGGGATAAACATTTGACTAACCAAATGATAAACACAGGTTTTATAATGCAAAAATACCTCAATGTAGGAAACATACTAAGTTCAAGTTGTTGCAGATGCTCCACCATGATGTGCTCAGTTCTGCCCCTGAACAAGGCAGTTAACTCACTGTTCCTAGGCTGTCATTGTAAATAAGAATTTGTTCTTAACTGATTTGCCTAGTTAAGTAAAAAGGGAAAGCAATCTCATGTTGCCCTAAAAAAATGATCTCTCTCTGACAAAGAATGGAAGAGAGAGGAAAAACAAAAGGCAGTACCATTACTTTGGCCATTGTACTAATACAAATAAAAACACAACCTCAAATGAGACTACAGCGTCCATATGGGTGTATGCTCAGGTTACATAATATGCCCTTTAGGGAGCGACATGGAAAGATGGCTACTGGGAAACAAGTTAAAGTATATGATTACAACTGAATAGACATAATTTGGTAAATCCAAAGAGCGGTATATAAAGCTGACTGCTTTGCCTTAAAGACGTCACTCATGCAAATGCGTCCAAACCATTGTGCTCAAACATATTGTCCAATGCAGTGGAGGCTGGTGGGAGGAAGACGGGCTCATTGTAATGGCTGGAATGGAATGAGATCAAACATATGGAAACCACATAGTTGACTCTGTTCCATTGATTCCATTCCAGCCATAGCAATGAGCCTGTCCTGCTATAGCTTCTCGCACCAGCCTCTACTGGTCCACGGTCCAACATAGTTAAAATGCTGTTTTCTCCCCAGTGATCAACGGAATAGACTGTGTGACAGTGGAGTTCTCCTGCCTATCCCCTTCCTGCTTGGCCTGTGAGTGCCCTGAGCCAGATGGAACCTCAGCTCTTGTGAGTGACTCATCATCCTCTGTTAGGCCTATCTGTCCTGGAAGGATCTCTGGCTGCTTGGGGCAGCTGCGGTGTTGGGCCTCACTGTCTGAGAGCTGGCATACCTCCTCCTCGCTCTGCTCAGGTGCATTTGATGGCTCATTGTCTTTCTCTATGATTTCTCCCTCAGCCTGAAAATTCACGTCAGGACTTTTCTCTGCAGCTGCCACTATCTGTGTGGGGTTGTTTCCCTCTCGCTCGCCCAGGGGAGGTTTGGAGGGAGAGCGGAGGCTCTTGGCTGCCCTCATGATGTCTTGTTGGAGCTGCTTGCTGGAGTCAACTGGTTCAGCCTGCTGCCCGTTGGTGGGTTTCTCTGGCACCTCGTTGAAAAGCTTGGTACATCCGGTCTTGTCCCTCTGGTCCACGTACATCTTAGAGGGGAAGGACGAGGGGTAGTAGGCATTGACCTTCCGCTTGCGGCTCATGATGCAAGCACAGCAGAGGATGAGGAAGAGGGTGATGAAGAGGATGGAGGTAACAAGGATGAGGAGCATGTTCTCCTGCAGGAAGTGAATCATCTGGCTGAGCAGGAAGTGCTCTATGTGAGTGGAGCCATCTGAGGTGGTTGGGGACTCTGAGGCGGGGCCACTGGTGGTAGGTGAGGAAGGGGTGGGGATGAAGCTCCCCAGCTCCTCCCCCTCTGCACTTCCCTCTAAGGAAATGTTGAAAGGGAGGGGTGTGGCCAGACTGGGACTGCTGGACCACAGCGTCACAGAAAGACTAATCAGATGAAGTGCCATGAGGAACGTCATCTCCTGTAGGACCTGCAGAAAACAACAGTGTCAGTGCTGCAGTAACTGTTGTCAATTTGCATTTCCACTTATTGAATTGCACAGATTTCGATCAACAGAGGCGTTTGCAATGAATGTAGCTGTTCTTGCGTCTAACAGTGACAGCTAACATCTACTGCTTTGTGTGTGTTTCACAAAACATTGTAAAGGCTTCACTCATCTACAATGAATGAAAATAATTTCCATTCTTGATAGAATGTTTATAGCTGTAGAGCCCTAAATGCAATTTTAAGACCAAGACAGCAGCAGAGAACTGATGAGATGCAGGCAGGATTTAAAGTCTGGATTCAAATCATAGCATGTCACATGCAGGCACACACACAATGACGATGCACACAGACAGATACGGTACAGTTGAAGTCCTAAGTTTACATATACTTAGGTTGGAGTCATTAAAACTCGTTTTTCAACCACACATGTCTTGTTAACAAACTATAGTTTTGGCAGGTTGGTTAGGACATGTACTTTGTGTATGACACAAGTAATTTTTCCTACAATTGTTTACAGACTATTATTTCACTTATACTTACCTGTATCACAATTCCAGTGGGTCAAAGGTTTACATACACTAAGTTGACTGTGCCTTTAAACAGCTTGGAAAATTCCAGAAAATTATGTCATGGCTTTAGAAGCTTCTGATAGGCTAATTGACATCATTTGAGTCAATTGGAGGTGTACCTGTGGATGTATTTCAAGGCCTAAATTCAAACTCAATGCCTCTTTGCTTGACATCATGGGAAAATCAAAAGAAATCAGCCAAAGCCTCAGAAAATAAATGGTAGACCTCCACAAGTCTGGTTCAACCTTGAGGGGCAATTTTCAAATGCCTGAAGGTACCACGTTCATCTGTACAAACAATAGTACGCAAGTATAAACACCATGGGACCACGCAGCCGTCATACCGCTCAGGAAGGAGACACGTTCTGTCTCGTAGAGATGAATGTACTTTGGTGCGAAAAGTGCAAATCAATCCCAGAACAACAGCAAAGGACCTTGTGAAGATGCTGGAGGAAACGCGGTGCAAAAGTATCTATATCCACAGTTAAACGAGTCCTATATCGACATAACCTGAAAGGCCGCTCAGCAAGTAAGAAGCCACTGCTCCAAAACCGGCATAAAAAAAAGACAGACTACGGTTTGCAACTGCACATGGGGACAAAGATCGTACTTTTTGGAGAAATGTCCTCTGGTCTGATGAAACAAAAATAGAACTGTTTGGCCATAATGACCATCGTTATGTTTGGAGGAAAAAAGGGGATGCTTGCAAGCTGAAGAACACCATCCCAACCGTGAAGCACAGAGGTGGCAGCATCATGTTGTGGGGGTGCTTTGCTGCAGGAGGGACTGGTGGATGGCATAACGAGGTAGGAAAATTATGTGGATATATTGAAGCAACATCTCAAGACATCAGTCAGGAAGTTAAAGCTTGGTCCCAAATGGGTCTTCCAAATGGACAATGACCCCAAGCATACAATGACCCCAAGCATACTTGTGGCAAAATGGCTTAAGGACAACAAAGTCAAGGTATTGGAGTGGCCATCACAAAGCCCTGACCTCAAACCTATAGAACATTTGTGGGCAGAACTGAAAAAGTGTGTGCGAGCAAGGAGGCCTACAAACCTGACTCAGTTACAACAGCTCTGTCAAGAGAAATGGGCCAAAATTCACCCAACTTATTGTGGGAAGATTGTGGCTACCCGAAACATTTGACCCAAGTTAAACAATTTAAAGGCAATGCTACCAAATACGAATTGAGTGTATGTAAACTTCTGACCCACTGGGAATTTGATGAAAGAAATAAAAGCTGAAATAAATAATTCTCTCTACTATTATTCTGAGATTAAAATAAAGTGATCCTAACTGACTCAAGACAGGGAATTTTTACTAGGATTAAATGTCAGGAATTGTTATAAATGTATTTGGTTAAGGTGTATGTAAACTTCCGGACTTCAACTGTATATGCTCACAAATGCCTAGATTCAATCAGATTGGCCTTAACCCATAATAACCGAAAACTGCACAGCAGATCATTGTTAAGTCGATGTCGGAGGTGTATGTGCATTGGAGCTGTCAAATTGGTGACCGGCTGCTCTTGTGGTCATTGTCACAAAGCCACACCCGTCCTACCCGCGTTCGAAGTTCAGAATGAAAAAGTGTAGAAATAATGACACAAATCATTAGACTAAATAATACAAATTTATATCAGCCTAATTGAGTTGTAGATTACGACACACATTCCAATGTTTAAACTAGTAACAAGGCTGCATGGGATTTCTACTAATGAGTCTGCGATAGGTATAGTTGCTTGCTGATATGACAGCTCCAATGCAGTTATACCTCCGTGGGTTAAAGCGGAACTGACTGAATCTAGGCCAAACTCCTGACCAGTCACTTATATTTGGTTACATGACTGAAAAGTTAATCCCATTTTGTCAATCTGCTTCTGGTCAATGTGAGAGTCACGTCATCTGATGGTAATGTCATTGCTTCCTGTCCTGATCTTATAATAACGATTTCTGATATTTATTTAAACAACGGCTCCTTTTCATGCTGCTTCACAGAAATAAATCATAAATCGCTAATTTCCCTGAAATTCAATTTGGCTTAAAACAATCAACTAAACTTTTCTACGCAGTGTATAGTATGGTAACGTGGGGTAACTAGCTCCCTCGGGTAATTCTCAGGTAAACCACTGTCACCTATTTTCCCTGGCTGCCACTGCACTTGCTCAACTAAACATGTTACCTCGGTATTTGGGAAAAATGCCCCTTTACAACAACAAAAATGATTAAATAACTAAAAAAGTGTAAACTGTAGCCACTTATTTCCCTTCATAGTTTGTTTGCCTAGCATGACCATCATCCACATACCACATTTTTACCAAACTTTGCGTTTTTGTGTCAGCTATTGGACATTGTTCTTAGGGGGGGCTGGTTACCCCATGTTACCCTAGCAATAACAAGAAGAACTAACTCTTACTTTCACACTGACTGAGAAAAACCAACTGATCATTGCCGATAGAAATGTAATGAATAGAGTTGCCATGATTCCTTACTCAACATGTCAGAGGCATGTATTTTCTACATAATATATTTCTATCTGAATGTTCCACAGTTGTGCTCTGCTGAATGTAGCCCTGGACTAGAATGCTGGCCTGGTCCGTATAAACCAACCAACCCCCTTCTTCACCCCCTTTTCCCACTCCATCTGTGTGCAAGCTGGGCCACATGAGGCATTGCACTTATCAGGAAAGGGGGGATGGGAGTGCATCTACAATTTATCACCCAATCCCCCTCAATGTATACTTTCACACACATACACATGCAGATATGCGAGCACACACAAAGGATACAGATGTATTAGTCTCTATTGAAGTGTTCAAGATACAATTTGATGGAGATGATCAGACATTTTTCAACAGTCATACATTTAGCACTGCCTTTGTGTGGAAAATAATGACATGCAAACATTTTAATACGATTGAATAATTCCAAAAATAAAAGCTCTATTCACCGGACATTTATCTGCACAATATCTCATGCAAATATGGGAAACCCATTGGTCTCAGAGAACATCCTGTTGGTGAACTCTATTGAACTAGCCTGATTCCCTGCTGGCGGGCTGCTTGCCTGGAGACATGATGCTGTCACTGTAGCTTAACTGCACTGCAATGGTCATGTGACATCATATCTGTCACTAAAGTTAACTCATATTTGATAAGAACGTTATCAGCTAGTATTTAGTCTGTTTCCCTATGTGGTAAAATGTACTGTAAAAGTGAATGAATAAAAGTTGCTCTACTCACCTCCCACAGAAGTGGTCACACAGAAAAGGCTCCTCTGGAACTGTGGATGCTTGAGAGAGGAAAATGGACTGAGAGAACAAGAGGGAAAACGTGCCTGCCTCACCTCCTCCAGTAACTTCTACAGTTTCAGATTTTAGACTGGAGGTTTCTCTGACCGGCACAGGGAAAAAAAGTTTTTTGCCATTAGGACACATCCCTCCTTCCCCCTCTCTTCTCTTCTCCTTTCCTCCCTTCCCCTCCTCCGTCTCTTCTCCTTTCCTTTCCTCCCCTCCCCTCCTCCTTTCCTCCCCTCCTCCCTCTCTTCTCCTTTCCTCCCCTCCTCCCTCTCTGGCTGCCTTGCTTCCCAGAAAATGACTGGGCTCATGGGCTCTACACAGATTGTTCTTGTTAGGCAGTAGTCTAATGTGATGTGGGGGCAGGGGGCTCGGCTCTCCTGTCCCAGATCTAGATGCTCAAGGCCAGAGTCAACAACACTGCAGCAAACTGGCTGGAGCTCAGAGTGAGTGGAAAAAAAAATAAGCATTCAGGGTTTTAACTGGGGAATAGATAGAGACTCAACTAACTGCAGACATTTTATTGGATGAATTGTTTGTCGCTTGGCTTACTCCCTCTGTCTTCTTACATGCACTTAGCAATCTTAAAACATTTTGGGCCTCCTAAACAAAAACTATCAAGGCCTTTTGGATTGCTGAATTCACTTGCACTTACCCTCTCACTTAGTTTCCTCACTCTGCCAGATACATCTCCCACACTAGCTAGAGTGAAAATCTCAAGAGGTTATAGTTATGGCTAAAGGTTTTTTTGGCCCCACACTGTCCCTCTGACACCCTAGTGACTTACAGCAGACCAGCCACGTTAACAGACATGCAGCTCCACAGTTTGATTATCTCTCACAGGAAAGGGTTAATGTTTCCTGTGTGGACAGCCTGGTCTCATAGACTAGACGTAACATAGTAAATGTAAATCCAGGACACTCAAATTAGTATGATACATTATATATACAAAAGTATGTGGACACCCCTTCAAATTAGTGGATTCTGCTATTTCAGCCACACCCGCTGCTGACAGGTGTGTAAAATCGAGCACACAGCCATGCAATCTCCATAGACAAACATTGGCAGTAGAATGGCCTTACTGAAGAGCTCAGTGACTCAACGTGGCACCGTCATAGGATACCACCTATCCAACAAGTCAGTTCGTCAGCCCTGCTAGAGCTGTCCCGGTCAACTATAAGTGCTGTTATTGTGAAGTGGAAATGTCTAGGAGCAACAATGGCTCAGCCGCGAAGTCACACAAGCTCACAGAACGGGACCGTCGAGTACACGTAGCACATAAAAATCGTCTGTCCTCAGTTGTAACACACACTACCGAGTTCCAAACTGCCTCTGGAAGCAACTCTAGCACAAAAACTGTTCATTGGGAGCTTCATGAAATGGGTTTCCATGGCCGAGCAGCCGTACACAAGCCTAAGATCACCATGCGCAATGCCAAGCGTCGGCTGGAGTGGTGTAAAGCTTGCTGCCATTGGACTCTGGAGCAGTGGAAACTCGTTCTCTGGAGTGATGAATTACACTTCACCATCTGGCAGTCTGACGGGAGAATCTGGGTTTGTGGATGCCAGAAGAATGCTACCTGCCTGAATGCATAGTGCCAACTGTAAAGTTAGGTGGAGGAGGAATAATGGTCTGGGGCTGTTCATGGTTCGGGTTAGGCCCCTTAGTTACAGTGAAGCGAAATCTTAATGCTACAGCATACAATGACATTCTAGACAATTCTGTGCTTTGTGAAGGTGGGAAAGGTCCTTTCCTGTTTCAACATGACAATGCACCCTGTGCACAAAGCGAGGTCCATACAGAAATGGTTTGTCAAGATCGGTGTGGATGAATTTGACTGGCCTGCACAAAGCCCTGACCTCAACCCCATCGAACACCTTTGGGATGTATTGGAACGCCCACTGCGAGCCAGACCTAATCACTCAACATCAGTGCCCGACCTCACTAATGCTCTTGTTTCTGAATGGAAGCAAGTCCCTGCACATGAGCAATGTTCCAATATCTAGTGGAAAGCCTTCACATAAGAATGGAGGCTGTTATAGCAGCAAAAGGGGGGCCAATTCCATATTAATGTCCATGATTTTGGAATGAGATGTTTGACGAGCAGGTGTCTTTTGGTACTGATACTTTTGGTTATGTAGTGTATGTTACGTTTGGTATGTGTATGTTACGTTTGGTACGTTTGGTATGGTTAATTAAGACAGAAGACAAAAACAAGGGTGGTTGGTCGGGGTGGATGGGTGGGCGTAAAACGCGAACGTCTTTCCAACTACTTAGCATGTTAGCTAACCCTTCCCTTAACCTTAACCCTTAACCTTAACCCTAACCTTAACCCAGTCACCTAGCTTACATTAATATTAGCCACAACAAATTGGAATTCGTAACATATTGTAAAAAATTGCAATTTGCACAAATTGCAATTTGTAACATACCATACGAAATGGATGATGGACATCTACAAATGATTACATACCATACTAATTGGAGTGTCCCGGATTTATTTTTAGTATGTTACGTCTACCAATGAGTCCAGGTTGGTGTGGATATAAGTAGGGGGGTTGGGGCGTGTGCTGAGGGCCTTGCCAGAAACAATGAGCAGGGTGTTCTACGGAGTTTAGTTAAACATGCACAATGTGTAGCCACAATTAAGAGAGAAAAGCGAGAATGTGTGTGTGTGCATGCATGTGGGCATGTGTGTGTGTGTGCACGTGCACAGAGATATGAATGTGTATAGAGTAAACACAGCTATAGGCCAGAATGTGTGTATGCTTGCCCAGCCAGCTGGTTGACTACGTTTGAGATTCATCCAGACTGGCCAACCTTTATTTGGTCATCATGACAGTGAGGTGGTTACAGAGTGCATGCCCTAGTAGTGTCTAGTCTATGATTCAATTTGTCTTATAAGCTCTGTCTACATCCCTCAGCGTCAGCTTTCCCTGGCATGAAAATTCCGACAGTCCGGTTTCATAATATACAGTGTTGATGTGTATGAGCATGTGGACTGAGATGTCAATCTCAGCTTCTGCAAAGAACGAACTTTGATATTGATGCCAGAAAATGGCTTTCAATGCATGTAAAAAAGTAATGTTTGTGTTATCTATTTATTATGAGTACATAGTAAAACAAAAGGAAGTATCAGTGCATATTACAAACTACAGGGCATAGTTTTATAGTGACAAGTCTAGAGGGTCCATATTTGGAAAACTGAAGTGCCACCTGGCTTTAATCACCACAGACACAGTCATTAGCCATTTGCCCTTTGTTTAATATCACTTTGTCATTTATTTACAGTTTTGTTATGATTTATTCATCTGTTCCAGTCCTTTGTGATCACTTCCCACTGGGCACACCACGTCATTTCAACTTGGAAATGTGGGTATTATTTGGTTCAGATGTTGATCAATGATATTTCATCCTTTATTCACCCACTCAAAAAGACAGCCAGAAGTTAGTTGAATTCCCATTGTGTCAACACTATGCTTTCAACCATCTAAAAGCACAACCAAATTCCAATGGAAAAACAATGTCTGATTTTTGGTTTAGTTAACATCTAAATGTGTTATCACTGCACTTTCTACCATTTAAAAGCACAACAAAGTTGGGATACAATATAGTCAGATATTTTGGATTAATACAAGAAATATCTTAGCTTTATCGTCTAATATCACAACCAAATGACCTGTATAGCAGTTGAGATTACATTAAAAGTACATAGTGCAAGTGATCAATGTTGTTCAAGATTTTGTGCAGATTATTACAGCAATTGTGAAGTTCTCCACAGACCTGCAACCTTTGCTATCTTGAACATACATATTTCTAGGATTACATTAGATGTTTATAGTTACAGTAGGCTAACCTCAAAATGTGGCCATGGATGTGTTATCATTTTAAGGTTGAACAACTACTGTTACATTAGTTTGTAACTTTAGGCTATTTATTGTTTTACAAAAAGTTTATTGAATTGTGTTTGGTTGACAATGCAACCAAATATCAATATTTAAATAATTGAATGCTTGAATAATTTCATCTGAGCCACTGGCTTATTCCTATTCTTTAACTTTTATTTTTGGATTAGTTAGAGACGTGAATCCAGCATAGAGTACTGTTAACTTGTCGACAAGTTAATAGGCTATTTACTGAATCGCAAAAGTGATATTGAATTGTGTTTGGGTGTCAAAAATTGGTTACCATGGTGACATAATCCTGTGGTTGACATTTCAATCTCAAAACAACAGTTGATTACTTTTTGCAAATCCAATGTATTTTTAACATCCACATCACAATACGTTGACAAATTACATTGAAACAAAGTTGATTCAATCAGGTTGTGCCCGGTGGGTTTCCTCTTCACCGTATTTGACTGGACTCAGAGACAAACAGACATGTGGCGTCTCTAGGAAACCTGTCCTTTCTTTCACATGGAGGGAAAGGATTTTTTAAAGCATTTAATAAAAGGTCAAACATCTGAGGGCTTGAGAGGTTTAAAGGGGGTTAGGTTTAGCAATGAGATCTTTGTAGTATGAGTTTTTATGGAAATACAAGGACACAAGAAACATATGCCCAACGTCTGGGACATTCTACACAGACACACTATACAGAAGGATACAGACTTACAGTGCATTCGGAAAGTATTCAGACCCCTTGACTTTTTCCACATTTTGTTACATTACAGCCTTATTCTAAATTGATTAAATTGTTTTTTTTCCCTCATAAATCTACACACAATACCCCATAATAACAAAGCAAAAACAGGTTTTATACATTTAGAAATATCACATTTAGATAAGTATTCAACCCTTTACTCAGTACTTTGTTGAAGCACCTTTGGCAGCGATTACAGCCTTGAGTCTTCTTAGGTATGATGCTACTAGCTTGGCATTCCTGTATTTGGGGAATATCTCCCTTTCTTCTCTGCAGATCCTCTCAAGCTCTGTCAGGTTGGATTGGGAGCGTCGCTGCACAGCTATTTTCAGGTCTCTCCAGGGATGTTCGATCGGGTACAAGTCCGTGCTGTGGCTGGGCCACTTAAAGACATTCAGAGACTTGTCCCGAAGCCACTCCTGCGTTGTCTTGGCTGTGTGCTTAGGGTTTTTGTCCTGTTGGAAGGTGAACTTTTGCAGGGTCTGAGGTCCTGAGCCCTCTGGAGCAGGTTTTCATCAAGGATCTCTCTGTCCTTTGCTGCGTTCATCTTTCCCTCGATCCTGACTAGTCTCCCAGTCACTGCCGCTGAAAAACATCCACACAGCATGATGCTGTCACCACCATGCTTCCCCGTAGGGATGGTGCTAGGTTTCCTCCAGATGTGACGCTTGGCATTCAGGCCAAAGAGTTCAATCTTGGTTTCATCAGACCATGGTCTGAGAGTCCTTTAGGTGCCTTTTGGCAAACTCTAAGCGGGCTGTCATGTGCCTTTTTCTGAGGAGTGGCTTCTGTCTGGTTGGTGGAGTGCTGCAGAGATGGTTGTCCTTCTGGAAGGTTCTCCTATCTCCACAGAGAGACTCTAGAGCTCTGTCAAAGTGACTATCGGGTTCTTGGTCACCTCTCTTACCAAGGCCCTTCTCCTCCAGTTTGGCCGGGTGGCCAGCTCTAGGAAGAGTCTTGGTGATCCCAAACTTCTTCCATTTAAGAATGATGGAGGCCACTATGTTCTTAGGGACCTTCAATGCTGCAGAAATGTTTTGATACCCTTCCCCGGATCTGTGCCTCGACACAATCAACACAATTCCTTCGACATGGCTTGGTTTTTGCTCTGACATGCACTGTCAACTGTGGGACCTTATATAGACAGGTGTGTGCCTTTCCAAATCATGTCCAATCAATTGAATTTACCACAGCTGGACTCCAATCAAGTTGTAGAAACATCAAGGATGATCAATGGAAACAGGATGCACCTTAGCTCAATTTCGAGTCTCATCGTAAAGGGTCTGAATATTTATGTAAATAAGGTATTTCTATTTTTTAATTTTTTATACATTTTTTAAAATGTCTAAAAATCGGTTTTCACTGTGTCATGATGGGGTATTGTGTGTAGATTTATGAGGAACATTTTCATTTAATCCATTTTAGAATTAAGGCTGTAACTTGCCAAAATGTGAAAAAAGTTAAGGGGTCTGAATACTTTCCGAATGCACTGTATCTAACACCTTGTAAAAGACATTCAATCACAAATCTTTCCTTGGGTCTTCCTGACACTGACTAAATAGTCAAATAATCTTCATACAGTTGGGTCACTGTACATCAAGGTAGATTGTTTCGTTATCAAGACCTCAGAAGAACAAGCTTTTCTGCAGAAAACAAACAAATAAATAATATTGAAGGCTATAACATTCTAACCACATAAAACCCCAAACAGCCCATGCACCCAGTGACAAAACGAACATTCGTCATAAGCAGTCATAATCCAAGTCCAGGTTTTCTTCTAGCCCTGTAAGTGTGTATGTGCGGGAATGATTCTCCTAAAAAATTACTCTATAAATCCATTGTAGAGCTTAAATCTCTCCAGTAAACTGTCCATGTAAAATGAAGAACCCTTGTGAAAACATGCCTCTCTGTCTCCTGTTGTTAAGTGAAATAGCATCAGGGCTTGGTTCGGGAAGGATTCCAAAGACAAGCAAACCCTTAAAACATCACTCATCCTGTTTTAGGGGAACTTCACTATCAACTGTCTTACAGATTCATGTTTGAGACTCTCTCAACCGGTGCATTTTGTTTTACTCAATCTCTCTAACACTACACAGTTGATTCAAATGATCAAAGCTTGATGATGAGTTGATTATTTGAGTAGGCTGTGTAGTGCTAGGGCAAAAAACAAAACGTGCACCCCTTGGAGTCCCCAGGACTGAGTCTACTAGCTGTGTGAGACGGATGTGCAGCGAGGCTCAACCAACAACTTTGAAGAGGAAGCTGGAATCTATTCTAAGAGCAACAGTTTACATATTCACAGCAGTCGACGAGTCTGATGTGCAATTCAAAGTCTAATCAAATGAAAACAGTCCTCTAACCCAGAGTAAGGAGTAAATCAACAAAGGTTTTATTCACTCCCATAGTCTCTGTTTTAATACTTTCCCTTGATATACTTTATGATGGCTGGGATGAACTGAACAAGACCATCAGACATCAAGCTTGGAGGAGTTGTGTACCTTGTGCAATTGGACCATATAGCACCTCACACAGTGTAATACAGTCAGACACCGTCACCGCATTCAACGTGCTGTATAGAGCCATAAGCAAACAAGAAAATGCTTATCTTAGGTGGCGCTCCTGGTGGGCGGTGATTTTAATGCAGGAAAACTGAAATCCGTTTAACCTAATTTCTACCAGCATGTCACCTGAGCAACTGGAGGGAAAATAACTCCAGATCACCTTCACTCCACACACAGACACGCATACAAAGCTCTCCCTCGCCTGACCATAACTCTATCCTCCTGATTCCTGCTTACAAGCAAAAACTCAAACAGGAAGTACCAGTGACATGCTCAGTATGGAAGTAGTCTGATGAAGCAGATGCTAAGCTACAGGACTGTTTCGCTAGCACAGACTGGTATATGTTACGAAATTCATCCGATGGCATTGAGGAAATGTATCACATCAGTCACCTGCTTCATTAATAAGTGCATCAATGACGTCGTTCCCACCGTGACTGTACGTACATATCTCAGTGACCGTACGTATATATCCCAACCAGAAGCCATGGATTGCAGGCAACATCCGCACTGAGCTAAAGGCTAGAGCTGCCCCTTTCAAGGAGCGGGACACTAATCTGGACGCTTCTAAAATATCCTGCTATGCTTTCCGACGAACCATCAAACAGGCAAAGCGTCTACAAGAATGAGATCAAATCATACTACACCGGCTCTGACGCTTATCGGATGTGGCAGGGCTTGAAAACCCACTGACACGAACCTACCAGACAAGCTAAATGCCTTAGTAAGCCTTCTATGCCCTCTTTGAGGCAAGCAACACTGAACCATATGTGAGAGCACCAGCAGTTCTGGACAACTGTATGATCACACTCTCCGTAGCCGATGTGCGTAAGACCTTCGAACAGGTTAACATTCACAAGGCCGCAGGGCCAGACGGATTACCAGGACGCATACTCAGAGCATGCGCTGACCAGCTGCCAAGTGTCTTCACTGACATTTTCAACCTCTCCCTGAACCAGTCTGTAACACCTACATGTTTCAAGCAAACCACCATATTCCCTGTGCCCAAGAACGCCAAGTTAACCTGTCTAAATGACTACTGCCCCGTAGTTCTCACATCTGTAGCCTTGAAATGCTTTGAAAGGCTGGTCATGGCTCACATTAACACCATCATCCCAGAAACCCTAAACCCACTCCATTTCGCATACCGCCCCAACAGATCCACAGATGACACAATCTCTATTGCACTCCATACTGCCCTTTCCCACTTGGACAAAAGGAACACCTATGTGAAAATGCTGTTCATTGAATATAGCTAAGCGTTCAACACCATAGTGCCCTCCAAGCTCATCACTAAGCTAAGGAGCCTGGGACTGAACACTTCCCTCTGCAACTGGATCCTGGAATTCCTGATGGGCCGCCCCAAGGTGGTGACGGTAGGCAACAACACATCCGACACGCTGACACTCAACGCCGGGGCCCCTCAGGGATGCGTGCTCAGTCCCCTCCTGCATTCCCAGTCACCACGACTGCGTGGCCATGCACGACTCTAACACCATCATTAAGTTTCCCGACGACACGACGGTGGTCGACAACGATGAAACAGCCTATAAGGAGGAGGTCAGAAATCTGGCAGTGTGGTGCCAGGAAATAAACCTTTCCCTCAACGTGGGCAAGACAAAGGAGCTTATTGTGGACTACAAGAAACGGAGGGTCAAACACGCTCTCTTTCACATCCACGAGGCTGTAGTGGAGCAGGTCGAGAGCTTCAAGTTCCTCGGTGTCCACATCACTAAGGACCTATTATGGTCCAAACACACCAACACAGATGTGAAGAGGGCACGACAACGTATTATCGCAATTACCTCGACTACCTCATACCCTGGCACATTGACTTGGTACTGGTACTCCTTGTATATACCCTCATTATTGTTATTTTGTCGTGTCACTATTTCCTTGTTTTATTTAGCAAATATTTTTACTTGCTTTTTAACTCTTAATTTTTGGAAATGGGCTTTTAAGTAAGCATTTCACGGTAAAATCTACACCTGTTGTATTCGTCGCATGTGACTAATAAAATGTGATTACATTTTTTTATTTGATATCTAGACTCTAGGCTGTGGTCATTGGTCATTATCTGTCAGGAAGCTGTGTACGGTTACATCATCTCCCCCTTCCTCATCACTATCCAACTCCATGCAGCAGGGCTCTGTTGCTCTTCGGGATGAGGGGTCTCCCATGGGGGCCATTGCCATCAGGGAGCAGAGCAGAGACTCAGAGACCCATCTCTGTGCCCCGGGGGTCTGAGCCCACTCTGTAGCGGTGCTTCCTGGAAGAATGCTTGGTGCAGAGGATGATGCAGCTGACCATAAAGAAGGTGGTCACTCCAGCTAGGGAGACAATGGCGATCAAACACTGGCTCACTAGACCATCCCGTAGGGTAGGAGAGCAGGGCAGAACCCCTCCCCCTGATGGATCAATGGCATGGTGGTCGTTGTCTTGGTGGTCAAGATGGAGACCTCTGTGTTCATCTTGGGAATCAGGATCCCAGAAGAGGAGTTGGTAGAATTGGCAGTGGTGGAGATGGGTGAAGAAGTGGTTGAGAGAATCTCATTGGTAGAGGATGAGTTATTGGAAGAGCTAGGGCCTGGGGTCGAGGAGGGCCGAGTGTTGGAGGACACTTGCTGTCAAGATCAGTGGTGGAGTTGAGCTCAGAGATTTATGAGGGCCCCATGGTGGAGGTGTCAGAGGACAACTCATTGGTAGAGCTATGCCCTGTGGTAGAGAGTGGTCCAGATGTGGAGGGTCCTGTGGTGAGGTTGAGCCCAGAGATGGAGGAAGGCCAATGGTGGTGGAGTTAGACCCAAGAGACAAGATGTCAGATGTACTAGATGGGCCATGGGAGGAGGACGTCTGGCTGGTAGGTTGATCTGTCTTTGAGATAACATTTGCAGGAGGGATGGGAGATGGGGTTGTACCTGGTGGGGCGATCATTGCTGGGGGAGAAAGGGCTGGACTCGAGCTGGTCATCATAGTTGACTCTGAGGTGTTAACGCCCACAGGAATGACGCTGCCTAACCCAGGGGCAGGAGTGTTGCTCTGGCTACTGCTGTTGTACATCACCACTTTGTTTTCCACCATAGAAGAACCACTCTTTTGTGTCACTGCTGTACTGAAGCTCATATATCCATGTTTCTTTGAGGGTTGCTGGGTAACAGAGGCCATGATAGTAGAGTCGTTTGTCATCTCTGAGGGTCTTGGTGTAGAGATGCTGTCTGGGTCTTGATGAGCCAGTGGGAACGGAGAGGTCAGAGGCCTGGAGGAGGCCAGGGGGGGTGCAGTGGAGTTGCTGCCCGTGAGTGTGAAGTTCTGAGATCTCACAGAAGACAACAGAAACAGGCTCCAGAACAGGATACACCTTCTCGTTGTACCATGATATCATGGTGCCAACTCTGAAATGAGAAAACAGTACACACATTACTGATTGAATGTGGTATGCTATTAGATATCAAACTATATCTGAAAATCTGCTGCGATATGGCAGTGGTGTCAGGAAGCAAACTATCAATGCTCACATGCAGGGAAACTAATGGATGATGTAACTGGCCTTTGGAAACCGTTGTTTGTGACAACAGCATGTTACTCATAACTATCACATGTAGCGGATGTTGTAACGGGTAAGCAGTGGTGTAGTGGAGGGTATACACCATATACCCACCAGATACTGTACCCACCCGTGCGTAAATCTGCGGAACATAATAAAAAATCTCCATCAAAATCCTTCAGTTTAAGATAGAGATATCAATCCACTGCGTCCGCCTATGTTGGACTTCCACATCTGCAATGGAAGGGGACCGAGCTACAGCGGTGTTTGTCCGACCATGAGACATCCTGAAAATCGCCCTTCTCACGAAAATGTCTGTAGCAACCGAACGGTTTGGCCTACAAACTAATATGACCCCACTGTGGAAAGGGAAGACTCTCACCTCCACAAGTGTCACAGGATTCATCTGAAGGTAACCTATACAAATGAATGGAAGTTGTTTTGTCCCAACATAAGAGGTATGTCAAAAAAATATATTTCCTGAGCTTTCTTATATCTCCTAGATATAGGACAGAAACTTCAAAACATTCATCCTTAAGAAATATTTTTTGACTGTCTTTTTTTGCATTTTATGAATGTGTTATATAATGCATAATCATGGCGCCTGAGGAGATTTCGCGTTATTTGTAACTTATTTTGTACGTAATGTTTCTGCCACCGTCTCTTATGAACAAAAAGAGCTTCTAGATATCAGGACAGTGATTACTCACCCCGTACTGGAAGAAGATTTTTTTGCAGGAGAAAGAGACTGAGATATCGGGGACAGCAGATGTCACAGAATGCTTATACAGAAACCCACCTAAAACCCCAAACAGCAAGCATTGTAGATGTAGAAGCACAGTGGCTAGGAAAAACTCCTTAGAAATGCAGGAGATCGTGCCGTGGGGAAGATCTTCGTGGGCTTTACTTGGCCTTGTCTCAGGGTAGTAAGTTGGTGGTTTGAAGATATCCCTCTAGTGGTTTGGAGGCTGTGCTTTGGCAAAGTGGGTGGGGTTATATCCTGCCTGGTTGGCCCTGTCCGGGGGTATCGTCGGACGGGGCCACAGTGTCTCCCGACCCCTCCTGTCTCAGCCTCCAGTAATTATGCTGCAATAGTTTGTGTCAGGGGGCTAGGGTCAGTCTGTTATATCTGGAGTATTTCTCCTGTCTTATCCGGTGTCCTGTGTGAATTTAAGTATGCTCCCTCTAATTCTCTCTGTCTTCTCTCGGAGGACCTGAGCCTTAGGACCATGCCTCAGGACTACCTGGCCTGATGACTTCTTGCTGTCCCCAGTTAACCTGTTCTGTTTAACTGTTCTGCCTACGGCTATGGAACCCTGACCTGTTCACCGGACGTGCTACCATGTCCCGGACCTGCTGTTTTCGACTCTCTCTCTCTCCACCGCACCTGCTGTCTCTAACTCTGAATGATTGGCTATGAAAAGGCAACTGACATTTACTCCTGAGGTGCTGACTTGTTGCACCCTCTACAACCACTGTGATTATTATTATTTGACCCTGCTGGTCATCTATGAACGTTTAAACATCGTGGCCATGTACTGTTATAATCTCCACACGGCACACCCAGATGAGGACTGGCCACCCCTCAGAGCCGGGTTCCTCTCTAGGTTTCTACCTAGGTTCCTGCCTTTCTAGGGAGTTTTTACTAGCCACCGTGCTTCTACATCTGCATTGCTTGCTGTTTGGGGTCTTAGGCTGGGTTTCTGTACAGCACTTTGTGACATCGGCTGATGTAAAAAGGGCTTTATAAATACATTTGATTGATTGATTCAGTAAAGACGTAAAGGTCGAGACCCAGTCTGCGTCTCCCACATGGATAGGCAGACCATTCCATAAAAATGTTGACCGATAGGAGAAAGGCTTTCCTCCAGCTGTTTGCTTAGAAATTCTAGGGACAATAAGGAGGCCTGCATCTTGTGACCGTAGAGTACGTGTAGGTATGTACGGCACGACCAAATCTGAGAGATAGGTAGGAGCAAGTCCATGTAATGCTTTGTAGGTTAGCAGTACAACCTCGAAATCAGCCATAGCCTTGACAGGAAGCCAGTGTAGAGAGGCTACCACTGGAGTAATATGATTTTTTTGTTGGTTCTAGTCAGGATTCTAGCAGCCGTATTTAGTACTTTATCCAGGTAGCCGGAGAGTAGAGCATAGCAGTAGTCTAATCTAGAAGTGACAAAAGCATGGGTTATCTTTTCTGCATACTTTTTGGAAAAAAGATTTCAGATTTTTTTCAAGATGGAAAAAAACTTCCCTTGAAATATTCTTGATATGTTTGTCGAAAGAGAGATCAGTATCCAGAGTAACGCCGAGGTCCTTCACAGTTTTATTTGAGATGACTGTACAACCATCAAGATTAATTGTCAGATCCACCAGCAGATCTCTTTGTTTTTTGGGACCTACAACTAGCATCTCTGTTTTTTCTGAGTTTAAAAGTAAAATATTTACCGCCATCCAATTCCTTATGTCTGAAACACAGGCTTCCAGGGTAAGCCTTTTTGGAGCTTCACCATGTTTCATCGAAATACACCAGCTTCAAATAGCTGAAAATACAATATTTTGGGTTAATGGAAAAGATATTGCACAGCGGTTTAAATGGTACAATGATTCTCTACACAATGACTGCTTGTTTCGTTACATAAACTGAAATTAGGCGAACTATTGGAATTTCATCAACCAAGAAATGGCGCAGCGATTTCTGTATATTGCACCTGTAAGCGTTGTTGTGGAAAAAATCTGAAACCTGTAAATTTCTGACTCAGTTGACAGACTCATCTGTTTCAATAGTAGGCCTACTATTAGCCTACTTGCACAGTACAGCTTGGGTTGGCCTGACTGTGAAAGACTAATATTTATAATTTTAGGGAATTCAGAGTATGCCACTGTTTCTCAAACACAGGGTGGCATACCTCCGTCGAGCGGAATGTTTGGGATTAGAGTATACCCACTTCTCCAGGCACCACTACGCCACTATGGGTAACACAGAAACAGAAAGTGTTTGAGGAGTAATATTTAGGTGGAATGGTGGTGCCTAGGGTGACCACATTTAAAATATCCAAATGTACAAAGGGATGATTTTGAGGGACATTGCATACATTTCTTTGGTTGCAGGACAAAGTGCCAAAATGTGGAACATGTGGTCACCCTAAGATATTTCCCTCTATGGTAGATGCTAGTTGTCTGGGGTCTGATGATGGAGAGTGTCTGGTGCTCAGGAGAGATACAGTATAAACTACAGACCTGTAACCTGGCTCATTGCTGTGCAGTGAGAGAATGGAAATGTGGCAGCAAGTATTGAAACCTGCCTCTATGGAAACCACCCCTTCCTGTTCTTGTGAGTCATTGATGAACGAGCTCCTCTCAGTGCTCTTATGTTTCTCTGGGCACTCTAAAACTCTTCACAAAGGTACAGTTGAAGTCGGAAGTTTACATACACCATAGCCAAATACATTTAAACTCAGTTTTTCACAATTCCTGACATTTAATCCTAGTAAAACTTCCCTGTCTTAGGTCAGTTAGGATCACCACTTTATTTTAAGAATGTGAAATGTCAGAATAATAGTAGAGAGAATGATTTATTTCAGCTTTTATTTCTTTCATCACATTCCCAGTGGGTCAGAAGTTTACATACACTCAATTCGTATTTGGTAGCATTGCCTTTAAATTGTTTAACTTTGGTCAAACGTTTCAGGTAGCCTTCCACAAGCTTCCCACAATAAGTTGGGTGAATTTTGGCCCATTCCTCCTGACAGCGCTGGTGTAACTGAGTCAGGTTTGTAGGCCTCCTTGCTCGGAACACACGCTTTTTCGTTTCTGCCCCCAAATGTTCTATAGGATTGAGGTCTGGGATTTACAATGGCCACTCCAATACCTTGACTTTGTTGTCCTTAAGCCATTTTGCCACAACTTTGGAAGTATTCTTGGGGTCATTGTCCATTTGGAAGACCCATTTGCGACCAAGCTTTAACTTCCTGACTGATGTCTTGAGATGTTGCTTCAATATATCCACATAATTTTCCTACCTCATGATGCCATCTATTTTGTGAAGTGCACCAGTCCCTCCTGCAGCAAAGCACCCCCACAACATGATGCTGCCACCCCCGTGCTTCACGGTTGGGATGGTGTTCTTCAGCTTGCAAGCCTCCCCCTTTTTCCTCCAAACATAACGATGGTCATTATGGCCAAACATTTCTATTTTTGTTTCATCAGACCAGAGGACATTTCTCCAAAAAGTACGATCTTTGTCCCCATGTGCAGTTGCAAATCGTAGTCTGGCTTTTTTATGGCGGTTTTGGAGCAGTGACTTCTTCCTTGCTGAGCGGCCTTTCAGGTTATGTCAATATAGACTCGTTTTACTGTGGATATAGATAACTTTGTACCTGTTCCCTCCAGCATCTTCACAAGGTCCTTTGCTGTTGTTCTGGGATTGATTTGCACTTTTCGCACACCAAAGTACGTTCATCTCTAGGAGACAGAACGCGTCTCCTTCCCGAGCTGTATGATGGCTGCTAGTTTCCATGGTGTTTATACTTGCGTACTATTGTGTGTACAGATGAACATGGTACCTTCAGGCGTTTGGAAATTGCTCCCAAGGATGAACCAGACTTGTGGAGGTCTATAATTTATTTTCTGAGGTCTGGCTGATATCTTTTGATTTTCCCATGATGTCAAGCAAAGAGGCACTGAGTTTGAAGGTAGGCCTTGAAATATATCCACAGGTACACCTCCAATTGACTCAAATGATGTCACTTAGCCTATCAGAAGCTTCTAAAGCCATGACATAATTTTCTGGAATTTTCCAAGCTGTTTAAAGGCACAGTCAACTTAGTGTATGTCAACTTCTGACCCACTGCAATTGTGATACAGTGAATTATAAGTGAAATCATCTGAAATAGTCTGTAAACAATTGTGGGAAAAATTACTTGTGTCATGCACAAACTACATGTCCTATCCGACTTGCCAAAACTATAGTTTGTTAACAATACATTTGTGGAGTGGTTGAAAAAAAAAAAGTGTATTTAAACTTCTGACTTCAACTGTACATGACGTACAGCATGGTTAAGCAAGTTCATTACTGAACAACTATTGATTTAGAACCACGGAGAGTTACTGCAATCCAATCAGCGTAAGCTAAATATGTGGCTGTGTGTGTATGTGTAAGTAGAAAAAACATAACTCACCCTACTTGTAGAGAAATGCCAATTCCATCCTCCTCTCTTTCACATTGACGAAATGGTCTATGACTCTGTCATAGAGTACACACTTTTATTTTTTGTTGGCCTAGGTTACCTGGCTAAAATGTGTGCTCGCTAGCCTAACTTCTTTTCATTAGTCTCAGGACTAATATATTCATCATAACCACTCGTTTTGTTGCAGGCTGACACCTTTTCTTGGCGTAGACTTACTTCATCAAACTAAACACAATACATAATGCGTAAAGCGAAATGATCTTGTCTGCAGGAAGTATGAGCACTATACTGACGAAATTGGCAGACCGACATAACAAACATGACATTTGATCCATTCAAAACAACAACAAATGTTATTTCCCCTAAAGGACCTAAGCTGTTAAAAATTTTACTTGGCAAAGACTGCATGGGAACTGACATCAGAATGTTAACACGTAAAGTAGCCACACACGTAGCTAGAAAAGAGGACATCACTTCCACCTAGTGACCTTCAAACTGGCTGTTTTCCCAGCAAATGATTTTAAGAGGTGGGTGGTCAAGAAGCGAGTGCCTCGGATTCAGGATGATAGGGGAAGGGAACAAGAATGAGAACAGGAGGGAAATGTCTCCTATTAAGCCTTTTAGTAATCATCCAATAACTAATCTAAGTGTTATACAAGCAGGACACGAAACGAATGTAGCTTACAACATTCACTACATGACCAAAAGTATGTGGACAACTGCTTGTCGAACATCTCATTCCAAAATCATGGGCATTAATATGGAGTTGATCCCCCCTTTGCTGCTATAACAGCCTTGACTCTTCTGGGAAGGCTTTCCACTAGATGTTGGGACATTGCTGCGGGGACTTGCTTCCATTCAGACAAAAGAGCATTAGTCAGGTCGGGCATTGATGTTGGGCGATCAGGCCCGGCTCGCAGTTGGCGTTCCAATTCATCCCAAAGGTGTTCGATGGGGTTGAGGTCAAGGCTTTGTGCAGGACAGTCAAGTTCCTCCACACAATCTCTACAAACCATTTCTGTATGGACCTCGCTTTGTGCATGGGTGCATAGTCATGTTAAAACAGGAAAGGGTCTTCCCCAAACTGTTGCCACAAAGTTGGAAACACAGAATCCTCTAGAATGTTATTGTATGCTGTAATGTTAAGATTTCCCTTCCCTGGAACTAAGGGGCCTAGCCCGAACCATGAAAAACAGCCCCAGAGCATTATTCCTCCTCCACCAAACTTTACAGTTGGCACTATTGTGAGAGAAATATTATGCATTTACCTGATTTGTTGAATATTAATAGTTAACAATTATATGCTTAACAATAGTAAGACATTTCTATTCTACTAATGTTGTGTTTCTCCCCTCAGCTGGTTTAGACATATAGTCAAGGACATGTGGCGGATTGGGACAGAGATAAACTTGAGGAACAAAATAGACCTGTATTGTTACAAAATCATCTTCTGTCTCTGAGTAACTTGGTCACATGGCACATAAGACAAAGAGCCTCTGAGAGTGACCACAGTTCTTCGGTCCATCCTGTTCTTTTCATAATCTTTAAAGCTGTGGAGATATGAGGTGAACAGAGGCTGGCTTGAGCACTGTTAATAAATCTATCCGCAGAAAGAAACTAAAGTGATCACTTGTTTGTGCGTTATGACCCGATACACCCAGCCACAAGATGAAAACAAGGTAGCTTATGATGCCCTGATCTGCCGGGGTGGTGTGGATCCAGCCATGACTAAGCGTTTTTAGTGTCAGCTATATAAGACCCATGATTCCTCAGAATCATTGGTCTCTCAACGAATCACCTACAAGTGGTTCATTGACCAGCTCCATTATTGCAATTCTTAAACAATAATAAAGATTCATTGTTTGAAGAAATTAGTCTCTCTCACTTGATTAGAATTTTCCACAACACTATGCATTGGGGCAGGTAGCATTCTCCTGGCATCCAGAAGCGTGATTCATCACTCCAGAAAATGTGTTTCCACTGCTTCAGAGTCCAATGGCGGCGAGCTTTACACCACTCCAGCAGACACTTGGCATTGCGCATGGTGATCTTAGGCTTGTGTGCGGCTGACTCATTTCATGAAGCTCCCAACTAACAGTTTTTGTGCTGCCGTTGCTTCCAGAGGCAGTTTGGAACTCGGTAGTGAGTGTTGCAATTGAGGACAGACGATTTGCACTTCAGCACTCGGCAATGCCGTTCTGTAAGCTTGTGTGGCCTACCAATTCGCGGCTCAGCCGTTATTGCTCCTAGATGTTTCCACTTCACAATAACAGCACTTACAGTTGACGGGGGAGCTCTAGCAGGGAAGAAATGTTACAAACTGACTTGTTGGAAAGGTGGCATCCTATGACGGTGCCACGTTGAAAGTCACTGAGCTCTTCAGTAAGGACATTCTACTGCCAATGTTTGTCTATGGCAGTGGTGTAAAGTACTTAAGTAAAAATACTTTAATGTACTACAAAAGTCATTTCTTGGATATCTGTACTTTACATTACTGTTCATATTTTGGACAACTTTTACTTCTACTTTACTTCATTCCTAAAGAAAATAATGTACTTTTTCTCCATACATTTTCCCTGACACCCAAAAGTACTCGTTACATTTTGAATGCTTAAAATGGTCCAATTCACAGACTTATCAAAATAACATAATTGGTCACCTCTACTGCCTCTGATCTGCTTCATTTGTAAATTATGTCTGAGTGTTTGAGTGTGCCCCTGGCTATACATAAATTGCCTTATATCAAAAAATTGAAATGATTTATGCTTTTACTTTTGATACTTAAGTATATTTTAGCAATTACATTTACTATTGATAATTAAGTATATTTTAAACCAAATACTTAGACATTTAGTATTTTACTGGATGACTTTCACTTTTACTTGACTAATTTTCTATTAAGGTATCTTACTTTTACTCAAGTATGACAATTGGGTACTTTTCCCACAACTGGTCAATGAAGGTTGCAAGACTGTGTGCTCGATTTTATACACCCGTCAGCAACAGGTGTGGCTAAAATAGCTGAATCCACTCATTTGAAGGAGCGTCCACATACTTTTGTATATATTGTATACAAAAGTATGTGATAGGTAACATTTCCCCAGAAAAACAAGTTCTCATCAGACTAACCAAATCCACTTCATCCTCCTTGAACTCTCGTCCTTCCACTTTTATCCTTTCATCTAATCTACAAAGTCCCCTTAGTCCACCTTCATCCCCTCATCCACCCACTGGTTCCTGTGTCTGTCTGGCTGCCAGACACAGCCCTTCTGACCCCCAATCCCTTCCCATTCTGTCTGATGAGAACAGCCCCAACCAAAATCACAGGAGCTGCAGCCTCTGTCTGGACAGGAAGCCAGGAGCAGAAAATGCTCTTTTTATGGGCCCACCATGGAAACCCCTACTCTATGCTTTTGATGTTTCCCCCCCCTAAACTGTGACACTGACTGTCTCTGTTGTCGGAACAAAGGATCTTATGATTGCACTGAGACTAGTTATTGGATCTTCCATTCTGGTTGTCTTGTTTGATGATAATTTCAGATTCTGCTATTATCAAACAACAAATGTTTAATAATACCATTGTATTATTTCAGTGCCCTTGGTAATTTTGGCTCTGTACTCCAGCACTTTGGATTGAAATGATACAATGACTATGTCAAAGTGCCGACCGTCACCTTTAATTTGAGGGCATTTTCATCCATATCGGGTGAATTGTTGAGAAATTACAGCACTTTATGTACATAGTCCCCCCCCCCCCATTTTAGGGGACCAAATGTATTGAGACAAATTAACTTATATGTGTATTAAAGTAGGCAAAAGTTTAGTATTTGGTCCCGTATTCCTAGCACACAATAATGACATCAGGTTTGTGACTTTACACATTTGTCAGATTATTCTGTGTCCAATAGAAATTACTGATAAATGTAACGATGATTTTGGAGTCACTTTTATTGTAAGAATAGAATGTTTCTAAACACTTCTGCATTAATGTAGATGCTACCATGATTACGGATAGTCCTGAATGAGTCGGGAATAAGTGAGAAAGTTAGACGGCCAAATATACCCCCCCACCCCCCCAAAAAAATGCTAACCTCCCGTTATTGAAATGGTGAGACGTTAGCATGTCTTGGGGGGATGATACTAACATAATGGTTTCTAAAATCCTACTTGTTCGGTCTTGCATCAGACTCTGCACTGCTCTGCCTGTTTCAGTGTGTGAATAATTTCATTCAGGCCAGGAAAACAGAAAGGACAGAAAGAGAAGTTAGTGCAAAGAAAGAACTTAAGGGATTTATTGTGGAGAACACATGTGCATGAGTCAAATCTTTATTGCATGCACAGAACTATGTCAAAGGTTTGAGTGAAACAAGTGCTGAGAGTGGTCCTTTCCGAATGCCACAACATGCACCGGAGAGGGGACCTCAGATTGACCCCTAATACCAGCCACAGAGTGACGGCAGCACCAGTACACTTACACAACATTTACACCAGCGAGAGCTGCAGTTTACCCCACTGCCTCCAGACACGGCCACAGTTCAAATCTACACCCAGAAGAGCAAAGCTAAAAGTATGATCAGAAGCACTTCCTTCACATTCAGTGACCTGATGCTTAATACAAGCAGTTGGCTTGGCAAAAGAAAAATGCTGATTTATTTTGTCTTTCTTTTGCAACAGTAACAGCTATAGTTGGTTTGAAAATAATTATAATCTTTGACTAAATTATTCTATGATAGTATAGTCTGTAACTGGAATGCACAAGAGGAGAGAAGACACGAAAATCTAAAATGTAAAAGGTGGTGCATGAACCACACACCATTTAAATTTGGCAGCACAAAAATCAAGGGAATATGGCAATACTGATGGTTACATACAACTGTTGAGAGTATGGCAGTAAGTAAAAACTTCACATAAGAATGTTCTTGACCACAATTTAAAACAATAACAAAACGGTAAGACTTTTCCATCAACAAAGAAATTGCAGATATTTAAATGCGTTTCATCCCCAGTAAAAAGTGGACTATGAATTGCAACAGTTTTTTCTCTAAGTGTTTTAGAGGAAAGTGTGAGGGTAGGCATGATGAGAAAAAAACAAAACGTTCATCTTGGAATGCGTGCTTGGGATCGTCGCTGGGAAGATGCCAAGCGGAATTGATGAAGCCGAATTCTACAATTTTGCCAGTGGCTGGCCCCGCACGCATGATTCTCTCCCAAACAATGAATGGTCCTGAGCGGGGGTCGAGTCTTAGATGGCGACCTTGGAGATCTGGTCCTCCAGTTTGGCAATTCGGCGGTCCTGTAGGGTGACAAGGTCTCTGAGCGACTTAACCTCTCGCAGTAGCTCCTCCAGTTTCCCTTCATTTTGCTGTGATAAAGCAGAGAAAGAACGCATGTTAAATAATGACAAGAGACATCGTCACAAACCATCTAATGGCTAAAATGACTTAAAAACATTTCAGGATTCTTCTGATATCGATCTTTGAGATCCAAATATAGTCACTGATTTATTTAATTTATCTTGACTGTTGCCAGTGTTACAGTACAGTTTTATTCACTATGTTGTTGTTACGGTAACTGTCCAGTCCTACTCACTGTAGAGGGATGTGGAGAGGCCTTGCTCTGGGCAGGTGAGGTGTTCTCTGCTTTCTTGGCTGGCTTGCCCTCCAGGACATTGGACTTCTTGACCACCTTGAGGTCGCGGTTCTTTCCAGGGACATAGCCGTTTTTCAGGGAGATCAGGATAGGCTCACCGTTCTTCCCATCAAACCAGTCCTCCGCCTCGATGGCACAGTCTGGTCCCGCTGTGTCCGGGTAGAGGTCATCCTGGAACAGGTCCGACTGTACGTGTGTGTGTGTGATGGCGAGAGAGACGTAATGGTATCAGTTAGGATTGTACTCTAGTCAGTGGTGGACTGTAATCCATTCTTAATGTTGCCCCCATCTGAACGACAGTTGCACTCATTTTTTACAGCATTAATATCTTCAACGTAAAAAATAATTATTCAAAGAGTAAAAGAAAGAGACAAACCTTTCGGGGGACTGTCATGATGATTGGCTCACACTTTCTCTCATGCAGTTTATAAAACCTGCAAGGGAAATAGACAAAACATGATGAGGATGTACAGCCGTGGGAATCAAAGGCATTAGGACTGTTCTCTCAAATACCGCAACATGCCCTCCCTCTAGTGGACGAAAGGAGGAGGTCTCAAAACCGTCAAAAACTTTCTAAGTGTATGGTTGTTACCTGGCAATCTCGCACTTGTTGACGTCCAGTCCACGTTTGGGCATGTACCCCATTCCCCTTTGGGGCTCCTTGCTGGAGAAGGTGTTGAGGTAGTGCACGAATGGAGCCTCGTCTGTGATCTCAAAGTACCGGATGCTACTGTCACCCTGAACAGAGATGAGAGCTTACTGAGAAAACCCGTGCGAGACTCTGCAGCTTCACTTTAACAGTGTCAGGTTAACAGAAAACAAATCCTCCCAGAAAGACGGACGTCACACTAATCCGCCATCCAGATGGGAAACTATTGGTGCTATTGGGGTTTGGGGGATAAGACAGGGATTTAGGAAATACATGACATCTCTAACAAGCATATCATCCTCACCTTCCCACACAGGTACACCACGTTGGTGTCTGCGTCGTAGAAAGGCAGCAACACTCCATTACTGGTGTCCAGCTCATGGACTGATATTGGTTCCTCCATGCTTTTCTGTTAACACAATGAATACATGTCATGTGCTTAGATAGATATGTGGCTAGATAAGGATATGTGCATCTATGAGTGCATGAACGTCTGTGTGTGTGTGTGTGTGTGCGCGCGCATGTCTGGTTGGGAGGTGACGTACAGGGTTCCAGAGGGCTAGCTGCCGCTCGCTCATGCGGCTGAAGCCGGTGGTGAAGATGTTTCCGTCAGCCAGGAAGATGGCTCTCATAGGCCGTGCTCCATCGTGGGCCTTGTCCTTCTCCTGAAAAGACACAGCACGTCTGTCAGAGAGGATCGCATGTTTGAGCACCAATAACACGTCTCGGTAGGAGGGTGTGTATGTGAATGAGAGAGTGCATATCAAGCCAACCCCCAGAGTTCCCAGCCCACTCACCGCCACAATCTTCTCCTTGCGCGGATCGATTACGCGGATCTTCTTGTCCTTGCAGGCGGTGCAGATGAGGGCTCCGTTGCGGCTCCAGCAGGCGCTGAAGATTACGTCAGGGTGCATGTCCTCCAGCTGGATCATGGCCTCCCCCGTCCCCACGTTCCAGATGATGATCAGGTTGTCACACCCTGGAAGGACAGACACAAACAAACTACAGTCAGAATCCACATGCCTCTGTCTCATAGCAGAGTGGAAAATAAGGTGCCTTGTATTCTCAGAGCTGATGTGACAAATGTACTCCATGCTGAACGTGCCATACTCCTTGTGTGAAAGCAGAGTATCAAAGCTGTCTCTACCTGCACTCATGAGGACGTTCCGGGCCGTGGGGTGCCAAGTGACGATGCCCACCCTCTTGGAGTGTCCCTCCAACACCACCACAGGCTCAGCCAGCGGGGTGACCAGCCCATTCTCTGGGATCTGCCACACCTGGAGACACAGAGAGATTAAAGTTAGTCATGATGCCACTAGCTTCCACTTGTCTTTAGCGATTCTCATTTTTAACTATGGAGACGAACAGACTAAAGGTACACTACACTGCCAAAAGTATGTGGACACCCCTTCAAATTAGTGGATTCGGCTACTTCAGCCACACCCGTTGCTGACCGACCGGTATATAAAATCGAGCACACAGCCATGCAATCAATCTCCATAAACAAACATTGGCAGTAGAATGCGTCCTCCGAAACCCGCGCTTCTTAACACCCACCCGCCTAACCCGGAAGACAGCAGCTCTAACGTGTCGGAGGAAACACCATTCACCTGACGACCGGGGTCAGCCTGCAGGCACCCGGCCCACCACAAGGAGTCGCTAGAGCGCAATGAGCCAAGAAAAGCCCCACCGCCCAAACCCTCCCCTAACCCGGAAGACGCTGGGCCAATTGTGCGCCGCCCATGGGACTCCCAATCACGGCCAGCTGTGATCCATCCCGGGATCAAACACGGGTCTGTAGTGACGCCTCTAGCACTGCGATACAGTGCCTTAGACCACTGCGCAGGCTCCGATCAGGGATTTCTATTGGAGAAGCAGTTTCTAGGCATCTTCATACAATCAATCTGATGTGCTTGTCTAATGTTACCAGGATGTGCTAACAGTGTTTAGCCTAAAGGTGGCAGCAGAGAGCTGATAGGGACAACACACCCTTTGTTCAGAAACAAGGAAGGGAGAGGAATAAGGTCTGCATAACACTTCATGTTTCAGAGAGCAGACCTTTCTACAATGTTTTTGTATTCCATCTTTTAGGTCTATCGTATCATATAAAATACATTAAATTAGATAAAATATTGTATGGACCACTCAGTGGACTTATCAGTCTCTCGCTACAGGCAAGACCAAATATGGACGCGAGACATACTGACAGGATGACCTCACCGCCCCACCATTTACATATGGCTGTGGTTCTGATTACGCTATGACACATGCTTTGTGTATAGAGCACACCATGGAGGCTAATGTTGCAGCACTGACAGACACTAAGACACAGACAGGGTTATTGATCCCATGTGAATCTCAAAGTCAAAGTCACCATTATTTGTCAGTTGTACAACCGAATGCCTTCAACCGAAATGTTTCTTCCGCATTTAACCCAACCCCTCTGAATCAGAGAGGTGCGGGGCTGCCTTTAATCGACATCCACGTCTTCGGGCGCCCGGGAACAGTGGGTTAACTGCCTTGTTCAGGGGCAGAACGACAGATTTTTTCCTTGTCAGCTCGGGGATTCGAACTTGCAACCCTCCGGTTACAAGTCCAACGCTCTAACCACTAGGCTACCTGCCGCCCACGAATCTCAGTCTCTCTCAGAGATGTCACTTAGTTCAATGCAAAATAATCTACAGGGGTTAACATGCTTGACTTTACAAGATGCACACAAGGAGTCCAAACGTGTAGTAGGTAGGTAGGACAGCATATTGAACAGTGTCACCGCGACACCATTTTGACGATGTAAGCAGTGAAAACTAGATGTACGTACCATGACCGTGCAGTCCTCTGAGCCGCTGGCGATGACGTGGTCATTGTGAGGGCACCAGTCGATGTCCAGGACAGGACCCGTATGACCACATACTGTTGGGTAAGCCTTGTCTATGCGACCCGTCTGGAGAGAGAAAGAGTATTGGTATGATTGCTGGAGATCAGTAACAAAGACGGGAGAAACTGAACTGTGAGCCCCCAATCCTAGTGGCAAAGACCAAGGGCTGACTTGTGAAGGAGAATGTTTTTATATATACAGCGTTAGGGTAAAGGACATACTACTCTCTCGGTGAGACAGAGAGAGAGTCTGTGTTGTTACTGCATGTCTAGCATTTCTAAACTATTACTTTCTTTCAGCACCATTCATCATCTTTACTATCATCAAATCCCCAAGGCAGGATTATACGTGGTCGTTTACAAACTCTGCAGGCTAACGTTCCTAAACAAATACCATTAATCCAATCAGAGGGCCTCTAGATGACATCAGCAACCTGGGGGGTCAGCGTGTGACCTCTGCCGTCAACTGGATCAATGAGTGATGAGGAGAGGAGGACCCACTTATTTCACTGAGCTCCTCCGTCTTTGGGTTAATCCAGGCTGACACGGACTCTGTGCATGGCAGGACTGAGGCCTCAATGACGTCACGAAAGGGCTGTGTGAGAAACTGGTTCTCCTATTTACAACTAGCCTAGTCCCTGACTAGGCTGTTACTGACCTCAGCATTTTGTTAATACCACACTGATCAAGAAATTTGTCCCCACCCCCAACAAGAGTAATCGCTATGG
Organism: Brachymystax lenok tsinlingensis; assembly: GCA_030435695.1. Classification (NCBI taxonomy): domain Eukaryota; kingdom Metazoa; phylum Chordata; class Actinopteri; order Salmoniformes; family Salmonidae; genus Brachymystax; species Brachymystax lenok. The sequence continues at coordinate 11,989,763 of CM059815.1, read as the reverse complement.
CAAGGTATAGGCCTAGAGAGGTATGCACTCTCATTAATGATTCATTAAGTCTGCAGCTATGTTTTCTGTGTTTCTCTCAATCAGCCATTAATACTAGAGAGAAATATCAGGCTCTCAAAACTCCTAATTATGAGATGCTAGAATTGAGAAGCAATCTAATCACCGATCTGACCCCCTGGGGCCTAACCGGCACTCCCTGTCTGCCATTACTGCTGTTGTCACGGTAACAACTTGCCAGGAGTGGGAACAGCAGCCAGTCAGTTCATATTCACAACATAGCCTATCATACAGATCAGGGGGCATAGTTTGGGTTTGTTGACTGAGTATCTTCACTAATTAGACTCCCCATACACAGGCCTCTCTCTCAGGGGGAATGCAGGTCAGTTCTAGAACAAGACATCGGTAACAGTCACGTTTCCAGTAGGGCTGGGAATTTCCAGGGACATCACGATACGATATGTATTGCGATTCTATATGTATTTTGATTCAATACTGCAATTTTATTGCAATTTGATGCTCCAAAGATATTGCTCACCATGTCTGCTGCAGAGGGACAAGAGAGAGCCATGAGTAAAACGAGTTTTGACCACATGGACATAAAATTGCTGAAAACAAGTTGGCTCACCATTTAAAAAGATGGATAACATGCTAGAGAAGAAATAACAGAGTTTTGGCGCAGGTACAGCCGACTAGGGCTAGCTAACGTTAGCGTTTTCTTAAGAGAATTGATAGTACTGAAGCCATAGAATCGATATATTGTCAAAAATAACGTCGCTATACTTTACTGTATACATTTTTCCCCAATCACTCATTTCCAGTGTAGGCTGACAGCTGACCATTATATAGGCTATTGCTACATGAGTGGACAGACAGACTGGAGGTAAGTGACTACAACAGATGTTACAGCAGATGTTTGAGAACACACTCACACTAAAAGGGAGATGTAAATGAAAATATAAGACACAGCCAGGGAGTTACATATTCACTCAAACAATCATCTCTGTTCCATGGATTATACAGTCTAATTGTTGTGAATAATGGTGTCCAAAAACGTCTTAAAATGCCAGAATGTCGCGGTGCCCCTAAAAGCAATGTAGCAGTTACCAGTCTCTTTAAGGGGGACAAAGGAAATATATGATAATGTAAAGTAATTAACCAAGTGGACTAGAATAATTGCATCCCATCCAGTACCCTAGGGTCAGTGAGGCAAGTGTAACAAGAGGGAGTGAATGCATGTAATACAAATGCCCTTACAACAACCATACTGATTAAAATAGATGTGATTGATTGCTTGTCTATGGTGTTTGTTATTATAAGTGGCTGGCACGGTTTCCAAATGCTAACGTTTTAGCATTTGTGGCACAAATCCCATTCAAGTCATGGGACCGATATTAGCATTTTTTCGCCAATCATGTTTAAATCATCCATAAGGCTGCTTTACACAGGCAGCCCAATTCTGATCTTTTACCAATCAGATCAGCTCTGAAATAGATCTAAAGGTGATCGGTCAAACGGCTAATTAGTGGGGGGGAAATATCAGAATTGGGCTGCTTGTGTATATGCAGCGCAAGTGACTTTGGTGAGCTTCACAATCAAAGTTAGATACTTTTGGATTTTTTGGACATGATGCGCGAAAAATTTGAATATCGGTCCCATGACTTGAATGGGATTTGTGCCACAAATGCTAAAACCAGGGGTAAAAAAAATCCCATGACTGAAACTTGAGTCGATCTCAGATCGATTGTCTGGGTCCATGTTAACCTCCCCTTTCATGTAAGAAAGTTATGACCATCATGCTTTTTGGGGAAGAGGATCATTTTGTACATGTATTAAACTGGGAGTTTACCAATTCCAGTACCCTTGCTTGGGGGTCCGGGGTGCTCCCGGGGATCATTTTGATGTAGGAGGACTGAGTTCTGGTGACTTTTTAAAAAGGACATTCTACTCCAAAATGTATGAAAATAAAATTATGCTGACGCCAGACATCATCTAAAATATAATTTCCACCTCCAGAAATGAGCCCAATAACATATCGGTAAAAATTGTGTTTAAATTATTTAAACATATTAGACCAGATGTCGCATAGAACACACAACAAGTCGACTAGGTAAATAGGTAAACAATTCTACTATGTAGTCTGATTTAGTTTTAATAACATTACATGGCAAAAATAGAAGCACTGGAAAGTTCCATCCTGAGTGATAAAGTAAAAGGCGTTGAATTACATTGCCAGCAGCTACAGTAGGCAACCCATCGCTGTTTGAGTTGTGCGCTGCGGTGGTGCGCATGTTAAACCACTTCATCCCCTTTATCTGAACATCACAATGTCATCAACAATCAGATCAGTTCAGTGCCCCCCTCCCCAGAGATGTTTTATTGCTGTCATACCTTGTCCATAGACTTCTTTCAGGGTAAGGAAACCAATGTCATTTTGTAATTTGGGTGAACTATCCCTTTAAACTCAAACATGTTTTCCTAAACAAACAACGCAAAAGCTGCAAATTGATATTTAATTACAACATCAATAAAAGTGATTCTGCTTAGTACATTTGAATGTAGAGTTCACCCCAACATTTTTAACACCCATGTCCCAGAATCCACTAGGCAACACACATTTCCATCAGCCAATCGGGAGACAGACAGGAAATGGTCCTGTAGGCAGCCTGACATGCAAAGTGCTGTGGACTTCCATATATGGTCAAATCTGCTGACAGAAGCAAGCTCTTGGGTACTGAATAGAGGAGGGGGGAGAGAGGAGACACACAGACAATTGCTGTTGGCTGTTCGCACAACTCCCCTATACATATGCGCACACACACCGGCTCTCTAGTCACACTGATCAATCCCAGGCATAGGGAGCTTCTTTCAAGTTGTTGGTCTTCCATAGGGTCAGAAAACCTGAAAGAGGTGGGCAAGCCCTTTTGCAGTAAGATACTACAGCGCACCCTCACGTTCTGCATACATTGTTGGGCCAACAAAATTAGATTGGAATATACATATCCGGCATAGTAAAATATCATTGTAATCTAATTTAGTTGAAGTCATGGGAATGAGCCATTTCAAGAAAGACCTCCGCAAATACTCCCAGTAATCAAATCCTTAGGAAATAAAAAAATAATCAAATCATACTGAAACAGAATGGAGCGTTTGAATGTAACTAATACTGAGGAAGTGTTTCAAGAGCGATGAGACAGGAGGAGCCATAACGCTGCCTGGTTGGCTGACAGTGACACACTCACCTTGAGCAGAGGGAGGACGAGGAAGGCTCCGCCCCCACTGGCCTCGATGATGATGGCGACAAATTTGGGGTTGACGGCACAGAAGGAGCTGTCCCATGTGACCCGGGAGACGCGGATGTCGTCATAGCACTGGTCGTTCTTCAGTGCCTGGCCAAAGACATGGCGGAACTTACTCGCTCGCACCACTCGCCTGAACATATCTGCCATCAGGAGGAGAGACCGGGAGAGAGAGATGTCAGACAGATGCTAGAACAGGGTTACTAATCTCTTATGGACAGACGCACGTTACATAAATGGTATCATAGCGTCTGTCAGACTGTGGGATGCGACGACTAACAATGAACTTTGTTCCGGGTGGGAAATTTGGCCCATAGACATGACTGAAATTCCTGTTTGGGGGACTTTGCTAGTGTCATTAGTATCTTTCCTCATACATCTACCCCCAGAACTTAATCAAGATACTTTTGTATATATAGTGAATGTGGACACCCCTTCCAATTAGTGAATTCGGCTATTTCAGCCACACCCGTTGCTGACAGGTGTATAAACATCTCCATAGACAAACATTGGCAGTAAAATGGCCTTACTGAAGAGCTCAGTGACTTTCAACGTGGCACCGTCATAGATGCCACCTTTCCAACAAGTCAGTTTGTCAAATTTCTGCCCTGCTAAAACTGCAAGTGCTGTTATTGTGAAGTGGAAACGTCTAGGAGCAACAACGGCCCACCCATGAAGTGGTAGGCCACACAAGCTCACAGAACGGGACCGCCGAGTGCTGAAGCGCATAGCACGTAAAAAATGATCTGTCCTCCGTTGCAACACTCACTACCGAGTTCCAAACTGCCCCTGGAAGCAAAATCAGCAAGAACTGCTTCATGACATGAGGTTCCATGTACGAGCAGCCGCACACAAGCCTAAGATCACCATGCGTAATGCCAAGCTTCGGCTGGAGTGGTGTAAAGCTCGCCGCCATTGGACTCTGGAGCAGTGGAAACGCGTTCTCTGGAGTGATGAATCACGCTTCACCATCTGGCAGTCCGATGAAGTCGGACTGCCAGGAGAACGCTACCTTTCCAAATACATTGTTCCAACTGTAAAGTCTGGTGGAGGAGGAATAATGGTCTGGGGCTGTTTCTCATGGTTCAGGCTAGGCCCCTTAGTTCCAGTGAAGGGAAATCTTAACGCTACAGCATACAATAACATTCTAGACGATTCTGTGCTTCAACTTTGTGGCAAGATTTTGGGGAAGGCCCGTTCCTGTTACAGCATGACAATGCACCCATGCACAAAGCGAGGTCATGGTTTTTTTCGAGATCAATGTAGAAGAACTTGACTAGCCTGCACAGAGCCCTGACCTCAACCCCATCGAACACCTTTGGGATTGGAACACTGACTCTGAGCCAGGCCTAAATCGCCCAGCATCAGTGCCCAACCTCACTAATGCTTTTGTTGCTGAATGGAAGCAAGTCCCTGCATCAATGTTTCAATATCTAGTGGAAAGCCTTCCCAGAAGAGTGTTGGCTGTTATGGCAGCAAAGGGGGGTACCAACTCCATATTAACACCCATGATTTTGGAATGAGATGTTTGACGAGCAGGTGTCCACATGCTTTTGGCCATGTAGTGTATATACAAATATCAAACTTCACATTCTCTTTAGACACGCTCTACACTGAAAACAAATACTGGTGTGGTCACTGCCCAAACTAAGGCTCAGTTGATGTGAAGCCACTCCAGCCAGAGCACAACACACACATTGAACACATTGACACTAACATAAAGTTAGAGTTATCCCCATCTCTGCCACAAATGGTAGAACACAGCTTATCTAAACTGGATCAAGCCTAATGGCAGAGCTGGCTCCCAGTCAGAATAGAGGCAGACTTTTGGATGTCTACTTTTCTGTGCATCTGATCAAATGAGGTGATGGCTGAGTTTGTGTGTATGAACCATGAACCTAGAAAGCATTAGCCTAATATGTATTTTGATGAAACTTTGCATCTCATCCACCACCCTTCTTATTAGCCTACTTAGGCAGCCTTTACTCACATTGCCCAATGCTCACTGCATGTTGGTGTAAGCTGGCCACAAACAAAGTCCCACGAGAGCTCTGTCTAGCTAGCGTATAGCTCTGTTTCCATAACAACAATGATAGATTCCCATCACGCCCTCACAGGGAGCAGGCTCCCATCAGAAGAGCTGACCCTGCTGCAGGAAGAGCTTAATCAATTACGGGTTAGCATCAAAGGCTTCCTTGTGTCTCCCATAGCCACCAGCAGAATGCAGTGCATAGCCACAGTAGTACTGTGAAATCAGCCAGCGCTGAGCCAGGACAGGCAGTAATAGAACTGATGCTTATGGGCTATGTTTCACTCAGGGCTTTTAGCTCAGACTCCCTGAGACCTTTCACTTCATCAAGTATCACAAGCATAGCACACTAAAACTGCACTTGACACCCCCTTGACCTGGTGGATCATCTTGAGAGGAGATACTGTGTGCAGATGGCATTTTGCCAACACGCCACCCATGCCAAAAATCACTATTGTTGGCAATTGGCATTCAATGAATTTTGATCCTCCCACCATCCTTCATATGGGGTGTCGTTTTTTGATGACTGATGGTTTCCTGCTTCGTTTCCTTCACAGGAAGTGGATGCAGAAGTTGTATCTTTCCTTTAGCCCATATAATGGTCACAATGTGCATGGCAGACAGTGATAATAGACTAGGCTATAAGAATAGGCATGCCAGTCAGTCATTCTATGTACTTGTACTATTAACTCACATTCTGCTACCTTTAACATCTGTTCAGAATGTTCACTGATGACCTCGCAATCTCGCAAGGACTGCCAGAATGCAGTAAATAGTCTATCAATTGACCTGACGAAAGCACCGGGCATAATCTCATAGATTGTTGTTAGGAGCTCTGAGCTCGTGTTTTGAATGGTAGGACAGACAGAAACAACAGTCCTGATCTGAATAACACAGAAGCCGTCCCTGTGGTGAAAGAGACGGATGAGAGTGAGTAAACTACATGCTGAGGGAAGAGATGGCCTTTCAGCCAAGGTAATTTTCATTATACAAGGAGCTGGTACATGTGTCGCTGGGCTGTCCGCTCTCTCACACGTGTGAATGACAGCTAGAGCTACGGTGTTTACATTCTTCTTCTGACAGAGCATCCAAAGCCCATCTCAGGTCATGGGTTTGCATCTTTTTGATGAAATGGGGCCAGTGACAGAAACATCTGCATATATAGCAACACTATATTTCCTATAAATCATATTAGCCTACACATAGGCTATCCTTAATTTGTCCTGAATGGACTCTCCTAGTCACACATCGATATCTTTTGAAGTGGGAACAGGCATTAGCACAGCAAGGCCATCTCTCCTGGGTCGAAGCCTTGGGTACAGGACATAGGCTATGATGCTGTGGCTATATGACCACAGCCTACAACCGCACGATGCAGCCAGAGAAGGACATGCAGGGTTTGACAAACAGAACATTTCGTTCCATTATTAGTTTCAGCCCTAATGATTCATTCTGGATAGGCTCTCCTCTCACACACATGAACCATTCAACAAGATGTGCTCCATGCCTCGCATGCCTAATTTCTCTCAACGCGATGACCTACTTTACAGAGAGCAGCATGGCACAAAAAGGACTGAGTCTGGGGTAGCACCACTCCAACTTAAAGATCATACCCATATGAACCTTTGGTCTACTTCCTCCTTTTACGGAGTGTATGGCATCTTTAACTGTAGTTCAATTAGAGATATGGAATCAGCCTTCTATTCTTCTTACAGAGTTAGTTGCAGCTGTAACTGGACTGGAAGGGTCATACATAAATCCTTACTATACACAACATACGGCATTGATAGTTATGTCAGCAACTTTTAGACTCAAACATACTCTGCTGCTAAACAGAAGTCAATCGTGTATATCGGTCCTGTGTGGCTCAGTTGGTAGAGCATGGGGCTTGCCATGGATCACCCTTACAAAAAGATGCACGCGTGACTAAATCGCTTTGTATAAAAGCGTAGGCTACATGGCATATACTGTATAATATCTTCTCACCCCTGATAGATGAATGAATGTCCAACTTCACCCATAGAAACTGATCCATCAACATGCAATAACCCTGTAGCTTAAATTCCCTGCCGTCTCTGGAAAATAACAATAATGCAAACCATTTGCTATAGTAGGCGCTAGGTATTGTGAGGTCGACTTATGGACACATTGTAACCAAATTATTGCATTTGTGTTCAAAATGATTAAAATTATGGTCAGGCTAAGGTAGGCCTTATGCTTACTTTCCTGGTAAGAACAGTAGAGGTGCAGTAGACAGACTGATAACTATAGTCTTGGATTGAACTGTCAACCCCACCAGTGGCATCTATAATACGTTTATGGCATAGCTAGCTATTAGACTGGGCATCATTGATGCATATCATTGGACACATTATTGTCTGCCACAGAGCATGTAGCTAGGTAGCTAAGCAGTGTAGCTAGCTATTAGCTAGGTGGCTGGGTCCTGTAGGCTGCCGTCATCTCCATGCATGTTTCTGATTAATACAGGTTAGTGATGATTGATCAGAGTGGACATGTAAGTACAGTGTATTAATTAATAACCCAACACATTTGATCATAGTCAGAACATAGCAGGCTACTCTTCATTCTATAACCTAATGGTGGAAAATAGCCATGCATTGTGTGGCCAGCAAAAATGCTAGCTACTTCCTTGTGTGCAATTCCTTTGCAATAATTTCCAAAGGCAGTTGCCCACCAAGAAGGACAAATGTGCGGTTAATAAGGACTTGTACAGCGGTGTCTAATAAATGGATAGACAAAGATGTTTAGGAATTTACGTGCAGATGCTACCGTCTAGAATTGAGCACAGACCACCGTCGGTGAGCTATTATGACGCAAGTGTAGATTTTATTCCTGGCTCTGGCTGTTCCCATTCAAAACGGTGTACAGCCGGGTAGGCTCGCTAGCAGCAAGATGTTTACTGCAAATACAGGACAGTCCATTTTCCTTACCTCCTAAATCTATGCGAAATTTTCCGTGAACACGAGGTAATCAATCTGAAAACATGAATATGGTAGTTTAGCCCTCGTCCGTTAAGGTTTTTCCTTGTTACACTCGTTCAGCCGTTCGAGTATTCTTTCCCTCCAGACTGCAATTCTATGAACCGGAAGCAACGCCCTGTTAAATCCCCGCCTCTTCCATATGAGGCATTACAGGAATCCCATATCGGAGAGATATCAATTGTCTCATTTATATGATAAAGATACTCTTTTAATAAAAAATGCATTTTTCTCCACTGAAAAGTATTCATCTAGTATGGGTCTATGAAAGCATCACCAACACTGTTACAAGTAGGCCTATAATAAAAAGATAATGGTCGTTTTGGAGGAACAATGCCAATGGTCTCAGAAATGATTGAGTATTTGCTGTAGACAACCTGCACATGCAACCAGCATGAAATGTCACACACTCAGCCTAGTTTACTTTTTTGATTGACACACCCATGCAACTGCATAGCCCTGCTAGATTGGACATAGCCTACAGTTAAACTTCAAGGCACATTCAAAACCAACAGCAAAAGAATGTGTACAATAATGTGCCAATACTCAGTTTTCTTATGTTTAGTGCGCCTGCAGGTGGTGATTCTGAGAACTGCAGGGCAGGCAGTTCCAAATGTCTCCATTCATGCTATCCTGCTTACCACATCTCTCAGATGTTTGCCCCAAGTCAATCTGTACCTTCTTTATTTTCATTGTAAGTGTCAGCGACTTATCAGGCACTATTGCCTCTGAAACTTCCCACATCCATGTGGTTCTATGTACAGTACGGCTGAACCCAACGGTATGACTAACACATTCTAACATGTACAGTACATAGTTTCAACGGGCTAGTGCGTGTCATTGACTCAAAGGCAGACTGCAATCTGACAAAAATAGCTTCTTTACAACTCAGGTTCCTCACATGTGTGTGTGGCTGTGTGTGTGTGTGTGGGTGAGAGAGAGAGACACAACAACTAGAGTGAGCGAGCAAGAGGGAGGGAGGGAGAGAGAGTACATCACTGGGGCCGAGCTCCCTGCCATCCAGGACCTCTATACCAGGACGTGTCAGAGGAAGGCCCTAAAAATTGTCAAAGACTCCAGCCATCCAAGTCATGGAAGCGGTACTGATGAGTCAAGTCTGCAACCAACAGGACCCTGAACCGCTTTTACACCCAAGCATTAAATAGTTAACCAATAGCTATAGCATTGACCCTTTTGACTCATCACGTACACTAACACTGCTACTACTGTTTATCTATCCTGTTTCCTAGTCACTTTATCCCTACCTACTGTGTATGTACATACTGAATCTACCTCAATTACCTCGTACCCCTGCATGTCGACTAGGTACTGGTACCCTGTGCATATAGCCAAGTTATGGTTACTCATTGTGTATTTATTCCTTGTGTTATTATTTTTCTATTTATTCTATTTTTTTCTCTCTGCATTTTTGGGAAGGGCCCGCAATTAAGAATTTAATTGTTAGTCTATACTTGTTCTTTACGAAGCATGTTACAAATTACATTTGATATGAGAGAGACATATAGATAGAGAAAACATTGATCCAAAGCACCTTCTTACCTTTTTTGGGTTCAGGCTCTGGTGGTTTTTCAGCAGGCTTCTTAGTGACATCAAAGGCCTTCTTCATCTGTGATACTTTCAGGCTCTGGCCCTGGTCCACAGCCCCGGCAATGGACATTGCCGTGAGCGGTTTTGCCCGGTCTGCATGTCTGATCATGGACTTGGCCGCAAGGGGTTTTGTCCAGTCTGCATGCCTGATTCTCTGGTGCATCCGGTTAGTCTCCTTTATGAGCTCAGCCACAGGCCTGTACGTCTCAGTTTCATGCTCAGACACAGTATCACGATAACTCTGCTCAACAAGACCACTGTGGATTCTACGGTCACTGTGGTCAAAGTTCTTCCAACGGACATCTGTGCTGACAGTTTGGGGTTCAGGTTCATCATCATCATCATCATCATCATCATCATCATCACATTCCATTCTCTTACACAAGGCCAGCTCTAGTTCTCGTATCTCCTCGTCATCTGAAGGACAAGTTATGTCTTCTGAGATTGCAACCGTTTCTAATAGAACAAATGGCTTTTGGGGCTTTTTTGGTACAGGAGGCGGTGGACCTTTGAATTTAGCCTGCTTTTCCAAAAAAAGGTTGTCCGTCCAACATGTCAAGTTGTTTTGGTTCTTCCTCCTCTGCAGCACGTTTGACCATTTGTGCCCAAGCATCAAAATCTATGATATTTCTATACTTTTCCTCTCTAGTTGGTGTCCTTTGTCGTTGTGAAAAATCAAAATTATCTGGCGTGTACATGTTGGATGGTACAGTGTAAGCAGCACCTGTGTTGTCCCATAACACACACATGTCCTGAGGAGCTGTGTCACAAGCATTTTCTTTGTTGACCTGATGTGAATGTCTCCTCCTCTTCTTCTTCTTCTCCTCTTTGTGGTAATAATCATCACATATCTTCTGCTCATCCAAACAGCCTGTTTTTGCAGCTGGAATCTTAACAAAGGGATTTTGGGGCTTTTTTGGGACAGGTGGAGGAGGCCCCTTTGGTTTAAGCCTCTCCCCTGCAACATAAGGATCTATAGAGGCACCTGAGGTCGCTTTGTCCTCTGTCTGGGTGAAATCCATACTGTTGTTTTGTTGTGTTGGCAATGTGCTCTCCATTTCCCGCTCAGGCAGAATGCGAATGATGGGTGGTGGGGTGATGACAGCAATGTAACAGACAGGCTGGCTCTCCATCTGCATGCTAACAACCTGCCTCTGCCCATCACTGTCCTCTAAAGTTGGCACAGACAGAGGAGGTAAGGGAATCACATTGCATTGTTCTAATGAGCATGAGGACGAGGCAGTTATGAGTTGTGGCATCTTGGGGACAGAGCAGGAGAGGACATTAACTTTGACCTGTTTTTTCGACATAGAGGCAGCTGATTGGATGTTTGTTTCTCTGCCAGCCGTTAAATGAACAGTCTCATCAGAAAGGAATGTTTTGGCATTCTCAGTAACACTCAGAATCTGAATTGGTGAGGGAGATATGACTGCATTACGAAGTACTGGCTCTTTCTCTACCTTCACAGAAGAACTACCATCAAGTTCTTCCTTAGCATCGTGTAAAACAGCCTCAGTCTTACTCTGAGACTGTTCAGCAGCTAAATGTTGATATTTGGTGATGGAGGTGCATGTATCAGTGGATGGGGATACTTCTTTTGCTTTTCCAGTAGAAGTTTCAGTTTGCTGTTGTAAGCAGACACTACCACAATGGCTCTCTACACTATCAAACTGTTGAATGGATTTCCCACTTTTGTCTGTACCTTTGGCCTTTGGCCTTGGTGGAGGCTGAGGAGGATTTGGTGTGTCAAGATGTCCTGGGACACATGCGGAAGATGCCCTGGGTACTTCAGGTTCGCACCGATTTGACTCACAAGCCTCAATCCTGAGGTCTGTGACACAGTCTCTCTTTACCTCCCTCCTCTGCACGTCTTTCACCTGTGGATGCTCATCTGTGGCTGTGACCTTCCGCTCTTTTTCAGTTTGTGAACCACTCTTAACAGGATCTGTCGTCTCCGAGCGTTTGTCCGGCTTCGGTTTTGTGTTGAGCGTGGTAAATGCTTCTGTTTTCTCATCAGGTTCTTCCTCTATATTCAATAGGACCAAATTCTCATGAGTGCAGTCTTTATCATCAGGGGATTTATTATGTATATCGTTTGGCTTGGAATTGGCATGGGTTGATTCAATACTCAAGAGGGCTGGTTCTTTGCCTTGAATGCCCATTTTGAGTTCACAAGTCGCAGTCTTTCCCGCCTCATTCTCTGTCATAGCTTTGACAGCTTCAGTACGTTCAGCCTTCTTCGGGCGACACACGATCCCTGCAGGTTCAGCCAAATGTGGATCCGCTCTTTCCAAACATTCTGTGTGTGCATCGAAACCGCTGCTACCATTACCGGAAAGAACACAAGTGTTTACAGTGCTGCTCGTATTCTCATCCTGTGTTACTTGTTGCAAACTCTGTGTTTTGCTTGTTTCGTCACCCAAAGGCGAGGCTTTTTGTGAGGTCTTCTTACTGGATTCCTGGTGTTTTTTTCCTGAAGAGCTCTGAAGTCTGTCCTCACTGAGCCTCTGATCATCCACAGCAGAAGAAACGTTCCTCTTTGGATCAGTAGGCAACATTGGAGGGTCTTGAGGTTTATTCACAACAGTGGCAGAAGTCGTGTCCTCCTTCACTATTCTATTTACAGAGAGCGGTTTAATTTCCTTCTCTTTGTCCCTGATATTAGCGATCGCGCTCCTCACATCAGATGATAACCACGATTCATCCTTCTCCAGTACGAAGTCCTCCTCGGTAGGCTCTGAGATCACCAAGTCCTCTGTGTTAGACATATCTGTCGTATCCTCTGTATCTGAGTCGCTGTGCCCACCGCCAGCCAGGGATTTACTCCTCACTTGTCCTTCCATTGTATTTGACCTTTTCTTACTACCCACAGTTTTATTCTGTGTTTTGAGCTCTGAGTGCTGTGTGCTCCTCTCAGAGTTCTGAACACTATCTGGCTTCTCTATATCATGTGTGACAGCCCTGCCTTCTCTGTCCCCTCCCTCGTTCCCTCCCCCCGCGGTCAAGGGGCTCTGTTCCTCACCTAGAGAGGGGCTCTGTCAAGGCAGGGGTGGCAGTGAGCTCATCGCCTCCCTGCTCACTGGCCTGGCTGCTGCTGACACTCAGTCCCTCTGCTTTCCCATAGCTCCCAGTCCCACCGCTACTGCAGCCACTGCCCTGTTCACCGGGCTCCGACTGTTCTCCTCCATTGGAGGCATTTGTTGAAACTCCCTCCTTTTCCGACACTTTGTTCAGTTTCTGACCCATTGGTTGTTTTAGTTGTTTTCTCTCTAAAAGGAAGAGAGAGATACATGTCAAGACACAGCAGTGGTCAAGGAATGACTCAGTGTACAGTAGAATTCTGCTTGCCCATCTCTTAATTTGACATAAGGCCTAGGGCCAAGCCTCTCGCTCTCTTACTCGCTCACAATCTCACCCCCTACCTCTACCTTTCTAGATTTCTATATATAGAATAGGAAATAGAATTTAAATATATTACTCTCTCTTTCCCTCTGAAATCCCACCACTCTCTCCAGTGGACTCTCTCTCTCCTCATTCTATCCTGCTGGAATGTTGTGGTGCTATAATTAAAGTGGCTCTCACTGCCGCCAGTGAGTCACAGGGCCAAAAGGGAAACAAGACAACTGGGATAATAGAATCAGTCAGCAGCCAGGTGCGAAGGTCAAAGACTGAGGGCTGTTTGGAACGTGAACCGAACAAAACCAATGTCCATTTCCCATTGAAAATAAATATATTAGGCATACTGACATATCTACAGTAAGAGCATTTTCTAAGCACACTCTTAGAATAGTACAGTAAGGCACACAACAGAATTAAACCAATCCGATCATGTCCCATCAGTAGCATCATGCAGTCTGAGTTCAGCTCCGTTTCCATTGGCACTTTGAAGTCAACCCAGGTTGGGCTGGCCTTGGTGGGCTAGCTCCAATTGCGTTTCTACTCCCTCCAGAAATTTGAAATGATGTCATATTGCTAGGTAGCCAATATGTGACCGCGGCTGGCTTCGCTAATGTTGCTAGCTAGCTAGCTAACAAGATGAAGAATTTGCTGTAACTAACGTTATCCCATACTCCTGCCAGTGCCAACCAGACTCAGAGCTGTGTAGCTAGCTTTCAATACGACCTGGCCAGCTAAAATTCCTGCTAGCTCCTGCTAGCTCACACTTGTTCCAACTCCGATTTGCTTGCTAACATTAGGTGGCTAGCTTTCAAGGGCTGACTGTTCTCATAAAAGTTTGTGTAGTGCAAAATTGAATGAAGGATCCAGCTATGGCGGTAATTTGTGTACGGCTTGTCCATGTGCTAGCTAACAGCAACAAGCCCAGTCAAGCTAGCTAAATGTTGTATCAGCATCCAGCAGTGATCAGCTTGGTGGTTGCATAGTAACGGCGTCACCAGCCAAATTCTAATTGAGCTGGCACCAGTTGTGAAACTGGGCTGCGCTGGCCCGGGTTTCGCTCGACCCAGCTCGAATTTGAAAATTCTATTCGAGGCAACTCAAATGTGGCCCTAATTTGAAGTGCCGGTGGAAACAGGGCTTTATAGCTCAGCAACAACAGAGTGCTCTCCTGTGTCCTCCTTCAAACCCATTAATTGTTTACGATTGTTATGACAACGAGGACCATGGAAAGATCGGCTGAAATAACATAAGAGTCACAAGGGCTTTGACTTTTGAACTGGGTTGTCTGTCTGGGAACTGGTCAGGACAGAGTTTTACGACTGACGTAATGGACGGCCGAGGGGAGATTATTCAAGAGGAACAAAGCTCAACAGGCTTAAAAATAGCATGATGTTTCTTAGTAGTTCTAGGTTGCAAACAAACATACAAAGTAGTAGGACGTCAACTGACCATCACACCAAGGTCAGTTTATTATCTGAAGTAAAAACTTTATTTACATTGCCAAAACCTTCTGAAATGCACATAGGCCTATTGGACGTAGATACTCACTGTCTGTGTGTCATCACAGTAACGGGCGCTATGACACAGAAACGTGATACCATGTCCTTAACAGCACATGCCTTCAGAAAATATTCACACCCCTTGACTTTTTCCACATTTTATTGTGTTACAGCCTGAATCTAAAAAACCGGCCCACACAATACCCCAGAATGTGAAAGTGGAATTATGTTTGTAGAATAATTAAAAAACAAATAATAATGAAAAGCTGAAATGTCTTGAGTCAATAAGTATTCAACCCATTTGTTATGCCAAGCCTAAATAAGTTCAGGAGTAAAAGGTTGCTTAACAAGACACATAATAAGGTGCATGGACAATAATAGTGTTTAACATGACTTATGAATGACTCTTATCTCTGTACCCAACACATACAGATAATTGTAAGGTCCCTCAGTCGAGCAGTGCATTTCAAACACAGATTCAATCACAAAGACCAGGGAGGTTTTCCAATGCCTTGCAAAGAAGGGCACCTATTGATAGATGGGTAAAAAATTTTTTTAAAGCAGACATTGAATATTCCTTTGAGCATAGTCAAGCTATTCATTACCCTTTGGATGGTGTATCAATACACCTTGTCACTACAAAGATGCACGCGTCCTTCCTAACTCAGTTGCCGGAGTGGATGGAAACTGCTCAGGGATTTCACCAAGAGGCCAATGGTGACTTTAAAACAGTTACAGAATTGAATGGCTGTGATAGGAGAAAACTGAGGATGGATCAACAACATCGTAGTTACTCCACAATACTAACCTAAATGACAGAGTGAAAAGAAGGAAGACACAGTAAGCAACACATTTGTCAAAGTCATTCACTTTTTGTCCTGAATACAAAGTGTTATGTTTGGGACAAATCCAATCCAACACATTACTGAGTACCACTCTCCATATTTTCAAACATAGTGGTGGGTAAATCATATTATGCGTATAACTGTAATCGTTTAGGACTGGGGAGTTTTTCAGGATAAAAAAAGAAACAGAATGGAGCTAAGCACAGGCAAAATCCTAGAGGAAAACCTGGTTCAGTCTGCTTTCCACCAGACACTGGGAGATTAATTCATCTTTCAGCAGGACAAAAACCTAAAACACAAGGCCAAATCTACACTGGAGTTGCTTACCAAGAAGACAGTGAATGTTCCTGTGGCCAAGTTACAGTTTTGACTTAAAACCGCTTGAAAATCTATGGCAATACCTGAAAATGGTTGTCTAGCAATGATCAACAACCAATTTGACAGAGCTTGAAGACTTCTGAAAATAATAAATGGGCAACTGCTGCACAATCCAGGTGTGGAAAGCTCTTAGAGACTTACCAATAAAGACTCACAGCTGTAATCGCTGCCAAAGGTGATTCTAACATGTATTAACTCAAGGTGTTGAATACTTATCTAAGGTATTTTATATTTTTCATGATTTTGTTTTACAAATGCTAGAATTTGTCTTCCACTTTGACAGAGTATTTTGTGTAGATTGTTGATTAAAAAAAATGTAATTAAACTTTGTAAGACAACAAAATGTGAAGTAAAAAAGTAAAGGGGTGTGAATACTTCCTGAAGACACTAGCAATACATGTTCAATGTTCATAGGGTGTTGATTTAGTAGCCTACAAAATGGACAGTGACTAAACATATATCCTATGGATGCATAGGATATATGCTGTAGCATCCTGTAGCCTTCAATTTCATGTCCATGTTCCAGTATCTGTTTGATTCCGCAGGGTGACGTGATTGAGGACAAACAGGTGACAACCTCTTGACCCTGCATCACTAATCCTGCCCGCTGCCTCTAGCTATTTCAGGCTTAAGTGGTGCTGAGAGCCACTCACATATTTTTTTTAGGCTTATCCATGTAGGCCTAGAGAACACCCTTGTCCAGGGCTACTCGTAACATTATTTTCAGTAAGCTCCCCAGACAATTATACAGCATTAAACCCAGCCCCGCAGTGATCAATGTTTTAATAATCGTTGAATTTTAATATGATAACATTATTTTTTTACATTAAATTCTGACAGGTCAATACAGTAGGGAAGAGTGGGTAAGTTGAGCCAAAGGGGTAAGCAGAGCCACCCTTGTTTATAGGAAACCATACACAAACTTCCTAATTTGACCAAATATTTAGGAAGAAGTCATCATTTCATGGAGTCTGAAGAAAGAAATCACATGGAAAAAGTGGTAGGCAAGTCAGGTCCAACAAGCAGATTCACCAAGTCAAATTAATTTGTGTTAGAGGTTTCATGATGCCTCTATCTAAACCAAAGTAGATCATTTTAAGATTGTTCTATACATCAGTTGGAGTCTCTATAAGCGTCAATAAGAGGTTCTAAACCTAGCATTAAAGTGCATCCTTGTAGCTGTGTGGGCTACTATAGTCAAAATGTTTGCCTTGGGGTAAGCCAATGACCATGGGGTAAGTTGAGCCAATGGTTGATCCAATGTCAAGTTGAGCAAATGGAAGTGTTTTCTTCCCAGGTGTAATGCAAGGCATTATCACTGGGATATGAGGTAACAACAGGGCCTGGCCTATGTTAAAAGTGTTTAAAAAGTACAACGTGTTTGTTAGGTGTTTAGCCTGAGTTAAAAAAATATTAAAATACAAAAAGCAATTGTGTTGGGGTAAATAAAGATACTGTTTTAAAACGGTAGTGGTAATATTTCATTCAGTACAGACATTTGTAGGAGGCTTAACTTACCCTGTCCCGTGATTCAACTTACCCCATAAGTAAGTTGTGGGATAAGTTGTGCCAAGAGACTCTTTTTTGGACAAGCTCCATTTTCAAAACTGTAATGTTGACATGAATTCTGACTATTTCCAGGGATACACAACATCCTGAAACATATGCAGATATCTTTGTTAGAAAGAATAGTATACTTCCCTTGACGGAGTGATGCTGAATGAAAAGAAAATGGCTCAACTTATCCCACTCTTCCGTACAGCCTCAATTTTGTGGCCCAGTTGTTGAATTGAGTAAGAGATAAAAACAGGTCTGACGACTTTGTAACATTCACCTGTCGAGAAACTAGCCATGATCATATACACATCACATACACTTAAGAGTGGTCCAATCAATTTATTCTATTCTCACAATGTTGATATGTTGTAGCAACAAAATAAAATGACAGTGGTATGCGCATTGCAGAGTTCCTTCCGTCTTGTATCTAAGGGGTTATTTTGAGATGGATGTGTACAGGGTCTTATAATGGCAGCAGCTGGCAGCTGTGGGAGGCATCTGTGACAACGACCTCACCCAAATATCCCCTCCCTCCCGCTCTTTCCATTTCTCTCCTATCATGCGAGGACACTGAGCATCTATGAGAGACGTGTGACTCAGATTGAACAAACTCTTAGCAACTCCCGAAAGTCCCAACATAGGCTGCTTTGAAACAAAAAGTGAAAAGAAGTGCAAAATAGGACACGCATTTAAACAACTAATAAAAGAGTCAAATAGGTAACAGCTGTGCAGAGGCTAGTGTGACAATAAGCCTGCTATGTAATTATTTGGTAGGCCATAAACAGATAACTACACAAATACCTCTGCTTACTTTTGTGGCCAACTTCAGAACAGCCTATTGAGAGGTGCAAACATGGAGTTGGCTCTGAATCATCATGGCCATGGATGGAGTGGGATGGTTGAGTGTCGATTCCTTTACCCGGGAGTTACATCATGACATAAACAACTGAGGCACATGCACCATGTTGACTGACACGTGAATGCAAAAATGTCACTCAGAATAACATCAAATAATATGCTGCTCTACTTGATTCCCCAGAGAATTAGGACTATAACATTGTTCTAACCCACACGTCAACAAATATAACTCAATCGGAATTGATGTAACCTATCCATAGTCTACATCTCTCTCATCACGGTAAGAGTATTTTCCTCATGTCATCTGAGGCTAGAGATGCAGAACGGAGGTAGGGAGGCACTCACCCCAGTTGTGGAATCCGCAGGCCTGCCTGCCTGTCTGTCTAGCCTGTTTCCCTGAAGGACTACAAAGTTGTTTTGTTGGAGGTACTCCTTCACCCACTGTCAGTCTCCTAGGCTTCCTTGCACATCTCTGCCCATCCCGTGATGTCAGAATTACTTAATTTGACTAACTCAATAAGAATTCTCTGCCTTGTGGATTTAACCAAGCCCATGCAAAAGGGCTAACGCAAACAGATACTGCTGTTCACAAGAGACAAAACCGTCCTTGCACATCCCTGCAAAACAAAAGCAGATCTCAATAACATCCCCTTTATTTGACGCACAGCAGTAGACTATCAGTCCTTTCTTCTAGTTAATATAAAGCTGAAACTCTGCTTTAAGGGGTCAACACAAATCAGTCATTATATGGGTACCATAACATTAAGATTCCAGTGAACCATATTTAAAACTATAAATAAATGGCTTGTATTTTAGAAAACGTTTGCTTCACGCAGTCTGGAGGAGGAAACGGTGGGAACATGGAACTTCAAACTGGCTGCTTAATATAGCCTATTAGAGTGGCTTTCCTTTGAGGCCGAATTTTGTTTGATGCAGGAAAGTCAGATTAAGGTGAGCCCTAGAATTTATTTTCTTGTGTGGTGTGATTCAGAAAAGAAACCAATGGTCTATGTGCATGTAGTTGCAATGCAAGTGTCAGAAAAGGGACCGTCTCCTCTCCATTAAGTATGATCCAATACAGGCCAGCAGATAGGTTATGCAGAGGAAATGGTTTATTTCCATGATTCACATCCACTGGACATCCTTTTAACAAAATGTAAAATCAAATTTTAAAAAGTGCATTACACATTAACATAGTGCAAACAATAAATTACAGCTTAAAATGTAAAAAATATAACAAAAACAATCAATCAATGTAACAAAACTTACTCTCAATATGATGATGTATGTTTTAGGAGTTTTCATTCATTTATGCAAAAACATCTCTAACACTTGTTTATGGTAAGGAATGAATATCAGGGAAAGATGGCAACTTGTACTCTTGACATGACCTACTATAAGTTCCCCCTCTTCCCATGTCTCAGTGTCTCTATACCCAGCTTTCTGTCTCACACTCAAAGCATAGACCAGTTTAAGGATTGTCAGTAAGGGCAGGTGAACCCTAAGATGCCTGGGAATGTATATATAAAACTTTGTTCTGTGCCCATTTGCACAAATAAACCCCTCAGACTTTGGTCTCAATAATAGAAAACAAAATAATAGCAATTGATGAGCCTGTCAAGCAAATGCACGTGTGGGAGTGAGAGCTTGTGTACTCCGTGTGTGTCAAGATGTAGCTCGAGGGGCATCAGGATAATTATTTTGGGGGCAGAGGGCAAGTGGCGTTTCCATGGATACACTCATTCACAATGACTCTGCAAAGCCTGCGACGAGGTTAGGACAGAGAGCTAAGGCCAGGGTTAAGGCACTTATGTAGAAATATATATTTTTCTAAATAAAAACAGTGCAGTAGCTTTAAGCATAGCATCAGTTGTGATGGACTAGTTCAAGACACTCCTTTTGACAGCACTTAAATCCTCCATCATATGGCCTACTGTTCACTGCTATGAGCATGACGTAACACTGAGCACCACTGGCCAACCAAACAGATTCTACAATAATGTCATCACCACACCAGTGTCATGAAATAAATAGTTGAACTTTCAGGATCTAATTACACTCTTTATAATATTATAGGGTATTCTGTAAACCTTTATAACCAGCTATGTCAGAAGTTACATCATGCTTATAACAGCTACATGAAGGCATTATAACAGTGGGTTGGAATAAAGCGCCAACTCAAATGAAATATGGTGACCTCAAGTGCTAGACATCTGATTTGCTGAACTAGATTCAATAAAAGGGGCAGTTTTGTAGACAAATTAAAACGCTACTAATTCCTATTCCATTCGAATAACTGCAACCTCTTTAAAATGGAATACCTCCCAGTGAACACAGGCAAATTCATCCAGTGCCTTAAGTGCAGTAACTCAAACGCCACAAAGGGTTCACTGACCACAGAACCCAACCCATTATTGTGGCTTGTACCAAAATTAAATGCAAATTTGCTTTGACCAGTACCTCCGAGTAACAAACACTGACAATAGTTACTAATATAACAAATGCAGAGCCACTCATATGATTAAAGGGATAGCTCACCCAAATTACACATTGGTTTCCTTACCCTTTAAGCAGTCTATGCACAAGGTATGACAGCAATCCATTCTTTGGTTTAGTTACCCTGGCACCGTTTCTACACACTAACATTTTCGCATTTGTGGCACAAATCCCATTCAAGTCACGGGACCGATATTAGCATTTTCCGCGCATCATGTCCAAATCATCCAAAAGTATCCAAAATTGATTGTGAAACTCAGTCATATATGTTTTGAACATGATGCGCAAAAAATGCTAATAAAATCAGGCCCATGACTTGGAAACAGCGCCAGGGGAAACTAAACCATAGCATGGATGGCTGTCCTACTTTGTCCATAGACTGCTCACAGGGTAAGGAAACCAATATGTAATTGTGTAATTTAGGTGAACAAACTCTTTAAGAATGATTTTCATTTTTCTTTGTTCAGTTATCACAAATCAAAAGCAATCTTGTCTACATATAGTATAGGCCATTGCGTCAGTGGCAACGACATGTGTACAGTTCAATTGAAAAAAAAGTTGATTGATCCCCTACTTTAAAAGAGTAACAGTTGTTTTGCACTCATACACAGACAGCTTTTCCATCTTCACATAGCACTTATGCCACAACCATGGTAATAAACTCCTGATATATGCATGTGCCTGCACACACACACTGCCACCATCACACATATTATCCTTGCACACTCAACATGCCAAATGCATTCGTTATAAACAGCCAAACAACTTTCAAAAACATAATAATAACCTTGGGGCAAAGTAAGTTTAGGCTGGCCACAAAGAAGTCAACTACCTGCATATTATGTGCCAGTTTATCAAATTAGAACATGTGCTAAATAAATACTCTAACTGATAAATATAGGGGTTAAGTTAAGGGAACATTGGTCAAACAGCATGCGGGATGGCAGAGCCCCCAGTCAGACTTGGCCTGTCATACTGTACTGCTGCTATACACACAGCTTCGGAAGTTTCTCATGTCTGCTGTAAACAAACAAAAAATTATAGTAGCTAGCTACTGATATTCTACCGACTGCACCAGAAAGCAGAATTGTAACCCCTTTCTGAGAAACTATGACGGTAGATAATCGTCTGTTCCTTCCAATGCCTCAGCTTGTTTTTGTCCCAACTTCCTTGTTCGGCTGTTAGTGTTGCCATGCTAATGCAAAAGGCTGAGAAAAGTTGGTTCTTTCCCAAACAGATCCAGCTAAAGCCCATTACGCTGTGCTGCCAACATCACAGACACATTTGGAACTCCCAGGTAATGTGAAAGCAAAAACAAGCTGTTCAAACAAATGTGACTTATACAGTAGTTCTGCTTCAATGTATGGCAACGATTCCGTTTTTTTTTACAGTACAAATAAAGGTAGTCCAATGTTGTTCTGGCACAATGACAGTTGATTGAAGCTGGTTTCACAAAGCTCCTACATCTACTGTGCAATACCCCAAATGTGTGTGAATAGGGAGGATAATAAATAGAAGAGGAATGCTGTCAGAAAAACTTGAACCTACTGTATTTGATTGCCTTTTGATGCAGAGATGATGGAAGAAAGGTATGGTGTCAGACACAGTACGTCTTTGACTACAGCTGGTCTGGAGAGGAGGGGACAGAGCACTATGAGTGGTAAAGTAGAGTAATACAGCGTTGTGAAATCCAATCCCAAAACAATTTGAACTCTTTCAGTTGCCCACAAATCCTCTCAAACCATACAAGGACAATGATGAGTTCTCAATCAGATCATTGAACTACTGTACCTATT
Source organism: Brachymystax lenok tsinlingensis (assembly GCA_030435695.1). Lineage (NCBI taxonomy): Eukaryota > Metazoa > Chordata > Actinopteri > Salmoniformes > Salmonidae > Brachymystax > Brachymystax lenok. The sequence continues at coordinate 11,967,003 of CM059815.1, read as the reverse complement.
GCCATTGCACAGCAGTGGTGAAATGCCAGCTGTGGTAAAAACTAAACAAATCTAACATTTATATGCTCCCTCTAAACTGCTTTAAAGAAACAAATGAATCCAGGAGAGAATGGAAAAAGGGATTTAGTCAATATTTCTTCTCTTTCGGTGTTTCTTCCGGTCATCCATAGCATGCTCAAGAAGAGGCTGTAGCCGTGACGACGAGGACACGTTGCGTAACAATATACTGTCATGAATAGAATATTGACCACTTTTCAAGACATTATTTCATGAAGTACCTCAAATGGAGGAGGGCTGGCTGAGCCAGTCATTGAGAAGAGAGGCAAGTCAACAAAAACAGTCATGGACTAAAATATTCTTGAGATGCTTGTGTTCCGACTGAGGTACACTGCTTAGCTTGAAGAGGCAGGAAGATGCTCATATGATGAAGTAATTATTCAGTGACACCAAAACGCAAGAAGAAAATACAGTGAGTGAGGATTCAATATTCAACAGTCAGTCTGTTCAGGGGCACATGAGGAGATGTTGAACGAATCGAAGCAGAGGCTCAGTTGCACACATTCATTGCGCTCCATTGAGAGTACCTTCTCCAACAGTATCTCTTATTTGGAGTGATAGACAGTACATGTATGTATAATAGGAATTATGTTGTTATTTTTCTTTCTTCCAGCCAACATGCTGTTAATATGAATCTCCAGGCATGTCTCCAGGACACCTCTAGCAAACCTGGCAAACTTCTCCATCCTCCTTCAAACCTGCTCCCTCTGATCTGACTGCATGGTGGTTTAGACACATGGAACCTGTCTGGAGGAGACACACTGGAAACACAGTCAGCTTCTGGGGGTGGATGGGGGCTCAGAGGGTTCCTCTCCTCCTGGTGTGGAGGGGCAGGCTGGGAGCTCGGTGGAGAACAGCTGGGTCTGATCGTCAGCTAGGTCTGAGAGGTCCTCGGTGGAGAAGGTGAGGCCGCCCAGCTTGGCCAGGGAGCTGGAGCGTTTGAGCAGGGAGGGGACGGTCAGGCCGGCCAGCCTCATGCGGGTCTCTATCTCCTGGGTGCGCTGCCGGACCAGGCCTTGGTGTCCCCCGCGGTTGCTGTGGAGGCTGTCGCTGCTGGAGCTCCGGGTGAGGGTGGAGCCGTGGGGGGAGGACACGGGGGTCCAGGTCTGGGCGGACCCTTGGGGGTACGACACCGGGGTGGTGTTCAACTGGGGGTCTGCAGCTGTGACTGTGCAGCTGGTAGATGGAATGGGGGTTTCAGAATGCATCCCTACATCCCCATCCACCTCCATTTCCTCCACCGCCAAGTGCAGGTCAATCTGCTCAGCAAGCCCAGCCCCTGAGAGTGGACCCTCCATGGCCAGGCCTGAAAGCCTCTCCAGCTGTTCTGCCCTCTGCCTCACCAGCCCCATCCCCAGCTCAGGCCCTGTCCTCTGTAGCTCCACTCCACCACCAGGAGGCTGCAACTCCACCCCAGCAGGCTGCAACTCCACCCCAGCAGGCTGCAACTCCACCCCCCCACTAGGAGACTGACCTGCTGGCCTCTCCCCGTCCAGGCTGAGCTTCATAAACGTGAGCTCCGTGATGGCTCCGGTCCCAGCCTCCCTGCCTGGCCTTGGCTCCTGCTCTTCCTCCTCCTCCTCATACTCCTGCAGCTCGTCCATGTCCTCCGTCTCCAGGGAGCAGTGTCTGTCTCGGGGCAGCTCCTCGCAGCTCATGGGCGACACCAGCCGCTGGCGGTAGGCCTCCAAGCGGGCAATGGTGGCAGGTAGGGTGCAAGGGGAGTGGGGGCCGGGGGTGTTGGTGAAATGGGTGCCAGGGGGGTCTATGAAGATGGTGGGGACCACCCCGCAGTGGCGTGTGGGGTTAAGGCGGTGGGTGCGGCCTCCTGCTGGGCGCTCACAGCGCCGCCCTGGTGGCAGACGCAGGCAGTCTTTACACGACTGGTAGGAGGGCTTCACTTTGTAAGGGTTTCCTGTGCTAGCACTGTCCTAAACAGAAGAAAGAGAGAGGGAGGGAATGCAAGGTCAGACAGAGGTCTCAAAGCTAATAAAACACAGATATTATGACACCTATAAGACGCTGATCCCTGAAATGAATGGGACCGAATCATGACAGAAACATTAGGCATTACAAAGCATTACAATTACCCTCATGTAAGCTTAATATTTTAACCCTAAACCCAAGACAGTTCAAGTCAAAATTAACCCAACTTTTACATCACCATTTTTATAGATACAGGTATCTATTGACTGCCCCACTCACGTCAAAGGTAGCGGGGCAGCTGCGCTTGGCAGCCAGGCGGTTACTGTTGTTGGCGTTCTCGTTGTTAAAGCGGTTCATGTTGACCTGCTCCTTCCTCTCTTCCTCCTCTCTCGCTCCCTCTCCTCCTGCAGGAGTCCTAGCCAGGGCGGCCATCTCTGCCTCCTCCTTCTGCGCCTCCTCCTCGTCCTCCTCCTCCACCGTGCTGAACTCTAGCCTCAGCCTCATGTCCTCCAGGGGCTCCAGGCGGCCCCCACAGGTCTGGGCGGCAGTGCCCTCCCCAGGCAGAGCCAGCTGGGCCATGGGGAAGCCCTCGTCCTCCAGAAGGGCGTCCCTCTCCACATCCTCGATCTCAATAAACACCCTCTCCATGCCCAGCAGGGGAGGACCACGTACTGGGGTGGAGGGCTCGCTGTCCAGGGCCGTGTCCGACAGCCGTCTGAAGTAGTAGTTGTAGTTGAGGGGGTCCAAGGGCTCCACCTCCAGGCCCAAGCCCCGGCAGGGGGAGGCTCCGCAGCCCTCTCCACCCCAGGCCTCACCCTCCACGGGGGTCTCCTCTCCACCACAGCACTGGCCAGAAGCCTCATCTGGGTTGTCCTCCCCTCCCTCGGGCCTCCACAGCTTGTTGTGGCGCTGCTTACTGGGGGACAGGGGGGACGGGGTTAGAATGCATACAGTGCATATGTATTGTATACAGACAGACATCATAGACATAATGAGATGCTTAGCCACTAATAACCATTCAGTCGCCATTATCTGCAGTCTCTACCAAGCTAATAATACACGAATAACCTTACAGATTGCTTATCTTAGCTGACCCCGTCTAAACAGCTACTGTGGTAATTTAACGGTCACATTTTATCTGATCTCTATGCAGCGAGTTAGGTAGAATACCTCATGACTGCAGTGGAGTGAGAATGTAAATTAATGGTAGATACTCCTCGTAAGGCACAGCTGGTTACACAGTGCCTTCAGAAAGTATTCATACCCCGAGACTTTTTCCATATTTTGTTGTGTTACAGCTTGAATTCAAAATAGATTTTTTTCCCCCTCACCCATTTACGCACAATTCCTCATAATGACAGTGAAAACAGAAATATCTCATTTACATATTCAATCCATGACTCAATACATGTTAGCGTCACCTTTGGCACCGATTACAGCTGTGAGTCTTTCTGGGTAAGTCTCGAGGAGCTTTGCACACCTGGATTGTACAATATTTGCCCCAAACATAACACTTTGTATTCAAAACAAAAAGTTCATTGCAGTATTACTTTAGTGCCTTGTTGCAAACAGGATGGATTCTGCACAGGCTTCCTTCATTTAACTCTGTCATTTAGGTTAGTATTGTGGAGTAACTACAATGTTGTTAAAATATCCTCAGTTTTCTCCTATTGCAGCCATTAAACTCTAACTGTTTTAAAGTCACCATTGGCCTCATGATGAAATCCCTGAGCGGTTTCCTTCCACTCCGGAAACTGAGTTAGGAAGGACGACTGTCTTTGTAGTGACTGGGTGTATTTATACACCATCCAAAGTGTAATTAATAACTTCACCATGCTCATTTACCCATCTACCAATAGGTACCTTTCTTTGCGAGGCATTGTAAAAAACCCCTGGTCTTTGTGGTTGAATCTGTGTTTGAAATTCACCGCTCGACTGACGGACCTTACAGACAATTGTATGTTTGGTGTACAGCGATGAGGTAGTCATTCAAAAATCATGTTAAACACTATTATTGCACAGAGTCCATGCAACTTTTTATGTGACTTGTTAAGCACAGAATCTCAATTAAATACATTTTCATTTCAGCCTGTAACACAACAAAATGTGGAAAAAGTCAAGGGGTGCTTTCTGAAGGCACTTTATACCTGAACAGACCTACATACCGGAAAACTATAAATATATGCTGAGTCGCAAATAGCCATCTGTCCCTTTTAATAGCCGGGCCTCTGCACACATTTCAGCAAATAAACGGCTATTTCAAATAAACGGCTATTTCAAATAAACGCTGGGTCTAAGTGAATTGTTTACGAGTGTTTACCGTAAAGACTGCGCGAAAGGCGATAAAGGAGACCAACATCATTGCCATGGATGAGACAGCAGTGTGATTTGACATGGTCGGCTCTACAAACAAGGCCCAACGAGTGAGAATGGTGCTAAAGTACGATAATGGGTGTATGATATGCAGCCTAGTCTTTGCAAGTCTGATCTGCGATGGATCTGTTAGTATAATGTTTATACTGGTCATATTTGGTCACAAACAAATGTGGTAGTCTTTTCAACATTTTATTGAGCAAAAGCTGTGTGCATTTAGGAAATACACGCCTGGCTCAAATAGAAGCCTGTCTCTAATAAGCACCGGTTGTGTGTGATTGAAGCAAATAAACACCTGGGCTATTAATTTAAGTTTTACGCTATACCTGTATAGTACCCCAGTCTACCCCGACTGACTGACCTAGCGTCCAGGATGCCCTCGTACTCGGCCAGCTGCCTCATGAAGCCAGCGTTGGGCCGAGCGATGCTTCTCTTCTGCTTCACAAAGTTGTAGGCCTTCTCCAGAGTCCAGCCATACTCCTTCATGGCATACGCTATGACCGTGGAGGCTGACCGGCTCACACCCATCTTACAGTGGACCAGACACTTAGACTGGTTCTTCCTGTGGGGCAATAATACGTTTTACATTGAAACCCTGTTCATTTAGAAGATGTCTTATCCATAGTTACTAGGCTGTCCACATAGTTTATAGAATAACTTAGGCCAAGACAGAAGCACTAGCCACTATTTAATAGCCTACATTGCCTTTATTGATGTTCTGTGGTGAATACTTCACATGCTCCCATACATGTTAGCTGTTCAAGGTGTAGGGTTCAGTTTGTTTTGAGAAGTAGGCACTCACTTGGCTCGGACAATGAAGTTGTAGGTCTCGTTCCAGTGAGCCAGCAGGTCTGTGGCCTCCTCGTCGTACACCCGGATGTTGTGGTAGGTGAACGTTCCCGGGAAGAAGTTGTCTATCTCCCTGGTCACGTTGAGGATGTAGCCCACACTGCATCAAGAAGAAAAAACATGCCAGGATTTAGTTCAGTGGTGCCAGCGATGTTCTAACAGACCTTTTTGTATTGGTAGGTCATTTGAAGGAGAGATTCAACAATGGCCTGACAGACATGTATTGTCCTTGAGAATACAGAATAATACAACACTATGTTTGTGAGCCAGGGCTGGTGGTCAGGGAGCAGTTCTAGACATAGCTTTAGTGTTTGAGAGACACCCACTCACCCACAGTCCCGTAGTTCCTCTAGATTGGAGGCATTCCACTCAGAGCCCTAGAGAAGAAACAAACAAAGGAATGCACATGAAGACAACTTAGTCAGGTTCAAGGGTCAAATTAACTGTAACTACACCAGGGTTACAGTGAAAGGTGTGGCAGGAGTTTAGAGGTTAGCGAGGAGGACTGTAGTTACATTTGAGTCCTTTAGCAATTAGGGCACATAAGCAGATTTTTCACTGTCGGCTCAGGATTCGAACCAGCGATCTTTTGGTTACTGGCCCAACACTCTTAACCGCTAGGCTACCTGCCGCCTTGTGTTATGGATACAAAGAGACCATTAGGATGTCAAGAAAGGTTCTCACCAAGTAGAGGTGGTCGAAGATGAGTGTGGCTTTGTCCATCTGACCCAGGATCAGCAGCATCTCGTTGTCGATGAACTCCTTGTACTCCTTCAGGTTACAGCTCATATGCTGCTCCAGCTCCACACGGATCTGGGGGGGGGACATATCAGGTATTAGGTTTCACCATGGTACTATACCATACACATAAGCGAAGTTGTCCCAATAATTTTGGTCCCCTAAAATGGGAGGACTATGTACAAAAAGGGCTATAATTTCTTAACGGTTCACCCGACATAGATGAAAATACCCTCAAATTAAAGCTGACAGTCTGCACTTTAACCATAGTCATTATATCATTTCAAATCCAAAATGCTGGACTACAGAGCCAAAACAACAAATTGTGTCACTGCCCCAATTCTTTTGGAGCTCACAGTACCTCCTTGGAAGTGACATTCTCCAGGTCACGGAACATCATGATGCTGCGTAGTTTGGCTTTGATTGCACACTCGGTTCTCTCGCTCTCCGTTGGCCTGTTTAACATACATTAATACAATTATGAATGTAGCCAACACATTTAATTTCAACAGAAAAGGCCCGGTTAACACCATAATGGTACCTTCTGAGATTGGTAATGTAACTGGAAATGAATCATACTAAAATCAATTGAAGTGAATTTTACTAAATCGGATGACTGAGGTCTTACCGGTCGACGAACATGGCAGGTGAGTCGGGCCGCGTGGTCTCCAGGTCGGTCATAGCGTTCCACTCGTTGATGCAGCTCTGCTCTGAGGTGATACAGCTCTCATAGAAGCCCATCCAGGTGAGGGCCATGCCCCCGGGGAAGTAGTTGTACCTGCGAGACACCTCGCATGCCTTATGAAGGATCTGCAGGGCAGACCTGAAGACACACCGGTAGCAGAAGCTCTCAGTCATAACACAGGTTCGCAACAGCAACTGTTCAGCAGCTATTGCACTGATCTAATGAAGAGTCCGTCTTTGGATCATTGATTTTTAATGACAGCAGGAAATTCGGAGCACATTAAGGTGGCTTGTCAAATCCAGAGCAAAATATGAGTCTAAGAATGAAAACAAATTGTAACGTCTATTGACCAGTAGATGGTGCATGGACTGTCAGAGTTTTTTCAGCATCAGTGTTACCAGCCTGAATAATTCCACTAGTAGTTTATGATTTTCCTTCCACTGATTATTGATATTAAGATGAAACCAACACTACAAGCTCAAGGTGGTAAAGTACAGTACTGTCCATAGACAGTCACTATGGTTTCAGGGAATATAAGGTCACCAGACAATGATATTCTGAAGTACCCAAACACAGTATCAATTAAAAACACAAAACAGACACTTACCACATGGCCTGCACAGAAACAGGCTTGAAGACATGTGATCGTCCTCCTGTGGTCACACTAAATCCTCTGAAGAGAGAGAAGATGGGAGGATGAAGGATTAAGTTGGGTTAATGGACAGAGAGAGGGAGAGAGAGAGAGAGAGTAGTTTGAGAACACAAACAGGGACTGAGCTATAGTGGCTCGGGATGCTATTTAGGAAACAAGCCAATGGAACATTCCTCCAGCATAGAGAGGGATGACTTTAACAGCTCAGCAAGAGCTCATCTGCCACATGGAGGGATGAAAACGTCTGTAGTTCACTGTACTGCCCACTGGAGGGCAAAGTAACACATTCTGCGTCACTTACAGGGCTGAGCCGTTTGAACGGGCTTAACGATCAGAGATACTTCATGGTTGACTGTGTGAATCCAGCTCGATTTTTTGTGGGATGTACTGCGTGTGACACATACCGTACCTTTGTGGAAAGTTCCATGTATAAGTATGTGGGGGGGTAACTCTACTGACAGCCACATTATTGAGGAAAAATGTACTTTCTATGCCTGTGATGTGGTTGTCCCACCTAGCTATCTTAAGATGTAAGTCGCTGTGGATAAGAGCGGCTGCTAAATGACTAAAATGTAGAAGAGTAGCACTTACCCATCTCCATCCAAATGGATCTTTGTATCGCTCCATAGCGGTAGCACCATCCCGATAGAGCAGCTTTTACTGGGAATAATCCAACGGAATCAATTATTTCTCTAAGATAACAAACCACATTGTAGTCTATTACTGCTGGCTGAGGAGGAAAGGCAGGTGGGTACCTGTCCTTATCGGTGAAGTCCATCCCTAGCAGGATATTCTCCTCTGTGTCCTGGCGACCACTGGTGTAGACCACAACCATGTACCGCACACGGTCAGACCAACCGCTCTCTAACCGTACAGCCTGGGGTACAGCAGGATAAATAGGTTACACTGTGTAGCATCTGTGTGTCAATCAAAATGGATGGTAAGTACATTTGTTGGGATTTGACTCACCAGTTTAATGCGGTCCTCAGAGCGGAGAGTGTTAATCATGACCTGCAGGTGTTGAGGTAAGTCACCTAGGAGAGAAGAGAACCACAATCCAACTGCTTCAGGTGGTGTGCCCCGATCAATCAAACTTATCTACCCATCAGCCATATCTTGTAGAACTATTTCCAGCTCAGCTATCCAGGCTCCTATTTAGATACCCTCCTGCAGGTTGATCCAAGTCCAACCACAGCAACACACGTCTGTACAGAAGTTACACATGGCAGAGCAAAGCCTGAACATCTCATGACATGAAAATAATTGTGAATGGTGTACCAGAACATCTAATCTCAAGTACAACCCTCAGCTAAACTGATACAAACATGCAGAAACAGTCAGTCATATGCATAAACACACCGACAAATGGCAGGTTTACCAGAGCTAAGCATTGACTTGAACGTCTGGTGATGTAATCAAGGAATCTGGAGTGCTCCTCACATTGACCTTGTGTTTAACCTGCGTATCATAGGGGAGGAGAGAGGAGGGGCGTGTTTGGACTCCAAAATGAAGGGATAGCACACTCCCCAATCAAACAAATCTCAACAACAACCCTGCTATGAGACATGTTGTGTCAGACGGGTACATACACACTACTGAGGTGACATCAGCTGCACTGCGGGCTGGTTAGTCCAGCTTGGTGTGTTTATGGAACATCTTGATGGGAAAATCGAACAAGCAGGATCTGGAAAACCAGATCTACAAAGCCCCTTTACTGCTAAAAGCAATACCTGCCTTGAGGGCACTCAATCAAAGGCCAGGTAATCATTCAGTGAACATGGGTTAAACACAGGCTCAACCACAAAAGCCAAGCCAACCTCAGCAAATATGACCTTTTCTTTGCATAGAGCTTCAGCAGTGGCATTGTCACGGTTCACTGAACATTGGGCTCAGTGTGTGTCAAAAGTGTTTGTAGTTACCTGCGAGTTTGTGGTGTGTGGGTGTCTTGGGTCCCTGTGCATTGGTGCCCTGCTGCAGGAAGAGGGCAGCTCCTTTGACCATGAAGAAGCTCTCGCTGAGGCTGAAACACAGACAGACAGACAGACAGACAGACAGGAAAACAGGGTTAACAGATGTCTCAGACTGCATCAGTATCTAGTGGTTTGATGTTGTAACACAGAGAATGGGGAAGCATTCATTTGAGAAGTGAAAAAGAGCACATACTGTACTGTAAGTAGGCAATAGATCATCAGAAAACCTAAATAGCGCGTTGGGCAAATCCTTATACTGCTTGAACAGCTTAAGCAGTGTCTGTGGCACACTGTACCTCTACGGCTCTACAGCGTTCTACTCAGAGGACATTATAAATATTCACTCCATTCTACACCTATTCCTTCTCTCTTCCCCGTTTTGTTGTGCTCCATTTACGTAGGTCTACAGGTGAACAGGATGTCTGTTGTCGCAAAACTACTCAGCCATAGCCTACTTTACTTCCCGTGTCTTTGACAGACACCAGTGAGTTCACGTGAAGTAAAACAGCCATAGAAAGTTATCATGTGGAAGCTCTACTGCAGACTATCATAAGGTTGATGTGGTTCAATTAACTGTCCAACCCACAGTATTCTTCTCACTTATCAATAAGTGAGGCTGTTTTTTCTCTAGAGCCAGGAATGGAGACAATGACCTGGAAATGTGGAAATGTACCGAGGGCAGAATCAGGGAGCAGAGCTACAGTGAGAGAAAGAGACAGGGTGGGATGGCTGTTAATTGCTTTTCCAAGGTTCAGTGACCAGCAGAAAAGGACATTCCGAGCTCATCAGTAAGTGAATGTCAGCAGACTTTAGAGACCTTTCCTTGATGAAATATTCCCCTCAGATAATGAACTGACAGAACGTGATTTGGTCCCCTGACCTTTCGGGGAGGCGGGGGAGCAGATAATTGTGCCCACCACTGTAATATGTCCCCTATCTGGCCAGCACCATCCCTCCCTTGTCTGGCCAGGGATGGGCTCTCCTGACTGCCCTGTGCTGGAGGCACTGACCACCCCTGGATAAAAGCTAGGTTTTCCTTGGACTCCGCAATGTCCAGGACAAACAGAGCTAAGTGTTCACTGGCCATAACATTGACCAGAAGGAACAGAGCTGGGCTTTGTTAACAGGCTGGCTGCCCTCTCGCTCTGCCACCACACAAAGACTGGCATGACAAGAGTGGGTTCGTCACAAGAGCTTTTGTTTCTGTTCAGCTGTTACTTCGTATTGTTTCTTTTCAGCAAGTCCTGAAAAGACGATGATGATGAGGGTGGCCTCGGTCAAGAGGTCAGAGAGCGGGGTCCCATAGGAAATCAGTTGGGTACATAATATGTAGCTCACCTCATCTTTCAAAATGTCCAAAGTACTCTAAATGGGATGTACAGTATCGATAATCACAATCCAGGAACAAGAGTGACAAATTGATGTATAGACCTAAAGGTTTATGGAACATGCTCCAGCTACTGTTGATCCGTCCATTACACTATTACTAAGAACAATCAGAGCTTGTACCCATGTCTCTAAGACAGCTGGGAACAGTAGATGTCTAAAAAGGAACACTCAAGAATCTAGACAGCCATTAAAATAATACCAGTAAGCAATTCTAACAGTACGATCAAATGTATATTTAAAGTACACTTTGTATTTATGTCGAAGAAAAACAAGTTGTCAATAAATTGCGCAGAGCTATAACAATGTACGTTACACTTTTTTTTTACCAATGACTAATAACAGAAAATGCAAGTCACACAATACACACACTTTCAAGTTACAACCATTCAAACCATCTTCGCTACCACTTATCAAGGTAATAATGCCAGTGACAGATATACTTAGGATAGCCTCTCCTGGAGTGAGTGTGCTGAGGACTTACATTCGGTAGATCTCGCTCTGAGTCAGGACTGCGTTCTCCACAAAGTGAGGCAGCATGGTAAGCATGGCTTCCTGCGAGGACTCCACCACAAGATGCATCCTGATGCTGGTTACTGGATCTCTCCCTCAGTAGCTTTCTGGTCTACCGGCTTCCTCACAAATTATAGCTTCATAGCACATGGGCAAAAATTACGTTCACAACCATTTTATGCCTCAAAAACTACATTTGGCTTCTGAAGCACAATAGCCAAGAGTTGCCTTGGGTCTTTTTTTTCATGTAAAAAGGCGCAGATTGGGTTCAACTAGTCTGATCGTGTATCCTGTCTTGGTCTGGTGTGTCTGTCTCTCCTGTCCGTCTGGGTTGTGAGGATTAGTCTTCAGACTTCTGCTGTCTGCTCAGCTCTGCTGCTTATCTCTTCCTCACAGCGCGCGCTTGAGCAATCAGCACTCCCTCCGCAACACTCCTCCACAAAAGCTCTATTCAAGCATATTTCGCGTTGGCTGGGTTGGGTGGCAGGGAATCTAGCTCGACTCAGCTTCAGTCTACAAAGCACGCGTCTGTAGAGTGGAGGCTGTTTGACATGAAGGATTCCAGAGGATCTCATGAGACACTGTGCCAAAGGAAACATACTACTCATTGAGTGGCATATTAAACTTAGTATGAACCGTAACTCGTTCACAGAACACATCCAATGCCAAAATATTCCAAACAGAGTGTGAAGCAATTTAAGAAAGCTTCTAGTTAGACAACACACATAGAAAGGGGAGATATCCTTGGTAAGCACACACACACACACACACACACACACACACACACACACACACACACACGAGGTGAGCGCTCTCCTTGGCTGTTGCATAACCCTGTCTGGTACTTGGAGTTTCTGGCTGAGGCAAGCAGGGTGCTGTGAGAACCAAGGGCTGCTGGAGGGTTGAATGTGGATCAGGTTTCTGCCTGACTGATACAGTATGGCCTTCAGAGAGGGCAGGCTGACGTTTATGGTCATGAGTCTTGTCCTGGAGGCAGAACTGAGCCATTTCCCCTTAGATATGCCAGCTGCAAAGTCAAAACTGGCTAGATTGTAAAAAAAAATGCTTTTTGGTATTCATTTAAGGTTAGACATTAGGGATAGCAATGTGGTTAAGGTTAGGTTTAAAGTCAGATTTATGACTTTGTGGCTGTGCTAGCTAGTGACCACTGCAGAGCTGCCTAAAGAACAAGATTCATGATGAAAAACACTAACCTGCTCAGAGGCAGACTCGCTGACATCACTGGGGTCCTCAAGACTGAGAGAGGACGAGATGAGCAGGTCTAACGTGGATTGGGCTGGGCCGCTTCCAAAACAGACTTCAATAATCAATGGTGTGACTATTCCGCCCTACAGCGTGCCTCTGGGTTGGTGACTCTATCATTATCAACTCACAAGTCTTTGCTTTAACCCAGGGGTCCTCAAACATTTTGGGGCCGGGGACTCCTTTTGTGAAAGCAAATTCATCAGGGATCCCCTCACAGAACACAAATTGAGTTAGATAAAGAGTTTTACTATGACTTCAGCAGTGCATGACCGGACAAACCAAGTCTCAGGCCCTGTGAAGGAACATTTTAAAGTCCCGCCTCGGAGAAAATGTTGGCATCGGAGAGAAAATGTTGCAGCTTTCAAACAAATGTCCTGCAATTCTACACCCTCTAAACTTATTCCAGACCACTTGGACACAATTGGTTTAAACTGTTAGTAATATAAAAACAAAACGAAATATAAAAGTATTATTATTCTTGATCTGGCCGCAGATCCCCTGCAGCACCTCCACTTTGAGAACCCCTGCTTTAGCCTTTCAACTAAAAAAATAACATGCAATGAAGCTTGATGCAAAACCACTCATCTCAATCATTTGGTTTAGTTTCTGTGTGGTTTTTTTTACTTCTCATGCTTCTTCTGCCAAGAGAGCAGCTCTGCGGAAAGATTTTACATCATCAAAATCTCTCTCCATCCCACCTTTCAAACATTCTCTATCTGCCTGGTGCCACCAAGAATGTATGTATGTCTACCAGATGGGGGAATATGTTGTGTAAGGCTGAAACCTCCCTTGCCCAGCCAGGTTGGACTAGAGAACAGAGTGTGCAGCCAACACTGAGCCTACTACAATGGCCAAATAGGTCTTATCACCTCTCTTACCAAGAAACTCTGACAGTCTAATCTAGAACAAAACAAGACCATTACATCACATCCTGCTGTAGCCGAGCAGAGGATTCCATCTGTGCTACTCACCCAGCTCTGCAATACAGATGGATAGTGTTTCTGGTTTGATGGAATGTATGATAGCGGTTGATGGGAATGGGAACCATTAACACTTATTACTGTGGATACAACTAGGCCTACATCTGGGTGTAGAAGGGTCCTCTGATAGAGACATGCAAAAAAAATAAACGTCCTCTCACAGTCAACAGTGTTTGCTGACAAACTTAACATGTGTAAATATTTGTATAAACATAAGATTCAACAACTGAGACATAAACTGAACAAGTTCCACAGACATGTGACTAACGGAAATTGAATATGTCCCTGAACAAAGGGGGGGTCAAAATCAAAAGTAACAGTCAGTATCTGGTGTGGCCACCAGCTGCATTAAGTACTGCAGTGCATCTCCTCCTCATGGACTGCACCAGATTTGCCAGTTCTTGCTTTGAGATGTTACCCCACTCTTCCACTAAGGCACCTGCAAGTTCCCAGACATTTCTGGGGGGAATGGCCCTAGCCCTCACCCTCCGATCCAACAGGTCCCAGACCTGCTCAATGGGATTGAGATCCGGGCTCTTCGCTGGCCATGGCAGAACACAGACATTCCTGTCTTGCAGGAAATCACGCACAGAACGAGCAGTATGGCTGGTGGCATTGTCATGCTGGAGGGTCATGTCAGGATGAGCCTGCAGGAAGGGTACCACATGAGGGAGGAGGATGTCTTCCCTGTAACGCACAGCGTTGAGATTGCCTGCAATGACAACAACCTCAGTCGAATGATGCTGTCCCAGACCATGACGGACCCTCCACCTCCAAATTAATCCCGCTCCAGAGTACAGGCCTCGGTGTAACGCTCATTCCTTCGACGATAAACGCGAATCAGACCATCACCCCTGGTGAGACAAAACCACGACTCGTCAGTAAAGAGCACTTTTTGCCAGTCCTGTCTGGTCCAGTGACGGTGGGTTTGTGCCCATAGGCGACGTTGTTGCCGGTGATGTTTGGTGAAGACCTGCCTTATACAACAGGCCTACAAGCCCTAAGTCCAGCCTCTCTCAGCCTATTGCAGACAGCCTGAGCACTGATGAAGGGATTGTGCGTTCCTGATGTACCTCGGGTAGTTGTTGTTGCCATCCTGTACCTGTCCCGCAGGTGTGATGTTCGGATGTACCGATCCTGTGCAGGTGTTGTTACGTGTGGTCTGCCACTGCGAGGACGATCAGCTGTTCGTCCTGTCTCCCTGTTATTTCACCAGTATATTTCTGTGTGCCTCCTGCTGTAACCTAACCCTGGAATTCCCACTGACACCAGGACCAGGGTCAGGGGTCAATGTCCATAGGCTTTGGGAAACATACTCACCGATCTCCTGGCCAAGGAAATGTGTACCACCCCTCCTGCTACTGGAGCACAACAGTAGTGGGACATTACTGCATCCCTAATGTCTGTTTATGCACAGCTTCTCAGGGAAATAGGGGGCTTACCTCTGATTTGCTCTCCGGTCATCATCACTCCCAAAATCCTGCAAGACAAATACAAAGAGAAATGTTACATATACTGTAGACCCACTAGAAACACAAACCAGTAACCCTTCCATCATGGCTGTGCAGACAGTACAGCAGCATGGATTGCGCAACAGCAGCACATGACCGTATAATGACCTGCTATGTCCTATGCTCCCGTCACTGACCTTGCTATAATACCTCACCACAAAATCACAGTACAATGTCTCAGAGGATTCCCATCGACTGGTGGGGATATCAGAGAGAATCCTTACCTTTAAGGATTTGGGTATATAGACCATTACTATGGTGTTTTTGATTTATGTGAATAAGTAACTAAATAAAGACCTAAGGCCTACTGTAAAGTAACAGTTAGAGCAATGCTGTAACCCCCGAGGACAGAGTGACTGTGGCTGTTTGTTGCAGTAAGTAAGATCTGCATAAAACTCTCTCTGTGTTCCATGAAAGGTTACAGAAGTTACGGTGCCCAAAAGAGCACTGACAATGGCCTAAACTCTGTGCTTGACCTGTGGTAATGTCGAAGAGGTTATTTAATCCAACAGCTCAAACTAATCCAATCACTTGTAGCAACATACTCTAGATACTTTCAGATATACAAGAGAGGAATACACAGGATTATACTGTAGGTCACCAACTCAGTATGAAATCCTTTCTGCAGCAGTATCTTTAATGATGTAATTAGTATGACATCATTTCTGCAGCAGTCAGCCATGTGTGTGTTTGTGTGCGCAATTGACTGCCACGATGGGAATTCAAGCCATAATGGGTTCATTGGCCTTTGAAAGTCATGGTAAAAAAAAAATGCATCATATGCTTTATTAGGAAGATCAGAAGCCGGAGTGATGTACTACAGTGTATGTTATAACTGAACTTAGGTTTTAAACGTTCAATACACTTGCATTGAATACAGTGTATCAGCGCTCTCTACTGGCCATACCAGGTCACTATCTATGATCTCATATGTTTTGAAATATTAGCTCACACCTGCCACCGTAGTATTTTGACAGTGAGTTGAACCATTAAAACGAGCGGGTATCAACCGCAGCATTCCTGACTCACTAGTGATGTAATCGAGCATGTTAATAGGCAAGTAGCGAGTTGTTCTGATCAATCTCTGATCAATCTCACTCTACTCCATATGCCAGCCAAAGCAAATTAATTTAAACAAATTACTTTCAAAATGTGCAAAAGCCTGCGTTAATACTTTAATTAAAGTACCTACTGTATAAACGCACATTTGTCTTTAAACCACACAAGCTGAAGGCACAAATAAAATGTTGCCACACGCAATGACTGCATTGTTCTGGTAACTAATCCCTAGCTCAGATTTTGTTTACAAGCTAACGTCGCGGGGCTGGACTAGTTAACCATTTTAAACGCCATGGATTCCAGGAAGTCAACTATTAAACAATGTCCATACAAAACTGTTTTGCCGTGTTAAATAAAACGTCACAAAATAAAATAAAAAAATGGTATTGACCGCTGAAAGCGTTCTCTGCTATGCTGGGCCTAGTGGATGAGGGACGTGGGGATCGGGCGCATCCCCGTCGTTTCCTCCACGGCGCTGCCTATAGCGAACAACCCCCGCGCTAGACTGTTTCCACTTACCTCCCCCGCGTTGGTGGTGGCGGTACTGGCGGTGGATGCTGCGCTGGGGGTGGGAGAGCGCTGCAGGGTTACCAGGGCCATGGTGGGCTGCTGTTACGGAGGAGGGGAGTCCTTTGAATGGGAGAACGAAAGGCGCGTTGCTCTGGGACAAGATGCGCCGAAATTGTCCCTGTCCAGCACAGGAGAAAAAGCTCAGGATCGCATTAAATATTTTTAGCCACTGATTTCACCATGATACACACATCCCCGGCTTCCGCCTCGCTCATCCTCCACAGTTCGTTTAGAATAGTCATCTGTAAATAGTTGTAAAGGCAAGTATAACATTTCGTCCATCTGTGTTATATGCCATTTTAATCACACAGACAAACAAAACATCGTAGATTGCATGCGGAGCAGAAATGACATGCGCTTCTGTTTTACTGCCGGATACTACGATTGGCCACTTCAATTTGCCTGCGCGCTGTCATTGGGCAAATGTCGTCAAGGTGATTCTGGCCAGACTATATATTTTTGAGACTATAGACTACAGACTGACTATTCTCTGCGGAGTCCCCAACAGGCGGATGTTCCGGTGTTGTGCCGAAAAACTCCCCTCTGCCAGAATCCCCCCCTCGCGTGAATGCGCACGCACTCAATTCTCCATTGCTGCGACTTAGTTGCAAATTGAGATTTCTGAACACGTTAGGCTGCGTTTCATTAGATTTTTATGTCGTTTTGATCACGGAGAGGCGCCAATAATGTCTGCAGTTTTCGGTTTGGTTATTTGTTTCAAGTGTATTAGTCTATAAATAAATCTCTTTGCCAAAATGTGTCATCTCTCCCGTCTTATTCGACTAGTACTTGTTATGAAATGTTTATTGCTTGCTTACATTTTACTCCCGCCTCTATGTTTAATATAACACACATACATTAATTATTAAATTCGGTTGCCTATCCTGATGTGAAGTTTGTTCTATAGAAAGTATTTGACTATGATGTGTGCCACAGAAAGTATTTGACTCTAGCCCACTTCTATCTTGGGACTGCAAGGCCTGGCACACTTCTGAATCATTTTGGTAGCTCATGTTGACCAGTCTTGCCGAACATCCCCCCTTCTAATTTCCTTAATTTGTGGCTAGTCAAATACTTTCTGTGGCACACATCAGTCAAATACTTTCTATAGAACAAACTTCACATCAGGATAGGCAACCAAAACGAATAATTAATGTATGTGTGTTATATTAAACATAGAGGCGGGAGTAAAATGTAAGCAAGCAATAAACATTTCAGAACAACTACTAGTCGAAAAAGACATGGGAGAGATGGCGCATTTTGGCAAAGAGATTTATTTATAGACTAATACACTTGAAACAAATAGCCAAACCGAAAACTTCAGACATTACTAGTGGCTAACCGCGATCAAACCATCATAAAAATATAAAATTAAACGCAGCCTAACGTGATCAGAAATCTCAACTAGCAAGCAAGTCGCAGCAGAATTGAGTGCGTGCGCGTTCACGCGAAGGGGGCCGGGGGCTTTTCGGCACAACACCTGTTCTCTTTGGTTTTAGTAACTGGTCGCCCGACGACCTATGGGAACTCTTTCCCCTTCACGTGATGTGATTGAGATGCATATCACAAGTATGTTTACAGTGTGTCACGCCACACCCTTAGTGTACCCACGTGACCTGTCACTATAAATGGCAGTGTGGCATGACATGCCTGTCTTTATTTCACTCTCACATTTATGTGTTTTACATTATGAGAATGCTATTCATCCCCGTTGGATTACTTACTTACTGAATTACAATTCTTAAATGACTTGAGGAGGTGCCATGAGTAGTTGAATTTGATCAAATCGACTCTCTCTCCCTATTGTGCCTGCCCATACTCGCTAACTTTTATTGCTTTTTGTCAGGCATTTCCATCCTTGTGTGTTAGCTAGCTAGCTTCGGGTCTATCCCGTCACACATACACTATATATACAAAAGTATGTGGACGCCCATTCAAATTTGTGGATTTGGCTATTTCAGCCATACCCGTTGCTGACAGGTGTATAAAATCGAGCACACAATCTCCATAGACAAACGTTGGCAGTAGAATGGCCTTAATGAAGAGTTCAGTAACTTTCAACGTGGCACCGTCGTAGGATGTCACCTTCCCAACAAGTCAGTTAGAAAAATCTCTGCCCTGCTAAAGCTGCCCCGGTCAACTGCAAGTGCTGTTATTGTAAAGTGGAAACATCTAGGAGCAACAACGGCTCAGCCACAAAGTGGTAGGCCACACAAGCTCACAGAATGGGACCGCCGAGTTCTGAAGCGCGTAACGCTTAAAGATTGTCTGTCCTCGGTTGCAACACATTACCAAGTTCCAAACTGCCTCTGGAAGCAACTCTAGCACAATAACTGTTCTTCGGGAGCTTCATGAAATGGGTTTCCATGGCCGGGCAGCTACACACAAGCCTAAGATCACCATGCGCAATGCCAAGCATCGGCTGGAGTGTCAAGCGTCTGCCGCAATTGGACTCTGGAGCAGTGGAAACGCATTCTCTGAGTGATGAATCACGCTTCACCATCTGACAGTCCAACGGATGAATCTGGGTTTGGCGGATGCCAGGAGAACGCTACCTGCTCTAACGCATAGTGCCAACTGTAAAGTTTGATGGAGTAGGAATAATGGTCTGGGGCTGTTTTTCATGGTTCAGGCTAGGCCCCTTAGTTTGAGTGAAGGGAAATCGCTACAACATACAAAGACATTCTAGACAATTCTGTGCTTCCAACTTTGTGGCAACAGTTTGGGGAAGGCCCTTTCCTGATTCAGCATGACAATGCCCCCATGCACAAAGCGAGGTCCGTACAGAAATGGTTTGTCGAGATCGGTGTGGAAGAACTTGACTGGCCTGCACAGAGCCCTGACCTCAACCCCATTGAACACTTTTAGGATGAGTTGGAACGCCGACTGCGAACCAGGCCTGAACGCCCAACATCAGTGCCCAACCTCACTAATGCTCTTGTGGCTGAATGGAAGCAAGTCCCCGCAGCAATGTTCCAACATCTAGTGGAAAGCATTCCCAGAAGAGTGCAGGCTGTTATAGCAGCAAAGGGGGGACCAACTCCGTATTAATGCCCATAATTTTGGAATGAGATGTTCGACAAGCAGTCCACATACTTTTGGTCATGTAGTGTAGCTACCAGCTACCAGTGGTGTAAAGTAAAGTATAAATACCTTAAAGTACTACTTAAGTAGTTTTTTTACGTGTACTTTACTTTACTATTTATATTTTTGAGTACTTTTACTTTTCTACATTCCCAAAGAAAATAATGTACTTTTTACTCCATACATTCTCTCTGACACCCAAAAGTACTCGTTACATTTTGAATGCTTAGCAGGACAGGAAAATGGTGAGAAAATCCCTGGTCATCCCTACTGCCTCTGATCTGGCGTGCTCACTACCACACATGCTTAGTTTGTAAATTATGTCTGTGTGCTGGAGTGTGCCACTGGCTATCTGTAAATTTGGTTTGCTTAATACAGTGAGGGAAAAAAGTATTTGATCCCCTGCTGATTTTGTACGTTTGCCCACTGACAAAGAAATGATCAGTCTATAATTTTAATGGTAGGTTTATTTGAACAGTGAGAGACAGAATAACAAAAAAAAAAATCCAGAAAAACGCATGTGAAAAATGTTATAAATGGAATTGCATTTTAATGAGGGAAATAAGTATTTGACCCCTCTGCAAAATATGACTCAGTACTTGGTGGCAAAACCCTTGTTGGCAATCACAGAGGTCAGATGTTTCTTGCAGTTGGCCACCAGGTTAGCACACATCTTAGGAGGGATTTTGTCCCACTCCTCTTTGCAGATCTTCTCCAAGTCATTAAGGTTGAGGCTGACGTTTGGCAACTCAAACCTTCAGCTCCCTCCACAGATTTTCTATGGGATTAAGGTCTGGAGACTGGCTAGGCCACTCCAGGACCTTAATGTGCTTCTTCTTGAGCCACTCCTTTGTTGCCTTGGCCGTGTGTTTTGGGTCATTGTCATGCTGGAATACCCATCCACGACCCATTTTCAATGCCCTGGCTGAGGTTCTCACCCAAGATTTGACAGTACATGGCCCCGTCCATCGTCCCTTTGATGCGGTGAAGTTGTCCAGTCCCTTTAGCAGAAAAACACCCCCAAAGCAGAATGTTTCCACCTCCATGTTTGACGGTGGGGATGGTGTTCTTGGGGTCATAGGCAGCATTCCTCCTCCTCCAAACACGGCGAGTTGAGTTGATACCAAAGAGCTCCATTTTGTTCTCATCTGACCACAACACTTTCACCCAGTTGTCCTGTTCATTGGCAAACTTCAGATGGGCATGTATATGTGCTTTCTTGAGCAGAGGGACCTTGCGGGCGCTGCAGGATTTCAGTCCTTCACGGCATGGCGTGTTACCAATTGTTTTCTATGGTCCCAGCTGCCTTGAGATCATTGACAAGATCCTCCCGTCTTGTCCCTGACATCCTTGGAGAGCTCTTTGGACTTGGCCATGGTGGAGAGTTTGGAATCTGATTGATTGATTGCTTCTGTGGACAGGTGTCTTTTATACATGTAACAAGCTGAGATTAGGAGCACTCCCTTTAGGAGCACTCCCTTTAAGAGTGTGCTCCTAATCTCAGCTCGTTATCCCCTCTGATTGAGAGGGGGTCAAATACTTATTTCCCTCATTAAAATGAAAATTAATTTATAAAAATTTTCACATGCGTTTTTCTGGATTTCTTTGATGTTATTCTGTCTCTCACTGTTCAAATTAACCTACCATTAAAATTATAGACTGATAATTTCTTTGTCAGTGGGCAAACATACAAAATCAGCAGGGGAACAAATACTTTTTTCCTTTACTGTATAAGGAATTTGAAATTATTTATACTTTTATTTTATTATATTTTAGCAATTATATTTACTTTTGATACTTAAGTATATTAAAAAACAAATACTTTGACTTAAGTTGTATTTTACTAGGTGACTTTAACTTTTACTTGAGTCATTTTCTATTAAGCTATCTTTACTTTCACTTAAGTATGACCATTTTGCACTTGTTCACCACTGATAGCTACTGTAACTATTTAGCTTTGTGTACCTGTTGTTGGCGCTTGTTGACCCGCAGTGTTGTGCCAGTCCCGCTTTATCTGGTGCGATTCAGAATGGCCATCGACGATCTGTTCGCATCGCAAGACTCAACCCATTGTCCAATGTGGTTCTACATAAAGAGTCCAGCAGGCCCACTCTGGGCCGATCCCCTATCACACAGATGGCTAAGGGGGCTGCTGTATGCGTTTCCACCAATTCCCTTTCTTCCTCAGGTAGGGAGGAAGATCAGTCTCGAGAGCACATCTTTTCTACTTGTTGCTCCACATTGGCCACAGCAACCATGGGAACTCCCTCTCAGAGCGGACCTCCTTTCACAAGCGAAAGACAAGTTTTGGCACTCCAAACCCAGCATACTGAAGTTGTTGGTGTGGTCCCTGAACATTTCCTCCTTGTAGCTGCAGTGTTGTCCTTTTTGGTAATTTACAAAATTCAGGCAACCAGGGCATCCTCTACCTGAACCCTCTATTAAGTGGAATGTGCTCAGGAAAAGGTGTGTCGACCATGCAGAATCGCCTTCTTCCTGTCCAATTTCTGTAATTTAAACTTTCCACCAGGAGCTTCTGGCTGCAGGGAAGTCCCCATCTAAACTCAGCAAAAAAAGAAACTTCCCCTTTTCAGGACCAGGTCTTTCAAAGATCAGTTGTAAAACTCCAAATAACTTCACAGATCTTCATTGTAAAGTGTTTAAACACTGTTGCCCATGCTTGTTTAATGAAACATAAAAAATGAATGAACATGCACCTGTGGAACCATCATTAAGACACTAAAAGCTTAGACTGTAGGCAATTAAGATCACAGTTATGAAAACTTAGGACACTAAAGAGGCCTTTCTACTGACTCTGAAAAACACCAAAAGAAAGATTCCCAGGGTCCCTGCTCATCTGCGTGAACGTGCCTTAGGCGTGCTGCAAGGAGGCATGAGGACTGCAGATATGGCCCGGCAATAAATTGCAATGTCCGTACTGTGAGACGCCTAAGACAGCGCTACAGGGAGACAGGACGGACAGCTGATCGTCCTCGCAGTGGCAGACCACACGTAACAACACCTGCACAGGATCGGTACATCCGAACATCACACCTGCGGGACAGGTACAGGATGGCAACAACAACTAAGGCAGGTCAAAAAGTGCTCTTCACTGACGAGTTGCGGTTTTGTCTCACCAGGGGTGATGGTCGGATTCGCGTTTATCGTCTAAGGAATGAGCGTTACCCCGAGGCCTGTACTCTGGGATCGATTTGGAGGTGGACGGACGGTCCGTCATGGTCTGGGACAGCATCATTAGACTGAGCTTGTTGTCATTGCAGGTAAACTCAACGCTGTGCGTTACAGGGTAGACATCCTCCTCCATCATGTGGTACCCTTCCTGCAGGCTCATCCTGACATGACCCTCCAGCATGACAATGCCACCAGCCATACTGCTTGTTCTGTGCGTGATTTCCTGCAAGACAAGAATGTCCGTGTTCTGCCATGGCCAGCGAAGAGCCCAGATCTCAATCCCATTGAGCAGGTCTGGGACCTGTTGGATCGGAGGGTGAGGGCTAGGGCCATTCCCCCCAGAAATGTCTGGGAACTTGCAGGTGCCTTGGTGGGGTTGGGGTAACATCTCACAGCAAGAACTGGTAAATCTGGTGCAGTCCATGAGGAGGAGATGCACTGCAGTACTTAATGCAGCTGGTGGCCACACCAGATACTGACTGTTACTTTTGACCCCCCCTTTGTTCAGGGACACATTATTCCATTTCTTTTAGTCATATGTCTGTGGAACTTGTTCAGTTTATGTCTCAGTTGTTGAATCTTATGTTCATACAAATATTTACACATGTTAAGTTTGCTGAAAATAAACACAGTTGACAGTGAGAGGACATTTATTTTTTTGCTGAGTTTACATTGAAAGTGTATATGGCAGCCACCTCTATAGCTCATAACCAGGGACACACCCTTTAGTATCAAAATTCATGAAAGGTGCCTGCAGGCTACGGCCACCCAAGGCCCCTTCAGTACCCTCATGGGAGTTAGATTGTTGTCCTACAATCACTTATAAGCCCACCGTTTGAGCCCCTGTCTTCACTTGAGCTATGTGAGCTCTCTGTCAAGACTGACTTTTTATTGGCTATTGTTTCAGCCAAGAGTGTTGGAGAATTGAATGCGCTTTCTACCTATCCTTCATGCCTCACTTTAGCAGAAGATGGATCTAAGGCAGTGCTTTGGTCAAATCCAGCATTCTTACATAAAGTGCTTTCATTGTCACATGCTAACCAGACCTTAATCATATGGGGGGAAGCGGCATTTCACCCGGTTCCCCACTCCTCACAGGAGAGTCATGAGTTGCATACACTTTGCCTGGTTAGGGCATTGAGTGCATATTGTTCTGCAACAAGAACTGTTTGTCAAATAGAACAGATATGTGTTATGGGAAGAACACCAAACTGTCTCAAAACAGAGACTGGCACACCAATGCAGTGTCAACATCATACGCTGCAGCAGGTAGACCAACTCCAGATGGCATGGTAGCGCACTCCACCAGGGGTGTGGCCACTTCATGGACCCTGTTCAGAGGGGCCTCCCTGGACTCTAACTGTGCTGCTGCAAGTTAGGGCAACACCCATGAGGTACTACGGACTCAATGTTATGCCCACACCATCAGTTGGGTCTGTGGTTCTGGAGACGGCACGCTCTCTCAACCCAGATGAGTGAGTGTACCATGAACCTTGTACATACTTCCCAACCATCAGTGAGATGGATGTTCTGTACAGAGGCCTTCCATTCTTGGTGCTGTTGGACCCATTTGAAGCCTCATGTTGTAAGTTCTAGCTTTCAGCTTGCTTGTGTGTACGATTGTATATCACTGTTGAAATTCTTTGGACACTTGTGTTAACAAACCTCCAAACGAGCTTCAATGCCATACAACACTCCTTCCGTGGCCTCCAACTGCTCTTAAACGCTAGTAAAACTAAATGCATGCTCTTCAACCGATCGCTGCCCGCACACGCCCGCTCGACTAGCATCACTACTCTGGACGCTTCCGACTTAGATTATGTGGACAACTACAAATACCTAGGTGTCTGGCTAGAATGTAAAGTCTCCTTCCAGACTCATATTAAGCATCTCCAATCCAAAATTAAATCTAGAATCAGCTTCCTATTTCATACTCTCGTTAAACTGACTATCCTACCGATCCTCGACTATAAATAGCCTCCAACACTCTACTCAGCAAACTGGATGCAGTCTATCACAGTGCCATCTGTTTCGTCACCAAAGCCCCATTTACCACCCACCACTGCGACCTGTATGCTCTCGTCGGCTGGCCCTCGCTACTTATTCGTCGCCAGACCCACTGGCTCCAGGTCATCTATAAGTCTTTGCTAGGTAAAGCTCCGCCTTATCTCAGCTCACTGGTCACCAAAGTCAAAGTCACCATTATTAGTCAGTTGTACAACCGAATGCCTTCAACCGAAATGTGTCTTCCGCATTTAACCCAACCTTTCTGAATCAGAGAGGTGCGGGGGGCTGCCTTAATCGACATCCACGTCTTCGGCGCCCGGGGAACAGTGGGTTAACTGCCTTGTTCAGGGGCAGAGGTCAGGTCGCAGTTGTAAATGAGAACTTGTTCTCAACTGGTCTACCTGGTTAAATAAAGGTGAAATTTAAAAAAAAGGAGACGCTAGAGTGCGATGAGCCAAGTAAAGCCACACCGGCCAAACCCGGGTCTGTAGTAACGCCTCTAGCACTGCAATGTAGTGCCTTATACCCTTGCGCCACTCGGGAGGTTTCCATATTTGCACATTTTAAGTGGGAAATTCAAGCATGGAACAATAGTACACACATTTCAGAACTCATGCACAGATATGCACCCATGTATTGCAATAATTAATATGAACTCTCTTAAATTATCAAAATAATTATAGCAAAACTATCTGAGCCTCTCAGGCTATACAATATCTATAAATACTCAGTCATCAAAGTCCCGTTAAAAATGCTTGTGTGCAAATTTAAGTGTAGTCTCGCTAATGTGCTGTAACTTGAGTTCTCTTCCCTTCCAATACGGTCTGCGTGGGATTCCAGCTTGTAAACTGTCCCATCTTTAATATCCTTTTGTGTGGCATCCGTGAGAAATGACTTGATAAGACTGAAGTGGGAATAATCAAGTGCCCTTTATTTCTCTCAACGCCTTACTCCACCCTATTGTCCTCATTAGCTGTTATAGGATGATCCATAGCTGGTGTGCGTTGTTGAAGCCTCAGAGCCATTTGACATCTGGCCTGTTTTCATCTCCTCCTGACCGGCTGTGATTCGACTAGACTCCTGCAGGCCCAGGCCTGTGGTCTCAATGGGCAACAGCATGGATGCTCCTGTGGCCAGCAGGCAAAAGATGCAGTACACAGACAGTGTGAGGTACACAGACTTCTTGAGCAGCACCTGTATGGGCCAAAATAGCTGGAGGTTAGCAGTGCTGGGGAGCCAGAGGGCCGGTAGTCCTCTGAGGGGGCTGGATGTCTTAGATTTGAATGAAAAAAAAAACAAGGTCATGATTACC
The DNA here is from genome assembly GCA_030435695.1 of Brachymystax lenok tsinlingensis. Classification (NCBI taxonomy): domain Eukaryota; kingdom Metazoa; phylum Chordata; class Actinopteri; order Salmoniformes; family Salmonidae; genus Brachymystax; species Brachymystax lenok. The sequence goes on along the minus strand of CM059815.1, from coordinate 11,940,873 downwards.
TGTGCCACAAAGGGAGTTAGAAGGGCACCCCCCCTGGCCATCCCACTGCAGGTCCCGATGCCCAGAGCTCTGGTGGCTGTGGGATATACCTACAGAAAAAATATTTTATACAAAAAGTCCTCAACAGCAGATGCTGAGGTTTTGGATGTCAAGTATCTACTGATGGAGAAAAAATACTTACCTCAGGTGTGTAGACATAAGCAACTTGGAATGCCCCAGTGATGAATGCTCTGGCGATGAAGATGAAGACTGTCAGAGCTACCCTGTAGAGCAAGTGTATGAGACATCAGCAGAGCATGAACACAGCTGTCACCCCCACACAGTGTTAAGAGAATGGGTGAAGCCAAATCAGTGACTAACTGGGCCAGTTCAGATTGAAGGCCCTTGATTACCAAGGTTCTCCAATCTTGAACCTGGTCAAGGTGAAGAGTGCACTTACCTTCCAACACAAGCGTACAGGGGCAGAATGCACACAGAGAACATCAGGAAACACATTGCCATGCTTTTCTTCCTGCCAATCCGATCGATCACAAACAATGTCACAAAAAGACCTGCAGAGACAGGATAAAAAAAACCCGAAACAAACTGTCATGGCCGCACACATACAGAATGTCCCACTCAGCACATCAAAACACAAGATTCAGTTCTGTTAAATTACTGCTGAACAGTATCTACGGTACACAAATACCTTAAATGTCATTCACCTGGAAATTCAGCTAAGGTGGTCCAGAGTAGGTCTTTGTAGTCATCTAACGTCAAGTATTTGCATTCCAGGTTGCACTTTGGCTCAGTCTTTGCACCTTGTGTGATGACTGGAGGTACATATTATTTAAGTCAAAGGTTCTAAAAGAGCAACTAGAAGAGCAGGCTTGCAGGACTGTTTACCATGTTTGATTGTTAGGGCGGTGCATGAGTTTCTCCTTAAGACTATCAAAAGGGAAGTTTCAACCTTTCAGAGTAACATGCAGACCAGCTGTCACTCACCACCACATGCATCTCCTGCCTGGAATAGCTCAGTGGTCAAGAGGACCAGGCCATAGTAGGAGAAGGCATTGGCAAACCTGAGACAGAAACCATACAAACACAGATCACACAAAGGGCCCAACTGGGTTTCTGAAGTTCTCCGAACTGGGAGGACAGGGTGCACTGGCTGAGCTAATGAGATGCCTGAATAATGAGAGCAAAATCGTCTTACCATATAAACCATAGGAGAAGAGTGGTTCTGCGATATTGAGGAGTTAAGAGATCTCGGATCCTACCACGAACCTCCTGCTTTACAAATATATAAAAAGCACACCCAAGCAAATGTCGTGAATACACAAAAAGCTGTAAGCTAAGATGGTCTCAGATAAACATATACAGTGAGGGAAAAAAGTATTTGATCCCCTGCGGATTTTGTACGTTTGCCCACTGACAAAGAAATTATCAGTCTATAATTTTAATGGTAGGTTTATTTGAACAGTGAGAGACAGAATAACAACCAAAACATCCAGAAAAACACATGTGAAAAATTATAAATTGATTTGCATTTTAATGAGGGAAATAAGTATTTGACCCCCTCTCAAATACTTTTTTCCATCACTGTATCACATGAATGCACACACCACACCAATTATACGGTTTCACCTGTTTATTGGCAATAAGCTTCCCAAGAGGCATGGTCTTCCCATTGTCAGCAGCGATGAGTCTTAACGTTTTCATAGCATTTTCCCTGTTTCCTGAAAGCACATCAAAGCGGGGACTCTCAGGCAGCCACTGTATCAGACAGACACATGCATATGACACACTTCATCCACTACCCTTGTGTTCAGTATCACCCACCTTTGTGATGCATGTCAACCATTGTTTCAGAACCATAGATACTGCAGGTCTCAGTTCAGTCGTAATACTTACAAAACAGAAGGTAACAAAGACCACCAGGGGTGCAGTTGACAGGCCAAGCAGCCAGTGCCAGCCCATGGTAGGCATGATCCAGATGGCCAGAAGCACCTCAAACACAGCGCCAAGGGCCCAGAATATCTGATGGCCGCCAAGACAAGAGGATTAGGCACTGTAGGATGGAACACTACTCCAGAAATTGTTTATTTTCTTATGAGACTAAACAAATAAAATAGTACAAATATGATTCAAGGCCAGTGGACAGAAACTACCTCCATCAGTATAATACAGGTGGCCCTTGACTTCCTTGGGAGGAACTCAGAGTACAACGTCACCCTGAAAGAAAATGTCCATTAATGAATCTAAAAATGACTTTTCTACCTGATGCAGAGCTATAGGGAATTCTATAGGGAATTCAAATAATCACGGCATACAACATTAACTTCTACAGGTAATAGGGTAGCCCGGTATTGGTCTGAAAATGTAACCGTTACCTTGGCTATAAAATAAAAGGTTCCACAGCATCAGTTACATTCAGTACAAAATAAACTACTAACGGTCAGCATTTTATTAACAAAAGGCAGTATTTTCTGGTCCTGAATCATTGAGTCTGGAACCAGTTCTATCAATCAGACTCAGGGCTAAAAATACACTTGTTTTGTTCCTGGTTGGAGCGTTATTGTTGCTCTGCCATCTTCACAGGTCTAACGGTCCCAAGAGAGAATGTCAGTGTGCTACAATAACAGTGTTCTGTTAATTCAGCCTGATCAGCTCCACTGCAGATAAACCACATTTAGGAAAGGTTCAACTCTGATTGAGAGACTAACGCAGTAATTTCAAAGACATCAGTAATTTCAACAGTACTTTACAGTGCATCTCCATGATACTGTAAAAAAGTGGCATTTAGGGTGAATTTATGATGATCGTCTTTCATGTACGACTGTCATCATCTTGGAAATCTGGACAGTGACGTTGTTGTACAACAAAGTCTGATGTGTTCTATTCCACTGCATTGCAACAGAGTGCGGCACTGAGGAAGCCAGGTCAGGTGTGCTGTATGTGCCTTATGGAGTACATCACTCACGACTGTGGGGCTCCTCCGATGCCAAAGCCCACCAGGCCGCGCAGCACCATGACCCAGCCATACGCCGGGGAAAAGGCACTGAGGAAGCCGTAGTATAGGACCCACATCATACACATCGTCAGGCCCTGTTTACCACACAAATACACAGTGTACAAAACATTAGGAACACCTTCCTAATACTGACCTTTTGCCCTCAGAACAGCCCCAATTCGTAGGGGCATGGACTCTACAAGGTGTCGAAAGCGTTCCACAGGGATGCTGGCCCATGTTGACTCCAATGCTTCCCTCAGTTGTGTCAAGTTGGCTGGATGTCCTTTGGGTGGTGGACCCTTCTTGATACCCATGGGAAACTGTTGAGCGTGAAAAACCCAGCAGTGTTGCAGTCCTTGACCCAAACTGGTGCACCAGGCACCAACTACCATACCCTGCTCAAAGGCACTGAAAATCTTTTGTCTTGCCCATTCACCTTCTGAATGGCACACCTATGCAATCCATATCTTCTTCGGAGTTTAATGGCAGTTGGCATCCAATATGTTGCATTACTGCCCCCAACTGGACTATAAGATAAATTCATTATACTTTGTAATACAAAATAAAACAACATCCTTCAAACTAACCCTACACTCACAAGCCATGTCTCAATTGTTTCAAGACATAAAAATCCTTATTTAACCTGACTCCTCCCCTCCATCTATACTGATTAAGGTGTATTTAACAGGTGACATCAATACGGGATCATAGCTTTCACGTAGATTCACCTGGTCAGTCAATGTCATAGAAAGAGCAGGTGTTCCTAATGTTTTGTACACTCAGTGTATTTCACCATCACGTGACCAAATCATAGCCGTAAGATCTCAACCTTTTATACATGTTAAACAATTGCAGACTGAAACTTACTACTTTTCTGCCATACTTGTCAGATATATTTCCCCATAGAGTCGAGCTGAACATCATCCCAATGAACACCACCTGAGAGAGAAGAAGTGACCTGATGACATCACTGTAACATTGACACCCAATGAATGATTACTACAAATACTATCCTATTAAAATGTTGTCTGTATGCCTTCAGCATTTCCTCTCTAGCTGGTGGCTACCCTCACACGCCTTAATGAAGCCTATATGATTAGGTCTAATGTGATGGTGACTACATGGCGTAATCAAACCAATGCAATACAGCTTATGAGAGAATAACCCCAGTCTAGAAGCCTAAGAGATGTTTAGGTGACAGAATGAGACTGACCGATGTTAGCATAGCCACCTTCCAGCTGGGCAGCATCCACTCACAGTGCAACTGAGGGGATATGATGCTCAGGATCATCACCTCCATGGCGTCCACCATCTACAGTAAACACAAATGGTTCTTTTTTTTCTTCTTGGCAAGCCAGTTAAAACAATTTCTTATTTTCAATGACGGCCTAGGAACAGTGGGTTAACTGCCTGTTCAGGGGCAGAACGACAGATTTGTACCTTGTCAGCTCTGAGGATTTGAACTTGAAACCTTTCGGTTACTAGTCCAACACTCTAACCACTAGGATACCCATGAGAGTCAGTGAGAGCAGCTCATGATTAGAAAGGGTTGTTGTTCCACAAATTGAAAAGATTTAAGGTCATGTCAGTCATAGGAATCAATCCCACTCTCTCACCCATGACAGTCCAGTAAGGATAGAAAGCTTCCACTGAAACTTTCCAAAGCCAATGGCCTCCACTGCATCCTCCACTGTAAAGGTATCTGACAGGGCAGAGAGAAAGAATCCCAAAACAACATATATTCAATGACATGTTCTATCGTTCACAAACTTTCCCATATGTGCTGCTTTTTCTACATCAGACCAGGAATAACTGAATGAATATTATGAACCATGATCAGAAATGGTTACTAAAACAATATAACAATTGGACAAGCGCTAACATGATATTAGGCGCTGAATGATGATGTCAGAAGAGTATTCTAGTTGAGAGAGATTGATTGGTTGTTTAACTGGCATAGACGTTTGTTTACAAGTAGTGTTAATTGGATGAAAAGTTGGGTAACATTCAAGATAACAATGCCACGTATAAAAATGTATAAAAATGTGTGTTCTCGTATCAATAAGTAATGGTAAACTGAGAAAAAGTGTTGATGAATTGAGTGGACAGTGGTTTAGTCAAGCTCAAGCTTTGGGAGACTTTGTATGGTTCAGAATTTAGTTTGAATAGCATATTTTCATAAATCCATGGGTTCAAGAGCATCAGGTAATTCTAAACAACAAATAAGCAGTCAATAGATGTGGACGAAACAACATCTAAATCAGTATGTGAAACCTTCAATGGGGTCCTGTCCTGTCCTGCGCTCCTCAAGGTCCACAGTCTGCATCCCCGTGGTGTAGACCTCATAGTCTCCACACTGATCCTCCTCATCGTGACGCAGACTGTCTCCCGCTGTACCTCGAAACGTCACCACACTGAAACCAAACAATACACATTTAAAACAATATAGAGAAAGCAATAGATCTGGAGAATGACAACATCCTGATGTGACTTCCTGAATGCCATTGGTTTATTTCATACTGAATCTTCTCTATTGTCCATGATGACTATTCAATAGGCTATTCAAACTACTGCAAATTGAGAAATGATGTGACTGAACTGAATAAAAACTATGAAACAGTGAGGGAAAAAAGTATTTGATCCCCTGCTGATTTTGTACGTTTGCCCACTGACAAAGAAATGATCAGTCTATATTTTTAATGGTAGGATTATTTGAACACTGAGAGGCAGAATAACAACAAAAAAAACTCCAGAAAAACGCATGTGAAACATTTTATAAATTGATTTGCATTTTAATGAGGGAAATAAGTATTTGACCCCCCTCTCAATCAGAAATATTTCTGGCTCCCAGGTGTCTTTTATACAGGTAACGAGCTGAGATTAGGAGCACACTCTTAAAGGGAGTGCTCCTAATCTCATCTTGTTACCTGTATAAAAGACACCTGTCCACAGAAGCAATCAATCAATCAGATTCCAAACTCTCCACCATGGCCAAGACCAAAGAGCTCTCCAAGGATGTCAGGGACAAGATTGTAGACCTACACAAGGCTGGAATGGGCTACAAGACCATCGCCAAGCAGCTTGGTGAGAAGGTGACAACAGTCGGTGCGATTATTCGCAAATGGAAGAAACACAAAAGAACTGTCAATCTCCCTCGGCCTGGGGCTCCATGCAAGATCTCACCTCGTGGAGTGGCAATGATCATGAGAACGGTCAGGAATCATCCCAGAACTACATGGGAGGATCTTGTCAATGATCTCAAGGCAGCTGGGACCATAGTCACCACGAAAACAATTGGTAACACACTACGCCGTGAAGGACTGAAATCCTGCAGCGCCCGCAAGGTCCCCCTGCTCAAGAAAGCACATATACATGCCCGTCTGAAGTTTGCCAATGAACATCTGAATGATTCAGAGGACAACTGGGTGAAAGTGTTGTGGTCAGATGAGACCAAAATGGATCTCTTTGGCATCAACTCAAGTCGCCGTGTTTGGAGGAGGAGGAATGCTGCCTATGACCCCAAGAACACCATCCCCACTGTCAAACATGGAGGTGGAAACATTATGCTTTGGGGGTGTTTTTCTGCTAAGGGGACAGGACAACTTCACCGCATCAAAGGGACGATGGACGGGGCCATGTACCGTCAAATCTTGGGTGAGAACCTCCTTCCCTCAGCCAGGGCATTGAAAATGGGTCGTGGATGGGTATTCCAGCATGACAATGACCCAAAACACACGGCCAAGGCAACAAAGGAGTGGCTCAAGAAGAAGGACATTAAGGTCCTGGAGTGCCAGTCTCCAGACCTTAATCCCATAGAAAATCTGTGGAGGGAGCTGAAGGTTCGAGTTGCCAAACGTCAGCCTTGAAAACTTAATGACTTGGATCTGCAAAGAGGAGTGGGACAAAATCCCTCCTGAGATGTGCAAACCTGGTGGCCAACTACAAGAAACGTCTGACCTCTGCGATTGCCAACAAGGGTTTTGCCACCAAGTACTAAGTCATGTTTTGCAAAGGGGTCAAATACTTATTTCCCTCATTAAAATGCAAATCAATTTATAACATTTTTCACATGCGTTTTTCTGGATTTTTTTGTTGTTATTCTGTCTCTCACTGTTCAAATAAACCTACCATTCAAATTATAGACTGATCATTTCTTTGTCAGTGGGCAAACGTACAAAATCAGCAGGGGATCAGACTTTTTTCCCTCACTGTAAGGAATGAAAGTAAAAAGATTTGGTGCACCTTAAATTAAATGTTGGTCAAAAAGGGTAAATTCAGCTTCATCATTCATTGAATCAGATGGCTCATTCATCACAAAACCCACTGATATTGGCAATTACTTTTGTCATGATTATCTCCTCTCGGGACAGACCAAAGCGCAGCGACGTAACCAGAATACATGTTTATTGAAAATAACGGGACGAGACGGAACAAAACAATAAACGAAGAACAAGACGTGAACCCTAACGCTAAATACTAAACTGGACACAGAGATCTAAACCTAAACACGACTGGCGAAACCTAACTAAACACGACTGGCGAAACCTAACTAAACACGACTGGCAAGAACCTGACTGAACACGATAACCATAACATAAGCAATAACCCACGAAACTAAAGTGCAACCCCCAAACATATATATGGTTCCCAATTAGAGGTAACGAGACTCAGCTGCCTCTAATTGGGAACCATTATCCCAACATAGAAATAGACACCATAGAACACAAGAAACCCCTACACCAAAACGAAGCCAAAACGCTCCAGCCTGTAATCTCGGGCCTGGGCGTTACAACTTTAATGATTCCTTTCATTGGCAAGATTAGCAAACGTAGGTATGACATGCCAGCAACACACGCTGACACTTCACATCCAAGTATAACTGATCAAATTATGAAATACAAGCATTGTAATTTTGAATTCTGTAAAGTGAGTGTGGAAGAAGTGAAAAAAAATATTGTTGTCATTCAACAATGACAAGCCACCGGGGTCTGACAACTTCGATGGAAAATTACTAAGGATACGGACGACATTGCCACTCCTATTTGCCATATCTTTAATCTAAGCCTGCTAGAAAGTTTGTGCCATCAGGCCTGGAGGGAAGCAAAAGTAATTACGCTACCCAAGAATAGTAAAGCCCCCTTTACTGGCTCAAATAGCTGACCAATCAGCCTGTTAACAACCCTTAGTAAACTTTTGGAAAGAATTGTGTTTGACCAGATACAATCCTATATTACTGTAAACAAATTGACCATTGACCATTTTCTTTAGGAATGTAGTGGAGTAAAAGTAAAAGGTGTCAAAAACATAAATAGTAAAGTACAGATACCCCAAAAAACTACTTAAAAGTATTTTTACTTTACACCACTGTAAATGACTGATCATTGGCTGAGAGAAGTTGATGATAAAAAGACTGTGGGAGCTGTTTAGTTAGACTTCAGTGCAGCTTTTGACATTATTGATCATAGTCTGCTGCTGGAAAAACGCATGTGTTATGGCTTTACACCCCTGCTATAACAGAACACAGAGGGTGTTCTTTAATGGAAGCCTCTCCAACATAATTCAGGTAGAATTAGGAATTCCCTAGGCCCATTACTTTTTTCAATCTTTACTAATTACATGCCACTGTCTTTGAGTAAAGCCAGTGTGTCTATGTATGCGAATGACTCAACACTATTCCCGTCAGCTACTACAGCGAGTGAAATGACTGCAACACTTAACAAAGAGCTGCAGTTAGTTTCAGAATGGGTGGCAAGGAATAAGTTAGTCCTAAATATTAAAAAAACTAAAAGCATTGTATTTGGGACAAATCATTCACTAAACCTCAACTAAATCTTGTAATAAATAATGTGGAAATTGAGCAAGTTGAGGTGACTAAACTGCTTGGAGTAACTCTGAACTGTCATGGTCAAAACATTTTGATACAACAGTAGCTAAGATGGGGAGAAGTCTGTCCATAATAAAGCACTGCTGGACTACTGTTCAGTCGTGTGGTCAGGTGCCACAGAGAGAATTGGCTCAGAACAGGGCAGCACAGCTGGCACTTAAATGTCCATGGAGAGCTAACATTAATAATATGCATGCACATCTCTCATGGCTTAAAGTGGAGGACAGATTGACTTCATCACTACTTGTTTTTGTAAGAAGTGTTGACATGCTGAATGCACCGAGGTGTCTACTAGCACACAGCTCGGACACCCACGCATACCCCACAAGACATGCCACCAGAGGTCTCTTCGCAATCCCCAAGTCCAGAACAGACTATGGGAGGCGCACAGTACTACATAAAGCCATGGCTACATGGAACTCTATTCCACATCAGGTAACTGCAGTAGAATCAGCAGCAGCTAATGGGGATCCTTAATTAATACAAATATAAATGAGAACAACAGCAACTGGAATCAATGTACTGATAACATGGCAAGCCCAGAGTACCTGGGTCGTTCCAGCAATTGGGTGCCTTTTGAGTAGTGTAACTTGGTAAAAAAACAAACATTTGATTTAACCTAATTTCAACATTCTGTCATAAAGAGCACATGTTCAACTAAATAAAAAAACATGTTTTCCCATCTCAAGAGGTAAGTGCCTATTAAGTGCCAAATAAAGTAACAGGGTTGACTGTAACAGGTTGAAGATTTCATCTTACAACAGCCATAAATCCCCCATGTGACAAGAGGAATGGATGTTTATTCAAATCACTTACATCAGCTGATGTCACAGAGGGCTGTACAGAAACCCAGCCTAAAACCCCAAACAGCAAGAAATGCAGGTGTAGAAGCACGGTGGTTAGGAAAAACTCCCTAGAAAGGCCAGAACCTAGGAAGAAACCTAGAAAGGAACCAGGCTGAGGGGTGGCCAGTCCTCTTCTGGCTGTACCGGGTACAGATTATAACAGAACATGGCCAAGATTTTAAAATGTTCATAGATGACCAGCAGGGTCAAATAATAATAATGACAGTGGTTGTAGAGGGTGCAACAGGTCAGCACCTCAGGAGTAAATGTCAGTTGGCTTTTCATAGCCGATCATTCAGAGTATCTCTACCACTCCTGCTGTCTCTAGAGAGTTGAAAACAGCAGGGTTGGGAAGGGAGTTTATTGTGTACAACACGGAGGGGCAATTGAAAGTAAGCTTCACAAAAAAAACAAATTATAATAAATTCTAGCCTATCTATGGGTAACACGGTTGACATGTTATCTTCGACCCGCTCACTTTTCCACCACAAAATACCAGAACATGGCCAAAAACAGTAGAACCAGCTCACCTGCTTTTACACTATGGTTTGATTAAAATAGATATTCAAAGTTTTTTTTTTTTAATATATTTTTTTAAAGGACTAGTTTCACAACATTAAAACAAGAGTTCAAGTAACAGGGTTGACCTTAAAATGTGGGACAGATGTACATGAATCACTAATGAATCACACATTAAATAAATAATAATTATTTAGAAATTACATTGTCAAAGCAACTTAATAAATAGGGCTTTACAATGGTGGTGAAAACTTGGGAGACATTTTGGGTTTAAGTGGGTTAAATCTTAACGCAGAATTTGGGGAAGTTAGCCGTCTCGCCCTGATCTGTTTTACCTGTCCTTGTCTCCACCCCCCTCCAGGTGTAGCACATCTTCACCACTTATCCCCTGGTATTTATACCTGTGTTTTCTGTCTGTCTGTGCCAGTTCGTCTTGTTTGTTCAAGCCTACCAGCGGTTTGTGTCTCAGCGCCTGCTTTTTCCCAGTCTCGCTTTTCTTTCCCTCCTGGTTTTGACCCCCGCCTGTCCTGACTCCTAGCCCGCCTGCCTGACCACTCTGCCTGAGCCTGCCTGCCGACCTGTACCTTTGCCCCTACTTTGGATTACCGACCTCTGCCTGGCCTGACCCTGGGCCTGCCTGCCGTCCTGTTCCTTGGCCCCACTACTCTGGATTATCGACCCCTGCCTGCCTTGACCTGTCGTTTGCCTGCCCCTGTTACAATAAACATTGTTACTTCTACACAGTCTGCACTTGGGTCTTACCTGAAACCTGATATTAGCAAGTCTTTATTCATATAAAAATTCTGATTTATTGAATTCTTTATTTGGGAAAGGGGGATACGTAGTCAGATGTCCAACTGAATGTATTAAACTATTTGGTCTATATTAAAGGGCACTTTAATATACTGAACAGAAATATAAAACGCAACTAACTGCGATTTTACTAAATTACAGTTCATATGAGAAAATCAGTCAATTGAAATAAATTCATTAGGCCCTAATCTATGGATTTCACATTACTGGGAATACAAATATGCATCTCTTGGTTACAGATACCTTTTAAAAAATGGGCCTCACAATGGACCTCAGGAACTCGTCGCAGTATTTTTGTGCATTCCAATTGCCAATCGATAAAATACAATTGTGTTTGTTGTCCGTATTTTATGCCTGCCCATACCATAACCCCACTGCTACCATTGGGCACACTGTTCACAATGTTGACATCAGCAAACCACTTGCCCACACAACGCAATACACATGGGTCTGCGGTTGTGAGGCCGGTTGGACGTACTGCCAAATTCTCTAAAACAACGTTGGAGGCGGCTTATGGTAAAGAAATGAACAATTCTCTGGCAACAGCTCTGGTGGACATTCTTGCAGTCAGCATGCCAATTGCACGCTCCCTCAAAACTTGAGACACCCGTGGCATTGTGTTGTGTGACGAAAGTGCACATTTTAAAGTGCAAAGGTGCACCTTTGTAATGATCATGCTCTTTAATACAAGTCTTGATATGGCTGTCAGGTGGATAGATTATCTTGGCAAATGATAAATGCTCACTAACAGGGATGTAAACAAATTTGTGCAAAACGTTTTAGAGAAGTAAGCTTTCTTTTGTATGGAACATGTTGCATGTTGCATGTTGCATGTTGCGTTTATGTTTTTGTTCAGTGTATAACGTGCTTTTAAAATTCAATATTGTCGCACAATTTCTACTTAAAATATAAAAGGGCACTCATTTCATGGAACGACCCAGCTATGCAAAGTATCCAGGTTTCTTCCCCCTATGATTCCCCTACAGGTATTATCTAACGGAAAACTAGGTCATTCACCTTGCACTTCAACTTACCCTTAAGTGTGATTCCGTCAATATAAAATTCCAGTAAGCTAGAACTTATGAGATTTAGATATTTACTGTACCTGATTTCAGGATCCCTCCATTGCTGGTAACTTATGTTGGATGTTTTCTCCCAGTTGCTCATGTCGATAAGGCTGAAGGACAGGGACTGAGAGCACCTGGTTTCAGGTGTTGTTGAGTTGGTTAAACCTGCTGGGGCATCTTCTATCTCAAATTACAGTCAGTCATCCAATAGGAATTAAGCCCTCAGGGAAGGGCGAGGGAGGAGTTAAATCTACTGTAAACAACCTTTTTGGAGAGGTAGGAAGAAGAATGTAAAAGACAATGAACTTTAAACCATTGGTCTCATACTGCCTAATTGTACCATTGTCACTACTATGTATTACGTATACATAAGGGTTATACAACCACTTTTACAAATGGTACTTGGGATATGTACACAGTATGGATATGAAAATAACCACTTTGTCGCAATACTCTAGACTGACAGTAGACGGTGGTCTTGCATCACACTATTGCCTACCAAAGTGCACTATTGATATTCAAGTGAACCAGCTTATATTTGTCCAGTTTCACACAAGTGTGTAACCTGTACATGTGTGAGGTGTGAAATAGAAATGATTTTTTTTTTGTTGCATATCCCACTTCCCCTGAGACACCATCGGAGTGGGATCACAGCCATCAGAGGGGTATAGCGGTCTGTCAGATTCACCTCAAGATTGAAGTCTTTAGTAACAATAGCAAATGGCATCTGTAAATCCATAGTAGGCACAGGAGTCTATTGTCAGTTTAAAAACAGGTGAATCTGCTAAGGCTTTAATACCTTTACATTAATAATCTTTAGTTCAATGTTTTTAGTATTTGTGAAATAACATGTAAAAGTCCTCTATATTACAATATCAAATAATTGTAAGGCATGGCATCAGGAGTCATTTTGGAGCGTTTACTAAATACACAGAAAATGCAGAGATAATGCCTACCTAGCAGTACTATAGTACTACAAACATAGCCTATCAAGCTACAGTACCACAGTCAAATCCTGTAAAATAAAAAAGTATTGTTTGTACAAGCTAGTAAATCAAGAAGACTTTTCCTCCACAGGGAATAGCCTAGATAACAGTTCAGTTTTCCCGACAACGTCTACATATCTTCACAGAAACCAACATTGACTCCGGCTCTTGTAGAAATAAAGTGGCATTGCATTTTACCGCCGAAGATCCACACACACAAAAACACTTCATCCTCATCACTCTAAAAAGCTGACAGACACAATCAAACATGCCTATGCTTGTTGATTTTGGTTGCTTCTTTCGTGCTTGGTGTTGAAACAGGAATCAGGAATAAAAAAATAAAAAAACAGACATAAAAGGGCGAGACATCCTGTAAGGTGTGGAAGAGTTCCGGATTCTCATACAGTTGGTGCGGGGGACTTTCAGGTTCAACATTAGTGATCTTCCCATAGTCTGTCCTGGTGTATTTCAGTGTTTAATACACTGTATATCAGTGTTTCACAGTCAAAGTCAGAGCTGGGCGATGGCCTGGCCCCTGGCCTCTGTGGTTGTGATGTACTGGGAGGGGACAGCTGGTGCTGTGTCCAGGGTGGTGTATAGCCCGGCCACCTGTCGGTCCACCAGGGGCTGTCCAGTGCTGGGGTCAGTCAGCTCACAGTCAGAGTGGTTAAAGGTACCCAGAGACTCCAGGCTGAAGCCCTCCTCCCTCATCTCCTCCCATAGGCTCCCTGAAAGACAGAAACAAACACATTATCGCCATAGGTTAAAACAGACCATTAACCAAATCACCATAGTTTAAAACAGACAGTTATGGTTTAGACTATCTGTTGTGATAAACGTGATCAACAAATATGGCATTTTCATTTTAAACATACGGTAACATCCCTCCTATCCTCATCAGAACCCACCGGCAAACTCCATGATACTGGAGTCCAGAGCGTCCACCTCGGCTGTGACGTCTGGGTGGAGGCTGTAAAAGCTGTGGCTATTGGGGTGTCTGTAGGGCTGCTGATGGGGGAAGGGGCTGTGGGAGTAGACTGGGACAGCATGGAGGGGAGGGGTCCGGGCGGGTACAGGGGAGCTGGGTTCTCCTAGGAGGGTGTGCTTCTGGGCCTGGAGGTGGAAGGGGAGGGAGGACTGCAGATGTCCAGACAGCGGGGGGACCACAGGGCCTGGACGGGACACATGTCCTCCTGGGATCACAGGGCTTTCTCCGGCAGCCGTCCGGTCGGTCTGTGATCAGCCTATCCAGCTCATCTGAGAGCCAAGATCATTAGCTATAAACACTCATCAAGCAATCTTATATAATGAATCAGAATGTTGCAATTCTTGTCATGTTTCTACTCCCATCCTCCCCTGCCAGGTCTCACCTGGGTTGGCCATGCTGTGCCGGATGGCAGTCAGGTCCTTGCGTTTCCACTTCTGCATCTCCTCCTCCATCTTGTTGATCTTGGCTGGGTTGAGGGCCCACAGACAGCCCTTACGAGAGGTAGAGGAGGAGCCTCCCTGCTTGTTCTCCTCCTTCTCAAAGCACTTGTTCAGAGACAGATTGTGTCTCACAGAGTTCTTCCAGCCGTCAGGCGCCGTCTGTAGGGTGGAGAACCATACATCAGTAAAACACATTATACTGATCATATACAATGTTGCTGATGTTTCTAAACTTCCACGAGCCCTGACAATCTCAGGTGTGTAAAAGCAGTATCTCCCTGCTCCTCACCTTGAAGTAAGGGAAGTGCTCCTTCATGAAGCCGTAGATCTCACTGACAGGAAGGCTGCCTGTCCGGCTGTTCTTCAGGGCCATAGCAATCAGGCAGCTGACAAAACACGTCAAATATCATGCATTTTCATTTTTGCTCAGTTCCAATTGTTCTGACAACTAGTCTGCTTTACACACTGTGTTAAAACTGCACCAATTAATTGTCAATGGAAAAAGAAGAGATCAGTGTGCTAGTGTGTCCTACCTGTAGGAGTAGATAGGTTTAGGGAAGGCCTTGGGTTGTTGTAGCAGATCCTGGTTGCTGTGGGGGTTTGTGATGCTCATGACTGCTGCTTGCTGATCATACAGGCTCTGGTTATGGTAGGAGGTGCTGTTGTACAGGCTGCTGGGGGAACGCTGGGAAAAAGCAAAACAAGAGACATATTAGGCTGTCTTTGAATGAATTACAAGTGCTAGAAATACTCTGCATCTCCCTGTCATACAGTCTTACGTTCATAAGAGTTCAGAAACACTTCTGAAACAGTCAGTGGATGTGTTACCTGTTGCACAGCCTGAGCTCTGCTGTGGGCCTGCTGGGGGGAGTGGAAGTAATGAGCTGGGGAGGACTGGTATTCTGAGGCAGGCACAGCACTTCCTGGCAATCCTGCCATCTGAAAGACAAAGACACACAGTAGGAGGGGAAGAACAGTGTTGATTAAAAAATAACTACAATAATAAGACCCCAAAAAATACTTACATTTCCATTATGATTGTTGAGGTAGTTCATTCCAATATAAGTGTTTTGCATGTTGCTATGTGGAGGGGCCATGGTATTATGTCCTAGTGCTGTACTCATGTTGCTTTGCTGGTCTGAAAAAAAGAGTTTATGTTTCAGGCCAGGTGTGTATACGTGTTTTTTGGCTTGTTTGTGTGTGTGTGTGTGTATTGTGTCTCACCTGTGTGTAGTTCCCATCTGTCTGTGGCCATCTGCTGCAACCTGGGTACATCCACGGTGGTTAGCCAGGACAGAGACTGCAGGTCCCCCAGCTCCTCACTCTGCTGGGGCGGCTCAGTGGTCAGTAGCCTGACAGACACACACACAATGAGCTGGTTACATCTACTGTAAGGGAGCTATGGGATAAACATCCCAACCTTATAATGTATATTGCCACTGCCCTCAGCTTATCAAGACAAGAGATCACTGAAACTTTAGCACGTTAGCAATTCTAACGTGCGTCTTATTTTTTCGCTTGTATTGAGTTGAAATGTAAAATACACTGAGCAAAAAATTTGAAAGATTTTACTGAGTTACAGTTCATTTAAGGAAATCAGTCATTTAAAATAAATTCATTAGGCCCTAATCTATGGATTTCACATGACTGGATAACACAGATATGGATCTGTTGGTCACAGATAACTTTTTAAAAAACAAGTAGGGGCGTGGATGAGAAAACCAGTCAGTATCTGGTGTGACCACCATTTGCCTCATGCAGCGGGACACATCTCCTTCACATAGAGTTGATCAGGCTGTTGACTATGGCCTTTGGAATGTTGTCCCACTCCTCTTCAATGGCTGTGCGAAGTTGCTGGATGTTGGCGGGAACTGGAACACGCTATCGTACACGTCGATCCAGATCATCCCAAACATGCTCAATGGGTGACATGTCTGGTGAGTATGCAGGCCATGGAAGAACTGGGACATTTTTTCAAGCTTCCAGGAATTGTTTAAAGATCATGGCGCCATGCATATGAGGTGATGGCGGCGGATTAATGGCATGACAATGGGCCTCAGAATCTCGTTACGGTATCTCTCTTCATTATGCCTGCCCATACCATAACCCCACCGCCATCATGGGGCACTCTGTTCACAACGTTGACACCAGTAAACCGCTCGCCTACACAACGCAATACACGTGGTCTGCGGTTTGTGAGGCTGGTTGGACGTACTGCCAAATTCTCTAAAATGACGTTGCAGGCGAATTATGGTAGAGAAATTAACATTCAATTCTCTGGCAACAGCTCTGGTGGACATTCCTGCGGTTAGCATGCCAATTGCATGCTCCCTAAAAAGTTGAGACATCTGTGTCATTGTGTTGTATGACAAAACTGCACATTTACGAGTGGCCTTTTATTGTCCCCAGCACAAGTTGAACCTGTGTAATGATCATGCTGTTTAATCAGCTTCTTGATATGCCACACCTGTCAGGTGGATGGATTATCTTGGCAAAGGAGAAATGCTCACTAACAGGAATACGTTTTTTGTGCATATGGAACATTTCTGGTATATTTTATTTCACCTTATGAAACATGGGACCAACACTTTACATGTTGCGTTTATATTTTTGTTCAGTATAATTTGTGTAACCTAATTTACATAAATTACATTTTCTTAATTTTAATGAGCATGTAAATTTCCTTTTCCAGACACTGAAAAACAAGGTGATGTAACATCTGGTGACCACTGATCCTAATGCTCCATTGGCTGAATCACAATACACAGGGGCACACCCACGGTATTGAAAATGTGGAGTAGGGTCGGGTACACTGTGTGCACATTGTCTGCAACAGTTGGTCTGGTCATTGAATAATGATTAGTTATTGTGCCCCAAACGACAGTCCCCAGCTCAGTGGCACGTGGCTCTATTGTTTCCAGAGGGCTGTTCCCGGATTGTCCCAACCCACTCCACCCCCATGATGACCAAAGCCTGCATTCATCTGGTTGAGTGACAGCTAATTGACAAGCGAGTTAAAGGAGAACCATCTGCCTCTCTGTCACCACCAGACCCTCTGCACTACAACCAGCCACTCTCTAGTGAAGGGGACTCCCTGAGGGGAGCAATAGCCTGGAAGGCAGGCTTAATGCTGTTGACTCTTCTAAACAGACAATAATAACATCAGTCTGGCCTTACATTGACCGTACGCTTGTTTATTCCATGTGTAATTCTGTGTTGTTGTTTGAGTCGCACTGCTTTGCTTTATCTTGGCCAGGTCGCAGTTGTAAATGAGAACTTGTTCTCAACTAGCTTACCTGGTTAAATAAAGGTGAAACCAAAAAAAACAGCTCCACCCACACACTGCTATCAGTAGGTAGACTTATTTTCAGTCACATGATAAAAACAACGTGTTGCTTGGAGACCCTGTGTGGGCCATTTCATACCAACAAGCCAAAAAGGGAATGGTTAATAACTATAAGTAATATAATGTGAAAACCCGGTCTACAAACTGTAGCAGGCCATTAAAGTTTGATTGTGGTTCATTTGACAGTCAGGGTTTGGTCAATGTGTTGAATTAACTCCATTGAATGATAAAAAAGCTGATCTGGGTTTCAATCAATGGGCCATAGGCTATGAGTTAAGAAACGAGTTAATAAACATAAGAAATTAGACTACAGTGAGAACATTACAATAAAGTTACAATGATTTGGGAACAGAATATCCAGCATGATAAAAGTGACTGTCGTTCATTCAATGACAATTTGACTGCAAAACTTGATTGCTTGAAAAGTCACTTCACATAAAATTAAAATTAAACACCAACCTGTTTGAGGGAAACATCCATGTAACTTAACTGTGCCACAAATAATACCGTTCAATTTAGCTTAGCACAAAATAATGATTCCTTCTGAGGTAAAAGTCCCTTTACTCAACAACAACGTCGCTAGGTGAACTCCAAATAAACACAATGTGAAGGCTAGAGACAAGCAGGTCCAGTGCACTGAACAATAACCTAGCTGAAGTGAGCTCTGATTGACCAGGAAAAAAAGCTCTTTACTCGAACTTGTAAAGGAGTGTTCGATGTGTCCACCCCCTTAGATTACCAGTACAAATTAGAAAGGCAGTGAAGCAAGTCCTCCCCCCAGGGGTAACTACAAGCAGTGTCCCCTTGTTTTCTATTTTTGAGGCCAGCCCTCCAAAGTCCCCACCACCAGACACCCAGGGATATATCTCCCCCTCTCCTCCATTGCCCCAAACAGCTGGACTGAAAACAGAGCTGATGTATTCATTATAATGTTTTTTTGTGTGCATATTTTCACACACACGCGCACACACGGGGGGCGATAGAGTTAAAGAAAGAGAGAGAAAGAGAGAGAAAGAGAGAGAGAGAGAGAGAGAGAGAGAGAGAGAGAGAGAGAGGGGGCTCTTAGAAAACCATAACGTTAACCTAAACCAAAAGGTTTGCCTGCCAAGCTTTTCAGAGTTAGCTAATTCAGACAAGTGACAGCCTGATGATGCGACTAGCTGTCTGTACCTGAAATCATGTGATGAGGTGTGACGATGAGCGTTACTTCCAGAGTCTCTGAGAATCGCCGTCATTCTGGGGGTGGTATCATCTCCTGAAAGATAAATAGCCGCAGTTACTGTAGCTATCTACCTAACGTTAGTTCAAATCTTTCCATTGTTCTATTTGTGGTTAGTTGATAAACATACTTACAGCTAGCTAACCACAGAGACACAGCTAGATTTACATTTAGCTATCCCGCGTAGTTACCTGACCCATACCCGACTGTCTAGTTAGCTAGATAAGTTAACGTTGCAAGCTAGCTCCCAATGCTACTACAATACTAGTACGGGACATGTATTTAACGGTATGTCACTGTGCTAGCTAGATATCAGAGATGGCTAGCTACGTTACACGAAATGTAAACAACTGTGTAAACAACACCTTGCTAACCTGTTCTGAACGAATCCAACGGTGTTATTTTCAACTTTAAGTTCGAGTCCATTCATTCACCGTTCAACCCGTTTTAAAACTCCCTCTTCTGCCACCGACTGTCCAGTGTCGACTCCTCTCTGCCGAGGAGCTGTTCATCAGCACCACTGGTCTGGGTCGAGTTTCTACCCCGCTCGCTGCGGCGGGAAGGGGGTCGTTGAGGCGCGGAGAGGAGAGGAGGGGCACTAGCGTCTGTTTTCAGGCTCAATAATAGCAGCGTAATAAACACCGGTGAAAGAAGCAAACAACATGGACAGGTTGGGATGATGCTATTTGAAAGCGGAGGGAATTCAACAGTTTGCAAATATTGCTATTACTTGTATAAAACATGGTTAGCATATATTTTGCTCAATTAGGCCTAATGACCCTGCTAAACAACGACTTAGCCTAGGGCTAGGCCAACCTCCCAAATTATTGTAGACTTTTTGAATACTTTTTAGCCGTCCCAATGGAGTGGGCATGTTTATCGTCCTAGTTGCAATTGAAATGTATTTTCCCCGCAATCATGAGAACTGTTGGTGCAATTTGCCCCAGGTATGGTATGTTATCAACAGCAGCAAGCAGGAGAGTATTACTATATATTGTTTGGATCGTAATCAGTATGTTCTAGGCTATACTAGTTTCTATCTAGCTGACTAAACTTAACGCCATGGTGAAGGAAGTTTCTGAATTGAGTTCAATCAGCTAGTTGCTACAGTGAGGGAAAAAAGTATTTGATCCCCTGCTGATTTTGTACGTTTGCCCACAGACAAAGAAATGATCAGTCTATAATTTCAATAGTAGGTGTATTTGAACAGTGAGAGACAGAATAACAACAAAAAAATCCAGAAAAACGCATCTGAAAAATGTTATACATTTATTTCCATTTTATTTGAACCCCTCTCAATCAGAAAGATTTCTGGCTCCCAGGTGTCTTTTATACAGGTAACGAGCTGAGATTAGGAGCACACTCTTAAAGGGAGTGCTCCTAATCTCAGTTTGTTACCTGTATAAAAGACACCTGTCCACAGAAGCAATCAATCAATCAGATTCCAAACTCTCCACCATGGCCAAGACCAAAGAGCTCTACAAGGCTGGAATGGGCTACAAGACCATCGCCAAGCAGCTTGGTGAGAAGGTGACAAGAGTTGGTGCGATTATTCGCAAATGGAAGAAACACAAAAGAACTGTCAATCTCCCTCGGCCTGGGGCTCCATGCAAGATCTCACCTTGTGGAGTTGCAATGATCATGAGGAATCAGCCCAGAACTACACGGGAGGATCTTGTCAATGATCTCAAGGCAGCTGGGACCATAGTCACCAAGAAAACAATTGGTAACACACTACGCCGTGAAGGACTGAAATCCTGCAGCGCCCGCAAGGTCCCCCTGCTCAAGAAATTACATATACATGCCTGTCTGAAGTTTGCCAATGAACATCTGAATGATTCAGAGGACAACTGGGTGAAAGTGTTGTGGTCAGATGAGACCAAAATGGATCTCTTTGGCATCAACTCAAGTCGCCGTGTTTGGAGGAGGAGGAATGCTGCCTATGACCCCAAGAACACCATCCCCACCGTCAAACATGGAGGTGGAAACATTATGCTTTGGGGGTGTTTTTCTGCTAAGGGGACAGGACAACTTCACCGCATCAAAGGGACGATGGACGGGGCCATGTACCGTCAAATCTTGGGTGAGAACCTCCTTCCCTCAGCCAGGGCATTGAAAATGGGTCGTGGATGGGTATTCCAGCATGACAATGACCCAAAACACACGGCCAAGGCAACAAAGGAGTGGCTCAAGAAGAAGGACATTAAGGTCCTGGAGTGCCAGTCTCCAGACCTTAATCCCATAGAAAATCTGTGGAGGGAGCTGAAGGTTCGAGTTGCCAAACGTCAGCCTCGAAAACTTAATGACTTGGATCTGCAAAGAGGAGTGGGACAAAATCCCTCCTGAGATGTGTGCAAACCTGGTGGCCAACTACAAGAAACGTCTGACCTCTGCGATTGCCAACAAGGGTTTTGCCACCAAGTACTAAGTCATGTTTTGCAGAGGGGTCAAATACTTATTTCCCTCATTAAAATGCAAATCAATTTATAACATTTTTCACATGCGTTTTTCTGGATTTTTTGTTGTTATTCTGTCTCTCACTGTTCAAATAAACCTACGATTAAAATGGTAGACTGATAATTTCTTTGTCAGTGGGCAAACGTACAAAATCAGCAGGGGATCAAATACTTTTTTCCCTCACTGTATCTAGAGTTTCACACAGAAAAGTTTTGACATTACAGTGATATGTGACATTTTACGACACAGAGTATGATTCTCTGTATATCGCAATAATATGTTCTCACATTGGGGATTTGTCTAGGTCTAGTGGCATTGTGTCTAGTGATCTCTGTTGAACTGAACAGGGAATGAGGCCAACCTAAAAAAAACAGAAGGAAATTAGGACACCATGATAGCAAGTTTGCAGGGGCTGTTGCATTATGGGTTGTCCATAAATCCAGGTGCTATAGATAATGTTTATAGAGCTGCTCTCACCCTTGTATCTACTTCCCACTTCTCAGCAAGCATCCCTCAACACAGATGAGCTGGCCTCCTCCTTCTCTGTCCTATCCGATTCCGATTCTATCTACCCGGACTGGACTTGTCATAACGACCTGACCAGAAGAATCCTCCTTTTTATGCACATTATATAACACCATGTACATGTTCTCAAAGGTAAGATTTTTGTCATTTGATTGGTCATTAGATTTTCAGTAGTGCATGCTAAACAATTTTTCCGTGTATACAACAATAACCTCCACTATCTCTACATTTAAGTGTTACCAGCTGTATCAGCATTACCATATTGTAGCTCAGTCAAGTTGCTGTTAACCTAAAGGATTGCGTTTTAGAATACTTTTATTTTATTGCTATCGCATGCATTTGGTCATGGTGTCCTAGCAGAACATCTCTCGCTCAAAGAACAGAGCAGAGATACAGAAGGCTACTACAGCAACCTGGCTAGTGTTGACCTTCAGTGTCCAGCTCCGTCCTCGGGTTTCTATTTGCTCCTATAAATAAAGCATTCGTTGAATGTTCAGTTGTGTAAGACAAATTGAGCCTGTGCGTATTTATTTGTCTATCCTGTGATGCCCTCTGGAGGCAGAGTTGTGCTGTAATTGGCCAGATTGTTTACCCATGATGTTCTGAGAGGTTAATGGGTCACTCATTTCCCCCAGGCACATGTTACCTAATAGGCTGGTATAGCTGGTTTTGTGTGTTTGTATTGTTTGGAGAAAGTTAGTGGTTAAGTGCCTTGCTCAAGGGAACAATGCCATACAGCCCTGGTAATTAAACTGGCAACCCTTTGGTTATAGGCCAGCTTCTCTAACCTTGAGACTACTGCCACAACTATTGATGGTGTTAAGGTAGAACAGTGAAATTGCTGTGTATGGGATCGGATATCCCATTTCATTGAATGATAGAACGAGAGTAAGGTCAGAGAGGTCGGATGAGGATGATGACCTTACCGCATGACTGGAGTGGACTTTGATGACTAAGGGATACCTCTTGTTCCTCGCATTACAGAGACATAAAGTGTCAGGGGGAAGAGAAAAGGAGTGTTTATGTGTGAGAGAGGGGCACAGGGGCTGATGTGTGAGTTTTCAAATCGTAGTCCTCAAACTCAGCATGAAATCTGTAATGGGAAAATCAACCCGCTGACTCTGGTGTAATTGGATTTTACAAGGACTCGTACTAATTCAGAGAGCTGTGGGTAGGTAGCACAAAGCTTGTTAAGGCTAGACAAGCCATACCACGGGCTAAAGGGGCAGGATGTGTGGTGATAGGATATGTGGTGTGATTGTAAATATATGGGTGAGTGTGTTTGGTAGGGGGCTGCAACAAAGAGAAAATAAACTGTTCAAAATGGTTCAGTGTTGCCCAATTATCTTAAGTTACTGTAGTCTCTGGGAATGTAAGCCTCTCTGTAACATTGACTGGAAAGGTAAGAATCCCTTCTGCTCTGATTTGGAGCAGTGGTTACTTTTAAAAAGCTATGTGGCTTTAAAATATAACTTCTTTGTTGTGAATGTCTCCTCTCTGTTTAATCAGTGTGGCTGTAATGCAAGATGCCTTCGTTAATGTTTACAGGATGCTCGACTTTAAATTTTAAACAGTCGTAATGAGAGGGCAATGTTACGCTTCCCGCAAGTCTGTACAATCCAACACATCACTTAGTACTGAGCCACAAGAAATAGAGAAGGTGGGTCAAGCATCTCTACTTTGTTTTTTTCTTAATTAATCATTCTGGATAGCAATGTCGATCAATGACTAATTTATGGTTAGGTAAATCATGTATGATTGTTCTCTTATTTTCATTCAAACGTAACTTTAAATATATATTTTTAGATGACATAAGAGCCACTAGAATACATAATATGAGTCTCTCTGACACATGAAGGTTAAGCAGGAAAGCCGTCATAGTACTGTATGTCCCTCTTACTGCAGCACAGGCTGGTGTTGACAGCAGCTGTAGATGCACTGAACAGACAATAGTTTCATCCCAACAGGCCCGATACTGTAGCTTCACCATGGCAGTGATGAGTGGTTTGTAATTAGTTAGAATTGTATCTGCCTAATCAAAGATCAGTAACACAATACCTGTGCTGTAATTTTGTGCAAGGAGGAGGATGAGGAGCTTGAAGCAGATAGAGTTTCCGCATCCTTGTGTTACACGCACACACACACACACACACACACACACACACACACACACACACACACACACACACACACACACACACACACACACACACACACACACACACACACACACACACACACACACACACACACACACACACACACACACACACACACACGCACAGACACACTGGGTCTTTGGACACTCGGGTGAAGTGCTGAATGAGACCTTCCTAGGCTTAATGAATGATTAACTATCTTAGAGCTCCCAGAGCCAACTAGATTATTATGGTCTCATTATGGACAAGACAGGAGTGACGCTTTAGCAGGAAGTACTAGTCCACACAGAGGCACTCCCAACTGAACCCCTCCCCTGGTCCCCAGAACCGGGCCAGTTCTGTCAGAGGGACAGAGGAAAAGCAGAGGTAGAGCAGTGTGACAGTGAAGTGATACGATCAAAGAGACATACCTGCATCTGAGTCGCCAGAGGCTAAAAGTGGCTCTAGAATGTGAGTGCTTCTCGGTTATTAGCCCCACCTCTACTGCATACTCGGGGACGATTGTTGAAAGTTGTTTGGATTCTGTCTGATCCATTACAAGACCGATTCAACCATGACTCACATGGCTTTGGAGATGAGTGAGGTAATACTGCGGTGTGTTTTTTGTGTGTGTCTGTGTAGCCCTGTTTATACCTGGTTCTAATTTGCGTCCTTTGTCCTGATCTTGTCCACATTCTGATTGTGGCCACATTTGTTTGGCAGGTGTAGACAATCTAAAGACACATTGTGATCAGATCATCCTGCCCACCTCCGGAGGTAGTCAGACACACATTGTGTCTGGATATCGTATGTGTAGACAGATCTGGACAGAGAAACCATTTAAATCATAATTATTCAACCCTCTAAAATCATTGACAATAAATAAATAAGTATTATTATGAAGGAATAGCTGTGAAATAATTTTCATAAAGGAAAGGGACCAGGAATTCTGGTATCAATGCAGATATAGTGTAGACACATTTCTGGAAATGTGGCACAATCAGAATGTAGACAAGATCATGAAAAAGCACCCATGTTAGCACAAGGTATAAACAAGGCTTTTGTTTATCCTCTGTTTAGAACAACATATTGATAAGGTCTTAAATGCAAAATTGTTTTTTCCCCAATGTTATGAAGACCACCACCTAAAGCTTCAACCTTTGCCAGACTTAAAAAAAAATCTTTAATCGCAATACATATACGGTACTCATATTGTTTTATCCAATATCTATAATTGAGGCTATATAAAGGTGACACTCAGGTTTCTCTAGACACCTGGAGCCCCCTAAACGTGTGTTTGTTTCCCTGAGTGATGTGGTGTGTGGTGTCAGTCAGAGGCCCACGCACGAGGAGTGCTATCTGTTTCAGGAGCCTAACGGCCACTTTGTGACAGAGTAACAGGATCCTGTGCCATAGTGGAGAGCCTGGGACAATGGGCCGGCCTCTCGGGTGATGGCCGCTGGGTCAGATAGGCTTTCCTGTTCCGTTTTAGCCTGCCATCAAATTTAGGTGTCTTGTTGCTCATTTTACGCTTTTGCAAGTGTCATCCTTTTCTCTCCACATCCTTTTCCATTCTTTGTATGTGTTATCACCTGTTTCAGTCTCCTTTCTACTCCCATCAACCTCTCCTTTAAAAAAAGAGTCCTATGTGCCTTTACCATTAGATGACACTGTTTCCTAGATTACAGTAGAACTGTGTTTCGCAAGTGTATCTATCTGTCTGTCTGTCTGTCTGTGTGTGTGTGTGTGTGTGTGTGTGTGTGTGTGTGTGTGTGTGTGTGTGTGTGTGTGTGTGTGTGTGTGTGTGTGTGTGTGTGTGTGTGTGTGTGTGTGTGTGTGTGTGTGTGTGTGTGTGTGTGTGTGTGCGTGGTGTGTGGTGTGTGGTGTGTGTGTGTGTGTGTATTCTTATGTATGAGTTTACATGGATTGTGTCCTTGGGCCATGCTGGTTGGCCATCTCATGACGACCTGGTGTTATTTTCTCATCTGCCGAGTGTTCTCAGTTTTTCAGCTCAGATTCCCCCTGAATGGCTGTAATCTCTGCCTTGCTCTCTGAGGCGTGCCACCGGCCTGCCCAGCCTGATTCCAACAGAGCACCAACAATGGGCAGAGCGCCAGAGTCAGGCCTGGCATGCAACCTGACCACTCTGAGCAATTGTCTCTGTTCAGTATTTTAGGCCTGGTACAGGGTGGTCAGGTGTAGCAGGCGAACTTGATATCACTTTGGAAGGAACCTTGGCAATAGAGGAAATAATACGAAATAATGAATTTAATGTTTATAATTTGATGTTTTTTCCGTTGTCAGCGATTTAGAGTGTGTCAAACACAAACGCCTAGAGAAACTCTTTCTCGTGCACACACAGAATGGAATGTCAAGACATTTTCCCTTTCAGTGTGGATAAGAAGGCTCCAGTTCCCATGTTGGTGCTAAGGAGGGGAGAAAGGAAGGGTTGATCCTCATCGCCCGCTTCTGTATTGTCAGATTGATTCTAACATTTCAAATGGGGGCGCCTTCAGTGATATTGTTCACTTGTCTCATTGGTTTAACTTGATGATGGGATGGGAGGAGATTGGAGGGAGGGATGGTGGAGTGGAAGAGAGTGCAAA
Source organism: Brachymystax lenok tsinlingensis (assembly GCA_030435695.1). Classification (NCBI taxonomy): domain Eukaryota; kingdom Metazoa; phylum Chordata; class Actinopteri; order Salmoniformes; family Salmonidae; genus Brachymystax; species Brachymystax lenok. The sequence continues at coordinate 11,914,048 of CM059815.1, read as the reverse complement.
ATAAAGAGTGTCTTGGAGGTGGGAGAAATCAAGCCCCCACCCCTTCCACATCCATTACCCAGTTACCCTCTTTCCTTGAGGATCGGAATAACAATTCAATAGTAATAAAATCAGACTAAAAATGAGTTTCCATGTTTTATTTTTTCATGATAACTATAGGTGTCATAGCCCAACACAAGTCTGAGACCATTACTTCTCCTTAAAGTCTGTTCTTTGTCTTATGAAGGACTTGCTTTTGGGGTTCACAGATTAGACAAATACACCTCCCCCCTCCACCAACCCTCACCCACGTTCCCTGTTGCTCTCTCTGTTGCTCCATCGTTGCTCCCAGCATTTCCCCCCTTGCAATAAATAGGCCAAATCTCTTTTGTGTTTTGACTGCCGAGTGTGAAATTGACTATGACGTTGAATGTGTTCTAATGAATAATTACTGAATAGATATACTGGCTGAATGTGTGTAATGGATTGTAGACTGCTCTTTAAAAAGTTTTTCACCATCTTTTTATTCACACGACCAAAAATGATTTTCACATGCAAGAGGGATGGGAGGGGCATTGTGTGATAATTTGATACAAATGATTATCATTTTATGGATGTTTTCTCTTTTTTTGCAGTTTAGGGAAAAAAGTACTATAGAATTGTATAAAAGAGGTTTTCAGTGCTGCAGAGCTGGCAACCATGTAAGCTGTGATGGGCTGCTGTGCCTGGTTGCTGTGCCAGGCTAGGGACAGGGTGAGAGAATGGGGGTTGGAAGAGGAGGGTTGGATTTTTTCTCAGAGGAGTGGATTGAAGATGTTTTTAGCACTCCTGTGCCCCCGTGTTTTCAGAAGGGCTAGTTTTAGGCAGCTTTAGCGATATCCCATTGGGCAAAAACTGGTTCAATCAACGTTGTTTCCACATCATTTCAACAAAATAAATCAATGTGATGATGTTGAATCAATGTGGAAAACTGACTGGATTTGCAAAAAATAATCAGTGTAAGGGAATTTAGTATTTAGTAAGAAATCATACAAATACTGAGCTATATTGTATGCTAAAAAAAATTAAAACAATATTATTTTATACTAATACAATTGCTCAGAGAAAGAGATTGTGTATAACAAGTAATATTTTTTTCTCTCTAAAAGATAGGGGTCAAAATTATTGTCACCCGTGTTTTCAATACTCAGGCACCCTCCCCTTGTGAGGATAACGGCACAAGGTTTTTTCTAAAACGTTTTATGAGATTGGAGAACACATTGGGAGGGATCTTAGACCATTCCTTCATACACAATCTTTCCAGATCCTTGATATCCTTCCTCTGCGCTTATGGACTGCCGTTTTCAATTCAAACCACAGGTTTTCAATGGGGTTCCATTCCGTAGACTGAGAAGTCCTTCCCTAGGGAAATGGCATCAGGAAATCACAATGAAAACAATTAAAAAAGTGATGAATAGCCTTATGTGTTAGTGCCCTTGGCCCATCTTCCACCTTGTAACTGGGATTGGTAGTGTTGCTTTCCTGTAAGGCGGGCTGAAAATAGCCCTGTTTCCCCTATAAATAGCAGTCCAGAGGGAGATTGTTATCCAGTGCTTTGCTGAGCAGGACAAGGGGGTCATTTGGTGGAAAGGGATTTGGAGAGAGAGTAGCTTTAGAACAGTTCAGTCATCACTGTACATATAGCTGTCTTTCTCACCTTTATGTCATAAATAAGTAAGCTAAGTTTTATTAAAGACTTAGTACGTAATACATGTGACTCCACACACACACACACACACACACACAATCACTTCTGCTTCCTTTCTCGCTCACTTTTGACATTATTGATGGCTTCCTATTGGTGGAAATAGAGGGGGCAATATGTCAATGTTTCCTGCCATACTGTTCTTTCCCTAAATAAACCCAGATGTTCAGTATAAAAAGGGATTGAAGCTCACAGCAGTCTGATACAGAATACCTTCTTTCACTCAAGGTAGGGACTTAATTACTTTGAATATCTTTGTTAAGAAAAATATATATTAAGCTAAATTTTGTGTATGGCAGTGTTTAAGTTGTACATTTAAAAATTGCAGTCACCATGAGGGTGGATTGTTGTGGGTATCAATTACGATACCATGGGACCTTGGGACCAGGTTAACTTGGCACTGTTGTGTGCCAAACCCGGTGGAGCGTTGAAATATTCTGGACGCTACTTTCATAGCACTGTAATTAAGGAGCACAGATCTGACTGATAATGTTCCCTGATGCATATTGTGGCCCGAGAACTAATTTGTTTGGGATACAAAACTTTAGCAACAATTGCATTCCATGTCGGTAAACTTTGCCTTCTGTTTAGTATATACATTGTGGAAGCACAATAGCATTGTACATGACGCATTCATGTTCTAAGCTGCCATTGGGATAGCATTATTTGCATTTCTAGGAGTTGATTACAGTGCAACATCTTTGGAGTTGGTCTGTGTGTTTTGACCCTGCTGTTGGGGTAAATTACAGCGTGGAGTCTGCCCTAAAGTTGTGTTGGGAGGGGGACGTGTGTATCCTCTTAAACAGAGACAAGAGACTGATTGCTCCTTGAGGAACATGGAAGTAGATTAGATAGGGATCCCTAAACTGACCTGCTATCTGTGCTGAGAGGATGTGGTCAAGGCCACCGCACACTGAGTGGAAGTGAATGGAGGGCCAGAGATGAGGACAGATTGACAGTAAATGAGCTGGTTTAGGGGTGAGATTGTTTGAGTGACTGTGAGCACTGCATGGCACGGCGTCATACCTGACAGATGCAGATAACGACAAGGAAAACAGGACACAGTGGAACAGGACATGTGAAAAACACGTAAACATGTGGTGTATATCTGAAAATAATACAGCGCATACGTTATCCTGTGAGATGTGGAACATCTCACCTGGTTTGTTGTAAATAAACGTTTACAGCTGTCATGTCTTGATGAGATTTGGGACAGTGTTGTGTTGTGCTTCCGGGGCATTTGCACAGCTATAAGATATCAATGTAACCATCCTGGACCCTTTCTCTGATTGGCCAGAGCCTGGAGGAGCGCTGTAACCGGATCCTCCGGGACATGGAGGGCTGCCTTACGGCCCGGGATCGCGTGGGCATCCAGGATTTCGTTTTGCTGGACGCCTACACAAGTGAGAGTGCTGTCCTGGACAACTTGAGGAAACGCTTCAACGAGAACCTAATTTACGTGAGTCTATCCTCTACAGAGTCCGGAGCTATCACATAGCCTTCCTTTCAGCCAGAAAGCCACCCTACCTCAAGACGCCAGGGAGAACACAGTGTTCCTCCCCTAATTGAACTGGCACTTTGCTCTGCTGAAACAGCAGCTACTGTGCTGTAACTACAGCCACAGGGTGAGCTACCTTACTTTCTGTAAGGTCATGTCTGATAATTACTCATACTGTGGATAACAAGCACAGCACATTCTCGTTGAAACCATGCAGTGAGGCATCCATCTCTCATCCAATTCTAATACATTTCCCGCAGACCTACATTGGTACGCTCTTAGTGTCAGTGAACCCCTACAAAGAGCTGGGAATCTACACCAAGAAGCAGATGGATATTTACATGGGCGTCAACGTTTTTGAGCTTCCACCCCACATGTAAGTTGCATTTGTGTACATGCGTGGAACGTGTGTGTGTGTGCTTGTATGTGTGAACCACAAGATATGAAGTAGAGTGCTGCCTATCTATATCCATCAGCAGTATTACTGAACCTCTACATTGCCCTCCCCTTCAGCTACGCCCTGGCAGACAATGTCTACCGCACCATGTTGACAGAGGCCAACAACCACTTCATCTTGATCTCAGGGGAGAGTGGAGCAGGAAAGACGGAGGCCTCCAAGAAGATCCTGCAGTTCTACGCCGTCAGCTGCCCCAGTACCAAACTGCTGGACAATGTCCGAGACCGACTGCTGCTGTCAAACCCTGTGCTCGAGGTGAATACCATAGTGAAGCAAATATGACATGAGAAATGAACATTGTTTGCACACTGCCATTTACAAATACAATGACTGATAATACAGTCTATACCTCTCTAAGGCTTTCGGAAATGCCAAAACCCTGAAGAATGACAACTCAAGCCGCTTTGGGAAGTACATGGATATTCAGTTTGATCACATGGTAAGGGTCAAGACGTTGAGCACAGCATTCCCATAGTAAAACATCAGAGGAACATCAAACATCCGCACGTCAATCACTGTTACATCTTTAATCATCTAGGGGGGAGCTGTTGGTGGCCACATCCTCAGTTATCTACTGGAGAAGTCCCGGGTGGTGCATCAGAACCATGGAGAGAGAAGCTTCCACATCTTCTACCAGCTTGTGGAGGGAGGAGAGGAGGACCTGCTACGCTGGCTGGGTCTGGAGAGGAACTGTCAGCGCTACAGTTACCTGGTACAGGTAGGAGAGGTAATCTATGAACACTACAGTTACCTGGTACAGGTAGGAGAGGTAATCTATCAACACTACAGTAACCTGGTACAGGTAGGAGAGGTAACCTATCAACACTACAGTAACCTGGTACAGGTAGGAGAGGTAATCTATCAACACTACAGTAACCTGGTACAGGTAGGAGAGGTAATCTATCAACACTACAGTTACCTGGTACAGGTAGGAGAGGTAATCTATCAACACTACAGTTACCTGGTACAGGTAGGAGAGGTAATCTATCAACACTACAGTAACCTGGTACAGGTAGGAGAGGTAATCTATCAACACTACAGTAACCTGGTACAGGTGGGAGAGGTAATCTATCAACACTACAGTAACCTGGTACAGGTAGGAGAGGTAATCTATCAACACTACAGTTACCTGGTACAGGTGGGAGAGGTAACCTATCAACACTACAGTTACCTGGTACAGGTAGGAGAGGTAATCTATCAACACTACAGTTACCTGGTACAGGTAGGAGAGGTAATCTATCAACACTACAGTTACCTGGTACAGGTAGGAGAGGTAATCTATCAACACTACAGTAACCTGGTACAGGTAGGAGAGGTAACCTATCAACACTACTGTAACCTGGTACAGGTAGGAGAGGTAATCTATCAACACTACAGTTACCTGGTACAGGTAGGAGAGGTAATCTATCAACACTACAGTTACCTGGTACAGGTAGGAGAGGTAATCTATCAACACTACAGTAACCTGGTACAGGTAGGAGAGGTAACCTATCAACACTACAGTTACCTGGTACAGGTAGGAGAGGTAATCTATCAACACTACAGTAACCTGGTACAGGTAGGAGAGGTAACCTATCAACACTACAGTAACCTGTTACAGGTAGGAGAGGTAATCTATCAACACTACAGTAACCTGGTACAGGTAGGAGAGGTAATCTATCAACACTACAGTTACCTGGTACAGGTAGGAGAGGTAATCTATCAACACTACAGTTACCTGGTACAGGTAGGAGAGGTAATCTATCAACACTACAGTTACCTGGTACAGGTAGGAGAGGTAATCTATCAACACTACAGTAACCTGGTACAGGTAGGAAAGGTAACCTATCAGCGCTACAGTAACCTGGTACAGGTAGGAGAGGTAATCTATCAACACTACAGTTACCTGGTAAGGGTAGGAGAGGTATCCTATCAATGCTACAGATATTAAAGAGACAAAGAATCAGTGATTCCATGGAGTGGTCTACCATCATCTGGATATTATCTCCTGTCTCACTCAGGGGGAATGTGCCAAAGTCAGCTCAGTCAACGACAAGAGTGACTGGAAGACGGTACGGAAAGCCCTCAGTGTCATAGAGTTCAGTGAGAACAATATAGAGGTGAGTCCTAATCTCTATACACTACCAAAATACTACCATCAGAGTCTGAAAGGTGAACAGATCATACCAATTGTCATAAAAGAAATGATCACTTATGACCAGTGTCTTCTCTTGCCCATGATGTAGAGCCTGTTTGCAATCATTGCTAGCGTACTTCACCTGGGAAATGTTACGTTTGTGGCTGACTCACAGGGATACGCCACTCTCAACAACAGTCCGGAGATACATTGGCTGTCCAAGGTGAGACACTTCTGACAGCAAACTACAAACTAATGGACTGTCACTCTATTTAGCAGTACTCATACCACAGAAAACGATCTAAGTACTCTCCATTTTCGGACATTATGGCAACTTTTCAGATTAAGTGAAATCCCTTTTCAATTAGAGTATTTGGTGATGTGTGATTGGTTGTTTCTCTGCTGTGTAGTTGCTGGGCATTCCTGCACAGGTGATACAGGTGGGTTTGACACACAGGAAGATTGAGGCCAGATCAGAAGAGGTGAGGAAGATGCCACTGTTTTGGGCTCATTCATAGAACTTCTTGCCATCACAGTAAATGTGCAACCTGTCTCTTGAAAATCAATCTCTGTGGTTTGTCTGTTGTGCTGGTCAGGTGCTCAGTCCCTTCACCGTTGACCATGCAGTATATGCCAGGGACGCTCTAGCCAAAGCCATCTATGGCCGCACCTTCACCTGGCTGGTCAACGAGCTCAATGAGTCTTTAGCAAACAAGGTGAGTGGCCTTTTTCAGTGGTCCACCAATAAGAGTGATGTCGTCCCAGTCCAAAACGACATCTAACCAATCATGACACTGCCAACAAGTATAGGATATACAGTAAGTAGTAAGGCTGACTGGTATTGTGCATCCATGTAGGATTCCTCCAGGAAGACAGTGATTGGTCTGCTTGACATCTATGGGTTTGAGGTGTTCAGTGTGAACAGGTGAGGGAAGACACAGTTGGTCAACACCTGTTGTATTCGGCACGTGACAAATACAATTTGATTTGACAGTGAATTTTAGAGTGTGAAATGATGAGTCTAATGACTTGTCTCTATATGTTTCAGCTTTGAGCAGTTCTGCATCAACTACTGTAATGAGAAACTGCAGCAGCTCTTCATCCAGCTGACCCTGAAGTCAGAGCAGGAGGAGTACGAGATGGAGGGGATTGAAGTAAACGCTCCTCCTCTACTCAAATCTATGTTTGGACTGGGCTACAAATCTGATGTAATGGGCTACACAGCTTCATGTTTTGTATTGTTGTTTCTCAGTGGGAGTCAGTGCCATACTTCAACAACAAGATCATCTGTGACCTGGTGGAGGAGAAATTCAAAGGCATCATTTCAGTGCTAGTATGTAGATACTGTAGACTTGACTGGCTGACTGACCTACTCGCAGTCAGATTGAAATGTAGTCAGACAGACACGATAGCTTTGGATTGGTTTTGCGCTCATGTTCAGTCTCGTTTCCACTAGGACGAGGAGTGCCTACGCCCGGGAGAGGCCACAGACATGACCTTCCTGGAGAAGCTGGAGGAGAAGATGGGAGGTCACCCCCATTTCGTCACGTGAGTGAGGCAGCGTTGGGATATTTCTAACAAGAACTATTAGATAAAGCTGAGCTTCCCCAACTGACAGCTGAAGATGGAGGGGTCACGGTCTGCCTCTGTAACACCTGACTAGAACATCCTCTTCTCTGTCTGTCCACATCCTGCAGACACAAGCTGGCTGACCAGAAGACCCGGAAGACTCTGGAACGAGGAGACTTCCGCCTCTTACACTACGCAGGGGAAGTCACATACTGTGTGGTCGGTGAGAGATGAGTTCCACAACGTAATATACCCAAGTACTCTGCCCTTCCTCTCACTGTTTCTGTACACCGCTCTCCATATTTGTCTCTCTAATGTGTCTCTTTTGATATTGTTTCAGTAAGCCGAATATGTCCCAAGAGTCGCCCTCCAGTTCTGCTCACTTCCTGTCTCACTGACAGAAAGTGTTACCAGTCGTTATTTACTCTCAAATATATCTCTCTGTTTTCCAGGATTCCTGGACAAAAATAATGATCTCCTGTACAGGAACATTAAAGAGGTAAGTGTGCCCAGGGCTCTCGCTGGCACTGTTGTGGTCCGGAATCCACATCCTGCCAACTGCTGTATTATTCATTGTTAAGCACACCTGTGAATTATAGAGGAGATGATTGTTAAGCATTGCTTTGGGATAGACTGACAGGACTGGTAAGAGGGAGGACTGTGGGAGTGTTTGTTCGACTGCCTCTTGGTTTTGAAAAGAAGCCGGGTTCTTTATCTTTCATCCTGAGAGATTTAACTGAGAGATTTTTCCACCTTCAGGTTATGCGCCACTCTAAGAATGCCATTGTTAAACACTGCTTTCCCAGCACTGAGCCGGACAGCAAGAAGAGACCTGAAACAGTAAAGAGACTTTCTGATGACACATGATCCACCAAAGTGAATTAGAAACATACCCATCATTTACTGTTACGTGTGTATGGTGATCTGATCTTGCCATAAACTTGTTAATCCCCTGTCTACTCAGGTGGCCACACAGTTTAAGAGCAGTCTGGTAGGCCTGACTGAGATCCTCATGTCTAAAGAGCCCTGGTACGTCCGCTGTATGAAGCCTAATGAAGGCAAGCAGCCAGGTGAGGCCTCATCTATAAACCTGAACTTACATCTACGGTAGTCTATTTGACTAAGCACCACACACCTACACACTCAGTAAAGCCATTACACCAAACGGAACCTTCCCTAATGGACTTGACCTATGCATGCCCTACAAAGTATTACTTGGCGCATTCATTCACAGTGCATGACCTGATGCCTGTAGCCTTGTGACCTCTCTCTTGCCTCGTGCAGGGCACTTTGACGACGTGTTGGTGAGACACCAGGTGAAGTACCTGGGGCTGATGGAGCACCTGAGGGTCAGACGGGCTGGCTTCGCTTACCGCCGGAGATATGAGATCTTCCTGCAGAGGTAAATACAACCTGCACTTCAAAGTTCTGTAGATAGTGTGCAATTGCTCTGTCCAGCACATACATGGCTGCATTACAGTATGTTGATCTGATGCTCTCTAAACAATATATTTAACACTGGTGTTTCCTGTTGTCCCTGTCAGGTACAAGCCCCTGTGTCCAGACACCTGGCCTAACTGGAAAGGTACAGCCGCAGAGGGGGTGGAGTGCCTGATCAAGCACCTGGGCTACAAGCCTGATGAGTACAAGATGGGAAGGTGAGGTGCTCTCCATGATGATACGTTTGGGTTCACCTGGTGACACACAGTCTGGCTGTTTCTCACTGGCTTGTCTTTCATGATACAAAAAAGGACCAAGATCTTCATCCGCCATCCCAGGACTCTGTTTTCCACCGAAGACGCCTTTGAGGTCTGCAAGCATGAGCTGGGTGGGTCCTGGCTCTAGCTTAAGTATTTCAAACAACAGATCACAGACCACTACAAAAATTCAGGAATTGGATTGTTATATGGTTTTGGATTATTTCGAAGAAAATGAACCTATTTGCCTATGAAGTCAGGTTTTATGTATGTCTCTTTATGTTACAGCTACAAGGATCCAAGCAAAGTACAAAGGCTACAGAGTGAAGGGAGACTACATGAGACAGAGACAAGCAGGTAACTGCTGAACGAGACACAACAGGCCTCTACTTTGACTTCCTTGGAACTAGTATAACAAATATGATGTATAAGCCGATAACTTTATCAGCTTGTGTTGTCTTGTCAGCTACAAAGATTGAGACATGCTGGAGAGGCATGAAGGCCAGGAGAGAGAGGGAGAAGAGAGCCTGGGCTGTCAAGGTCATTAAGAGGTAAGAGACAAACATCTGAAGATATCTCCAAAGACAAAGGTCCAACATCTACCACACACAATGAAATGACATAAAGCTCAGCAATCAAATCTCTTGTACTTATATTTTGTAGGTTCATCAAGGGCTTCATGACTAGAAATCAGCCAGCCTGTGTTGACAACACAGAGTACCTGGCATTTGTCAGGCAAAACTACCTCACACGGCTCAAGGAGAATCTACCCAAAACAGTTCTGGACAAGAACACCTGGCTAACCCCACCTCCCATTATGCAGGAGGTGAGTTGCAGTAGGGAATTGTCTGTACTTAAATACTTGTGCTAACCTCGTTCTGCACGCCTGTGTGTCATGGTATAATGAGCATACTGTACACTTATTACATACATTTGTACTTGTAGGCCTCACAGATGTTGAGGAAACTTTACACCCGGCACATGGTACGGAGGTATGTACAAGGAATCATGACAGAGCGGAAAGCACAGGTAGGCCTACCCTACAAGACAGGGTGCTTTAATGCATATTTGTACTGCATTTGACTATCACTTAGTATATCTGATCACTTAGTATATCTCTGTGTTACCCCATTTACAGTTGCAAATCAAAGGATTGACCAGTTCCATATTCAAAGGAACAAAAGAGAACTACCCTCACAGCGTGGGCATACCATTCGTGGACACCAGGATAAGTAAGGCATAGGCCTTGTGCTGATGAATTATGGGCCCAATTGTGCACCTCTTACAAAGCAACAGTGATAATGAAACATTATTTATGTAATTTGACCAGTTGCATTGTTATCTGGTCAGGTGAGGAAGACATCCACATTAAAGTCTACCAGATGATTAGGCAAGAACGCATCAAGGTAAACACACAGAGCTAAATTAGCTATGTCAGAGTTCAAATCAACTTTTAATGTTCAATTTAAAGTAAGCCCCATACCTTCCCACAGTACAGTGTTCCTGTGGTGAAGTACGACAGGAATGGCTTCAGGCCACGTTTCAGACAGCTGATCTACACTGGAAGTGCAGCCTACCTGGTGGAGGAGGCCAAGATCAAACAGCGGGTGGAGTTCAACAACCTCAAAGGTTAGCACCACTGAGTGGAAGAAAGCTGACTAGATGGGTGTGCAAGTGTCAAGTTTTTTCTCTCTCAATGGAACAGTCTGTGTGTGTACTGCGCTAATTCAACCACTGTTCTAAAGTATCTGGGTGGTGTGTGCTCTTCCAGGTGTGTCAGTCAGCACCCTGAGCGACAACTTCCTGATTCTCCATGTCCAATGTGAGGATATCAAGCAAAAGGTTGGCTGCCCAAAAAGCTTTTCATTGATCTGCACAAATGTATTTCTTTTTTGCTTTACGCCAGTTATTTTCTGAATGCAATAGAACTAGAAAATGTGCATTTCTATTTCCATTGTTGCATTGTCTATTTGCTCAGGGGGACCTGGTGCTGCAGTGTGACTACCTGTTTGAGGCCTTGACCAAGTTGTGTCTGGTGGCCAACAAGCACAATTTTATCAAAGTAGTCCAGGGCAGGTAAGACCTGTGTTCAACTCGCAACTTCTCTTTAAAAAAAACAACTGTCGCCAAAAGTATCAACGTAATGTTATATATTATGTCTGTGGTCATTTGCAGTGTAAAGTTTGACATCCAGCCTGGCAGAGAGGGGTTTGTTGACTTCAAGAGTGGCCAGGAGACCATGATTTACAGAGCAAAGAATGGCCATCTGATGGTGGTGAGTATGACACTAAAGACTGTGTGGCCATTCAATTCTCAAAATGAACAAATACATTTTCTAAACTATTGATCAACAGTAGGCTAGGACATATAAACGCTTCTCTTGTATTTACCCAGGAATCAACTCGAACAAAGTCCCGGTCAATGATACAAAATTGAACTGGATCCAATAATCAGATTCTACAAGGTCTTAAGCATCTTGGGACTTACATCATGAATGTGAACCTGCATTCTCTCAATAAGGGTTGGACATAAGGAAATAAACTGAAACCTCAACAAATGTTTCATACTGTGGAGGAAACTCCAAATGAATGACTACTGATGTTCTACTATGAAAACTTCACCGGTTATTAAGCTATACATCACATGCATGGGCTCAGATGTGACTTATCAAGCAAAGCTGTCATTACAATAGGGGTCATTTGTAAAATATGTTTTTGCTTTTGGTATATTTTCACTAGATGTCCCATTTTATAGAGATATAAGCAACATGGTTAAATCATTCAAACATTTTGAAGCCATACTTTTTATACTTTCTCACAAAGATGCTGTACCATATTTACATTAAAACCAACTAAGTATTCATAAACATCTTTATTGTAAGAAAAATATGTGTTTAAATACAGTGCAAAAGACACTTGTACATGTGAAATGATTGCAAAGAATGTCACAATTTTACGCAATGTCTGGAGGTGCTTCGTCTCTTCAGCTGTGATCTGTCTTCCAAACAAGTTTCGTCTTGTAACCGCATCACCCTCCAATAATGTTTGTAACAGGCAGCAATGACATCCATTTTATCACACAGAAGAAAGAAAACCAGATGTCATACATGATGCCAAAAGATCATTAATAACGGTAGAAAAGGTGGCTTTATTCATACCACTTACAATTCAGAGGTGGGTTGTAACTTATCGCTTCAGGGTTAAGTTCCCCTAGGCAAAGATCTATGATCAGCTTCCCCTCCAACAATCCTTCATCATTAGTGGGGGAACTACAAAGCTGACCGAAGATCACCATCTAGAGGAAACGCCAACCTAATTTATCACACCTTTCAGTGTCTTTGCACATAACACCCTCTGCTGGACGAAATGAGTACATACAGAAAATAGAAGCACCCGATTTCTAAACACAAGATAAAATGCTGTCATACAGTTTACATATCACTTACTCAAACTAATGAATATATATTTTTATTTAAAAAGAGTTTTTTTTATCTAAAACTGCTGTGGTAGGAAAAGGTATTGTTCCACATTGTAAATAATGTATATAATCCTTTAAATGCTATTGACCTGAACTAGCTATACTGCGACACATTCCATGAACTTCAAAGCAATGTTGTAGTGACATGATGAAGTAAAATCATGATAAAGATTGTAAGCAGCACGTACACCCACAGACTTAAGGCACAATATCTCTACTGGGCACAAGTAACATGTCTACATACATACAAAGACAAAACATATAGAAATAAAGGCAGTAAAATACATTTTGACCACTGATAAAAAGATGAGGGTTTAGAAAACACTGATATGGCCATTTGGGACAGAACATCCAAATTATGTTCTACTTATAATGATATCAGACTAGCAACAGTTCATAAGTGGCTGTTGTGCAGAAGCACAGAAGTCGCTTGTGGTCAATGTCAAGGATGTGAGATTACCTGTGGGTATACCGGTAGTGTGATCTCAGTGATGGGTAATGGTCACTGGTGAGGTCTGCGGATCCTGGTAATGTTGGTTGGCTGGTATAGTTACTGGTGGTGGTGGGTGCGGTCATCGGGGCGTTTGATGTGGATGCGGCGCACCCTCTCGATGCGTTCCCGTTCCTCGTCCTCGTCCAGATGATGGGATCGGCCTGCAGCGCCTCCTGTAGCCTCCAGTAGAGCGTTGTCTGGACCACGCCCATCCTGAGACTCATAAAGCAGGATGTTAAGGGTCTCCTCATAGATACGAGCCTCTGGGAACTCCACCTGAGGAAAGAGAATATTGCTACTTAGACCACTGCCCCTCGGTACAAAGACAAGACTACTCACTGACAACCAGGCTAGTCTATGATTTGGTCAAAGCAAGAAACATTCATATCTTCCTTTCTGTGGTCGTGCTGTGGTAAACTGCATACCTTGGTTTGTTTCTTCTCTGTAGCATAGACTATGGAGGTGCAGCACACCTCAGCGATCTTACGGCCCTGCCCATAGAATGACCAGCAGCAGATCTCATCCCCAATCACGTCCTTGATGAAGAGCACACGGCCGTTGAAGCGCAGAGAGAGCTTGTCAAACAGCTCAATGTTCTTCAGCATGTTGTCATCTGAGTTGCTGTGAAAAGGTAATGACACCAGATGTTAATGTCTAGTTGTCAATCTGTTCAAATCGCTATACACATGTACATCAGTCTACCCATGATTAGGGCTGTTGCGGTGACCGTATTACTGCCACACCGGACCATTTTGTTACGGTAATTAGGCTTCTCCAAGCTCTGATGCTGCTGATGGTCATTAGTAGCCGACCAAACTTGCTAACTGCCTTGTACTCAGCACTCTATTGTCCCTCTAATCACCATGACATCAATGCAAATGTAATCGAAAATCTGATCAAACACTTCATGAGAGCCCATGAGCTCATGTTGCGCAAGAAAACAGAGTGACGGCCTCTAATAAAAAGAGGAGAATCAGCTTTCTATAGGCTAGGCCTACTATATTTATTTCTCAACTTTCCTAATACTAAGCACATTGCTTATATTTACAACAGCAGTATAGACTACCTGGCGTGCATGAAAATAAACCACGGGGAAAAGCCTCCTCCATGTGCTATTTAATTGCACAGATTACATGTATTTTTTCCTGTAGCCCCTGTTTCAATACAGGTGCATGATAATGGTCCATTATAAATCAAAACAGATTTCACACATATATTATTTAGTAAATGTAAAGACAAGATTAAATCAAGAATAGTCTGATGGGTGACAATATCAGCCTTTCACTTGTGAATGATGCCCAGCATAAGAAACAATGCCTTTTTTTGTGCAACTTTTTAGAATCATAGTCGCACACCTCATGTAGCTTATCCTATAGACCTACATGTTTTCTGCAAATGGAACATTTGCACTTATAGCCTACTACCATGTGCGCATTGCTGTGCTGACAATGTGAAGAAACGGCCTAGTTTATCAACATTTTAAGCTAAACGTTCTGATCTGTTGCGTCAGCCACATTGCATAAAAAGGTTTTTTTGATGATAGTGGTTGTATTACTTTGGGATCTAGCACATCCCACAACTGTCCCAGACAATGTTTGGAATGTTTATTTCTCGCACAGAATAGAATAGGTCGATCTTTGTACTATGGGGGTTAGTAGATTGATATAGGCTAGTGCTTTTGCTGTTTGTTAGGCCAACTCATCTTGTTGGCTGACGAAAAGTAAATGTGGACAGTTCTTCAATATGCAAGGACGTGCGCAGTTGCATCGCCGATATGTCACTCTTCACTTGTAGAACTGTGAAAAAGACCTGATCATGTGATGGAGCACGCAGCACTCAGGGAGTGTTTTGCTCACACAGACTGGAATATGTTCCGGGATTCCTCCGATGGCATTGAGGAGTACACCACATCAGTCATTGGCTTCATCAATAAGTGCATCGATGACGTTGTCCCCACAGTGACCGTACGTACATACCCCAACCAGAAGCCATGGATTACAGGCAACATCCGCACTAAGCTAAAGGCTAGAGCTGCCGCTTTCAAGAAGCAGGACTCAAACCCGGAAGCTCTGAAGAAATCCCGCTATTCCCTCCGACGAACCATCAAACAGGCAAAGCTTCAATACAGGACTAAGATCGAATCGTACTACACCGGCTCTGACGCTCGTCGGATGTGGCAGGGCTTGCAAACCATTACAGACTACAAAGGGAAGCAAAGGGAAGCACAGCCGAGAGCTGCCCAGTGACACGAGCCTACCAGACGAGCTAAACTACTTCTATGCTTGCTTCGAGGCAAATGGCACTGAAACATGCATGAGAGCACCAGCTGTTCCGGACGACTGTGTGATCACACTCTCCGCTGCCGATGTGAGTAAAACCTTTAAAACAAGTCAACATTCACAAGGCCGCAGGCCCACAGCCATATGGCATAGCCAGATCAGGACCTAACAAGTTCAAGTTCAACTATGCTATTCTGTTCTTCTGAAATAGACTACATATCATTCTTCTTAGACCTGTCTAAAATAAATAATATATTTATTGTGATGGTGTAGGCTATAATACATGGATTTATTAGACTTTTTAAAATGTAGATGTTCCAAAGGTCTGTATCAGTGGCTTCTAGGCTATGTGGGGAAGCCAGGAGATGCTAAATGTGTTTATGTTAATTAACGGTCAATTACCGTGAGACCGGCAGTTATTTGCTTGACAATCACTGGCTGACGAAATTTCGTGACCGCCACAGCCTTATCCATGATACAATCCACTTCACACATACAGTGAGGGGAAAAAAGTATTTGATCCCCTGCTGATTTTGTACGTTTGCCCCCTGACAAAAAAATTAACAGTCTATAATTTTAATGGTAGGTTTATTTGAACAGTGAGAGACAGAATAACAACAAAAAAATCCAGAAAAACGCATGTGAAAAATGTTATAAATTGATTTGCGTTTTAAATGAGGGAAATAAGTATTTGACCCCCTCTCAATCAGAAAGATTTCTGGCTCCCAGGTGTCTTTTATACAGGTAACGAGCTGAGATTAAGAGCACACTCTTAAAGGGAGTGCTCCTAATCTCAGTTTGTTACCTGTATAAAAGACACCTGTCCACAGAAGCAATCAATCAATCAGATTCCAAACTCTCCACCATGGCCAAGACCAAAGAGCTCTCAAAGGATGTCAGGGACAAGATTGTAGACCTACACAAGGCTGGAATGGGCTACAAGACCATCGCCAAGCTGCTTGGTGAGAACGTAACAACAGTTGGTGCGATTATTCGCAAATGGAAGAAACACAAAAGAACTGTCAAACTCCCTTGGCCTGGGGCTCCATGCAAGAAAGATCTCACCTCGTGGAGTTGCAATGATCATGAGAACGGTGAGGAATCAGCCCAGAACTACACGGGAGGATCTTGTCAATGATCTCAAGGCAGCTGGGACCATAGTCACCAAGAAAACAGTTGGTAACACACTACGCCGTGAAGGACTGAAATCCTGTAGTGCCCGCAAGGTCCCCCTGCTCAAGAAAGCACATATACATGCACGTCTCAAGTTTGCCAATGAACATCTGAATGATTCAGAGGACAACTGGGTGAAAGTGTTGTGGTCAGATGAGACCAAAATGGAGCTCTTGGCATCAACTCAACTCGCCGTGTTTGGAGGAGGAGGAATGCTGCCTATGACCCCAAGAACACCATCCCCACCGTCAAACATGGAGGTGGAAACATTATGCTTTGGGGGTGTTTTTCTGCTAAGGGGACAGGACAACTTCACCGCATCAAAGGGACGATGGACGGGGCCATGTACCGTCAAATCTTGGGTGAGAACCTCCTTCCCTCAGCCAGGGCATTGAAAATGGGTCGTGGATGGGTATTCCAGCATGACAATGACCCAAAACACACGGCCAAGGCAACAAAGGAGTGGCTCAAGAAGAAGCACATTAAGGTCCTGGAGTGGCCTAGCCAGTCTCCAGACCTTAATCCCATAGAAAATCTGTGGAGGGAGCTGAAGGTTCGAGTTGCCAAACGTCAGCCTCGAAACCTTAATGACTTGGAGAAGATCTGCAAAGAGGAGTGGGACAAAATCCCTCCTGAGATGTGTGCAAACCTGGTGGCCAACTACAAGAAACGTCTGACCTCTGTGATTGCCAACAAAGGTTTTTCCACCAAGTACTAAGTCATGTTTTGCAGAGGGGTCAAATACTTATTTCCCTCATAAAAAAAATTCACATACGTTTTTCTGGATTTTTTTGTTGTTATTCTGTCTCTCACTGTTCAAATAAACCTACCATTAAAATTATAGACTGATCATTTCTTTGTCAGTGGGCAAACGTACAAAATCAGCAGGGGATCAAATACTTTTTTCTCTCACTGTACATGTAAGAAATACAGTATAAGCTCATTAGTATTTTTACCACAATCATATGTAATGTTTAGCCTACCTGGTGTAAGAGTACTTGTTGTTGCTCCTGTTGTATAACAGCTTGACTGTGGGCTGTAATCCAAAATGAAAAGGAACATAGGTAGTCAGTGTTGAGAAACAAATAGAATACAATACAAATTCCATGCTATGTCTGTCTAATCATACATGTCAATTGTGAACTATAATTTGTTACCTTGGAGGTAGAGATGAGTCTCTGTTCTTCCTTTGAGGATGTGACCAAAGGCACTTTACAGAAGGGCTCATACATATCTTTGTTCTGAAAGCATGGAGGAAACAGGACCCAAATAATTCAATGGGGACAGTGGCCACACCAGCATGCAGAGAAATAGAGATAACATGATAGAGATTGATTACAGGTAAGTGTTTACAGTCTGTTAAGGTAATACACAATACATTGGAGACTGGTGGGAAGAGCTATAGGACAGGCTCATTGTAATGGATGGGATGGAATGAGCCTGTCCTCCCATAGCTCTTCCCACCAACCTCCACTGACACAATACCTCCAAGGCAGCGTGGCACTCGTCAGCTAGCCCCTGCACCAGGTAGTACTTGGCCTCTGCCAGGAGCTCTTCGACCTCTCTCCGGATCTCAGGCAGAGGTACAGCACCATCACGCAGGTAGTTCAGAATGGTCCCAAAGTGCTTCCCACATCTGTCAATAAG
Organism: Brachymystax lenok tsinlingensis; assembly: GCA_030435695.1. Lineage (NCBI taxonomy): Eukaryota > Metazoa > Chordata > Actinopteri > Salmoniformes > Salmonidae > Brachymystax > Brachymystax lenok. Next base: position 11,895,919 of record CM059815.1, on the reverse strand, counting down.
GATCCAGCCTGCAGGAGAGGACAGGACTCATTACATTGAGAAGTGGCAGAGACAACACAGTGGAGATAGTTGACTGTGCGTGTATCTTCATTTAGAGCCATATCAGAGCATGGACTTTGCAGGACTCAAGACTTTGCAGTGGACATAAGGTTTGGGAAACTCTGGCTGCAGTCAACCCATGTCATCATCAATGCCTTCTCCACAAATAGAACAAGGAGCTGTATAAATCTGAAGCATCCGGTTGGAATTTCCACTACCCATCAAATATGGCGAGGAGAGGAAGCCCAGTGGCCAGCAGTGGGAGAGTATGGAGCGAGATGGAACTGGGCCGACATTCTGCTGATTTTCTCATCTAAAAAAAGCCAGATCTCAATACAGTTTTCAGTTCCCAAAACTAGAATCTGTTACGAACAGAGTGCACTAAGTGTTTTAGAAGTGACCCTTTGCCAAAGCTTACATTTTCAAATTACGTTGTTTACAAGAAGTGCAAGGACAAATTGAGTTACTGCACATGCGCGCACTTTAGAGAAGGTGTTCCCTAATGGAAATATGCAAATACATGGAGAAGGTGTTCCCTAATGGAAATATGCAAATACATGCTAAAATGTGCCACTATGATCTCGCTAACTCGTGCTTGGCTGTGCCAACCTCCTTGCTTGTTTTGCCCATTATGCTTAATTTGCTACCATTGAAAAGAACACAGATGAACTATCTTGGTTTAGTTATAAATATCTTTGCCTTCACTGTCTGTGAGGACCTCCATCCTGCCACTGAACATGGCCTTGAGCATGGTGTCCTGCTTGGTAAGGGTCTGCATGGTGGTGTAGTAGAGCACCCCGCCCACATTCAGCTTCACATACTTGGAGCTGGGGCAGGAGCCCTTGAAGGAGGTGGTACGGGTTGTAGCCGCTGGCAACGCCGAGCTCACCGCACTTATTCCTGACATCTCTTCCTGTGGGTCCAAACAGTCCATATGGAAGTCGTGACAAAGCAATGGTCGTCACAGCTGATATCAATCAGGCACCCCAAATAAATAGCATAATAACTATCGAGCAAGTTTGTTGTTTATAGCAAGCAGAAAAGCACACAGAACAGAATCTGTTCTTAAACTATGCTAAATTGTTCGCTATTCTGGGTTCTCAGAATGGGGCCAATGTCTGTACTAGCTAACGTTACTCATCAAAAGTTCATTAGCTGCTAATCACAGCAAGCAATACTTATAGTAGCTAGTTAAGGGACTTACTCCAGGTTCAACATAGAATCAGTGTACAAAACATTAGGAGCACCTTCCTAATATGGAGTTGCACCCCCTTTTGATAGAACAGCCTATTTTGACATCAGATGCCGCTCCTGCGGGAGAAATCAATAGTCGAATATCACAGCCAATCACAACACTGGCGGGTAAGTAGCTAGTATACCACAACTTTGGTAATACTGTGAAACACTATCATTCCACTGTTAGTGCCAGATATTGTGGACACTTTCTGAAACAACAATGCAAAAAAATCCTATGTTTACCACCTTAAAATATGTCGAACCTGGAATTAAATCCTTTCTTAGCTGTAATATTGTTAACTTACGTATTCTAGCTAGCTGTAGTAGCTACTTAATAGCCATCTAACGTTACCGTAGTTATGTAACTTTATAACTCTGATCGTTAGCTAACGGGCTTCATATGAATGCTACTGTAGCCATAAACGCTAACTTGCTAGGAACCTCAGCTACCGTTAGCAAAGCCATTGTTTAAGCAAGATGCTAGCTACGTCGTTATTGTGCCACTATAAGAACCGTTGTTACAGGTTGGCATGCATTCCGCTAGCTGGCTACATCCTGTCGATATAACGTTACAGATCTAGTAGTATGTGTACTATAACATTAGCTACATTGTCGACTGGATTAGTTCCTAGCTAGATAACATATTATATCTGTTTTTGTTTACCATAGAACCCTTGTTCAGTCAGCCTTGAAGAACAAAGTTAGCACCAAACATAGAGAATGATAGAGGCCTCTAGTGGCCAAAAGGCCAAATTAGCATGGCCAGCGCCATTGGCGGCTTCGACCAAGACTTCCAATTTAATTGGCTGATCCCTCCTGGTGACCCTGTTAGAGTCATGTCCAATCGGGTCATCAGGATGGACCAGCCAATCGTGAATAAGAAAATGTCTACTTCAAAATGGAGACAGCTCAATGGCGCTGCCCATGCTGTCACAGACGTTTAAATGGCACAGATAGACAGATGAGTCTTCTATCTATCTCTATGGCACCAAATCACTAGCTAGATTTTGTTATGCACAAAGACTTCCGGTTTAGCAGATGACGTCCATGGAAAAGAAAGAGGTACGCGCTTCCTCAGTGGGTACAAGTCACATACACATAGCACATGCTATGATAAATTATACTATTAAAAACTAGAATTGTGATAAATTAAGATGACATCATTCATTATAGATTGAATCAGCATTCCTTATCTTGAGCAGGAATGAAATGGAATGCTCTTTTTTAATTTCTAAAATAAAACATGAATGTGGATGTGACTGAATATTATTCTAAATTCGGACTCCGTGCCATTATTACTAGTGCCACCCTGATGGTCCAAGGGGAATAATGTATTTATTTTTAAGTCCAAGGGGGTGAATACTTATTTGTTTGCTAATCATTTCTGCTTTATTGAGGAATGTTTTACTTTTAACCCTAACCCGTTTTCCTTAATTTTATTTGAAAATGTAAAATACATAAACAGGTTACATCCGGCAACATATACTGCACATATAATTTCAATTACTATTTATACTTTTATACACAAAATAGATTAGTTGAAAGGCACACTGTAAAGGCTTGGAGCAAATGAGGCCAAAAATATCCACAACAAACAAATAAACATGAAGCTGCTGCTGTCTTTTCCTCAGACAATGGAATTTGATAAATAGACTCCTCTTTGCTGCACCGGTTGTATGTGCTTGTCTGATACAACATGAGTTCATAAAAGGTAGCTTTATGGTCATGTAGACTATTTATGTTTACTGAAAGCTACACAAATCTGATGACATTTGCCACTTGATAATCTAAAAGGAATTAAATCAAATCCTTGCTTAGATTCAACATTTAGTTGAACTATTGAACCCTGTGCCATCAATTCCAAGTGAATATCATTCTGCATTTTGTACCAAGTCTGCCACAAGAGGGAGCATTGCTGATGCAAGTGAAAATCAGAATTAATTATCAAGTAATTACTTTTTTTGTTTAAATAGACATTCTTTATAGAAACAAATGACAGGTTATGTGAATATTTACAGAAGGTAAAAGTCAATAACATTTTCAGGTAGGAAACATTGTTACATCTAAAACAAACAATCAAAAGGAGAACATCTATTTTCTGTTTTACCTGTTGATAAATGTGTAATAAAGAACAATGTAATGCATTACACAACATAAAAAATATACAAATTCATAAAATCTACATCTGTACACAGAAATCTTACAAACATAAAAAAAACATAATATATTACTATCAAATAACATTATCCAACATCAGTTATTCAACAGTTTCTATGCAGACTCACTACTTAAAATTCTGATTTATTAACAAATAATCTACAATACACAATTTTGACTTCATTTAAAAAAGCGAGACATTTCATCAAGTTGTGTGTAATGTGTATTTAAAAGGATCCCAGTCTTGTCGCTTATTTCTGAGACTTCCATGCTACTGTGCCTCCACTTCTACCTCTTTGGCTTTGCAGGATGGGGTGGGGTCCCCAGAGGGTGGGGCACTGGTGGGCGTGGTCTTTCGAGGAGTGGCAGGTCTGCCAGGGGTTGTGGTGGTAGAGGTGGGCACCAGAGGGGTTGGGGCACTAAGAGTGACAGTCTGAGGAGTCCTGTTCAGATGGCCACTGTGTGGAGCTGAGGGGCTGAGCCTAGGGTACATCACCCCACCCAGAGAGGACACAAAGGTGGGTGTGTGGGCTAGGTGGCCCTCCATGGGAGAGCCCTGGAGCTGGTGCAGCCTGGCCCTCTCCTCTGCCTGCCGGTGCTTGTCCTGTAAGTACTGCTGTGGGTGGGGGTGTTGCTCCCGCTGTCTGTGGCCTCTCTCAGGGTCATAGGTCATATGTACCTGCTGGCTCTGCAGGTACAGCCCTCTGTAGGGGTCTCGTAGTGGGTCCCAGGGGCCTGAGAGGTGAGGGGACACACGGTGGTTTCGACCTGCAGCTAGTGTACTGACCCCCATGAAGGGCTGGATACGGGCTCGCTCCATTGCACTGAGGCTACTCACTGGGTGCACGGGGCTCATGGAGAGGGGTAGAGAGTGAGGTAGATGACTACTCTGAAGCATGCCTGCGGTGGGGAAGTGGTTGCGCCTTAATGAGGGGTATGGAGCCTGAGAGTGGCCTGGTGGGAGTAAGAGGGTACTCTCCGGTGGCCCAGCCATAACCTCTGGCTCATCTCTGCGCTCCTGCTTTATGTTTAAAGGTCCCTTCAGAGTTTGTGTGTTCTCGCTGGATTGGTGGTTCTTCACTGTGGTGTTTGGGGTTGAGGATCCTCTATCCTGCACCTCCAGCGCTGGAGAGGAGCTTTGCTTCACCTGGACTCTCTCAAGAGAGGTGCCCTCCCTCTCAGCCTGGGGTCCCTGATCTGGGCTGCTCCTCTTCCTCCCTGGGCTGCTGCTGCCAATCAGGTTACTAATCTGAAAGCCTGAGGATGTGTGGGTGGACTGATGGCTTCTTTCCAGAGTATTCCTATAGAGAGGACAGAATATTATTATATCACAACTTTTGAAGGCCTTTATGGATAGGAAATGCCATTTCCACACTAAGGCTGTCACTGACCTATCTCTCTCCTCCTTGGTAGCAGAGTGATCCCTTTTCTTAGCTTCCCTTTCCCTCTCGCTGCTATGGACCGTGGGCTTGCGGTCCACACCAGCAGGCCTGGACGGTGCTGGAGGTGTGGGGAAGGAGGGGGGTGTTCGGTGCAGGCGGTTACAGGCTTCCTGAGGGGGGCTGACAAAACCTGACAACCCATGGCTCGGCCTTCCACCAAACAGGCTGCCTGGGCCTGAGAGAGGAAGGGTTGATGTATTTTCAATCAAATCAATCAATTTACCAATTTAGTTGAAACAGTAGGTTGTCTTTGGTTGAGGTCAATTATTTGAGAGCGAAAACCTACCAATAGATGAGGCACCCAGGCTGCCAAATGCATTAGTTGTCAGTTGTCCAAAGCTTCCATAGTGACTGGCTCGTCCAAATGGATCTGAGGAACATCACAAGAACGGCACCTCTTAATGTCTATTCTAAAACTGGTTGTTTGGATCCTGGATGCTGATGCTATCGCGTCGGGCCAAACAATGCAGTTTACCTGTGACTGTATCCATAATACAGCACTGCCTCTTGTGCCTTATTGCTTAATTGTCTTGGACTTTAAACATCATTATTCAGACGTCGCACCAGCAGCCTATGGCACTTACCAGTGAGGTGGCTAGCAGGTAGATAGTGGACGTGATGAGTGGCGGCGCTGAATGGTGATGCAGACAAATGACCTGTACGGGGTGAAGATACAGTAGTGAGCGAATCAACCACACTGACAAAGGCTGTTGCCAAAACGCTAAAATACAGTAAAAGTGAAAAAGAAATGACGTTTTCCTTCTTTTTACTATGCATTTTTTTACTCAGCACCGAAGACTTTCTGTTAGTCTATAGACTTGAGTTGCACGCCAATTTCTTTTTCTACTAATCAACCACACTCACATTGACATAAAGGAATATAAAGTAAACATGTAATCTCTACAGTAAGGGACCAACACAGTTGCTCCCAAGGCCGTACAATATCATCATAACTGCACGTAGATCCTCATTTAACATCCCCAATAATGAATATGAAAATGGAATGGGCTGGCTAACCTGAGGAGGACAGGAGAGGTCGGGCCAGGTCATGGCCATAGGACAGTCCAGGAGGAAGACCCGGAGCAGCTGGCCGACTAAACAGGTCCAGCTTCACCCCGCTCATATTCAGCTTATGTGGATCAAAGCGCATGTGCTGTTAAAAATAGACAGATAAAATTGTGAGGAGAGAGATTGACAGAGGGAGCGAGAGAGAGAAGATTAAAAGCTCAATAGAAATTGAGAGGTGAGTTGCTGAGACCGAGGAGGATACAGAAAGCATAACTTCCCTGATTATTGTAAGTAAGAATTTCACGGCAAGGTCTACACTTGTTGTATTCGGCGCATGTTACAAATAAATTTGTATCAATATTTTTGATTTGTATCGATATTTGAAACTTTTGCTCCATTGAGTGAAATAAATGAACACATCTTAAGTACCTTCATCCTCTGCTGGTGGTGATGAATCTGCCAGGCGATCTGGGCATGCATTGCACACCATTTGCCAGCCTTCTGCAAGAATAAATAGAAGGAAAATAATTTGATTAGTCTTAAACCTGAGGGCTAGAATTCTGTCAACAAGCTTATATAAGGCTGGCGAATGGCATATTCTTACCCTAGCTGATGATCTGAATGGATCAGTTACCTGGGAACAGAGCGAGACCAGAAGAACAACAGAGGATTCATATCTGAACATACACTACAGTATTTCTTTCACACTTTAATGGATACACTGTTATTGTACAGAGAACAGAGGCCTACCCGTAGGCCCTTTGGTAGGAGATTGTGAGGGACTTCTCCTGGCCGTGTCGCCACATCCATAGGATTAGACTAGGGGGAGATGGGAAGTCACGTGTTAAGATTGAGAACAGCATGTGTGGGGTGGTTAACACTGGGTAATGAAAGAGAGACAGACAGACAGACAGAGGGAGTCAGTGATGTGTTATGGACCTTGGGCTGGAAGGCTCCTTGCAGAGAGCTGAAGGGCCCTGGGGGTCCTGAGTGGGGGTGCAGGGCTGACATGCCAGGCATCGCTGGGGGGTAGGAGGGGAAGAACTGTGCAAGACCACACATAGGTTAAGATAAGAATAAATGAAGTATGACTTTAGGGTAAATAAAATCACTTTGTACGCTCAGAGTAGATCTGTGACTGTACTGCTGAGGTAGTATGGAGTAAAACATCAAATAACTGAATTAATTGAGAATCATATTATAATACTAAATAATTCATTTGAAAGGTAATCCAAAGGAACATATCCCCATCTTTCTGAAAGCAGTACTTTCACTTACATTTTTATGTCTTATGAAGGGGTTTTCCAGTTTAGCTGGGTACTTTTCCAACTGAAAGACACAAATGTTGTAAGTAACATTAACAATATTAGACAAAGAAGAAACATCGATGTAAAAACGCTACAAATGATTGTTTATTCTTCTCAGCTCATTGACTGTTTAACAGATGCATGTACACACTTTGGATGGTTATGTTCAGAGTTTCCATATCTCGGGTGCTTAAACCCAACTGAAGCCCTGCCAATGCTGGCAAGAGCAATTACCCACGATCAAAAGCACTCTAATGACCTCATTCCTTTTGCCGCGGCACAGTCATTTATCCTGACAGCAGGGCTTTGAGTGTGTCAAAACAGCCATGAGATCCATTTCCACTGGCTTTACTGAGATGTCAGTGGAACAGCCAGCCATTTCAGGGCTCATACATTTTTTTTGTCTATGATGAAATATTTCAAAATGTTCCCTGGTGGGTGGAAAAATGTTTCAAATGGCTGAAAGCTAAAATGTGTCTCTCAGGGACTGTATCTGATATTTCTGTTATGTTGAGATACTGTAATAAAAAGTTTGATATTTGAGATGTGAAACTAACACAAGGTTTTCCCCAGAGTAAAGGATACGGCTGCTGAGCCTGAGGCTACACTATTAAGAAGATTGAGTATGGAAAATAGCAAAAACAAAGCACATCGTTATCTCTCTCTCGTTTCTGGGTGACCTAAAATGTTCCTCACAATGAATGTGGGTTTTTGATAACATTAAAGAGTAAAACTGTTGTGAAAAACCATACCAGATGTTTTAGGCTTAGTTATAGTGAATCACGTCAATTCATTTTGACAGTTCGTTGCAAAAGTTATATATTTTAGTAGTAAATCTAGGTATTTTTGCCCCTAGAGGTTCAACTCTGCCATTCAAATGGTGATGTAGAAGCCCCTTGAGAAGGTTCCTCTACGTCATCTCAAGGGAGAAGTTCGGTGTGGAATCCACTCCCTTCTAGATGTGCTGGGTGGTACCACCTCAAGGTTTACTGTAAAAGCAAGATGCTTCCTTGACTAGGACTACTGACGTTATACAAAATTCAAAAGGCAGTAAGGCACTTTTCCGCATATGACCAAATTCAACGTTTTTTGCTTACAGTTTCATTCCACCTTTTACAAAGGAAAAAAAACAAGTAGGCTGTGAGCATTATATGCTTACATTTGTAGCTACATCCATCATAAAAGAAATAGATGACAATGGTGGTCATGTCAACTCGTTGTCTTTTTTCCCAGCTGCTCTGAATGATTGATGGCGCAGTCCACTAAGACAGTAGACTCATAGTTCAATTACTGCGATTTCTTATCCCACATGGATCAAATATTTTATTTACTATTTTCATCCTGTGCCCACACACTTCTAATTCTGAAAAGTGAAAGCCTACCTGTGAGAGGGGTCACCCTGGTAGTAGTTGTAGGTTTTTATACAGTACCCAAGACCAATCTGTGAGTTAATTTGACCATTGGAAAAAGAGCTACTGCGTAAACACTGCAATTCAGGTTGGATTGAATTGAGCACCTAATCTTCAATTTAAAGGTGATGATTTCACTTTTCTTCCCAACACAATAAATGTCAGTCCACATTTCAACAAAAAAAATGTGCGCCCCATGGGGGATTAAAATTTACACGGAAAGCGGCAATAGATGTCAGGAACGTGGCGCCTTACCACTGTGAGCTAACTGTTCAGAGTCGTATTTGCTCATGATGCACATAATTTTCTTATCAGAGCGTGCCAGTGGACTTCTGGTAAGTATGCTTTAGTGAAAAAGTGTTGGGATCAGGTGCAACTATGTTTACCCACCCCCAAATTGAATATTTATGAGCAATTCCCCCCATCCACAACTTCTCACCTGAATGCGTATTTTTTTTATTTGAAGGGGTTGGGCAAAAGCTGAAATTGGGGTTGAGAGTTACCCTTTAACCTCACATGAAGCAGTTTGTGGTGGCCATGTACTGGACTTACATTTAGGTCAGCTGTGCGACCCATATTTGGGGGTGTAGAGAGGATGCCTGGTGGGGGAGGCAAACCGTTGGGGTAGGATAAGAAGGTGAGCTGGTGCTGATGTTGATGTTGGTGCTGGTGTGTGTGCTGGTGGAACTCTGTCCTCAGCAGAGGTGGCCCCGAGCCAGTCCCTCTCTCTGCAGTCTGCGCCAGGAAACGGTTGTTCAGTTCTTGGCGAAGAAGGTCATGCTCTGTTGTGAGTGAGAGGATAAGGTCATACTCTATGACAAAAACTGCTCTTTCTCACCCACAACCCGTATCACCACCTACACCTGTTGTACATTAAACACCAATCTAGCTCCTATACGGCTCCTTCAATATCCATCTCCTTTACTGTTCAAGCCTCTTACCTGAGTAGCCTGCTTCAGTGGAGTGTCCTACGATGCCATTGGTTGGTAATCCCAGAGGGCTTGTGAACATGGCCGGGCGGCGATGCCCGTGAACTGGCAGGAAGAAGTGGGGTGCGGGCAGCTCCGAGACAGACAGGGGGGAGGGCCGGCAAGGGAGAAGAATGGCGCCCGAGGTGGGGGGATGGCGGGAGGGTTCGCTTGCGGGATCCCTCTATGCTGCTGCTGTAGGGAGAAGAAAGGCAAGGTTGTAAATAAATATCACCTCATCTAGGATATCAGTATTATGAAATGGTGTGAACAAGTACAGTCAATGCCATGTCCTACCTGTTGTGGAGACTAATGTACAGGGGGATGGCCCTGGTGATGTGACAATGGTTCTCTCTTGACCTGGGATAGGCCTGACCTTGGCAGAGTTGGGGTGGTCGTGTTGTGAGGGGACGTCCTCTCCTTCTTCACACACACAGCAGGAAGTGGGCTGGTGGTGCGGGTGCTGGTGAGAGGGGCTGCAGGGGCAGGACTGGCAGCAGGCAGATCGAGGGGTGTGTCGCTGCTCTGCTCCTGGCTGCGTTGTAGACCTGACACTGTGGCAGAGCTGCACACCTTCGTCTCGTCCCTCTCATCAACGCCTATGTCTATGAGCAACCAGAGAACATGGGTGACCAACCACAGTTTGACAGAACTGACAGAGTCATTTAAAGCTGCAATACTTTTTGGGGCGAACCGACCAAATTCACATCGAAATGTTGTTATAGATCTGTCATTCTCATTGAAAGAAAGTCTATGTGCGCTATTTCTATGCTTCCCGTTCTTAAGTTTCATTTTTTGTGTCTTTTACATTCGGTTTTGTACCCTGGTAGTAGTTGTAGTTTTCTTTCTTCAAACAGATGAAAATACAATATTTTTGGTTATATACTTGCTTGTTTGTTTTGTCACATAAACTGAAATTAGGCAAACTATAAAAATGTTAGAAACCAGGAAATGGCAGACTGATTTCTGCATAGCGCATCTTTAATATTCTTTCCCACTTCAGATAAATACTGAAACTTATTATACACTATATTAACAAAATAATGTGGACACCCATTCAGCTTAGTGGATTCGGCTATTTCAGCCACACCTGTTGCTGACAGGTGTATCAAATCGAGCACACAGCCCACGATCTCCATAGACAAACATTGGCAGTAGAAGGGCCTTACTGAAGAGCATAGTGTCTTTCAATGTGGAACCATCATAGGAACCCACTTTTCCAAAAAGTCAGTTTGTCAAATTTCTACCCCGCTAGAGCTGCCCCAGTCAACTGGGAAGTGGAAATGTCTAGAAGCAACAACGGCTCAACCGCAAAGTGGTAGGCCACACAAACTTACAGAACAGGACCGCCAAATGCTTAAGTGCGTAAAAATCGTCTGTCCTCGGTTGCAACACTCACTACCGAGTTCCAAACTGACTCTTGAAGCATTGTCATCACAAGAACTGTTAGTCGGCAGCTTCATGAAATGTGTTTTCATGGCCAAGCAGCCGCACACAAGCCTAGATCACCATGCGCAATGCCATGCGTCGACTGGAGTGGTGTAAAGCTTGCCGTCATTGGACTCTGGAGCAGTGGAAACGTGTTCTCAGTAGTGATGAGTGACACTTCACCATCCGGCAGTCTGACGGACTAATCTGGGTTTGGCAGATGACAGGAGAATGCTACCTGCCCCAATGCATAGTGCCAACTGTAAAGTTTGGTGGAAGAGGAATAATGATCTGGGGCTGTAGATAGCGACACCACACTATCTACCTAGAGAGTTTTCATCTGTATTTTTCGTAGATGTCTACATACCACCACAGACTGACGCTGGCACTAAGACCACACTCAATGAGCTGTATACCGCCATAAGCAAACAGGAAAACGCTCACCCAGAGGCGGCGCTCCTAGTGGCCGGGGACTTTAATGCAGGGAAACTTAAATCCGTTTTACCAAATTTCCACCAGCATGTTAAATGTGCAACCAGAGGGAAAAAAACTCTAGACCACCTTTACTTCACACACAGAGATACGTACAAAGCTCTCCCTCGCCCTCCATTTGGCAAATCTGACGATAATTCTACCCTCCTGATTCCTGCTTACAAGCAAAAATTAAAGCAGGAAGCACCAGTGACTCGGTCAATAAAGAAGTGGTCAGATGAAGTAGATGCTAAGCTACAGGACTGTTTTCCTAGCACAGACTGGAATATGTTCCGGGATTCATCCGGCATTGAGGAGTACACCACATCAGTCACTGGCTTCATTAATAAGTGCATTGATGACGTCGTCCCCACAGTGACTGTACGTACATACCAGAACCATCAAACAGGCAAAACGTCAATACAGGACTAAGATCGAATCGTGCTACACTGGCTCCGACGCTCGTCGGATGTGGCAGGGCTTGCAAACTATTACAGACTACAAAGGGAAGGCACAGCCAAGAGCTGCCGAGTGACACGAGCCTACCAGACAAGCTAAATTACTTCTATGCTCGCTTCGAGGCAAGTAACACTGAAACATGCATGATAGCATCAGCTGTTCCGGACGACTGTGTGATCACGCTCTCCGCTGCCGGTGTGAGTAAGAGATTTAAACAGGTTAACATTCACAAGGCCGCAGGGACAGATGGATTACCAGGACGTATACTCCGAGCATGCGCTGACCAACTGGCAAGTGTCTTCACTGACATTTTCAAACTCTCCCTATCCGAGTCTGTAAAACCAACATGTTTCAAGCAGACCACCATAGTCCCTGTGCCCAAGAACACTAAGGTAACCTGCCTAAATGACTACCGACCCGTAGCACTCACGTCTGTAGCCATGAAGTGCTTTGAAAGGCTGGACATGGCTCACATCAACACCATTATCCCATAAACCCTAGATCCACTACAATTTGCATACCGCCCTAACAGATCCACAGATGATGCAATCTCTATTGCACTCCACACTGCCTTTTGCCACCTGGACAAAAGGAACACCTATGTGAGAATGCTATTCATTGACTACAGCTCAGCGTTCAACACCATACTGCTCTCAAAGCTCATCGCTAAGCTAAAGACCTTGGTACTAAACACCTCCCTCCTGGTATGTCAACTGCTCGGCCTTCAACCGCAGGGCACTACAGAGGGTAGTGCGTACGGCCCAGTAAATCACTGGGGCCAAGCTTCCTGCTATCCAGGACCTCTATACCAGGCGGTGTCAGAGGAAGGCCCTAAACATTGTCAAAGACTCCAGCCACCTTAGTCATAGACTGTTCTCTCTGCTACCGCATGGCAAGTGGTACCGGAGTGCCAATTCTAGGTCCAAGAGGCTTATAAACAGGTTCTACCCTAAGCCATAAAACTCCTGAACAGCTAATCAAATAGCTACCCAGACTATTTGCATTGCCCCCCTTTACACTGCTGCTACTCTATTATTATCTATGCATAGTCACTTCAATAACTCTACCTACATGTACATATTACCTCAATTACCTCGAGTAACCGGTGCCCCCGCACATTGACTCTGTACACCCTGTATATAGCCTCGCTATTGTTATTTTACTGCTGCTCTTTAATTATTTGTTACTTTTATTTCTTATTCTTTTTTATATCTATATTTTTAACTGCATTGTTGGTTAGGGCTTGTAAGTAAGCATTTCACTGTAAGGTCTACACCTGTTGTATTTGGCGCATGTGACAAATAGCCTTAACCATGAAAAATGTAATGTTAAGTCCCTTAGTTCCAGTGATGAAAAATCTTAACGCTACAGCAAACAAAGGCATTCTAGACGATTCTGTGCTTCCAACTTTGTGGCAACAGTTTGGGGAAGATCCTTTCCTGTTTCTCCATGACAATGCCCCAACTCCCTATTAATGCCCATGATGTTGGAATGAGATGTTCGACGAGCAGGTGTCCAAATACTTTTGGTCATGTAGTGTATGTGTTCATGCTTAGCTAAAACAACCTTCATTCATAGTGGTGAATAGCTCCTAATCTCTGTTGTCTGGTGATAAAAGCCCTAGTCCTGTGGCCCCCAATACTGAATACTAGGCCTACATCTACAAACAACAAGGCAACTAACGAGCAGCATCATAACAGCCAGTGGGTTCATGTCTTGGGCAAATGAGCATGTTCATATTACAAAGTGCTTACAATTTGATAGTTGCACCATTATATTTTCCATTCACTGCCAGACAGCGTAAGAAAAAAATGATCATTAAATTCAACAAAGCCTATTTTCCCAGCACCAAACAACACTAGTCTCTACTCCCTGCAGTCTTTGAGCTCTGACAAAACCTGAGGGCCCTGGGGAGAGACTAGTGGTGTGTTTAGCATTCTTTGTAATCATAACGTTCAATAGGCTGAAGTCCAGACGGCTCATTGGAAGACTCAATGAGAGACCTCCAAAGCAAACAACAAATGCCCTCTTCAAAGCCCACCACAAGCAGCTTGGAGGTAGGGAGAGTTAAATAGAGACCCCCTAATCGCTTTCACAAGGCATATTAAACCCCTGGCTCAGCTCTAAAAGGTTCTCACCGCAAGCCAGCCAGTGGGATTAGAGCATGCTTTATGCTGCCTGGCCCTGGATGCGCGTCTCCGCTTGGCTCTTTCAGGCCAAATGAGTCGAAATGTGACCACGTTTGTTCTAATGAGCTTTGAGTTTGAGAAATTGTGGGTTGTGAAAGGAACACAATCAATCAAGCTGCCCATATAAGGCAACAACAACTCAGTCGGGTAAAGAATACTGAATGGGAAAAATACCATTCAGTGATGTTGCTTTGAGCAGCATTCTCTTGGATGAAAATTGCACTTAATTGTTGAATTTCAGCTATAGTTAGATCACAATATGGAATTGCTAAGAGATGCTAAGGATGATAATAGGGAATATTGCAGTAGATTACAAATTTGCTTGAGCCAGTAGTCTCATTGAGAATGACGTGTGACTCCAAACATCACTTCTTCCTAGCCCCAATGAAGCAGCTAAGCCACTGAAAGTGGAGGTTCAATCCAATTCATAGCTAAAAGATTGTGTAGAAATCATTAAATCAACTATTTCACACAACTCAACACATTCAAACGCACACATATCTCTGTCAAAACACTTGCATCATTATTCTGTTTTACTTCAACATAAATCCCTCTAGCTCAGACTTTCCACAGGGTAGAGTGACATTCAGTGTCAAACCATGTTGTGCAATTAAGAGTGTGCGGGTATCCTTAAACTACAATGGCCACAACACCTTGACAACAATTAGGTAGTTCTTGAGAATTGTGTGGTTTGAATAAGGATGTTGCCCTTATTCAAGTGAACAGAAATGGAATGTCAGAAAAAGCATATAAGAGCATGTCACTGAGACAAGTATATCTATTCTGTATAGCAACAGCTAAGCAAGGACAGAGTCAAGTACAATTTTCTTTTAGCGTGAAAATAGTCTTACCATTAGTTGTCCTTATTGTGAAGAGCTTTTCAGACTCAATCCCTGAAACCTGAGTAAAAATTAGAAAATAAAATGTTAGGATTTTGATTCTGGTGCTGGAACTGTTGCCGAAAGTGATTGCTTTTCCATGGTAATCTTTAACAGCACTCGATCAACAGGACCATCCGGTATGCTGGCTCTTGCTCCACTCCCAGACTCAACGTCAGCTCCACACTCAAGGGGGGTGTGTTCAAGTTCCCAATGAATGTATGGTAGAGCATGGCACTTGCAACACCAGGGTTGTGGATTCCATTCCCATGGGGGACCAGTCTGAAAAAGTATCCACTACTCACTACTACTGTAAGTCGCTCTGGATAAGAGCGTCTGCTAAATGACTAAAATGGAAATGGAAAATGAATGGAAATGAGATCAGAGGAACAAAAGGTGAGACATAACTCTTGGTGAACCCAGTCCAATGACATGAGAGGGAACGTATTCTAAATGAAACTGAATGAGATTAAATCGAAACCATTCTAACTTCATGTAGTATGCGACAGCTCAATGAATGCATCTTTTTGACAGAATAATAAAAAGCATCACAACATAGACTACACATTAAGAGGCAATTAATGTAATCAGTCATTTCTTTCATGTAAGAACACTATGTAAATGCCCATGGCATTTACCTTGTGAAAAACAAATTATAAGGTGGATGACACAAATTAACTTAGTAGCTAAGTATCTTATTCTAATCCATAAATTACATTTAAAACAGTATGTTTCTAATTACATTGCTGAATATTGGCCAGATTGTCATACCAGGCAGTAGAGGACTCTCTCTCTCACACACACACACACACACACAAAATTAAAGCACTCAACCATTTTCTCTTAAATAAGCTATGTAGTGATATTATATTTGATGTGCTCCTGTGTATTCCTCATCTTTAAGCATTCTGTCCTTTGTAAAGTGTCAATCATACAGATGCTGGGAAAGCGCATGATTATACACTAATGACATCAAATAGACATCAAACTGACCAGATTCAATTGCTAAATCAAATTGTTGAACTCAGCGGAAATTCAGCTGTGGAAAACCATCATGAGGTTCCTTTCGTGTTGCAAATGTAAGTACCTTATTTCCAGATATTCCTGGAATCCATCAGTTGATTAACAACCTTGCAAAATGCCACATTACTGTAATCTGGTTCATATGACCTCTGTCATGAGTTTAATTTCAGTTTTGGAGCCTCCATATTTAATAGGAGGTTGCTGACAAAAATAAATAGATCATATAGAGGAAATAACAGAGACTTGTTATGATAATCAGAACGTCCTTACTTTCGTAAGTAGCCCTACTGATATTCACAGTGTAATCAAGTTAGCTTCAGCGCATTCCTTAGATCAAATCCAATAATGAAATCAAAGAGAGCTGGCATTATTAACATGTAGACAGAGTTAAATGAGTATAATGTCCGTAAGACACACAGACTGAACCTCACACTCACAAACCAGTACCAAAACACAAGTTAGAGTTTGTGGCCATTTACCCTCCTTGACGTCAACTATGTCCCAAAAATAGTCTGCTCAGGATGGAAGAGGACCACCACTGAGACCAAAGACACCACACACACTGTTTACGCTGCCCTGGCCTATTAAATAAAAAGGTCAGCCAAAAAACCTGACCCCATCACAACCCTGTTTGCCATTTGGAGGACCCCCTCTCAGTACAATACAGCCTGGCCAGTTGACAGGAATACACAAATACATAACAGAACATGTAGAGCACTGATAAGTTAACAGTTCTGAGAAGTGAGAATGTTTATCTGACCTTGTCATCGATGTCACTCTCACTGTCACACTGCGGGAGAAAGGATGTAAAGCACTGCATGAATTCATGAGAACAGCTTCATGTATCACCAACAGTCACTGAAACTCTATAAATGTATCTATAAATAATGCATATAAAAAACATTGAGATCCATTGAGAAACTTATCATGGTTAGATTAGTAGAAATGTGTTTATGCCTAGAAGTAAGAGTCTGTTTACACATCAAGTCAGAGAGAGAGAGTGTGTGCGAGAGAACGAAACCGAGCGGGAGAAAGGGGACATTATTATCCATTAGGTCTGTTACCTCGTTCCAAGTCACCGACGTGTGTTTAACTGCTGTGTGTACTGAACAGTTTGCTCTAAAGGAATTATCATGCCAAGCAACACAGCTGTGAGCTACTACAGCTGAAGTCGGATGTTTATATACACCTTAGCCAAATACATTTAAACTCAGTTTTTCACAATTCCTGACATTTAATCCCAGTAAAGATTCCCTGTCTTAGGTCAGTTAGGATCACCACAAGAATGTGAAATGTCAGAATAATAGTAGACAGAATTATTTATTTCAGCTTTTATTTATTTCATCACATTCCCAGTGGGTCAGAAGTTTACATACACTCAATTAGTATTTGGTAGCATTGCCTTTAAATTGTTTAGCTCAGGTCAAACGTTTTTGGTAGCCTTCCACAAGCTTCCCACATTAAGTTGGGTGAATTTTGGCCCATTCCTCCTGACAGAGCTGGTGTAACTGAGTCAGATTTGTAGGCCTCCTTGCGCGCACATGCTTTTTCAGTTCTGCCCACAAATGTTCTATAGGATTGAGGTCAGGGCTTTGTGATGGCCACTCCAATACCTTGACTTTGTTGTCCTTAAGCCATTTTGCCACAACTTTGGAAGTATGCTTGGGGTCATTGTACATTTGGAGACCCATTTGTGACCAAGCTTTAACTTCCTGACTGATGTCTTGAGATGTTGCTTCAATATAGCCACATAATTTTCCATCCTCATGATGCCACCTATTTTGTGAAGTGCACTAGTCCCTCCTGAGCAAAGCAGCCCCACAACATGATGTTGCCACCCCCGTGCTTCACGGTTGGCATGGTGTTCTTCAGCTTGCAAGCCTCCTCCTTTTTCCTCCAAACATAACGATGGTCATTATGGCCAAACAGTTCTATCTTTGTTTCATCAGACCAGAGGACATTTCTCCAAAAAGTACGATATCTGTTCCCATATGCAGTTGCAAACCGTAGTTTTTTATGGCAGTTTTGGAGCAGTGGCTTCTTCCTGTCGATATAGAACTCGTTTTACTGTGGATATAGATACTTTTTTAGCGATTTCCTCCAGCATCTTCACAAGGTCCTTTGCTGTTGTTTTGGGATTGATTTGGACTTTTCGCACCAAAGTACGTTCATCTCTAGGAGACAGAATGAATCTCCTTCCTGAGCGGTATGCCGGCTGCGTGGTCCCATGGTGTTTATACTTGCGTACTATTGTTTGTACAGATGAACGTGGTACCTTCAGGCATTTGGAAATTGCTCTCAAGGATGAACCAGTCTTGTGGAGGTCTACAATTTTATTTCTGAGGTCTTGGCTGAGTTCTTTTGATTTTCCCATGATGTCAAGCAACGAGGCACTGAGTTTAAAGGTAGGCCTTGAAATACATCCACAGGTACACCTCCAATTGACTCAAATGATGTCAATTAGCCTATCAGAAGCTTCTAATGCCATGACATAATTTTCTGGAATTTGCCAAGCTGTTTAAAGGCACAGTCAACTTAGCGTATGTAAACTTCTGACCCACTGGAACAGTGAGTTATAAGTGAAATAATCTGTCTGTAAACAATTGTTGGAAAAATTACTTGTGTCATGCACAAAGTAGATGTCCTAACCGACTTGCCAAAACTATAGTTTGTTAACAAGAAATTTGTGGAGTGGTTGAAAAACTAGTTTTAACTTCCGACTTCAACTGTATATCAGCCTGTAAATTTCTACTGAAACCACTGATAAATCATGTGTCAGTCGCTTCCTCAAGTCCTGCTCACTGTCAAGGTTACTCAGATATACAAATCACTCATCCGTGTTGACATGACACCTGTTTAGCTACATTACTAAATATCAGCCTGTTAGCTTCTGAGGACATTTTGTTCCAGCTTCTGAGGACATTTTGTTACAGACTGTTCTTCTCAGTATGCATGAGCTAATCACTGACCCGGTTTTGTCCTCATACTCTGAGCAGTACCATAGGTAACATAGGCAACATTCATTCTGTCAGAAAGGCTTGAAGTCACTCACCGAATAGCCCTGACCAGAGAATGAACTCTGTGGAAAGAAATTATAATGTTAATGAGCAAGGGCTTATAACAGATTTTGATAAATGCCTTCTGTAATCAGTCAATAGGTTGTTGTTGGCACAACAAAATCCCTTTATCCAGACAATACTGTTCATACCTCACTGTGGTGTTCTTTAAAGTTGCTTCTCTGAGGCGTGCCCTGCGTTCTGGTGACCTCAGCTCCGCCTTGCCTTCCCAGAAGCCCCTTCACCTGAGGGACAGGACAGACCCAGAGGACAGATCAATCACACACTCAAAGGCTTCCAATTTAACTAATTATCATCATGTCTTTGAGTCCAGGGTTATCTACATAACATTGAGTTGGTAGACAGTGAATTTACCAGCCCATAGCCCGTCCGCCCAGATGAGAATCTGGCCCACCAGAGGGCACTGGTGTATTACAGGAATGAGTGATTACACATCAGTGAGGACATCCATTTCAATGACACAGTTAACCCGATTTAAAATAAGCAGAGTTCATGTCCAGACTCATTCACTGACCGTGATGGGCAATTAGCCCTAGCCCTGGCCCAACTCCGAGCCAGAGCTGGCTTTTCTTTAAAGGCAAGATGAATGCAGTGCATGCATAAATGGGCACACAAACACACACACACACACACACACACACACACACACACACACACACACACACACACACACACACACACCAACATTGGGTTGGAATGGAGACCTTGAATGATCCTTGCAGCATAATGCAGATTTCATACAGATATTGATTCAGGAAATCACAAGTTGTTTCCGGACAAAACATAGAAATCATATTGACTGAAAACTCAGCATGTAGGGATTAAACAGGAACAGTATAATAATGTGGTGTTGATCTGGGGTTTCATGGTTTAAAGCTACCGTTCCATAATGTTCAGCCCATCCTACAGCGGTAATTTGGCTGCTACACTTCACTGTTTTGACAGGCAGGCCCAGAACACTGTATTTCTGTGTGTGAGTGTGAGTGAGTGTGTGTGTTTGTGTAAAAATGATTTACTTAAATAGCATAGGTGGGATTTTAAAGTGGCAGTGAACATGTCATTCAGCCATCTTCCAGCTAGTCTCATGACTTGATTTGACACAGTGAACGTCCTGTGTCAATGCGCTTTAGCAAAGTACATGTTTTCTGAGAAAGGATATTATCTGAGGTCCTTCTACTTCCTAGAGCACTCGGGATGTGGCTTCAGTGACACCATTAAACTGCTCGATTGATCAAGTGTGAGTAGGTTTCATCCATTTCGTAGAGTAGATCCCATTTACCTACAGTGTGCTAAGATAAATAGTAAATTCAAGGAACAAAATACACTGAAACAAACCTGATAATAGCTCTGTCCTGTTTTGCATAGAGGCTACCACTCAACATACTGTTTTGCATACTGTTCAGAACAAGAGAGATCCACAAGGGGTCATCTAGGCGATACTTTAAAACAAGTAGTATCTGGTCGACACATACAGATTGGGGTGCGGGAATTGGCTAGATCAGGGACTGATATGGGAGTGGGCATAAGTTTGTGAGTGCCTGGTGTGCTCTCTGCTACAAACACAGACACATCCTGCGCTGAGGAGGAAGCTCACAAAGCACCTTATCTCATCTCTTTATTGGCCCTTGTTTCCTGTGTGGCACTCTCCTAACTTCCTGCAAAGCAGACAGGCTTGTGTGAAGCAATTACTAGACCAGGATGGGAAGATTCGGAAATGAACCTGATAACACAGTTCATTGACTGGCTGGTGCCGACAATTAACACCTCACGATGGAGACATTTATTATTATATTATCTTTTTAACAGGACAAAAGCAGTATCACCATTAGAAAAATACAATTGTGGGATTTAAAGTGGATGACTTGAAACAGCTAAGGAAGAACTCCAGATAAACATATAGGTGCTTAGCTAGGTAAACAACCAAAACGAAAACAAACTGGAAGACCTCTTTAACTTCACTGGGCAAAATGCCCACACACATGTTAAGTTTGTAGGAGAGCATATTCATTCAAATAGAATGCAGGTTAATTGATCCATAGACTACCTGCTTGCTCTTCTTTGATCTGCTTTTCACCTTCCCTTGCTCCTTCTCTCCATCATGCTCATGTTCAAAGTCAGTTCGGTTGTCAGTGACTCCGGTCACAGGAATCACATCCCCCTCGGCAGTCTGTTCAGTCTTCCGTTTCTTCAGCACCTGGCTCTCCCACTTCTCCTTGCCACCCTGCGACCTCAGGCTCTTTGTGCTCTTCCTCAGAACAACCTACGAAAGAGCAAACACAAAAGAGGCATAATATGTACAGCACAGGAGGAGAACCACCTCGTTATGAATGATGATAATGCTTACACTGAGTCAATTTGACAAGGCGCAAAGGAAATCCTTCCAAAACCTCTAGTACATAAATAAAAACCCATCATAAAGAAAAAGACAATTGAAGAAAAGCCAAAGCGCATGATGCTTCTGGGCATGGTTGTGTATTGAGGTCATATCCTATGAGGCAGGCCTGTGAGACTAGAATATTGGCGGCCAGCTGCTACCCATTGTCAGGCTGTGGCGTTTGGCAGTCTGGGCTAAATGCCCCTGGACTAACCATGCCAGTGGCCTGTGAGTGGGTTGTCAGTGGTGTTGATATACATACTACCAAGCACAGTGAAGGCAAGCAATGGACATAAACAAGAATCAGTTACAGGTTATCTAAGACACAGAAGTCTATGAGAACTTGGAAAGGAGCAATTTAATACACGCTCCCTTCCCCCGATTGCTTTTGGGGTATTGTTCAATGCAAGCACAACTAATCTCACTTAGCCAACGAGTGTGAACTGTGAGCATTTCCTGCTCAGCGTCCCCCCTGCCTACAGCTTCAGCTATCCATGTAAACAAGTGACCTAATGGTACAAGTGTAATCTCCAGAACCATTGCCATAGTGATATTAATATTCATGGCACTGCTAAAAGACTAGCGGCGTGTGGTAAATGATGTGTCACTGTGTTTCTCCACCTCCCTGGACAGTTACCAAGCATGTCTGATAAAAACAATCACTGCTAGCTTGGCTCTGAATAGCATCAGGCACACACAGCTGTGGAGACGCAGGGGGGAGAGGGGGAGAAACTAAACTAACCCAAAAACCAAGTGAGAGAGAGTGGGTGAAAATAACCTTGGGTAGTAGATCCGTTTTGCCAGCTACACTGAATACAATAGGGTGAAACCAGCTAAATCCAGGTTAGGGTTTGCAGTGAGAATGGCTTTGAGAACGAACATTGGATCTAAATCCCAGGTAAAGCCCAGCGGCTTACAAAGGATTCAGTGGATGGAAGGCTCTCATCAAGTTCCACTATCACATTTGTACCTCCATCCAGTCACTCTCACCATCCATGAAGCCAAAAGTGAATGGCAGTAACATGTTATAACACGGTCTCTCCTCGGTGGACAGAAGACATGACAATAAAGCTATTAACAGCTCATGTGCCACAGCTTCTGCAATCAGACCTCACATATCAGCTCTCACCAGGTAGCTGAACATAACCTGGCCTGCAAACATTCCACAAAGGACATGAGATACAAGAGGCCAGGGAAACAAGGCTGGTTGTTACAGTAGGCTGTTCAAATCCAATTTGCATTCAATCAGCCAATGGCACAGTAAGCGCTGCTTCAGCCTCCATTAACTGCTCTGTAAATCATTAACTCTATTGATGTGACATAGATTTCAAAGACGCAACGCATGCAGGGGTACAACAGAGAGCCGGTCAGTTAATTGTATAAAGCTAATAGCATCCGCTAACATGCCTTTATCAGAGTAATAGATAGCTAATTTCAGAGAGCTATTTTCCCATGACAAGATATCGTACAAGACAGTAGCGCACAGTTCCTTCTAGAGATCCAGAGAGATCTGTTACAGTGAAATATATGCCTACAGTTATTCCTTCCTATGTTCATTGATTTAAGCACTGCACTGTAGGAGAGTGGACCCATCAGATCTGACGTTCCTGGGCATTAGATTCATGATGGATTCCTAAACCGTGTGTAAAGCTACAGGTCTACAGATTATTTGTCTTTATCCTCCTGACCACAACAGAGATAATACTGGTAACAGCCTGTCCATAGATCAAGCACTCCATTTATCCAGACATCCCCAGCTAGACTGCTTTCTGCCATTTGGAACTGTTCGAGCACATGGCACTATAGACCAAAATCCTCTGGTATAAGGTTCACTTTAAATTACCCTGACTTTTAAAGATGTCATCTGTAGAGTGGCCAGTGGTGGAAAAAGTACCCAATTGTCATTACTGAGTAAAAGTAAAGATACCTTAATAGAAAATGACTCGAGTAAAAGTCACCCAGTAAAATCCTACTTGAGTAAAACTTTAAAAGTATTTGGTTTTAAATATACTTAAGTATCAAAAGTAAATGTAATTGCTAAAATATACTTAAGTATCAAAAGTAAAAGTATAAATATTTTCAAATTCCTTAAATAAAGCAAACAAGGTGGCACCATTTTCTTGTTTTTTAAATGTATGGATAGCCAGGGCCATGCGCTAACGCTCAGACATCATTTACTAATGAAGCATGTGTTTCGTGAGTTCACCAAGTCAGAGGCAGTAGGGATGACCAGGGATGTTCTCTTGTGTGTGAATTAGACAATTTTCCTGTCCTGCTAAGCTTTCAAAATGTAACGAGTACTTTTGGGTGTCAGGGAAAATGTATGGCGTAAAAAGTACATTATTTTCTTTAGGAATGTAGTGATGAAGTAAAAGTAAAAGTAAATAGTAAAGTACAGATACCCCCAAAAACGACTTAAGTAGTACTTTAAAGTATTTTACTTAAGTACTTTACACCACTGAGAGTGGCTATATATACACTAGATTCATGATCACTTGATTATTTGAATGCTGAAATGGAGTTGGTGTGTCATTTCCCACAGTACTTGTGACACATAATTAAGTGGTAATTAGACACTTAACATGCTGACCAGACCACCATCGCGCGCATGTTGATTTTGTCCACCTACACCAGACTTGATCAGGACACACAGGTTGAAATATCAAAACGAACTCTGAACCAATTATATTAATTTGGGGACAGGTCGAAAAGCATTAAACATTTATGGCAATTTAGCTAGCTAGCCTGCTGTAGCTAGCTAACTTGTCCTGGGATATAAACATTGGGTTGTTATTTTACCTGAAATGTACAAGGTCCTCTACTCCGACAATTAATCCACAGATAAAAGGGTAAATCTTTTTGAATCCAAGATGGCGGCGCAGTAGGACGTGTATTTCTGTCTTTGTCTTATCCCGTGTCTTATCCCTTGTAAATAGCCAGTCTTTTTTTGTATATATCTTAATCTCACTTCTATCTACGAACTAAATATACTTTCCTGCAACCCGCTTCACCCAATGTGGTACGGATCTGCTATTTTTACTCCTTATAATTGGAACTTCCATCAGGAGCTAGCCAGCTACCTAGCTAGCTACTAGTCTTTGTTAACCACGGCTAGCTGTCCTCACCTTTTTTTCCCCGGAATCAGTCAGCCTTAGCTCGGGCAATCACCTGCCAGTCTGCACAGAGCGATATAAACCCAGAGCATATCAGACTGATTCTCTCTACCATATCACCGGATTCCTGCAACCCGCCTCACCCAATGTGGTACGGATCTGTTATTTTTATTCCATATAACTGGAACTTCCATCAGGAGCTAGCCTGCTAACTAGCTACTAGTCTTTGTTAGCCACGGCTAGCTGTCCTCGCCTTTTTCCCCCGGAATCAGCCAGCCTTAGCTCGGACAATCACCTGCCAGTCTGCACAGTGCAATATCAACCCAGAGCATATCGGACTGCTTCTCTCTACCATATCACCGGATTCCTGCCGCTCTGGATCATTACTCCTAGCCAGCTGCTAGCTAGCTGCAAACGAATGACTACTGTTAGCTAACGCCTCTGTCCCAAATTAAGCACCAGCTAGCCTCAAGCTAGGCCAATATACCAACTAATTCTAGGGCTACAATTACCTCCTTTGCCAATTGGCCTGGACCCTTTATTGTCGACACGGAGCCCCGCCGATCCATCACGACTGGACTGCCGACGTGATCGCCCGATGTGGTCTCAACAGGCTATTCTGTTATGATATTGCTGCAGAACCATCTACTAGCCACGGCCCGTTAGCTTTTTCTGAATGCTCTGTCCCCTGCTCGCCCAGTGTAGCAGTGAATACCGTACAGCACCCTGTCTCACCTACGTTAATTGATGCTTCCAGAGACGAAACCTCTCTCATCATCACCAAACGCATAGGTTTACCTCCACTGTACTCACATCCTACCATACCCTTGCCTGTACATTATGCCCAGAATCTATTCTACCACACCCAGAAATCTTCTACTTTTACTCTGTCCCCAACGCACTAGACGACCAGCTCTTATAGCCTTCAGCCGTACCCTTATCCTACTCCTCCTCTGTGCCTCTAGTAATGTAGAGGTTAACCCAGGCCCTGTAGCCCCCAGTTCCACTCCTATTCCCCAGGCGCTATCATTTGTTGACATCTGTAACCGTAAAAGCCATGGTTTCATGCACGTTAACATCAGAAGTCTCCTCCCTAAGTTTGTTTTTTTCATTGCTTTAGCACACTCCGCCAACTCTGATCTCCTAGCCGTGTCTGAATCCTGGCTTAGGAAGGCCACCAAAAATTCAGAAATTTCCATCCCCAACTATAACATTTTCCGCCAAGATAGAACTGTCAAAGGGGGTGGAGTTGCAATCTACTGCAGAGACAGCCTGCAGAGTTCTGTCATGCTATCCAGGTCTGTGCCCAAACAGTTCGAGCTTCTACTTTTAAAAATCCACCTTTCCAGAAATAAGTCTCTCATTGTTGCCGCTTGTTACAGACCCCCCTCAGCCCCCAGCTGCGCCCTGGACACCATATGTGAATTAATTGCCCCCCATTTATCTTCAGAGTTTGTACGGTTAGGTTGCCTAAACTGGGATATGCTTAACACCCCGGCCGCCCTACAATCTAAGCTAGATGCCCTCAATCTCACCCAGATTATCATGGAACCTACCAGGTACAACCCCAAATCCGTAAACTCGGCCACCCTCATAGATATCATCCTGACCAACCTGCCCTCTAAATACACCTCTGCTGTCTTCAACCAGGATCTCAGCGATCACTGCCTCATTGCCTGCGTCCGTAATGGGTCAAATGACCACCCCTCATCACAGTCAAACGCTCCCTAAAACACTTCAGCGAGCAGGCCTTTCTAATCGACCTGGCCCGGGTATCTTGGAAAGATATTGACCTCATTCCGTCAGTAGAGGATGCCTGGTTATTCTTTAAAAGTGCTTTCCTCACCATCTTAAATAAGCATGCAAGAATTGTAGAACCAGGAACAGATATAGCCCTTAGTTCACTCCAGACCTGACTGCCCTTGACCAGCACAAAAACATCCTGTGGCATACTGCATTAGCATCGAGTAGCCCCCACGATATGCAACATTTCAGGGAAGTTAGGAATCAATATACACAGGCAGTTAGGAAAGCAAAGGCTAGTTCTTAAAACAGACATTTGCATCCTGTAGCACAAACTCCCAAAAGTTCTGGGACACTTTAATGTCTATGGAGAATAAGAGCACCTCCTCCCAGCTGCCCACTGCACTGAGGCTAGGAAACACTGTCACCACCGATAAATCTACGATAATCGAGAATTTCAATAAGCATTTTTCTTTCCACCTGGCTACCCCTACCCCGGTCAACAGCTCTACACCCCCCACAGCAACTTGCCCAAGCCTCCCCCATTTCTCCTTCACACAAATCCAGATAGCTGATGTTCTGAAAGGGCTGCAAAATCTGGACCCCTACAAATCAGCTGGGCTAGACAATCTGGACCCTCTCTTTCTAAAATTATCTGCCGCAATTGATGCAACCCCTATTACTAGCCTGTTCAACCTCTCGTATCGTCTGAGATCCCCAAAGATTGGAAAGCTGCAGCGGTCATCCCCCTCTTCAAAGGGGGAGACACTCTAGACCCACACTGTTACAGACCTATATCTATCCTACCCTACCCTAAGGTCTTCGAAAGCCAAATTAACTTCTTAGGGAGCGACGTGACGGTTTTGGAGTCTGGCGTGCCCAAAGTAAAATGCCTGCCACTCAGGCCCAGAAAATAGGATATGCACACAATTAGTACTATTGGATAGTAAACACTCTGAAGTTTCTAAGAGTGGTAAAATAATGTATGTGAGTATAACAGAACTGATATAGCAGGCGAAACCCCGAGGATAATCCATCCGGATTTGCATTTTTTTTGTAAATGACCATCTTCTCCATTGTGCCTATTGCATACAATGTTATGTAGGACTGAGACTGCAGTACCTATGGCTTCCACTAGATGTCAGTCTCTATACAAAGACTGGGAATTCTAGGAGTAAGCAAAACAGATAGGAAGAGGAAGTTGTCAGTGGACCACTTTTGTAAACAAGGTTTGACGCGCGCGTGATTGTGAACGCGCACCACTTTATTTTTCTTTCCTATCGTTCACGTTATCGTCCGGTTGAAATATTACAGCAAATATACACAAGGATACATAAAAAATTATGTTTGATTTGTTTGTAGAAAGTGTATAGGTATAATTTGAACGTGTTCTCTTCACGGTTCAATGGGCGACTCAACGGTGGATTTTATGATCTTAACGCGCCGACCAAACGGAGATTTAGATCATGGGTGCACCTCAGCCACGGTCAAGGTCCTAAACGATATCACAACAGACAATACTGTGCAGCCGTATTCATCGACCTGGCCAAAGCATTCGACTCTGTCAGTCACAACATTCTTATCGGCAGACTCAACAGCCTTGGTTTCTCAAATGACTGCCTCGCCCGGTTCACCAACTACTTCTCAGACAGAGTTCAGTGTGTCAAATTGGAGGGCCTGTTGTCCGGACCTCTGGCAGTCTCTATGGGGGTGCCACCTGGTTCAATTCTCGGGCCGACTCTTTTCTCTGTATACATCAATGATGTTGCTCTTGTGGCTGGTGATTCACTGATCCACCTCTACGCATACGACACCATTCGCTATTATTCTGGCCCTTCTTTGGACACTGTGTTAACTAACCTCCAGACGAGCTTCAATGCCTACAACTCTCCTTCCGTGGCCTCCAACTGCTCTTAAATGCAAGTAAAACTAAATGCATGTTATTCAACCGATCGCTGCCTGCACCTGCCCGCCCACCTAGCATCACTACTCTGGACGGTTCTGACTTAGAATATGTGGACAACTACAAATACCTAGGTGTCTGGTTAGACTGTAAACTCTCCTTCCAGACTCATATATTAAGCATCTCCAATCCAAAATTAAATCTAGAATTGGCTTCCTATTCCGCAACAAAGCATCCTTCACTCATGCTGCCAAACATACCCTCGTAAAACTGACTATCCTACCGATCCTTGACTTCGGCGATGTAATTTACAAAATAGCCTCCAACACTCGACACAGGCAAATTGGATGCAGTCTATCACAGTGTCATCCATTTTGTCACCAAAGCACCATATACTACCCACCACTGCAACCTGTGTGCTCTCGTTGGCTGGCCCTCGCTTCATATTCGTCGCCAAACCCACTGGCTCCAGGTCATCTATAAGTCTTTGCTAGGTAAAGCTCTGCCTTATCTCAGCTCACTGGTCACGATAGCAGCACCCACCCGTAGCACGCACTCCAGCAGGTATATTTCACTGGTCAACCCCAAAGCCAATTCCTCCTTTGGCCGGCTTTCCTTCCAGTAATCTGCTGCCAATGACTGGATCGAATAGCAAAAATCACTGAAGCTGGAGACCCATATCTCCCTCACTAACTTTAAGCATCAGCAGCTTACAGATTATTGCACCTGTACATAGCCCATCTATAAATAGCCCATCCAACTACCTCATCCCTATATTGTTATTTATTTTATTTATATTAAAACTGGCTTACCTGGTTAAATAAAGGTGAAAGAAAATAACCAAGTTCATTTCTAGTAATCTCTCCTCCTTCTTCTTCTTTGGACTTTATATGCCAGTTGGCAAACAACTTTAAGGTGCATTACCACCACCAACTGGACTGGAGTGTGTACCTCAGGTCATCTTTCAATCATCTTTCAATCACCCATGTGGGTATTTGCTCCTAAAAACCAATGAGGAGATGGGAGAGGCGGGACTTGCAGCGCGTCAAGCATCACAAATGGATCCAAGTTCTATTTTAGCGCCTGGCTACGCAGATGCTCATTGACTCACGAGAGCAAGTGTGGGTGCAATGATTGAATAACATGTACGTGTACATTTATTTTGCAACGCGAGCGGTGTGGTCAGCATATAACACTCTCTATTTCCCATGACACTTCCAACAGCCTGAGGTCACGGGTCCTGCCACTGAATTACTGGACCTGCACTGACTGGGCAATCAGTCGAGCAATTTATGCACCAGTAATGGACTGAAGATGAGTCATAAATATTCTGACAATGCCATGGCTTTGCCTTACAAGTCTAAATGTGTAGGCTACTTTGTCATATAACTGTCAAACATATTTAAAGGAGGTAGTGGTGGCCAAAAAAGAAACATGAAATTGCAATAGAACATAATGTCACTTTTCTTGTGTCACAACCTACAGTAATGATAAACGAGGACGGAAAATGGAGCCAGTTTATTATCAACTAGATCCATATGTAAACACGACTGTATATTCTGTCCATATATCACAGTATCTAGAGTCCCTCTTGTCTTCATTCTTAGAGGTTACATGCCTACTGTATTCAGTGGAGTTGGAAATCTACCCTAGATTATTTTCACCCACTCTCTCTCATTTAGCCCTTGTTTGGTCTTTGGGTTAGAGTAGTTTCTAACCCTCTGCTTCTCAACAGATGTGTATGCCTGATGCTATTCAGAGCCAAGCTAGCAGTGATTGTTTTGATCAGACATGCTTGGTAACAGTCCAGGGAGATGGAGAAACCCGAGTGGCGCAGCGGTCTAAGGAACACTATCTCAGTGCTAGAGGCGTCACTACAGACCCTGGCTTGATTCCAGGCTGTATCACAACCGGCCGTGATTGTAGTCCCATAGGGCGGCACACAATTGGCCCAGCGTTGTCCGGGTAAGGGTTTGCCGGGGTAGGCCGTCATTGTAAATAAGAATTTGTTCTTAACCGACTTGCCTAGTTAAATAAAGGTTAAATAAAATAAATACAAAATGTAATCATAACTGTGTGAAACAATGAGTGATTGTTTCTTCTGCCCAGTACAGATCCGTTCAAGGACATTCAGTGCTTTTATAGACTGATCTTGTCATTCATAAGAGCGATGTCAGTATGATACAGAATCCTGTCTGACTTACTGTTCATCGACTCAATACATTATCTGCACCGTCAGCTCAGGTGAATCAGATAAAAGACAGACACTGACAAGTGATCTTAATCAGAACTTTGAAATGCCGACAAAAGCAGACAGAAAACAAACATTATCAATCTTCAAGACCCACATTATTACACTCACTCTTTATACAGCAAGATTATTGAGAGGGATTTATCTCAAATTATAAACTGGGTGGTTCAAGCACTGATTGGCTGACAGCCGTGGTATATCAGACCATATACCACGGGTATTACAAAACATTTATTTCTACTGCTCTAATTATGTTGGTAACCAGTTTATAATAGCAATAAGGCACCATTAGGGGTTTTGGGGTATATGACCAATATACCACGGCTAAAGGCTGTATCGAGGCACTCTGCATTGCGTTGTGTGTAAGAACAGCATTTAGCCGTGGTATACTGGCCATATACCACACCCCCTCTGGCCTTATTGCTTAAGTAGTGATCACAAGTTACTGTGTAAGAGGTTAGATCATGACCCCACAATATACACTGAGTGTGCAAAACACACATGACATACAGTTGAAGTCAGAAGTTTACATACACCTTAAACACCTTAAACAAATAGATTTAAACTCCGTTTTTCACAATTCCTGACATTTAATCCTAGTAGAAATTCCCTGTCTTAGGTCAGTTAGGATAACCACTTTATTTTAAGAATGTGAAATGTCAGAATAATAAGTAGAGAGAATGATTTATTTCAGCTTTTATTTCTTTCATCACATTCCCAGTGGGTCAGAAGTTTACATACACTCAATTAGTATTTGGTAGGATTGCCTTTAAATTGTTTAACTTGGGTAAAACGTTTTGGGTAGCCTTCCACAAGCTTCCCACAATAAATTGGGTGAATTTTGGCCCATTCCTCCTGACAGAGCTGATGTAACTGAGTCAGGTTTGTAGGCCTCCTTGCTCGCACATGCTTTTTCAGTTCTGCCCACAAGCTTTAACTTCCTGACTGATGTCTTGAGATGTTGCTTCAATATATCCACATAATTTTCCATCCTCATGATGCCATCTATTTTGTGAAGTACCCCAGTCCCTCCTGCAGCAAAGCACCCCCACAACATGATGCTGCCACCCCCGCGCTTCACGGTTGGGATGGTGTTCTTCGGCTTGCAAGCCTCCCCCTTTTTCTTCCAAACATAACGATGGTCATTATGGCCAAACAGTTCTATTTTTGTTTCATCAGACCAGAGGACATTTCTCCAAAAAGTATGATCTTTGTTCCCATGTGCAGTTGCAAACCGTAGTCTGGCTTTTTTATGGCGGTTTTGAGCAGTGGCTTCTTCCTTGCTGAGCGGCCTTTCAGGTTATGTCGATATAGGACTCGTTTTACTGTGGATATAGATACTTTTGTACCTGTTTCCTCCAGCATCTTCACAAGGTCCTTTGCTGTTGATCTGGGATTGATTTACACTTTTCGAACCAAAGTACGTTCATCTCTAGGAGACAGAACGTGTCTTCTTCCTGAGTGGTATGACGGCTGCGTGGTGCCATGGTGTTTATACTTGCGTACTATTGTTTTTACAGATGAACGTGGTACCTTCAGGCATTTGTAAATTGCTCCCAAGGATGAACCAGACTTGTGGAGGTATACAATTTTATTTCTGAGGTCTTGGCTGATTTCTTTTGATTTTCCCATGATGTCAAGCAATGAGGCACTGAGTTTGAAGGTAGGCCTTGAAATACATCCACAAGTACACCTCCAATTGGCTCAAATGATGTAAATTAGCCTATCAGAAGGTTCTAAAGCCATGACATAATTTTCTGGAATTTTCCAAGCTGTTTAAAGACCCAGTCAACATAGTGTATGTAAACTTCTGACCCACTGGAATTTTGATACAGTGAATTAGGAGTGAAATAATCTGTCTGTAAACAATTGTTGGAGTAAATTTACTTGTGTCATGCACAAAGTAGATGTCCTAACCGACTTGCCAAAACTATAGTTTGTTAACAAGAAATTTGTGGAGTGGTTGAAAAATGAGTTTTAATGACTCCAACCTAAGAGTATGTAAACTTCCGACTTCAACTGTAGACTGACCAGGTGAATCCAGGTGAAAGACATGATCTCTTATTGATGTCACTTGTTAAATCCACTTCAAATCAGTGTAGATGAAGGGGAGGAGACAGGTTAAAGAAGGAGTTTTAAGCCTTGAGACAATTGAGACATGGATTGTGTATATGTGCCATTCAGAGGGTGAATGGGCAAGACAAAATATTTCAGTGCCTTGAACGGGGTATGGTAGTAGGTGCCAGGTGCACCAGTTTGTTTCATGAACTGTTTTTCATGCTTAACAGTTTCCCGTGTGTATCAAGAATGGTCCACCACCCAAAGGACATCCAGCCAACTTGACACAACTGTGGGAAGTATTTCGACACCTTGTCGAGTCCATGCCCAGACAAATTGAGGCTGTTCTGAGGGCAAAGGGGGTAGGGGGGTGCAACTCAATATTAGGAAGGTATTCTTCATGTTTTGTACACTCAGTGTATGTTTAGGCAATACAGACATAGGCTAGAGTAAAGCATGACTGCTATTCTTGACGGCTGTTTATAGTGGCTTGATGAATGCCTCCCCTCTTCTGCCAGGTACTGAGACAATTAGATGACACCATCAGTACCTAACGAGGACTTTTCCTCAGATAATCTACTCACAGTGGCCTCCCTGATATTATACTAGGATAATCTTCTCAGATTTGGGCATTGTAGTGGAACCCTAACCTAACTGAAAACCCAACACAGGCAGACCATAATGAGAGAGAGAGAGAGATAGAAAGAGATGGTTTTAAACAAGAGACTGGTTGCACTGCGCCCTGGTACTCTAAATTTGGAACTGTACCATATTCGGCAGATAGCCCTACTTATCAGGGCTAAATAGTACCTATCCACTAAATGGGGCCAACAGTCATTATTAAGCCAGTGGATTGAGGTCATGCAGTAGCAGCACATTCTACATATTAATTTTCTAAATAAAACTCACTGTCTCTCTCTGTCTGTCAGTCTGTCACTGCAACAGACAGACATAATGGTGTTCCATGTCAGTTCCAGGCCGTTCAGGACGACTGATGGTTTATTTACAGCATGAGCCGACAAGCAACAGAACAAAGGATAGGAAATCACAGAGGGGGTTTATGGCAGGGAGAGTCAGCCTGTTTCCTGTCTCACAGCCTGGCTGGGCAGTGGGCCCAGGGAGAGATGGACACACACACACACACTTTCACAACTGCGGCCTGCGGCCCTGCAAGTTGTCCATTATGTGGAACTGCGACGAACAAGGGTAAACCATGAAACGTTCAGCATTATTTGGCTGAGTGAAGTCATTGTGCTTCCACCATGCTTAAGAGAGGGGAATGTAATCCTTGGACATGACAGTCTAGCTGGAGACTAGGGGAGATGGCAAGGACAGATAACATAGAGGAGGGTAAATCAATGAGTGCCTGAGGGAGTAACACACTAACCTGGTTGTGGGACTACATTCAGGAAAACTGAACAGGCCACAGAGAGGTATTTTCAGTGTTCCTAGAACTAGAAGATTGATTCTACTGAAAAAAGGGGTGAAAGCAAAAGCACGGCTTTCCTGTAAACACACCGTATTATCAGTTGTCAGTGAACACTTTCACATACACAGACAAGTGACACCTGCTTGTTTAAAAACCTTTTCAGGTCCCCTGAAAGCCAAGCACTTCCTCAATCTTGTCCACACAAGGAGCTTGTAAAGAGCGTTATCCGAACAGGCAGACAAACACCACAAAGAGACAAGGAGCTGTGGAGCAGCAGCCTTTCCCCCTCTTGACTGCCTGGAGAGCTCTCAGCTGGACAGATGGGCCAGAGGTCTGGGAGGCTGGTGCACATTAACTATGCAGCAGGGCCTTGGCTGTAATAAAGAACCACTAGAAAGATGTACTAATCAATAGCTGTAATATTTCAATGATATGCTTCTTGATAAAATAAGACCACTGTACCACTACCTGTACAAGTTCCACCACAGAAATAATCTTGAATATAGCAACACAAAAATAAACCGAGAGCAGTGTCCTTAGAATGCTCTCGACAGTGTTTCTCACGTGTTGCAGCCTTTTAAATGAACATTTAGCTTTTGACACACTGGTAGTGTTTATCAAGCAGTTACTTACATGGCATCACCTCTGGGGTGTACAGTACAGTACACACCTGACCGGGAGGACATACTCCGAGAATACATCAAACATATCATTTTATTTCTGCAAATAGGGTGTCAAAATGTCTGCTTGAGGGCCCTACTGCAGTGGGATATTAAACACTTGTAACAGTCTGACAGCTCGCTTTACAAATGACTAATCCTAGATTTAGTATTAATGAAATTCTATCTGGTGAAATCCTAGGAGCTCAGTCATCATAAAAGAGGGAGAGCAGGGAGAGATTCTCCCTGCTGCCAGAGCAGAGCTAGAGAAGAGAACCGACCGTATAACAGAGAAGCGTTTCGCCGTTTAAAGGGTAGAGCTGCTGCAGGCGTCACCCAATCATCCACATCTAGACTAGTGCCAAAGCCAGACTAGCTGGTTACAGAGCTAATGAAACTAACCCTGTGTAAACAAACATACAGTGGGCCAGCACATCCCAGAGTCACGCCCTGGTGAGTTACACCGTCTAGGTTACAGCACTCACTACAACAATCATTATACAATTATACACGCCTTGTATTAAAATCCAGGCCAGGGTCATTTTGAGCTGGAGTCTTCATCAGTCTACAGTCATCCTCATCCAGAATATTGTGGATATCATGTTGACAATATACAACAGCTGCATGCAGCAGCTGTTTCTACAGTGATTCATGTACAGTTAGCCAGTACATCATGTGTAGTCATATAGCAAAGCAATTCCATGAGTTACACCTCTGAGATGCAAGGTTTGACAGGAATAGATAAGGACCATCATTATTGATGAGAGAAGATCGTGTTGAGTCCTGTCTTGTTTTGCACCCCTGACATTTGGTATAACCATAAGTTTCTCTTTCTAGACAACGAATGAATCGGAATGATGATGAGTATTCTGTCAGGGCCATATGCACCAATCAGTCAGCTCTGGCTTTTTACTGCCGGGTTGTCTCACACAGTGTCACTTAGATACCATTTATCAAGTTTACTGTTAGTCACCATCTGGCGGGAAGCATTAAGAGAAAAATGTCCTTTTCAAGCATTTCAGGCACTTGGTTTGCTTGAACATAGAAGTCTCCAATGCCTTTATTATTGTCTATTTTGTATCTCTTTTGACACATGTCCCTGTGGTGGCCTTGCGGGTTAAGAGCGTTGGGTCAGTAACCCGAAAGGTCGCTGGTTTGAATCCCCGAGCCGGCAAGGTGGAAAAATCACATACACTAATACTCCAGCTGATGAACCCTGCACCTGGAAGCATTTAAGAGCAAGAGAGGAGCTTTCTATAAAATGGGTCAAGCCTAGGCCTGCAGTTTACAACTTTTGATTTTCCATTTTTGGACCATCAGCAAATCAGAACGTATTCAAAATGTGTGACATCTCTCTGCCAAACACCAGGAATTATCATGACATTGACCAAACCAACCAGTGTGCAGTAGTGCATCAATAATACTCTGTATCCAGAAACACATATTCTGTAATGGAAGTAAGTCTGATCTACAGAAACACATGGACTGAGTGACACCTCAAAGCATCATAATGGTTGTTGTTCGGATATATCAATAGTAACCTAACAGCGTATGTTCAGCCATCAGCCTCTTGGCATATTGGCCCTGCAAACCAACCAATGTGAGTTTACAGCAATATCCTGGGTCCTGAACACCTTGTTACAAGGCAGGTACAGTGTAATTACAGTGTAGATAACCATTTTATGTAACACTGTATAGGCTGTTATATAACTTTTACTCAAAATTTGCTAATAAACTCACAATGGAGATAACTGCGTCAACTGCACATGACCCTGGCAGAGAACTTGAGCCATGTGGGCCACGCATGAAGATTTAATCGACTTATGTGTATCATGTCCAAACATACAAACGTGTCAAAAACAACAACATAGGCCAACGTTCTTACCTCTAAAGATTCCAGACTGAGAAAGCTGGCTATGGCAAATCCATCAATAATGTCCTCCTCCTGTGACACTGACCCTCGTCTCTTTCTCCGAGAGGGACGCGGGGGCCGGACATAATGCAAGTTGGTAATTTTTCCATAATTACACAGGGCCTTATTCCTGACCGGGCTTTGCCCTCGGTCGGTGCCAGATGATGGACTCCGGTTTTGGTCATTCCTGTCAATCGCATCCCTTCTTCGCACGCGGTCTCGTTGAGATCTTGACCTCCGGCTGCGCTTTATTTTCCCGTCCATTTTAGAACTCAGAGTCGAAGAGATCGCCACACGACAGAGCGAAATTCGTTCTTTGTCCATGTGAAGTAGAAGTGTGCAGAACAGCACCTGCTTTGTTTTAAAAATTAAATAAACGATCTGAGAGAATCCTCGATCCAACAATAACAGACAAGAACATTTTCGAAGGTTGGTTTCGACTGCGAACCGTGGCTGCCTTTCTAATTGCACCCCACAAAAGCAGATTGTTACTTTGTTGCGCCTAGAGAGTGGGAGAACCCTAAATTGTAACTCTTACAATAATATTAACTTGCTTTGCAACTTTTTTTTGCTTGCAATTGCTGTATGGCTGCGACAGAGCGAGC
Source organism: Brachymystax lenok tsinlingensis (assembly GCA_030435695.1). Classification (NCBI taxonomy): domain Eukaryota; kingdom Metazoa; phylum Chordata; class Actinopteri; order Salmoniformes; family Salmonidae; genus Brachymystax; species Brachymystax lenok. Next base: position 11,858,781 of record CM059815.1, on the reverse strand, counting down.
TGTCAGACGAAGCTACAACGCTGTATCATGTCGGACTGTTCTTCTTCCATCACCGCACGGCCAAATCTATAGTCATAAACGATCGAGAGGGATCCAGTTTATTTAAGTAAAATAGCCTAAACAACCCTTCACTTTGATGGTGTTTGGCCGATTGATTGTTACTCTGGCCTTAAATATGCAAAACCGAGACACATGAATAATCCACACAACTCAATAAATTCCGTGATTTGTAGAGTCATCAATTCTCCGGCTATTTGTTCAAAGCTTGTCAATCTTCACGCCAAAGTAAGCAAACCCCAGCCAGAAAACGATTTGCCTTTCCTGAGTCGGTATTGTTTCTAAATAAACCCAGCCTCGAATTTTTCTTTCCTTGGTTGGTTCGAATGGCCCGTTGATCTTGAGTAAAACGTTGGGTAAATGGTGTAAAGAAAAACCACACATTTAGATTTAAAGCCCACTTCCCCACTTCGCCCTACATTGCATTTTCGGTTGTACAGTAAATCCCAGTACCGTGAACAACTGACGTATTTCCGCCACTTCTGCACGGAAGTGCCTGAAATGATCAGCGATTTAACGCTGAGGGGAGGAGGTGAAAGATGTACCCCTTCATGACCCTATTTACTGCTTGAAAAGGTTGGTTTTAGTTCTGTTCTTCATACTGCATTATTATAGGTTTGGAGTTTATTACAACACTGAGTAGCCTAGGCTGAGAATAGGCAGATCTTATTGATACGTTAAACAAACAACAAAAAATAGTTAGTAATGGTGAAATAAAGGGTTTTGAGGGAATGTGATTAATTTATTTCACCATTAGTCATGAATAAATACAAGCAAAACAGTTTTTCTAAATGAATTCTCTCTTTTGCATAATAACCTTGTGGAGGTCTTACAAAAGGATTTTCTAATGATCAATTAGCCTTTTAAAATGATACATTTGGATTAGCTAACACAACGTGCCATTGGAACACAGGAGTGATGGTTGCAGATAAAGGCCTCTGTACACCTATGTAGATATTGCATAAAAAATCAGCCATTTCCAGCTACAGTAGTCATTTGCGGCAGGGTAGCCTAGTGGTTAGAGTGTTGGAGTAGTAACCTGAAAGGTTGCAAGTTCAATTCCCCGAGCTGACAAGGTACAAATCTGTCATTCTGCCCCTGAACATGCAGTTAACCCACTGTTCCTAGGCTGCCATTGAAAATAAAAATGTGTTCTTAACTGACTTGCCTAGTAAAATAAAGGAAAAAAAAAATACAACATTAACAATGTCTACACTGTATTTCTGATCAATTTGATGTTATTTTAATGGACAAAAATTGTGCTTTTCTTTCAAAAACAAGGACATTTCTAAGTGACCCCAAACTTTAGAACGGCAGTGTATGTTACAGTTAACACCATCTGCTCTACAATTCGCTCACTGTACAGTCGTGGCCAAAAGTTTTGAGAATGACAGTATAATTACAAGCATTTCATAAGAGTCAAAGGCTTTTATTGACAATTACATGAAGTTGATGCAAAGAGTCAGTATTTGCAGTGTTGACCCTTCTTTTTCAAGACCTCTGCAATCCGCCCTGGCATGCTGTCAATTAACTTCTGGGCCACATCCTGACTGATGGCAGCCCATTCTTGCATAATCAATGCTTGGAGTTTGTCAGAATTTGTGGGTTTTTGTTTGTCCACCCGCCTCTTGAGGATTGACCACAAGTTCTCAATGGGATTAAGGTCTGGGGAGTTTCCTGGCCATGGACCCAAAATATCAATGTTTTGTTCCCTGAGCCACTTAGTTATCACTTTTGCCTTATGGCAAGGTGCTCCATCATGCTGGAAAAGGCATTGTTCGTCACCAAACTGTTCCTGGATGTTTGGGAGAAGTTGCTCTCGGAGGATGTGTTGGTACCATTCTTTATTCATGGCTGTGTTCTTAGGCAAAATTGTGAGTGAGCCCACTCCCTTGGCTGAGAAGCTTTAGGAGACGGTTCTGGCGTTTGCTGGACTTTCTTGGGCGCCCTGAAGCCTTCTTCACAACAATTGAACCGCTCTCCTTGAAGTTCTTGATGATCCGATAAATGGTTGATTTAGTGGCAATCTTACTGACAGCAATATCCTTGCCTGTGAAGCCCTTTTTGTGCAAAGCAATGATGAGGGCACGTGTTTCCTTGCAGGTAACCACGGCTGACAGAGGAAGAACAATGATTCCAAGCACCACCCTCCTTTTGAAGCTTCCAGTCTGTTATTCGAACTCAATCAGTATGACAGAGTGATCTCCAGCCTTGTCCTCGTCAACACTCACACCTGTGTTAACGAGAGAATCACTGACATGATGTCAGCTGGCCCTTTTTATGGCAGGGCTGAAATGCAGTGTAAATGTTTTTGGGGGATTCAGTTCATTTGCATGGAAAAAGAGGGACTTTGCAATTAATTGCAATTAATCTGATCACTCTTCATGACATTCTGGAGTATATGCAAATTTCCATCATACAAACTGAGGCAGCAGACTTTGTGAAAATTAATATTTGTGTCATTCTCAAAACTTTTGGCCACGACTGTAGGCTACATGATCTAAATGCATATCCCCATGAAACTGATGGAGATCAAATGGTTGGCATGCAGATACTGCATGGACGCAATGATACATGAAGGGAGGCCACAGAAATGTGTACATAATGTAGATCATAATGTGATCTTGCAGACATTGATTCAACTTTGATCTAACTTTATTAAACTAGCAGCATTCGCCAGTGTAGGCCTATCCTGTTCTCTGTGCAGCCGAACGAGCAGAGCAAAGACTGTGCGTAAAGTAGGGAATCCCGCACATGCACAGTAGCTTTGGGACCTTTAGCTGTCGGGAAGAAGGGTCCGGTGCAGCCTAGGCCAGAAAATTATTCAAAAGTTGTAGGTCTAATCCTGATGCACAAGCATGCTCGGCATCGGCATTCCTGTGCTGAGAAAACAAATAAACCTCCATAGCTGTAGGACCTACATTGATTCACGTTAGTGCTCAAAGTGTCCTGCTACAATTGCCTCAGGAATAGGAAATAGTAGAAAAGCTTCCTTAATGCACATGTTGCCATTACCAGTAACACCCAGCCTTTATTGAGCCTGCCAATGGTTTGAGTCTCTCCCAGAAGAACCTTAGCAGAATGTTAAAATATGCATGAAGCATGAAGATGCTCATATCCTCCTCTCTGTTGTCCTCTGGGTTTCTGAACAAAGTTGATCTGATAACGGCTTTATCACTGCAGTTCTACATTTTGCTCTTTTATCATTTAACTGTCACCAAACTCTGTTGATTTTAAACTTCTTTGATATACTATCCTTGTGTAGTGAAAGCTGTGCTGCAATAGTTACTACATTCCCCCATTCCCCATGTGTCTCAGGTCTCTAGAGGTGCACTGACAGACTGTGGGCTTACCCTAATTAAGTGCTCCATTTAGAAAGGTCCTGTAAGTTGAATTTGTACGGAATTGCACCACTAGGCTGCTGGGGAACATTTACAAATGGGACATGTGTGCTCTGAAACATTCAATACTCATTAATGTCAATTTGCTTCATTTTGCTCCCATTTCTCTCCTATTACATTGGATGCAATGGTGAGGCTAGCTGGCAGACAAAATATACATGTTGACTTAATGGAAGGTTATGACAGTGTCTTTTCTTGTTGCCATTCCCAGATACCAAAGCATTGAGGCTAAAAGCACACTTAAGATGAACCTTTGTTATGAGTGCAATGGTTTACTTTGTAATTAAATCTGACTGATGAGTTGCAGTGAAATTATATGAAACACAGAACAGAGGAGGTACAGAACTGAAACCATCTTTTGTGAGAAACAGGAACATATGTCGTACTTATCACAGTTTTGCAAGGGTTAATAAACTAGTCCTGAACATATCTAAAACTAAAAGCATTGCATTTGGTACTAATCATTCCCTAAGTTCTATCCCTCAGCTAAATCTGGTAATGAATGATGTGACTGTTGAGCAAGTTGAGGAGACTAAACTTGTTGGTGTCACCTTAGACTGTAAATTGTCATGGTCAAGGCATATTGATTCGATTATTGTAAATATGAGCAGAGGTCTGTCTGTGCTAAAGAGATGCTCAGCATTCTTAACACCACATTCCCTTCAATTGAAGCGGTGGGAAACAAACAAAAATGGCCACATCTCTCACAAAAACGGATAAAAAATGAAATCACGGATAAATATAAGAGAGCAGGAGAACTTATAAATTGGCTACAATAATAACAACTTTTCAAGCACCGAATTGAGGAAATGTCTGATTTTCAAGGTAGGCCTATTCCAGTACCTGCATTTCTGAGCTCCAAATTGAAGATCAAGTAGGCTACTTCAAGTCCCTTATATTGTTTAAAATTGCAGGTGTAACTGTTCTGCTCCTGCAACGTCCTCTACTGCTCATCCTGTGTCTCCTTGACTTGCCGCCACTCCCCCCAGTGCTCTCTCCCTCTCCCTCTCTCTCTGTGTGTGTGATTGTGTGGGCGGAGACAGGAGTGCTGGAGTCAGAGCAGATACCCACCAGCTGCAACCTGTTCCATAATCAAGACCTCTACAAATACTCAGCCCTGCCGCTTACACGCTGCCAGATCGTAATCTCTACTCAGTCAGTCTACGTTTTTAGCCATTTGTTACTATTCAGATCCTGTTATCCTGCTGTCCCTGTTTTCCTTGTCTGACGCTGTTTTCCTATATACCGCTACAGTTCTGCCCGCTCTGACTCTGGTCCCTGTCTCCAGTCCCACATATCGTCATCCTGCTACTCTGTCCTGGACTCCCCACTCTACTACTCCCTTGGATTCCCCACCGGACATGCTTACACTGTCTCACCCCCTTTCGTTCCAGCCTCAGCCTCCGCACCGGGTTTCCAGCAACCCGCCCGAGCTTCCCCTGACCTGCACTCCATCTCCCCCCTGTGTTTCAATAAATACCTTGGTTACTTCATCCCAGTCTCTTGGGTTCCACTCCGCATAACAGTAACATGGGGGAAAAAATATATTTGTCATGTTATTTCATTACCTGATCATATTGTGAATAAGCCCACTAGGTTATGTAATTTGTTGTCATTATATCCAGAATGATTAATAGGAATAGTGTTGGATGCTGCACAATAGTCTATCCTAACAGTTGAGCACAGTAGACTCAGTGATCAATTCGAGGCACAAAAACATGAAAAAAGGAACTTATTAACTTGATGGTTTGTCTGTTAAATCTAAGGAGACCCTGCTGTAAATCAAGCAGACAACAACAGATTATCAATATTATATCCAACGTGGATCCAGTCACAACTGTCTTCACCAGCGTAAGGAATGAGACACCAAAATATTGTGGACATTCCTCTTGAACACTTTTTTTCCAGCACTTGGGCTGTTGTTGCATGGCATGCACTATTGCCAGAGTTGTTTGTCACTTGACCGTCATTAGAAAAATTCCTTCCTGGATCAGATGTGTGAAAATATTAATGTTTAACTAATCAGCTGGACACCAAATGCACATCCAACAAGTATTATGCATAATTATTGAAAAAACACGTTAATGTCAGTATCGATTTAGGTTTTCAGTATCAAGGTAAGGTGACTCTTTCGGTTAGAAGCATTACATTTTGGAATGCATACATAATTTGGGATTTGTATGCCCATGAAAATGGTTTTCACCCCATAACAGAAGACACAAAATGTTACATAAATAACCTGCATTTTTGAGATCTCTGTGCAAAAAACTGTCCGACAGCTAGATCCAGGATTCTTACAGGGTTCAAGTTCAATGTCTAATTTAACTGTTTAATGCTTAATATATATAACGACAACTTACACTGCCATAAATGCATGGACAGAAAAGTTATGTTTTATGTCACACGATCCATCAAGACACCCACCTTAATAAAGGGTTGAACATACAGTTGAAGTCGGAAGTTTACATACACTTAGGTTGGAGTCATTAAAACTCGTTTTTCAACCACTCCACAAATTTCTTGTTAACAAACTATAGTTTGTGCATGACACAAGTAATTCTTCCAGCAATTGTTTACAGACGGATTAGTTCACTTAGAACTCACTGTTCACAATTCCAGTGGGTCAGAAGTTTACCTACACTAAGTTGACATCCTTGGGAGCAATTTCCAAACGCCTGAAGGTACCACGTTCATCGGTACAAACAATAGTACGCAAGTATAAACACCATGGGACCACGCAGCCGTCATACCGCTCAGGAAGGAGACGTGTTCTGTCTCATAGAGATAAACGCACTTTGGTGCGAAAAGTGCAAATCAATCCCAGAAATACAGCAAAGGACCTTGTGAAGATGCTGGAGGAAACGGTTACAAAAGTATCTATTTCCACAGTAAAACGAGTCCTATATTGACATAACCTGAAAGGCCACTCAGCAAGGAAGAAGCCACTGCTCCAAAACCACCATAAAAAAGCCAGACAACGGTTTGCAACTGCACATGGGGACAAAGATCGTACTTTTGGAGAAATGTCCTCTGGTCTGATTAAATAAAAATAGAACTGTTTGGTCATAATGACCATTATTATGTTCGGAGGAAAAAGGGGGAGGCTTGCAAGCCGAAGAACACCATCCCAACCTTGAAGCACCAATCATGTTGTGGGGGTGCTTTGCTGCAGGAGGGACTGGTGCACTTCACAAATAGATGGTATCATGAGGCAGGAAAGTTATGTGGATATATTGAAGCAACATCTCCAGACATCAGTCAGGAAGTTAAAGCTTGGTTGCAAATGGGTCTTCCAAATGGACAATGAACCCAAGCATACTTCCAAAGTTGTGGCAAAATGGCTTAAGGACAACAAAGTCAAGGTATTGGAGTGGCCATCACAAAGCCCTGACCTCAATCCAATAGAAAATATGTGGGCAGAACTGAAAAAGCGTGTGCGAGCAAGGAGGCCTACAAACCTGACTCAGTTACACCAGCTCTGTCAGGAGGAATGGGCCAAAATTCACCCAACTTAGTGTGGGAATCTTGTGGAAGGCAACCCGAAACGTTTGACCCAAGTTAAACAATTTAATGGCAATGCTACCAAATACTAATTGAGTGTATTCACTGGGAATGTGATGAAAGATATAAAAGCTGAAATAAATCATTCTCTACTATTATTCTGAAATTTCACATTCTTAAAATAAAGTGGTGATCCTAACTGACCTAAGACATGGAATTTTTACTATGATTAAATGTTGGGAAAAACTGAGTTTAAATGTATTTGGCTAAGGTGTATGTAAACTTCCGACTTCAGCTGTAGGTTTTAAATCAACTCGTCACAACTCGTATTGAATTATAGCTATGATCCCCCCCCTTTATCTCAATGTAATGACATGAAAAAAATGGCAGATTGTTATCAATGACATCAACAGCTGTAACAAGTTGTCCAGTGTAGGAAATCCTCACTGGTACCCTCGTTTGACTGTCAGTCGTGGGTAACTGTCAGTCATGGGTAACTGTCAGTGATGTGCTTTGTTCTATTGTTCTTATTTTAAATGTGTGTTTAGTCCTTGAGCACTTCTTGTGTATTGATGTTCTTCTGTATTATGTCATGTTTTATGTTTTGTGTGGACCCCAGGAAGAGTAGCTGCTGCTTCAGCAACAGCTAATGGGGATCTGAATAAAATACTAAATACTAAATATACACTGTCAATTCAGTCACGCACAGATCTGAGAGATCACAGGGCAAATTTGCAACAATAATCAGTATTGTGTAATGCAATTGTTCAATGTTATTCAATACTAGATGGGCCCAGGCAGTCACCATAGCCATTTAATTTTGTGTTACACTGCCCTCTGCTGGTGTAATGCCTGGATCTTTGAAAACCCCTTGAAAAATCAGAAACATGCCTGTCAGTAGAGGGCAGCCCAGGTCTATTCAAGCGCAGAGAATGATAGAGGTCTCTAGTTGCCAAAATGCTATTTTAGTATGGGCAGCGCCATTGAGGGCTTCCACCATGCTTCCCCCATTTTAAAGTAGTCAAAGTTGTCAACTAGTTGGGTATTCCTATAGGTTGTAGCCTCAATGGCTCTACCCATGCTGTCACATATCCTATAATGGCACACATATAAAGATGAGTCCTCTATCTATCTCTAGGATCCCAGGTCACTCATTGTGCTGTTGGATCCAGTTCTCCAACCTTTACATTGTACTTTTTACTATGGGATGAATGGTTTATCCACAGCTTCCACATTCACCTGTAAAAATCTTTCTCTGTGTGCACATTGCACATCATCTAACAGAAATACCTGACAGAAACACTCTCATTAAAATAATCTTGTCATCTTTAGCTAACAATGGTATTGAATATTTTCAATGTCACCGTATGGTAGACATAATAGCTAAGCAAACTTACAATACAAAATTACAAAACTCTGATCAAGGACAACAAGATAGAACTGCAGCTTGTCTGTGTCTTGCATAGAATTAGAAATTAGAACAGTAATTTAATAGGATCTCTATGGTGTCTTGTCTCTCCCCTCCATCTCAGATATCAAAGAAACAAATGCCATTGAAACATTTTAGGCAGACTACATATTGCAATGAGGCAAGGATCTCTATTATTGTTATTCTCACCATCTTTCTTCTGCCTGTGATGTGCTGTATAATCTGTTTACTGAAGCATTGACCACAGCAGCTGGAGCCTGATGGCGCTCATGAAGTTGTGAGGTTAATCTGGCTAAGAGAGGGTGTCTGACACCAGCCCCAGGCTCTCAGTAGGATGAGATGGCTTTAGACAGTCGTTAATACAGAGGCAGGATTGCCTGGGAAATGTGTTTGGATTGATTCACTGGGAAGGCAAATTAGATAGAGCGAGAGAGAGAATCAGGAATCATCCCCAGTGCCACCTCTGCTGTATCTTTTTAAGAGATATATTCTAGGTGTTGTTGTGGATTTCAATGGGGTATTCTTCAGCAATGATGTGTACTGTTGGTTTCCAGAATAGCTACTAGATGGAAGGGCTGGGCTATTGCTTTCGAATTGTTTAAGGTAGAAATTCCAAACCAACTTTAAAATGTGCAGACAGGCTGGCTTTTGCTAGTGTCAAATATATCTTAACAAACACTTTATGTGGCTAAAGGTCAGTGGGTTTTTCAAACAATAACAAGTTTAATGGAAGATTAGTGGCTTTAGCCAAGGGTACCCCAACTGGCGGAGAACAATTTTTTATTGTTAGACATATAAGACTAAAAACACCAAATCTGTTCCAAAGTATCCCATGTATAATAGGGAGATATATGTGATCATATACAAATGCAAGCAAGGTTTGAAATGATTATGTTTTAGTCAAAAATAATATCTGTTGGGGCTTCTTGTGGTTACTTTGCAGTCTACAAATCATTTGTAATTACGGCTGAATCTAGTTGATGATCCCTGATTTGACCTATTGTCCTGTGCCCTTTAATGTCAGAAAATATTATCAGTTGGCATTTCTGTTTAGTGCAGACATTTTCATTCCTGTCACTTTGCTGAAAAGAAACAGTTTTGGTCACAAATCAACTTTTGTTAGCAACATTAAGCTGCCCTCAGCACTTTTTACCCAGCATATAAAATATCTTATAAAGTCAGGTTCATGCTGATGGCTGTAAAGCTGTACATTTATATTCTCTATGGATGATTTGCTTAGTCTGCATGATCAATTTCACCAAGCAAATAACAGTTTTGCTAATGTTGTTAGATGCAAATAAGGGATTTGGCAGATCCACATATCAGATTGAAACGATTAAATTAATGTGCTCAGACCATGACAGTTCTTGGATCATTTTGACCAAGTAAATTGATTGAAGTATTGCCCTGGAAAACATGCATGTCTTTATTCTAGACTTTTTTTTAGATGATGGTGAAGCTTCTTTAATGCATACTGCTACTGTAGCATTATTTAACAGCCGGCTTCAGCCCTTTATTACTGCAATATAATTTAGTTCTTGATGATAAGCATTTTATTATTTAAGGAATTATGCAATTGTACACATCATGTGATAATGATTATGTGTGGGTGGGGATATGTATTCTCTCTCCATAGGTGTTTATTATTTTTGGATGTTCTGGGACAAGCTTTATTTATTCTGTATGATTTGAGGCCCCACAAACCCTCCCCCCTGGTCTAGACTGTTGACCGTTGCCCTGAGGAACAGTTTGGGCCTCCAGGGTGGATTGTGTAATTATAGCAACGCACATTCAGCACCCGCCTGCTTTATGTGGGGTGCCCTGGGAAATAACTGTACAGCGAAAAACCACATCAGCAAAACTCCACAGAATGACATTTTGTACCTTCCTGGCTTTATTCTTGGTGTTTCCTAGAAACCAAACATCTTTGACTGACCTTGGTGGCTTAGTTTCTTGATGATGGAAGTAGGCCTAGTCATGTTACCTTGCTTAATCAATAATGGAAATCGGTTTAGATCACAAGGGTTCACAATAGATGACGAATTAATAAACATTTAAATAGAATTGGCAATTTATATAGTCGGAGCTGCTGAAAGTAATTGGTGACAAATTGCATCAGATTATTTCTTTTTTTACCTCAACTGATTAGAACTATTAAACCAATTGTTACCTCAACTGATTGAAAGGATTGAAACAACTATCGATCAGCTTTTAACACTGACTGTAATAGGGCTCTTCATGAGAGAGAGTGAGGGAGATTCTTATTCGTATTTTTTAAACTGCATTGTTGGTTAGGGGCTTGTAAGTAAGCATTTCACGGTAAGGTCTAGACCTGTTGTATTCGGCGCATGTGACTAATACAATTTGATTTGATTTGAGAGAGAGAGAGACCAGTAACAATAAGGCTTTTATCTCTCTGTACAGAAGCAGAGAGCATCCGCGCGATATCGGACATACCTTGGCCCTTTTATCTGTAGCCTTCTTAACAGTCTTCAAGCGAGCAAGAGAAAATGCGAGTAAGGATTACATTAATGTCTCATCAGTAACTCCTTGGTATTTTTTTTCCTCATTATTTTTTGAAATCATCAAGAAGGGTGACGGATAATACGTACTATCGCTTCTTTTGTCATCTACTGGCAAGTGGAAAACAAGCCCCACGTTTGCTCAATTGAGCGAGAGATTCTGTCGTTCTAATGATGTGGCCGTGTAAGGGGGGGGGGCAGGAATTCGTACTAAAATCTCTTCTCTCTTGAACCACTTTGGAGAGGATAACCTGTGCAATGGAATGGCAATGAGATTCAATTTAGGTTTATTGTTTTTATAGACAGTCTTATTGCCTGCTATAATCCCTGCGGCGAAAGTGGTGCTGATGACAGGATATCTAATTTTCTGCGCGGGAGCACTGAGGTGGCTATGATGACGATACTTGCCTCATACACATAACCAAAGATTGGTCACCAAACTTGGATTGTACATGTTTTTCTATCACGGGTAGATGTTGTCGGTTTCCCTTCGGTTTCATGGCTGGCGCACGGCAGATAAAAACTTTGTTGACTTTAAACATCTGCATGTTTGTGGGTATTATACTGTTCTCGGTTTACTGCAGAATTCAGGATCGATCAGAGGAACTCCTGAAGAACGGCAGGACCACTGTGCAAAGATCTAACCGCAGAAATGGAAAAGTTACTAACTTTGTGGAGAAGCAAGCTATTCTTCAGAGGCTTGAGCATCTTGAGGACGTGGTCTACCATCAATTGAACGGTAAATGATTTATCCATGTGATCATGAACACCAAGAGTCAGCTTGGTGCAACTTTATTTCACCCCACATCAGTGCTTTATGAATTACTTTTATAGTGCCCCGACTGAGTAAATCGTGCATTTTACAGTGTTTCTTTGATGTGCCACATCTCAGCTGTTGTACAACCCATGGGTATTGTCATTCTCTTCAATTGGAATAACCAATCAACCTGGCCCACATCCACCTCATCCATTATAGTCCCACTCCTAGCATCACTTTCAGCCTAAATGTCTAATCTGCTTTTAAATAATTAAAAAAATAACCCAGACAAAGGGCTTTGTTTTTCTCCAAAAGACTGGCGTTATAAAAGTCTAATCCAGGGTTCCCCAACTGGCGGCCCTCAGGCCGAAATTGGCCCTTGGGTGATTTTATTTGCCAAATGTTTTATTGTTTGACATAAAAGACTAAAAACACCAGCAAATCAGCTCCAATTGATTTTGATTTTGGAAATATGTTCCCAAGTATTCCCACCAGGGTTGCACATTTTGGGGAATATTCAGAGGTGGAAACTTTCCGTTGGAATTAACGGGAATATATGGGAATTAACAGGATTATATGGTAATAAACAGAAAAATATGCATATTAATATTAATACCATTTAACAGTAGATGTTTTTTGCATTGGATAAATTTACCATATCATATGAATACAGAAACATAAACCTTTTACCTTAGTAGTTAAAATAATTAAGTCCTTCCAATAGAAATAAAAAAAACGATTTAGTTACGAATTGAACTTAAAGGCCACGGTTTCGAGACACGGTAGTGATGACACCATAGGCCTTGTTGATCTCTACACCAGACAGGATGCTCTTGCCAGCATACTTGGCGTCCAACATGTACGCTGCGGCGTGTATGGGCTTCAGGCAGAAGTCTTCACGCTTTTTGATGTATTTCAGAACTGCAGTTTCCTCTGCTTGGAGCAACAGTGAAGTGGGGAGGGCAGTACGGATTTCTTCTCTCACATCTGCAAGCAGAGTCTGAACATCCGACAGGATGGCATTGTCTCCCTCAATCCATCAATGGCTACTGCTATAGGTTTCAGGAGTTTAAGACTGCTTAACACTCTCACCCAAAATACATCATACAGGAGGATCCTCTTGATGGGGCTGTCCATATCGGCAAACTGTGATATGGCCATTTCTTGGAGTGACTCCTTCCCCTCCAGGAGACTGTCAAACATGATGACAACACCACCCCAACCGGTGTTGCTGGCCAGCTTCAATGTGGTGCTCTTATTCTTCTCACTTTGCTTGGTGAGGTAGATTGCTGCTATAACTTGATGACCCTTCACATACCTAACCATTTCCTTGGCCCTCTTGTAGAGTGTATCCGTTGTTTTCAGTGCCATGATGTCCTTGAGGAGCAGATTCAATGCATGAGCAGCACAGCCAGTTGGTGTGATGTGAGGGTAGGACTCCTCCACTTTAGACCAAGCAGCCTTCATGTTCGCAGCATTTTCTGTCACCAGTGCAAATACCTTCTGTGGTCCAAGGTCATTGATGACTGCCTTCAGCTCATCTGCAATGTAGAGACCAGTGTGTCTGTTGTTCCTTGTGTCTGTGCTCTTGTAGAATACTGGTTGAGGGGTGGAGATGATGTAGTTAATTATTCCTTGCCCACGAACATTCGACCACCCATCAGAGATGATTGCAATACAGTCTGCTTTCTCTATGATTTGCTTGACCTTCACTTGTACTCTGTTGCACTCGGCATCCAGCAAATTAGTAGATAAAGCCTGTCTGGTTGGAGGGGTGTATGCTAGGCAAAATCTCTTCCAATACACATTGCCTGTGAGCATCAGCATTTCTCTGACTACGTTCCTCCATTGAGTCAAAAAAACTTCTGATTCCAGGAGGACCATGAGCTGTTGCTATCAATAAGGTGTCTGATTCATCATTTTCACCTTGAATAGAAGTAGAGGGACTTTTGTCAGAGGTTGCTTGTTGTGAGCTCTGAGGGAACTTCATGCACTTGGCCAGATGATTCTGCATCTTTGTTGCATTATTCACATATGATTTGGCACAGTATTTGCAAATGTACAGAGCTTTTCCTTCTACATTAGCTGCAGTGAAATGTCTCCACATCAGATAGTGCCCATGGCATTTTCCTGTAAAGATGAGAAAAAAAGGAGTAAAAAAACCGAATACAATTCCATGTACAGATACATAGTTAAGCAGTTAGATTAAACAACTCATTTGTAAGATAAATGTAAAATGAAACATGAATGGAAACAGGTGAAGTAACACTCCTCAGTTAGCAGGCTCAAGCAAGCTAAAACCCACTTGGTAGCAAAAACTAACTAGCAGAAATTGGTAACAAGTTAGAAATTATTTAAAAACACACTTTGCTGTATGCTACTATTTACTAGTTAACAAAAAAATCATGTTTGTCATATAAAGTATATTTACCCCACCCAGTATTGTAATCAAAACTTACCAGAAAGCATGTAGTCCTTGGCTCAGACAGTGTAGTAGTGTGGGCTCAATAGCATCTCATTAGTGTGCAAGATCTTGAGAATCAGCTGTATATGTGACGGAAGAATGTACTGTGCATGCAGAGGGTTGCTATTCAATTGAATTGGGGATAGTTTAACCAAAATATGCCACAAGACCTAGAATTGCCTTAGGTGTATCCCACAAAAAAGGTTCACTGTTATAAGCTAACTTTTTTGATGAATTTAAGCAAAATTACCAAAATTCCCAGGCTTAACTTCCCTTGGAAAATGTCAGGAAAAATTCTGGAAATTTACCGTAAAGTTTCCGACCCTTTGCAACCCTAATTCCCACACACAATACAGAGATATGTGATCGTATACAAATGTGAGCAAGGTTTGAAATTATTATGTTTTAGTCAAATATGATATCTGTTTGTGCTTCTTGCGGTCATTGTGCAGTCTATAAATTATTTGTAATTATGTTCTGGCCCTCAGACCATTCACTCAAGAAAAAAATTTAGTTGATGATCCCTAGTCGAATCCATATGGAGAGTTATACTTTATGTTTTATATAAAATAACATTCCAGATCATTAACACAATTACTGTATATACAATGTGTGAATGGCCAGACATTTGTTTGTTTGTTACTAGATCAAATAAAATAAAATATTATTTGTCACATGCTCCGAATACAACAGGTGTAGTAGACCTTACCGTGAAAAGCTTAGTTGCCAGCCCTTAACCAACAATGCAAATTTGCTAAATATACTAAAGGATAAAATAGTAACACAATAAAATAACAATAACGGGGCTATATACAAGGGGTACCGGTACCAAGTCAGTGTGCAGGGCTACGGGTTAGTTGAAGTAATTAAGGTAATATGTGCATGTAGGTAGCGGTAAAGTGACTATGCATAGATAATAAACAGAGAGTAGCAGCAGAGTATGTGAAGAGTGTGAAGGAATGTGAACGTATGTGTCTGTGTGTGACATCAATACGCATGTGTGTGTGTGTTTTGTGTGCTGGAGTGTCAGTGTAGTATGTGTGAGTGTGTGGTTAGAGTCCATAGAGCCAGTGCAAGGGAGTCAGTGCAACAAAAAAAAAGACAAATAAAATAAGGGGGTCAATGCAAATAGTCAGGATGGCCATTTGATTAACTGTTCAGCAGTCTCATGGCTTGGGGGTTAAAACTGTTAAGGAGCCTTTTGGTCCCAGACTTGGCTGTCCCGTACCGCTTGCCTTGCGGTAGCAGAGAGAACAGTCTATGACTTGGGTGGCTGGAGTCTTTGAAAATGTTTAAGGCCTTCCTCTGACACCGCCTGGTAAAGAGGTCCTAGATGGCAGGAAGCTCTGGCCCCAGTGATATACCGGGCCGTACACACTACCCTCTGTAGCGCCTGGCGATCGGATGCCGAGCAGTTGCAATACCAAACAGTGATGCAACCAGTCAGGATGCTCTCGATGGTGCAGCTATATAACTTCTTGAGGATCTGAGGTCCCATTCCAAATCTTTTCAGCCTCCTCAGGGGGAATAGGCGTTGTCATGCCCTCTTCTTTTTACCTTTATTTTACTAGGCAAGTTAGTTAGGAACAAATTCTTATTTTCAATGACGGCCTAGGAACAATGGGTTAACTGCCTGTTCAGGGGCAGAACAACCGATTTGTACCTTGTCAGCTCGGGGAATTGAACTAACTTTCGGTTACAAGTCCAACGCTCTAACCACTAGGCTACTCTGCCACCCCTCTTTACTGTCTTGGTGTGTTTGGACCATGATAGGTCCTTAGTGAGGTGGACACCAAGGAACTTGAAGCTCTCAACCTGCTCCACTATAGCCCCGTCCTTTTCCTGTAGTCCACGATCAGACCCTTTGTCTTGCTCACGTTGAGGGAAAGGTTGTTGTCCCGGCACCACACTGCCAGGCCTCTGACCTCCTCCCTATAGGTTGTCTCATCGCCGTCGGTTATCAGGCCTATCACTGTTGTGTCGTAGGCACACATCATGATGGTGTTGGAGTCGTGTGTGGCCTTTCAGTTACTAGTCCAACACTCTAACCACTAGGCTACCCTGCCGCCCATACTAGGCTACCCTGCCGATCTAGTTGCAGATGGAGGTGTTCAGTCCCGGGGTCCTAAGCTTAATGAGGAGCTTGGAGGGCACTATAGTGTTGAACACTGAGCTGTAGTCAATGAACATCATTCTCATGTAGAGGTGGCCAACACTCTTACTGGAGAGACACTAATAAGGTGCTGAATCAGATTTGTTTTAGAGGACTGTCTGGAACAAAAGCCTGCACATCCAGTAGCTCTCCATGAGAAGGGTAATGTCCATGGCCCCTCTTTTTAGCACCTAAAATAGCTAACAACATTCTCTTTGAGGAGCTTAATTGGACTCCACCACAAAGCAGTTTAGGAGGATGAATGCTGTCAGCCTTAATTGATGGATCTCAACCTTGCTGCAAACTAGCTTTCCTGAAATATCACCTCTTCTTTTGCTGCACAAAACAAGTAGTCCCAAGAAGAAATCTCTATACCCCATGATCCTGAGGTTATATATCAGGAGGTCAGTGATGGAATTCAAGCCAGTTGGGGACATTTCTGCAGCAGGTTTGACGGTTATATCACATTTACTGATTCCTCTTCCTTATCCAATGTGGTGTTTGTCTGATGCATTTGCTTTCTAAAACACCCCCCCAAGGGACAAGCTAATTTAATCAATATATTAGCCAATAATTGCTTGAACTCATTCCCAATGCTATGACTATGACACTCATAATTCAGTGTTTAAATGCATAATCAGTTCAGAAGTTGGATTAGCAAGATGCCAGGTCCTGCTGTAATACTGACAGTATAAGCCATTCTACTCACATTACAAGTCAATCATCCTGACCCCTTTTGTGTATTACTTCCCACCAGTAAAGTATAGGTAAATAATAATAATAGCCTTCAGTTTCCTTTATACCCGGCTATCCTGTTTGTCAGTCAGACTGGGAGTTTATTAAGATGACCTATTATAATTTCACAGACACGGTGCTGAAGACAGTAGACTAGTCAATTATTTCTCTTGTCTAAACTTCAGTTGCCAACTCTCTAATGAATCTAGATGCTCACCTTTTGTTTACTTTTTCGAGGGAAAAGAGACAGCTCAAATGGCTGACAGATTGAGATGAAAAGTATAACAGCTTGCTTGCTTTTGTGATCCAGAGGCACCTCAGACAGTTTGCAAAATGAGTCTGACATTTTCCTTTGACTTTCCACAGGTCTGGGAAAGCCGGTTGGGGTACTGGAGGGACGTGTGGGCCAGGGACAGGGGAAAGCCAGGACCCCTGCAACTCTGAGAAACCCTGTCCACGACCCAGATGGGGGAAAGTACGAAGAGTACGGCTACAACGCACAGCTGAGCAATCAAATCCCACTGGATAGATCCATTCCTGACTACAGGCCGAAAAAGTAGGTCCTAAACCCTGCCCTCACAGCTTGAAAACCAGAAGGTAACATAATAAAGCATTATGAGTTTAGGGTACTGATGTGACAGCTTCTCACAAAATTGTGTTGACAGGTGCAAGCTGATGACTTACCCAGATGACCTCCCTCAGATGACGGTGGTGTTCATCTTTGTAAACGAGGCCCTGTCAGTGATCCTACGGTCAGTCCACAGCCTGGTCAATCACACACCTGCACACATCCTCAAGGAGATCATCCTGGTGGACGACAACAGTGACAGTGGTAAGACAAGGGCTTTTACAGTGTGTGTGTGCGTGTGTGTGCGTGTGTAAGAGGGAGAGAAAGAGAGCAAGAGAGAGAGAGAGAGAGAGAGAGAGACTTGAAATTATGGTTTTCTAGTTTGAGCTCCAACACTTTATTATTTTTGTTTTTGTAGTGGAGCTAAAGTTGAACCTGGATCAGTATGTGAATAAGCAGTACCCAGGCCTAGTGAAGATGGTGAGAAATAGCAGACGGGAGGGACTTATACGGGCCAGAATCCTTGGCTGGAAAGCTGCCACTGCACCAGTTGTTGGCTTCTTTGACGCACATGTTGAGTTCAACACAGCATGGTGAGGAACAGCTTCTTATTTCCCCTTAGATTGACACTTGAAAAGGAGTTTAAAATAGTCTCATGCGTTATCATCAGTCAGATGCAGATTCCTCCCAACACTGAGGTGCCATACAATATGTCCTCCAATATCTAGCTATATGCTGTACTATTTTAAGCCTGGAATTCATTACACTGAGATTTGCAGACAGTGCTTGTGCATCTGACAGAAGAGCAGTTTTACTTTAATCAGAGGTATTCCTTTCTCACAGTAATGAAAAGAAACGGAGGTACAGTAGTCACCACAATCCATCTTCACCACACCACTTTAGAAAGAGCAATTCACTCAGAAGTTAACCCTATTTGTTCTAAAAATGATATTGCAGATATTGTAGACTCCTTAACTGCACTCATATTGCAAAAGTTATGTCCACAATGGAAATTACATCTGATTGCATCAGTCAAGTTTTACACTGAAAAAACATTGAACACACCATGCGTCCCATCGGTCGTTCCATGTCATTTCAGTAAGCCATGACACCCACCATCTCAGATTCTTATGAAATTGTTTCTGTAGTTAGAAACAGACAAGATTAGCATTCCATTCTTTTGTTGAAATATAATCTGATCTCTGAGAAATTAAGATAATTGATTGCACCCAAAGTGTCAATTTTTATTTATAGGATTCATATAATGTTAACTAAGTATAGTACCTAACATCCAATTTGGTCCAAACTTTTTTTCAAACAATGAGTAAGACATGAAGAATCCAAAGACATGATCAAAAGCCACCCACGCACCCCTGCACACCCCATGCCAATCCCAATCCAACAACGAGTATAAAATGGCCAATTTGGATGCAATCAATTAGCTTAATTTCTCAGAGATCAAATTATATTTCAATAAAATAATGTTGCAGAAATGCTAATCTTATCTGTTTCTAAAAACAGAAACGATTTCAGAGCATTCTGAGATGGTGGGTGTCGAAATCCTCTTTCTTGTGCTTTTTTGAGGTGGAACGACCCACATGTGAGGCCATCAGTGTTTCACTACAGTTGTAATACATAGAACTGCTAGCTACAGTACATAAATTACTATTGATTTGGTTTTGTTCTCTGGAACGGATGTGAAATGGGAAATAAGCTGTCAAGTGTAAGGAAAGATGAGAACTGTACAGTACTGCTAGCAGTGAGGATTCAGGATGTTTTGATGATGATGATTAAATGCTTGAACAGACTTTGTGGTGGCTCCATTTTCCCCCTGGGAACAGATGAGATGACAGAAACATGATTTACTGTCATGCCTTTCCTATCATGTCAGCATGAGCACCACAGTGTACAGTTACCAGTAAACATCTCAAGCACCTTTAGAATATTTATAGAGATAATCTTTTTGACTAAAATGCGTTTCCTTTGACAGGGCAGAGCCAATCCTAACCAGAATCAGGGAGGATCGAACACGTATTATTCTACCGTCGATTGACAACATCAAGTACAACACGTTTGAGGTGCAGCAGTATGCTAACGCAGCCCATGGCTACAACTGGGGCCTTTGGTGTATGTACATCACCCCCCCTCAGGCCTGGCAGGATAGAGGAGATGAGACGGCCCCCATCAGGTATGGGAAAAGTACAGTATGTCTCTGACATTATTGGGGGCAGCTGCTTTGGCAGTTCTCTGATGCAATATTCTGCAATACAGTGCCTATAGAAAGTCTACACCCCTTCTTTCACATTTTCTTGCATTACAAAGTTGGATTGAAATAGATTTAATTGTAATTTCTGTCATTGATCTAGACAAAATACTCCATAATGTCAAAATGAAAAGAAAATTCTACACATTTTTTGAAATTAATACAAATTAAATAAGTGTTCACCCCCTTTGTTTAGGCAAGTAAAATATGGCTCAACAAATCACATAATAAGTTATATGGACTCACTCTGTGTGAAATAATAGGGGTTGACGTGACTACCCCTTCCTCTGTCCCCCATACATCAACAACAGTAAGGTTCGTCCCTCAGTCAAGTATTTAATTTCAGGCACAGATTCAACTACAAAGACCAACAAGCTTTTCGAAGCTACATAAAGAAGGGCAGTGATTAGTGGATGGGTAACAATAACAAATCAGACACTGAATATCTCTTTAAGCATGGCCAAGTTAATAATTATGCTGTGGAGGATGTATTAAAGCACCCAGACACAAAGATGTAGTCGTCCTTCTGAATTGAGCTCTATTACAGGAAGGTATGCTTAGGGATTAAGGCTGGGAATAGCCAGGGACCTCACAATAATATCACAAAGCTTAAGTGCCGATATGATATGTATTGAGATTCTCACGATTCTATATGTATTGCGATTTCATACTGGGATTTTATTGCGATTCGATGTTTCAAACATACTGCTCACCATATGCCTGCTGTAAATGTACAGTACAAGAGAGAGCCATGAGAAAACTTGTTTGCTGAAATAAAAGTTCTGAAACAAATTGGCTCCCCATTTAAAAAGAAGATGATCAAGCTATGAAGAAACAATACTGGAGTTTTGGTGCAGGTACAGCCAACCAGTGCAAAAATTATATTGCGACATTGTCAAAATGATATGATATGCAACGTCGGCTGGAGTGGTGTAAAGCTCGCCGCCATTGTACTGGTTCCAAGATGGTGTAGCAGTAGGATGTGTGTTTTGTCTTGTCCCGTGTAAATATCGTTTTATATATCGTTTTCCTTGTTTTTTTTCGTATATATTTCTTAAATATTTTAATCTCACTTTCCATCTAGGGACTGAATATATTCTCCTGCAACCCGCCTCACCCAATGTGGTACGGATCTGCTATTTTTATACTTTAGAACCGGAACCTCCATCAGAAGCTAGCCAGCTAACTAGCTACTAGCTAGTAGTCAGTTAGCCACTGCTAGCGGTCTTCACCTTTAACTCGGACACAAGCCAGCCTCAGCTCAGTCAATACCTGCCAGTCTACACAGCGCGATATCAACCCAGAGCATAACGGACTGCTTTTTCTCTACCACATCTCCGGATTCCTACCGCAAGCTCTGAACCTTTACACCAGATCATCTCAGCTAGCTAGCTGCAATCCGAGTGGCTACTCCTGGCTAACGTCTCTGTCCCGAAGCAAGCACCAGTTAGCCTTGAGCTAGCCTTGAGCTAGCCTCGAGCTAGGCCCATCTCCCGGCTTTCCGAAGAGGTCCACCAGCTAATTCTTGGGCTACAATACATATTTTGCCAATTGGCCTGGACCCTTTACTGCCGACACGGAGCCCCGCCGATCCATCACGACTGGTCTGCCAACGTAATCGTCCGAGGTGATTTCAACAGGCCCTTCTGTTGCGACATCGCCAAAGGCCAATCTGCTAGCCCCGGCCCGCTAGCTGTCTGAATCGCTGTGTCTCCAGCTCGCCTAGCGTAGTAGTGACTACTGAATCGGCTCCCTGACTCACCTATTGCTACTCATTGGACCCTATGATCACTCGGCTACACATGCCTCTCCCTAATGTCAATATGCCTTGTCTATTGCTGTTTTGGTTAGTGATTATTGTCTTAATTCACTGTAGAGCCCCCAGCCCTGCCCAATATGCCTTAGATAGCCCTTTTGTCCCACCCCCCACACATGCGGTGACCTCACCTGGCTTAACTGGTGCCTCTAGAGACAAAACCTCTCTCATCGTCACTCAATGCCTAGCTTTACCTCCACTGTACTCACATCCTATCATACCCTTGTCTGTACATTATGCCTTGAATCTATTCTTCCACACCCAGAAATCTGCTCCTTTTACTCTCTGTTCTGAACGCACTAGATGACCAGTTCTTATAGCCATTAGCCGTACCCTTATCCTACTCCTCCTCTGTTCCTCTGGTGATGTAGAGGTTAACCCAGGCCCTGCAGCCCCCAGCACCACTCCCATTCCCCAGGCACTCTCATTTGTTGACTTCTGTAACCGTAAAAGCCTTGGTTTCATGCCTGTTAACATCAGAAGCCTCCTCCCTAAGTTTGTTTTATTCACTGCTTTAGCACACTCCGCCAACCCTGATGTCCTAGCCATGTCTGAATCCTAGCTTAGGAAGGCCACCAAAAATCCAGAAATTTCCATCCCCAACTACAACATTTTCCGACAAGATAGAACTGCCAAAAGGGGGCGGAGTTGCAATCTACTGCAGAGAGCTTGCAGAGTTCTGTCATACTATCCAGGTCTGTGCCCAAACAATTTGAGCTTCTGCTTTTAAAAATCCACCTTTCCAGAAACAAGTCTCTCACCGTTGCCGCTTGTTATAGACCCCCCTCAGCCCCCAGCTGTGCCCTGGACACCATATGTGAATTGATTGCCCCGCATCTAACTTCAGAGTTGACCTAAACTGGGATATGCTTAACACCCCGGCCGTCCTACAATCTAAGCTAGATGCCCTCAATCTCACACAAATTATCAAGGACCCTACCAGGTACAACCCTAAATCCTTAACCATGGGCACCCTCTTAGATATCATCCTGACTAACTTGCCCTCTAAATACACCTCTGCTGTCTTCAACCAGGATCTCAGCGATCACTGCCTCATTGCCTGCATCAGTAATGGGTCTGCGGTCAAACGACCACCCCTCATCACTGTCAAACGGTCCCTAAAACTCTTCAGCGAGCAGGCCTTTCTAACCGACCTGGCCCAGGTATCCTGGAAGGATATTGACCTCATCCCGTCAGTAGAGGATGCCTGGTTGCTCTTTAAATGTGCTTTTCTCACCATCCTGTGGCTTTTTGCATTAGCATCGAATAGCCTCCGCGATATGCAACTTTTCAGGGAAGTCAGGAACCAATATACACAGTCAGTTAGGAAAGCTAAGTCTAGCTTTTTAAAACAAAATTTGCATCCTGTAGCACTAATTCCCAAAAGTTTGGGACACTGTAAAGTCCATGGAGAATAAGAGCACCCCCTCCCAGCTGCCCACTGCACTGATCGATAATTTCAATAAGCATTTTTCTACGGCTGGCCATGCTTTCCACCTGGCTACCCTTACCCCGGCCAACAGCTGCAGCAACTTGCCCAACTTGGACAACTACAAATACCTAGGTGGCTGGTTAGACTGTAAACTCTCCTTCCAGACTCACATTAAGCATCTCCAATCCAAAATTAAATCTAGAATCGGCTTCCTATTTCGCAACAAAGCCTCCTTCACTCATGCTGCCAAACATACCCTCGTAAAACTGACTATCCTACCGATCCTTGACTTCGGGGTTGTCATTTACAAAATAGCCTCCAACACTCTACTCAGCAAATTTAGTCTATCACAGTGCCATCCGTTTTCTCACCAAAGCCCCATATACTACCCACCACTGCGAACTGTATGCTCTCGTTGACATATTCGTCGCCAAACCCACTGGCTCCAGGTCATCTATAAGTCTTTGCTAGATAAAGCCCCGCCTTATCTTAGCTCACTGGTCACCCACCCTGCGCTCCAGCAGGTATATTGCACTGGTCATCCCCAAAGCCAACACTTCCTTTGGCTGCCTTTCCTTCCATTTCTCTGCTGCCAATGACTGGAACGAATTGTCCCTCTCTAACTTTAAATATCAGCTGTCAGAGCAGCTTACCGATCACTGTACCTGTACACAGCCAATCTGTAAATAGCACACCCAACTACCTCATCCCCATATTGTTATTTATCTTCTTGCTCTTTTGCACCCCAGTATCTCTACTTGCACATCATCATCTGCACATCTATCACAACAGTGTTAATGCTAAATTGTAATTATTATGGCCTATTTATTGCCTTACTTCCCTAATCTTCTACATTTGCACATACTGTACATAGATTTTTATATTGTGTTATTGACTGTACGTTTGTTTATGTGTATCTCTGTGTTGTTGTTTTTGTCGCACTGCTTTGCTTTATCTTGACCAGGTCGCAGTTGAAAATGAGAACTTGCTCTCAACTGGCCTACCTGGTTAAATAAAGGTTAAATAAAAAATAATAATAATTAAATAAAAAATATGATATGATAAACAACTTCTGCTGGAGTGGTGTAAAGCTTGCTGCCATTGTACTCTGGAGCAGTGGAAATGCATTCTCTGGAGTGATGAATCGCGCTTCACCATCTGGCAGTCCGACAGATGAATCTGCCCGAATGCATACTGCCAACTATAAAGTTTGATGGAGGAGGAATAGTGGTCTGAGGCTGTTTTTCATGGTTCGGGCTAGGCCCCTTAGTTCCAGTGAAGGGAAATCTTAACCCTACAGCATGCAATGACATTCTAGAAGATTATGTGCTTCCAACTTTGTGGCAACAGTTTGGGGAAGGCCCTTTCCTGTTTCTGTCACGCCCTGATCTGTTTCACCTGTTCCTGTGATTGTCTCCATCCCCTCCAGGTGTCGCTTATTTTCCCCAGTGTATTTATCCCTGTGTTTCCTGTCTCTCTGTGCCAGTTCGTCTTGTATGTTAGTCAAGTCAACCAGCGTGTTCTCCCGTACTCCTTTTGCTATTCTCTTTTTGATAGTCTTCCCGGTTTTGACCCCTGCCTGACTCTGCACTACTTTCCCGCCTGCCTGATCATCCTGCCTGTCCTGACCGTGATTCTGCCTGCCCTTCGGTACCTTTTGGACTCTGAACTGGTTTTGACCCTTTTGCCTGTCCATGACCATTCTCTTGCCTTATCCTATTGGATTAATAAATATTGTAAGACTCCAACCATCTGCCTCCTGTGTCTGCTTCTGGGTCTCGCCTTGTGTCATGATAGTTTCAGCATTACAATGCCCCCGTGCACAAAGTGAGGTCCATATAGAACTGGTTTGTCGAGATTGGTGTGGAATAACTTGACTGGCCTGCACAGAGCCCTGACTTCAACCGCATCGAACACCTTTGGGATGAATTGGAAAGCCATCCGAGAGCCAGGCCTAATCGCCCAACATCAGTGACCGACCTCACTAAGGTTTTGTGGCTGAAAGGAACCAAGTCCCCGCAGCAATGTTCCAACATCTAGTGGAAAGCCTTCCCAGAAGAGTGGAGGCTGTTATAGCAGCAAAGGGGGGGACCAACTCCATATTAATGCCCATGATTTTGGAATGAGATGTTCGACGAGCAGGTGACGACATACCACTTGGTCATGTAGTGTATCGTCAAACATAATATCCCGATATGTAATTGTATAGATTATTATTAGGGCTGCCACCATCACTATTAGGGCTGCCACCATGAGACCTTTTGTGATTTTAAAACAGCTATATGGTTCTATGACTGTGATGGGAGGGAACTGAGGATGGATCAACAACAATGTAGTGACTCCACAATAATGACCTAAATAACAGAGTGAAAAGAAGAATACAAATATACAGAATATTCCAAAACATGTGTGGTGGAAATTCAACACTAGGGACACCTGAAGTCAGTATTACATGAATCCCTCTATATTATCATGGCCGGAGAGGTTCACCAACTCAATCCAAGCTTAATGCTACACAAACAAGTCATATAAGCATGATTTACATGTTTCATTATTCATTTTTAACGTTGGTTCCTGCATGTGACTGACTGATACCTCACAAGGCTTTTTTCTTTCAAAGCTGGTGTTGGGGTTCGTTTCCTTGTTCCTTGTCAATCATTGGCTCATTGGTGAAATTAGCATTCTGACAGTATCTTTCATTAAATCATTCATTCATTTATTAATTCAATGACAGACAGAAGTTGACAACAAGAACATAGCACGCATGCTTCCGAGTAAGTTCTGCAAGATAGTAAAGAGTCCAAGTTATTTTATTAAACCCGAAGTCCAGCCTTAGTGATGTCACTGCCTACGTCATTACCTTCTACTCATGAGACCAAGCCCATGCATCCACAGCTACACAAACATAGAGCTTCAGTGTTATCTAAAAGCTTAGCAGTAAATGTCCTAGTTGATTTATAGTGGAATGTCTGACTAGTCTCTTATCTCTTACACTCCCCTGCAGTTCTGTCTTCACAGTCACACATTTCTCAGACCGTTTCTTTATAAGAGGCAGAGAGACTAGAAAACAATTGTGGAACAATATTAAACCTCTATAATGAATATATATATATTGTTCATCTGTAGTCTAGGACCCTATAAATGTAAGGAGGAAGGGGTCTTATAACCCCTCCCCTTCTATTAATACAACATAAGCATAATCAATTATTATAATACATCAAACATTTGGTACAGCCCCTATCATGACCCCTAGGTGAACCCCTGACACTGGGACCTTGAAACTGAGATACTCCTTTTGGTTACCAGAGCAATGTTCTGGGCGTACTGCCAAATTTGTTATCAGTGATATTATGGTTTACTCCTGTGTGTAGTCAATCCGTCACTCGCATGAACCCAACCAAGACATGTAATTACAAAGCAGCATTATTTTAAACATATGACCATCATTAAGTTTGCAGATGACACAACAGTGTTAGGCCTGATCACCGACAACGACGAGACAGCCTATAGGGAGGAGGTCAGAGACCTGGCCGTGTGGTGCAAGGACAACAACCTCTCCCTCAACGTGATCAAGACAAAGGAGATGATTGTGGACTACAGGAAAGGAGGACCGAGCATGCCCCCATTCTCATCGATGGGGCTGTAGTGGATCAGGTTGAGAGCTTTAAGTTACTTGGCATCCACATCACCAACAAACTAACATGGTCCAAGCACACCAAGACAGTCGCGAAGAGGGCACAACAAAACCTATTCCCCCTCAGGAGACTGAAAGAGTTGGCATGGGTCCTCAGATCCTCAAAAGGTTCTACAGCTGCACCATCGAGAGCATCCTGACGGGCTGCGTCACTGCCTGCTTTGGCAACTGCTCGGCCTACGACCGCAAGGCACTACAGAGGGTAGTGCGTACGGCCCAATACATCACCGGGGCCAAGCTTCCTGCCATTCAGGACCTCTGTACCAGGCAGTGTCAGAGGAAGGCCTTAAGAATTGTCAAAGACTCCAGACACCCTAGTCATAGACTGTTCTCTCTGCTACCGCACGGCAAGCGGTACCGGAGCACCAAGTCTAGGTCCAAGAGGCTTCTAAAAAGCTTTTACCCCCAAGCCATAAGACTCCTGAACATCTAATCAAATGGCTTCCCCAGACTATTTGAATTGCCCCCCCTCTCTCTCTCTCTTCTACGCTGCTGCTACTCTCTCTTACTCTCTCGTATCTCTATGCATAGTCACTTTAATAAGTCTACCTACATGTACTGTACATGTTACCTCAATTACCTTGACTAACCGGTGCCCCCGCACATTACCCCCTGTATATAGCCTCACTATTGTTATTTTACTGCTTTTTACAATTATTTGTTACTTTTATTTGTTACTTTTTTTTTTGTATTTTCTTAAAACTGCATTGTTGGTTAAGGGCTTGTAAGTAAGCATTTCACGGTAAGGTCTAGACCTGTTGTATTCGGCGCATGTGACAAATACAACTTGATTTGATACACACAGAGAACATTTCCATCACACATGCAATGTATGCAACGAGGCACTGAAGTAATACTTAAAACATGGCAAAGGAATACACTTTGAAAAAAATACAGCTCTTATGAGACTTACCCAAGAAGACTCACAACTCTAATCACTACCAAAGGTGTTTCCAACATGTTAGTGTTTTATATATTACTGTATATTAGTGTTTTATTTTTCATTACTCCACTTTTTAAAATTTTATTTATCTTCCACTTTGACATTAGAGTATTTTGTGTTGATTGTTGACAAAGAAATTACAATTAAATCCATTTGAATCCCACTTTGCAACAGAATAAACTGTGAAGAAATCCAAGGGGGTGTAAGCTTTCTGTAGGCACTGCATGTTTTTTTACAGAAAACGTGGGCTTGAAAAACATGTTTTTAAAATATTCAAGATGTTCCAACTCGCTTCTGTACAGGGTAGGCCGCTAAGCCTTAATCTGTTATTTCTCCGTTCAGGACCCCTGCCATGATTGGCTGCTCCTTTGTGGTGAACAGAGAATACTTTGAAGAGATTGGCCTTCTAGACCCAGGCATGGAGGTGTATGGAGGAGAGAACATTGAATTGGGCATGAGGGTAAGTTTCTAAGTGGTACATGCTTAAACTAAGAAGTGATGAATACAGTATGTTCTGTGGTCCATTATATGTTAGCCGTTACAATGTGATTACAAAGCAAGAAAATCATTATGTAATTGTGACTGGAGAGTTCAAGTGTTTGTGTGCTGTATGTGATGCATGAAGTTCAATTAAGCTCTGTCACAGTAAAAAGGATGTGGGTGGGATTTAATATGAATGTAAAGGCAGCAAATTATTCTATTTATTTTGGCCCTTTTTTCATTTGAGTGATCCAAATAGATTTCAATATCTTTAAAAAGCGATAGGCTGCCATTATCTGAAGTATGATTCAAAACAAGTTTAGTTTTAAGTTTTAAGTCTCATGCACAAGTACAGTGAAATGCCCAACAATTCAGTAATCTATATCAATGCAGTACTAAACATAACATAAGGTAGAACAAAAACACACAAGTAATAAAAATAATAAATAAGAAGAACACAACAAAGTAAGTATACTATATACAGGGTCAGTTTTACTATCAAACAGAATGGAATATTCAATCCGATCATTTAACTTAGGTCCTAAAATTATTTGTGACTTGGAAATAATGGCTTGTTATTAAAACATATGGGTCTGTTCTCACTAATTTCTCTCCCTGCATGTTTTGTTTGGCTCTGCTGAGATCATTAAGGAATCATTAGGCTCTAAGCATACAGGGAGACCAGTTGGCATGAATATGGATGGAAGTTATTCTGCACCGCACCACCTGGTATACTGCTGAATAACAAAAACATGCCCTTGTAGTGCACCAAAAAATGGTCTGTGTCAGGTGATTTGTCCATCAGTTATTTCCCAATAGCCTGGACCCATTTGAATTTATTTTCTTTCTAATACTATACCTGAGATAGTTTAATTGTTTTTGGGAAACTGGAATATTTTGGTTTGTAGACTGTAAAAAAGTCTGCAGTGACATTGGTGTGGAAGTTGTGTCCCAGTGTGAGAACTGAATGTGTTCCAGAACTCTGCAGTCACCTACCAGCGTCCCACTGACACACAGACTTATTTCACACTTTCGACATGATCGTTATGACGTGAGCAGAAGTGTGGGGGAGACGAGAGGAGACAGCAGGACAGAGACGGATGGGGAGAGAGAGAGAGAGAGAGAGAGAGAGAGAGAGAGAGAGAGAGGGTGGGGACAGGAAGAGAAGAAGAGGCCAGGTTTGCACCTATTACGCTCAGAGGGGAATAAAATACAAAAGATTTGGTCCAGGTAATGGAGACAGTGGGAAAGGGAGACAGCACAACAACAGAAACCCAATGAGAGACAGCTGATTGTATCAAAAGAGATCTAAGCCAAATTATATTTTTGTTAACCCTACAACACCTCTCTGTGCTGTGCTCAATGCACTGGAGTATGAAGAGGTAGTCTAATAAATGTTTCTGGCAACACCATCAGTACAGTATAATCATACACACAATGAAGTGGCCCTTTGCTTGAAAAATGGGAAATTGCAAGTTCTTAACAGCTCTCCATGTGCCTGTGGGCAATTGCCTCGGCAGCACCTCTCTCAACAATATTTATTTTTAGACTACAATGCTATATTGCTATTGTGGTCAGGCTTTTTTCCTTCTTTCTGTCTGTCTTTCTGTCTTTCTCTTCCTTGAACTGTCAATGCTATGTCTCAGGTATGGCAGTGCGGGGGGAGTATGGAGGTGTTACCGTGTGCTCGGGTGGCACACATGGAACGCACCAAGAAACCCTATAACGACGACATTGATTACTATGCAAAGCGCAATGCCTTGAGGGCAGCCGAGGTGTGGATGGATGACTACAAATCACACGTCTACATGGCCTGGAATATCCCCTTCATTGTGAGTCTAGTGTAGTTCCCCAATATACTACAGCTTAATTGCGTCTTAACTGGTCATTGATTTTGGTGCTGTGAATTGTTTTCGAACTCAACAGAACCCTGGAGTTGATTTTGGAGATGTTTCTGAGAGAATCGCCTTGAGGAAGAAATTGCAATGTCATAGTTTCCAGTGGTACTTGCAGAATGTGTATCCAGAGATGCGAGTGTACAATGACACCATCACCTATGGTGAGGTGCGAAACAGCAAGGCCAGTGGCTATTGCTTAGACCAAGGACCTAATGATGACAACAGCGCGATTCTCTACCCGTGTCATGGCATGACATCTCAGGTCAGGAAAAGTTCTTAAAACCTTATATGCTTGAATGCAGAGAAATGTAATCCTCTTACACAAGCTCTTATGTTAGTTCAGGAAAACATTTATAACTATCCCATACACTCTGGCCCCTGCAGACGTCCACAATATATTATGCATCCCTACCCATTTGCGTTGAAGCCCTTCCATTGTTCATCTTACAGTGGTTGTTTGTGTTTTCATTTAGCTTGCTTTAGCATGGTAATTCAGTGAATTCCAAATGAATTGGCTTGGCACAGGGCAATTTTACAGGGCAAGGTTACCTCTACTCAGAATAGTGCAGCAGCACCTGTGATGGGCTCCAACATCCTCTCTGGCATGTAGTTTCCTGAGTGTTGTTCACCGTAATCGTCTGTGCCCTTACTTGTGACATTCACTGGATTGAAGCTGCGTTTGGCATGTGAAATGAAATAGAGATCAAGCTCAAAATGTCAAATGACAATGAACTCTTCAGATAGGATCACTGGGTCTCATGTATAACAAAATGTACTCACCTAAGGGATCTATATGGTCCAGTACGCTCATAAACAATTTAGTTTTCATCAGCACGTAACATACATACATGCACATATCCCTGTGGTATCTATTAAGTCTACATTGTCATTAGTATTTCAGTTAATTACACAGCAAAAGTTTGTTGTAACAGTAACTAAGGACGGGCCTTGCATGGGATTTGATTAAAGTTCAATAGAGCTGGATTGAAGGCTTACTTGGTCATATCTCATCTTTCGTTTCAAGATGGCCTTTCCACTGGTTAGTTGTGGTTCAGCTGTTGAAAGAGCAGGCACGGGTTTGACAGCTCTTGGCACTATGACCTTTAGTACTCAAGGTATCAAGAAAAATCTTCCTCATGAGACAGGATTACACAATAACAAGGATTACACAATAACATGTACCATTCCTATGTGTACAGATGTATTCAACAAGTTTTGTATTGTCCAGCGACTACTGTATGTGGGTGTCTGTATAGATAGTATTTGTGTATAACCTTTCATATATTTTGTCAGAACTTGACGTTTACTTGGCATTGACGTGTTTTTTTTTAGCTGGCCCGTTACACCTCAGAAGGGCTTTTGCAGCTTGGTCCCCTGGGTTCCACTATGTTCTTGCCCAACACCAAGTGTCTGGTGGACGAGGGACGAGGGCGAACGCCAAGTCTCAAAACATTTGATGAAGCGTCACTCTCATCCCAAAGGCTTTGGGACTTCAGTCAGGTAAAACTTCAAAATGTCATGACTTGTGGGGACAAAAAGGACTCCTGACAAAACTGTATTGCTTTTTAATACTGCAATTATAACCACAGCTTGTTCCTCTTCCCACTGTAGAATGGCCCAATAATCAGCAGAGACACTGGTCGCTGTTTGGAGGTGGAGATGTCTAAAGAGGCCAGCTTCGGCCTGCGGCTGGTGGTCCAGAGGTGCTCTGGTCAGAGGTGGAATATCAGGAACTGGATCAAAACTCCACGACACTGAGGGCACAATATACAGGCAAGCTGATGTCTGCAAAAAATACATGGGACTCTTACATTGTAGCACTCGGCCTATCCTCTTTACAAATATTGTGTTCCTTTGGATTGAGGCTATAGACTCTGTTGTCTGCTCCTGGAAAGGTCAAGGAATTTCAAAAGCATCTCAACACCAACCTTCCACATCTCAAGCATCTTAACAAGTCATCACAAAGTATGCATATCCCTACGAGAACCAGAGCATTTACCATACCCGCTACAGAGGTTGTCTATGACAATGATAGTTGCAGTCTACGATACTAAATGAGGTAATACAAGCGAACTGGCACATGTTGACACACCAGTTCATTTTGAGTGTGTTTTGTTTCTGATTTCAGATTTCATTCATATCACGCCATAATCCCTGAACACAATTATGTTCCTTCAATCATATGTCTGTCATCTGGAGGGCTAAATTATCTCACATTCATGGACAATAGAGGAAAAAGTGAAAGATGCAAATTGTACACAACAACTTGGATCGAATGATAATATGACATTAAACATTATGACATATGTGTTCCTTCTTAACGAGTGATTTTGTATGAGAGTGGAATTTTTTTACTATTCTTAATCATGAAAAGTATTGTTTTCTCAACTCTACAGCTGGTTCCACATACATTTATGCAAAGGGCTGACCTTGAGTCTCCAGGCTCTCTAATTATATGTACGTTTTTCACTCAGACAACATGTGAACTGTAATCTCTGTGATCAAGCACAGGGGAGGCATCCAGGTAGCCATTTGATTATCTGTTCAGCAGTCTTATGGGTTGGGGGGTAGCAGCTGCTA
This sequence comes from Brachymystax lenok tsinlingensis, assembly GCA_030435695.1. Taxonomy (NCBI): domain Eukaryota; kingdom Metazoa; phylum Chordata; class Actinopteri; order Salmoniformes; family Salmonidae; genus Brachymystax; species Brachymystax lenok. The sequence continues at coordinate 11,826,089 of CM059815.1, read as the reverse complement.
ATAAGCCTTTTGGACCTAGACTTGGCCCTCCGGTACCGCTTGCCGTGCGGCAGCAGAGAGAACAGTCTGTGACTAGGGTGGCTGGAGTCTTTGGCAATTGTTAAGGCCTTCTTCTGACACTGCCTGGTACAGAGGTCCTGAATGGCAGGAAGCTTAGCCCCAGTGATGTACTGGGCCGTACGCACTACCCTCTGTAGCACCTTGCGGTCTGAGGCCGAGCAGTTGCCATACCAGGCGGTGATGGAACCAGTCTCTCGATGGTGCCAGTCTCTCCAGGATGCTCTCGATGGTGCAACTGTAGAACTTTTTGAGTATCTGAGGACCCATGCCAAATCTTTTCAGTCTCCTGAGGGGGAATAGGCATTGTTGTGGCCTCTTCAAGACTGTCCTGGTGTGTTTGGACCATGATAGTTTGTTGGTGATGTGGACGCCAAGGAACTTGATGCTCTCAACCTGCTCCACTGCAGTCGATTAGAATGGGGGAGTGCTCTGCCCTCCGTTTCCTGTAGTACACGATCATCTCCTTTGTCTTGGTCACGTTGAGGGAGAGGTTGTTGTCCTAGCACCACACTGCCAATTCTCTGACCTCCCTATAGGGTGTCTCATTGTTGTCGGTGATCAGGCCTACCACCATTGTGTCGTGGTGTTGATGGTGTTGGAGTCGTGTTTGGCCACACAGTCATGGGTGAACAGGGACTACAGGAGAGGACTAAGCACGCACACTTGAGGGTTGAGGATCAGTGTTGAGGATCAGCGTGACAGATGTGTTGTTACCTACCCTTACCACCTGGGGGCAGCCAGTCAGGAAGTCCAGGATCCAGTTGCAGATGGAGGTGTTTAGTCCTAGGGTCATTAGCTTAGTGATGAGCTTTGATGGCACTATGGTGTTGAACGCTGAGCTGTAGTCAATGAACAACATTCTCCCGTAGGTCTTCCTTTTGTCCAGGTGGGAAAGGGCAGTGTTGAGTGCAATAGAGATAGCGTCATCTTTAGATCGGTATGGAAATTGGAGTGGGGGTCTAGGGTTTCTGGGATGATGGTGTTGATGTGCGCCATGACCAGCCTTTCAAAGCACTTCATGGCTACAGATGTTTAGGCAGGTTACCTTGGTGTTCTTGTGCACAGGGACTATGGTGGACTGCTTGCAACATGTAGGTATTACAGACTCGCCCAGGGACAGGTTGAAAATGTTAGTGAAGAAACTTGCCAGTTTGTCAGTGAATTTTGACCTGTTTAAAGGTCTTACTCACATCAGCTAAGACAAGCGTGATCACACAGTCGTCTGGAACAGCTGGTGCACTCATGCATGCTTCAGTGTTGCTTCCGTTCCGGTTAGAGTCCCGCTCCTTGAAAGCGGGACTCTACCCTTTAGCTCATTGCGGATGTTTCCTGTAATCCATGGCTTCTGGTTGGGGTATGTAAGTATGGTCACTTTGGGGACAATGTCATCGATGCACTTATTGATGAAGCCGGTGACGGATATGGTATGCTCCTCAATGCCATCGGATGAGTCTCGGAACATATTCCAGTCTGTGCTAGCAAAACAGTCCTGTAGCTTAGCATCTGCGTCATCTGACCACTTCTGTATTGAGCGAGTCACTTGTACTTCCTGCTTTAATTTTTGCTTGTAAGCAGGAATCAGGAGGATAAAATTATCGTCAGATTTGCCAAATGGAGGGCGAGAGAGAGCTATTCACGCGTCTCTGTGTGTGGAGTAAAGGTGGTCTTGAGTTTTTTTCCCCTCTGGTTGCACATGTAACATTCTGGTAGAAATTAGGTAAAACAGATTTAAGTTTCCCTGCATTAAAGTCCTCGGCCACTAGGAACGCCGCCTCTGGATGAGCATTTTCTTGTTAGCTTATGGCTTTATACAGCTCCTTGAGTTCGGTCTTAGTGCAAGCATCGTGTCACGTCCTGGCCTGGGATAGCGGGCTGGCTTATCATTTGTGTTTTGGTTAGGAGGGGTTTTTGGTTCTAGGTGGTGTATTTCTATGTTTGGGTTTGATGGTTCCCAATTAGAGGCAGCTGATTGTCGTTACCTCTAATTGGGAACCATATATCTGTTTGTTCTTTTCTACACTGGGGTTGTGGGTTATTGAATGTACAGTGAGGGAAAAAAGTATTTGATCCCCAGTTGATTATGTACGTTTGGCCACTGACAAAGAAATGATCAGTCTATAATTTTAATGGTAGGTTTATTTGAACAGTGAGAGACAGAATAACAACAAAAAAATCCAGAAAAACACATGTGAAAAAAGTTATAAATGGAATTGCATTTTAATGAGGGAAATAAGTATTTGACCCCTCTGCAAAACATGACTTAGTACTTTGTGGCAAAACCCTTGTTGGCAATCGCAGAGGTCAGACGTTTCTTGTAGTTGGCCACCAGGTTTGCACACATCTCAGGAGGGATTTTGTCCCACTCCTCTTTGCAGATCCAAGTCATTAAGTTTTCAAGGCTGACGTTTGGCAACTCGAACCTTCAGCTCCCTCCACAGATTTTCTATGGGATTAAGGTCTGGAGACTGGCACTCCAGGACCTTAATGTCCTTCTTCTTGAGCCACTCCTTTGTTGCCTTGGCCGTGTGTTTTGGGTCATTGTCATGCTGGAATACCCATCCACGACCCATTTTCAATGCCCTGGCTGAGGGAAGGAGGTTCTCACCCAAGATTTGACGGTACATGGCCCCGTCCATCGTCCCTTTGATGCGGTGAAGTTGTCCTGTCCCCTTAGCAGAAAAACACCCCCAAAGCATAATGTTTCCACCTCCATGTTTGACGGTGGGCATGGTGTTCTTGGGGTCATAGGCAGCATTCCTCCTCCTCCAAACACGGTGAGTTGAGTTGATGCCAAAGAGCTCCATTTTGGTCTCATCTGACCACAACACTTTCACCCAGATGTCCTCTGAATCATTCAGATGTAAATTGGCAAACTTCAGACGGGCATGTATATGTGCTTTCTTGAGCAGGGGGACCTTGCGGACGCTGCAGGATTTCAGTCCTTCGCGGCGTAATGTGTTACCAATTGTTTTCTTGGTGACTATGGTCCCAGCTGCCTTGAGATCATTGACAAGATCCTCCCGTGTAGTTATGGGCTGATTCCTCACCGTTCTCATGATCATTGCAACTCCACGAGGTGAGATCTTGCATGGAGCCCCAGGCCGAGGGAGATTGACAGTTCTTTTGTGTTTCTTCCATTTGCGAATAATCACACCAACTGTTGTTGGTCTTGTAGCCCATTCCAGCCTTGTGTAGGTCTACAATCTTGTCCCTAACATCCTTGGAGAGCTCTTTGGTCTTGGCCATGGTGGAGAGTTTGGAATCTGACTGATTGATTGCTTCTGTGGACAGGTGTCCTTTATACAGGTAACAATCCCTTTAAGAGTGTGCTCCTAATCTCAGCTTGTTACCTGTATAAAAGACACCTGTGAACCAGAAATCTTTCTGATTGAGAGGGGGTCAAATACTTATTTCCCTCATTAAAAATGCAAATCAATTTATAACATTTTTTACATGCGTTTTTCTGGATTTTTTGTTGTTATTCTGTCTCTCACTGTTCAAATAAACCTACCATTAAAATTATAGACTGATAATTTCTTTGTCAGTGGGCAAATGTACAAAATCAGCAGGGGATCAAATACTTTTTTCCTTCACTGTATGTATGTCAGTTTAACTGTGTGTGTTGTGTTTCCACACAGATATAGCGATCGTTGTGTTTCCTTTATTGCATACTTGTACGTTCCACTTCTTGTTATTAAACATGTGGAATGGAAATCGCGCTGCATCTTGGTCCGCTCATTATAACGATCGTGACACATCGGTTTTTGGTGGTAAATAGACAGCTACGAAAAATATAGATGAAAACTCTCTTGATAAATAGTGTGGTCTACAGTTTATCATGAGATACTCTACCTCAGGTGAGCAAAACCTTTAGACTTAATATTGATTTCGCGCACCAGCTGTTATTGACAAATAGACACAAACCGCCAACCCTTGTCTTACCGGAGGCAGCTATTCTGTCTTGCCGATGCACGGAAAAACCAGCCAACTGTATATTATCCATGTCGTCGGCCAGCCACGACTCAGTGAAACATAAGATATTACAGTTTTTAATGTCCGTTGGTAGGATAGTCTTGAACGGAGCTCATCCAGTTTATTCTCCAATGATTGTACATTGGCCAATAGGACGGATGGTAGAGGCGGGTTACCCACTCGCCGACAAATTCTAACAAGGCACCCGGACCTGCGTCTTCTGTATTGGTACCTCCTGCTCATTTCCCCTGTGTAGAACCTGGTTCTGACAAATTTTTGCTGTTTGGTATTCACTACCATTGCAATATTTGAGATACTGAAATAGAGCATGTGCAACCTGTGCAAAACAATTTAAATTCAAGGTCAAGACAAGTAGAGCGAAGATGATATGTTGATGAAAAATGCTTGAATATCAGGAGATGCAGAGGGTGATAGCTGTGCTTGTTTTAATCTTGCGTAGAGCCTACTTCAGACTGAAGACAAATCGCTAACTCCACTTCCCCTCTGTAATAAAAGAGTGGGTTTGGCTCAGGGGGTGAGAGGATAAGTAGGTGGCAGAATGCAGAATGGACCTCAATATCCCTTCCAGGAGGAGACCGCTGAAATATAAAATGTAAAATTAAATTGGTAGTGGATATCTTTACACTATGATGAAAGAAAGCACAGTTCCCTGCTAGGCTTTAAACTTGACAATACCTGTTATTAAAGCTTTGCTGCTGTGACAGGTTTTTCCAGAAACTATATATTTCATTCAGAAACATAAGGGATGAATATTGATATGTTCATAGTCAAGTTGTAGACTTGAACTTGAAATAATTCTAGATCTCCAAAGTCTACAAGAGATAAACGTTATCTTAAATGTTAAAAGTGATACATGTTACAAGTGGTTTGGTTGGAGCAGTTGGAGATAACTCTGGGAAAGTTCTACACCTCTGAGGCAAGTCCCACAGTGATCTGAGTTATTGATGTCCAAACCCTGGAATCATTCTCCATGGGACATAGCTTGGGTGAGCCAGCTAGGAGGCTGGAGAAGGCTAATCAGAGACCAGCAGGCAGTGTTATCGGGTACACAGGGGAGAAGAGGATTTCTAACCTGATACTCAGAGTACTGTGACACACTTCCACTTGGCTACAGCCTGCCAGCACAGCCTGGAGCCACATCTAAAATCCCCTCCAGCTATTTGAGCCCAATCTGCCTGTGTGTGTGTGTGTGTGTGTGTGTGTGTGTGTGTGTGTGTGTGTGTGTGTGTGTGTGTGTGTGTGTGTGTGTGTGTGTGTGCGTGTGTGTAAGAAAATTAGCATCTCCATAAATAACTCTGCTGATACCGTTTGAATAATTTAATCATTTTGAAAAGATTTACAAATGTTTCTGTGACAGTGTTTGAATTTACTGGAAATCTAAATTTGATACAACAGCATATCTATACTGAACAAATATATAAATGCAACATACACAATTTCATAGATTTTACTGAGTTACAGTTCATATGAATTGAAATTAATTAATTAGGCCCTAATCTATTGATTTTACATGACTGGGAATACAGATATAGATCTGTTGGTCACAGATAACTTAAAGAAAATGGGCTTCACAATGGGCCTCAGGATCCTGTTACGGTAATTTTGTGCATTAAAATTGCCATTGATAAAATGCAATTGCGTTCGTTGTCCTTAACGTATGCCTGCCCATACCATAGCCCCACCGCCACCATGGGGCACTTTGTTCACAACGTTGACATCAGCAAACCTATCGCCCACATGACGCCATATTACTGGTCTGCGGTTGTGTGACCGGTTGGATGTACAAATTCTCTAAAACAACGTTGGAGGCGGCTTATGGTAGATAAATGAACATTCAATTATCTGGCAACAGCTCTGGTGGACATTCCTGCAGTCAACATGACAATTGCATGTTGTGTGACAAAATTGCACATTTTAGAGTGGCCTTTTATTGTCCCCAGCACAAGGTGCACCTGTGTAATGATCATACTGTTTAATCAGCTTCTTGATATGCCACACTGGCTGGATTATCTTGGCAAAGGAGAAATGCTCACAAACAAGGATGTACACAAATTTGTGCACAAAATTTGAGAGAATAATCTTTTTGTGCTTATGGAACATTTCAGGGATCTTTCATTTCAACTCATGAAACATGCGACCAACACCATACATGTTGCCTTTATATTTTTGTTCAGTGTAAATCAAGAGCGCGACAAAACTCACAAAGCACAACAGTATTGTTTTTGTCAAAAGATATTTGGTAGAAATGCTCGTTGCCTAAAATTGCATTTCTCGTCCTCTAAGATTGATGCTTGTTTGTTCTCTATCGGATGAAAAAAGCAACCAGCAACGCAGGAAAGAAATCAAAATAAGTGTCTTCTTGAAAATAATCCCATTACGTACAGTATTTCTATTTGTATTTATTATGGTTCCCCATTAGCTGTTGCCAAAGCAGCAGCTACTCTTTCTGGGGTCCAGCAAAATTAAGGCAGTTATACAATTTTAAAAACATTACAATACATTCACAACAGATTTCACAAGATATTAAGTGTGTGCCCTCAGGCCCCTATTCTACGACCACATATCTACTACCACATATCTGAAGGCTGAAGTGTACCTTCCCTAAAACATCAATGACTCTTTATCAAACTGTACATGCTTTGAAATTATGACTCACAACAATACAGCTGTCATGCTCAGCTTCTTTTCATGTTTTATTTGTTCCTTTTTTCTTTGTAGTGTAAGGTCGGATAATTATCTTGGTTGAAGGCATGAGCAGAGGGAGGGAGCGGCCATCAAAGCACTCATCCATCCATTTCAGTTGAATATGGCACACCTTCACTGAGATGCAATGCAATTCCTGTTTCATGTGTACTACACCCATCATCAATTAAACATGGGCAGTGTCAAAGGATATTACATTTACGTCAATGCTAATGCAATTACATTGTTGAGTAGGATGACACAGTATGTGCAATACCAGAGGGTGAAAGTTTAGTATCCTATATGCAGAGATATCGGCTTTAATATCATCCTCTTGCAGGAAAGCTGACTCTAGTAACATAACACAGCCAATAACATTGTAAATACAACACTTTACATGTACAATGCCTCTAGTATAGAAATACTGAAGGCTGAGGAGGGTATCTCTCCCAGGTCTTTAAGGGAGAATGCCATGCCATCCTTAGAGATTCATGTGAGCTGTAGAGCAACCAAAAACAACAAGGCACATTTTAGTAATTTAGCATACGCTCTTATCCAGAGTGACTGACAGTAGTGAGTTAATCTTAAGATACCTAGGTGAGACAACACATAACTCATAGTAAGTACATTTTTCTTCAAAGCAGCTATCAGCAAAGTCAGTGCTAGTAGGAAAAAGTCAAGTGCGAGTGTTAGTTCACGAAAGGCAAGGGTGGGATTATTTAAGATACTCTTTGAAGAGGTAGGGTTTCAGAAGTTTTCGGAAGATGGGCAGGGACTCTGCTGTCCTAAAATCAGGGGAAAGCACGTTCTACCATTTAGGGTGGTAGGACAAAGAAGAGATTTGACTGGGCTGAGCGGGAGCTGACCCCCGTAGGGGTTGGAGGGCCAAGAGACCAGAGGTGGGTTGGGGTGTAGGATTTGAGCATAGCCTGAAGGTAGGGACGGGCAGTTCCCCTTGCTGCTTCGTAGACAAGCACCAGGGTGTTGAAGTGGATGCGAGCTTTGAAGCCAGGAGGGCAGTGGAGTGTGTGGTGACATAGGAGAACTTGGGAACGTCGAACACCAAGCGGGTTTGCAGCATTCTGGATAAGTAGCATTTTAAAAAACGATGTTGCTCCCCAGCCAACAGAGAGTTGCAGTAGTCCAGATGGGAGATGACAACTACTGCCTAAACCTGTCTTACTTTGTTACCTTAAGATGAATGCACTAACTAAGTTGCTCTAGATAAAAGCATCTGCTAAATTACTAAAATGTAAAAATGTATCCCCATTCTCCAGAGCAGTGAGCTGTGCATTACACTACATGGCTACTACAGTTGAAGTCGGAAGTTTACAGACTTTGGAACGTGAACTTTACAGACTTTTAAAACTCGTTTTTCAACCACTCCACAAATTTCTTGTTAACAAACTATAGTTTTGGCAAGTCGGTTAGGACATCTACTTTGTGCATGACACATAATTTTTCCAACAATTGTTTACAGACAGATTATTTCACTCCTAATTCACTGTATCACAATTCCAGTGGGTCAGAAGTTTACATACACTAAGTTGACTGTGCCTTTAAACAGCTTGGAAAATTCCAGAAATGGCTTTAGAAGTTTCTGATAGGCTAATTGACATCATTTGAGTCAATTGGAGGTGTACCTGTGGATGTATTTCAAGGCCTACCTTCAAACTCAGTGCCTTGTTGCTTGACATCATGGGAAAACCAAAATAAATTTAAAAAAGACTCAAAAGAAAATAAATTGTAGACCTCCACAAGTCTGGTTAATTTCAAAATGCCTGAAGGTACCACGTTCATCTGTACAAGCAATAATACGCAAGTATAAACACCATGGGACCATGCAGCCGTCATACCGCTCAGGAAGGAGACGCGTTTTGTCTCCTAGAGATGAACGTATTTGTGCGAAAAGTGCAAATCAGTCCGAGAACAACAGCAAAGGACCTTGTGAAGATGCTGGAGGAAACAGGTACAAAAGTATCTAAATCCACAGTAAAACGAGTCCTATATCGACATAACCTGAAAGGCTGCTCAGCAGGGAAGAAACCACTGCTCCAAAACCGCCATAAAAAAGCCAGACTACAGTTTGCAACTGCACATGGGGACAAAGATCATACTTTTTGGAGAAATGTCCTCTGGTCTGATGAAACAAAAACAGAACTGTTTGGCCATAATGACCATTATTATGTTTGGAGGAAAAAGGGGGAGGCTTGCCAGCCGAAGAACACCATCCCAATCGTGAAGCACGGGGGTGGCAGCATCATGTTGTGGGGGTGCTTTGCTGCAGGAGGGACTGGTGTACTTCACAAAATAGATGGCATCATGAGGATGGAAAATTATGTGGATATTTTGAAGCAACATCTCAAGACATCAGTGAGGAAGTTAAAGCTTGGTCGCAAATGGGTCTCTTAAATGGACAATGAACCCAAGAATACTTCCAAAGTTGTGGCAAAATGGCTTAAGGACAACAAAGTCAAGGTGTTGGAGTGGCCATCACAAAGCCCTGATCTTAATCCTATAGAAAATTTGTGGGCAGAGCTGAAAAAGCGTGTGCGAGCAAGGAGGCCTACAAACCTGACTCAGTTATACCAGCTCTGTCAGGAGGAATGGGCCAAAATTCACCCAATTTATTGTGGGAAGCTTGTGGAAGGCTACCCAAAACGTTTGACCCAAGTTAAACAATTTAAAGGCAATGCTACCAAGTACTAATTGAGTGCATGTAAACTTCTGACCCACTGGGAATGTGATGAAAGAAATAAAAGCTGAAAGAAATAATTCTCTCTGCTATTATTCTGACATTTCACGTTCTTAAAATAAAGTGGTGATCCTAACTGACCTAAGACAGGGAATTTTTACTAGGATTAAATGTCAGGAATTGTGAAAAACTTTGTTTAAATGTATTTGGCTAAGGTGTATGTAAACTTCCGACTTCAACTGTATGTGTGATTCAACATGGCATTATCAGCCTCCAGCCAGTTACCCAGTAGCATCACTGCTCCTGCATGAGTCAACAGAAGTCAGCCAGCCATTTACTGGGCTGGATTGATGTTAGGATAGCATCATCCCATCCCCCTCTAATCAACAGATATATGGGTTTACACACTAGGATGGAGCTATGTCTGATGAAGTGATGCTCCCATCTTTATGATGGAGTGATGCTCAAATCTTTATGATGGTGTGTGTTACCTGTTCAGTTTCTGAAACGTTTCAGCACATCATATGCTCTTGAGAGAAAATCTTCTCCTATTTCGCCCTGTTAATGAGTACCTACATGTTCGGTAAATCACAGTTTTATGGTTCGGACTGTTCATCAAATTGAATGGCCTCTGCTCTATATTACTGCTGGAGGCTATGAAGAGTGTGGACTCATTTGAATGACAAGCTTGTCAGAACAGCTTGCACTTGGTGAATGTGCTTATTCCATTACAATATCAAAATAATGTTTATTTCCACATGATCAGTATTAATAAGATTTCCTTGGTGAAGGCAACAGTTCCTCCTGAATAGATGGAATTCATAATCTGAAAGATGGGCTGTCACTGTTGTGTCACTGCAATGTTTTTATATTTCTGTGAATGTGGAGGTGTCTGATAATAAAGTCTGCGGGAAAATTGTAATGTAGCGGATTTGATTACATTACATTAGCTGTGCTCAATGATCTTACTGTATTTCCCTTAGATAAGATATTGAATAAATGACATATTCACATGCAAATCTTGTCTAAATCATCAAAACCTAATTGAATATATCATCATATTTTCAGCTACATTTGGAAAGCTCACAATGACTCAATGTGATTTGCCAGTGTGGTGTAATTGCATCTTCTTTCATTTGTGTAAGTGAGCAGAGCAGTTTGGCATAAGCGTTTTGTACTCTGAGTCCCTCTTTACTAGAGCAGTGGAGGGTCATACTTACGAAGTTGGCTGTTGTGCATCTTCAGCCATGCCTCTTTCAAATCAGACTGTCAAAGTGATTAATACAAGCAATAATTATCACACAAAAATATCTTCAAGTCTCTCAGATTTTCTAAGTGGGAGTTCATTAGCTATTCACTGGTAATTACATATCTCATAATTGTGTCTTAATTCCGGTTTTTGAGTCTGAGAACTATACTTCCCACCAGGTCTGTCTCAAGTGGGCTCTCTGCCTCCAGAGGTTACCAAGGCAACTAACTGACTCCCAGGTGGCATTGTTTTACGATCAATAATGGATATTGTACATAAATCTAGAGACAAAATGTGACTGGATTCAGGAAGGTGGGCAATTGACGCTAGTTCCTACTTAGTAGGGCCGTTCGAATTTTTGTTTTAAACAACAAATGGGTGTGTTATCTGTAGGCCTAAATATTAATAAAAACATTTCATTATGAGCCTAGTTTAGCCAAGGAGAAAGCACTGAGCTATATAAGGAGAAAGACAGGATCCTTTCTGGTTTGCCACGACCGGGTGAGATAATGAAGGGACTGGACGTGCCAAGAGATGAGTCCTGATTGGTCTGTCATGCCACAGGCTTCTGTCTATAACAGAATGGGGCCTTCCCTGGTTAGAATGGATCATATTTGCATACTTTTTTTTAAAGATACAGCTATGGACTAGAGGTCTGCTCTGGTCCCGGAGATTAGACCCGAACTGAACTGGATCTGCGAAATACACAACTGACCCGACCTGGTAATTTTGAAAATCAATACCTGACCCAAATTGGATCCTAGGTGGACCATATCTGTCCGGAACATGTCCAAAATGAGAGAGACCCGGATCCAATTTGGGTCGGGTCTGTATTGGACCCAAATGGATCCGCAAGATTTTAAATGCAGCTTCATTGCCGTGCAAGCCAGAAATATGTAGATGTCTGGCAATGAAGTTTCACGAGCGCATTTTCTGTTGTAATTAAAGTAATGGATTTGTGGTCTACAGTTTAGTATTTTCATAATGGCATCCCTATAGTTTGATGGTGCATATTATGAGGCTTCCTTATTTCTGTTGACAAAATATTAGTTTTATGTGAGGCATGATCGCGTATCAGACAGACCAGCGCATAATTCAGTTTTGTCTGTGACCAACACTCTAAAGAGAAAAGGTTCCTGGAGTATCCTTTAGGGGTTCTTCAAATTGAAACTGTGGGGGAACCCCTATAAGTTCTTCAAAGAACCCCTTTTAATGGATCCTCAAAGAACCTTTTGAAGAACCTTTTGGGGTACGTTTTTGAACTACCCCTCCTGCCCTACTATCATTATTATTATGAATAATAATACGCATAACAATAACACAATATTTTAGTTCTCAGTGTTATTTATGATTTTAGTGGCAATGCAGAATAAAAAATATATTTACCTCAAAATATGAGGTAAACTCCCAGCAGAGCCCCAAGTCCAATGGGTATATTCTCTGGAGTGTTGATGTTAATGTGTTGATGTTCTCCGTATCCATAGCCAGAATGATTTCGCGTGGAGATCAAACAGGTTTCCTGTTATATCGTACAGGGGTGAAGTCTGTGAATCCAAAAAATAGCAATGATACAGATGATTAACAAAACATGCACATTACAGTATTCATACCTTGGATTTTGCTCAGATTTTGTTCAGATACTTGCAGACACAGACACAAAAGTGAGCAGTTCAGTCATCTACAACCAATACAGCTAGTCTTCAACATATTCTCATAGCATACAGTACATATTCTGACCTCTTTGTTGATTGATATCCATTGAACTGTGTCCATTTTCTGTTTTTAGAAAGATTTGCACAAATATGAAAAGATAGATGGTATCATCATAAAACAATATCAATTTAGATCATACAAGGGATTAACCTTAAATTGAGGAGATCTTTACATTTTTCAGTTAAGTGCCTTTCAAATGAAAATCCAAATGTTTCAGTTGGGCAGTTAGGTTCCTACAAGAACCACCACCAACTAAAGAGGTTCCTCGATGAACCCCACCTACTATGTGGTTCTTGACCTTTTGCAGGCAATTTTCATTGCCAAGAACCCTAAGGCTCTTCGAAAGAATTTGAGGATCTTAGAAGAACCCTTGTTGAACCCCTATTTTTTAGAGTGTAATACTCTATTATTTTACTGTGTGGCACATGAAAGGCTATTTAAGGCTATTTGAGGCTATTTAACTGTTTTGAAAAAAATTGAGTTAGACTAAAGGTAGGCTTTATAGCCTGTTTGATCAGCAGCAAGCTTCAAATTCAAAACACATTTTGAATAGGCTATGGAAATATGGAGTCTCCCATCTGCACTCCCGTATCATTTATAACAATTGGGATTAGGCCTACACAGTTTAGTATTTCATTATGACAACACTATAGTTGGATGGAGAATATTTTGAGGTTTTCAGAGATCTTTTTTTTTCTTGGACCAAATTCTTGAGATTTTTCTGTGGTCATTTTTTGACTGCCTACCTGTGTTTGACCATTGCCTGCCCGTGACCACGATTCCTGCCTTCTGCGAAGGCTTATTAATAAACATCTGCCGCGCTCTGCGCTTGAATTTACACCTTTTTCTCCCTGAGTATTCATTACACTAATACAGCCTTGAGTTTGGTTTGAACGGGGTTGATAGAAGACTAAGCTGAGGTCATCTCTTATACCAATTAAAAACGATATCAAAGCCTCTCTTAAAGCTTTTGAAAAATACAAAGAAATTGTGGATCCCTGGCTATTGCCAGCTAAAAACTATTGGCTAAAGAGATTAATACATTTGACAGATGATAAAGATCAAGACACATCTAGCACTGAATGATACATCTCTATTGCAGATGGGAGTTATACTTAAATGCCCCCAAGTGGTGTTGGGGGTGCTTAATAACCACCATCAATGGCAAAGGAGACTGATGGCCTAACAGCACAGCAGTTAGGAATCAACCATATAGTGATTTAAAATGAGAGCATTTGCAGGCCAACAGAATAATGTATTATATTCTCACTGTTGTGTGTAGTTAATGCATCACACACGGTTCATAATGATATTCCTTATCAGCTCACTCACAGTTCAAGGTGTTGATGTAGGGTCTTATGTTTTATTTTGTGTGGTGTTTCATACGTTTGGCAGTTAGAGCCATCTGCAGGCAAAGCTTCCACACTACAGCCTTATTCCTCAATGGTAAAAATGGGGTCCAAATAAATTAACAGGCACTGTTGAGTGAATTAGTCAGCAGAGGACAAGCTTAAAGAAATGTGTTAACGCATTGACCTTTGCCACCATTACTCAGAAGAGATGCCTGTAATGTTAGTGAACAAAAGGTTATGGGACACTGGAATGTTGACCACAAAAAAAAAATAGATTTGATTAAACATTACATTTGCCCTTATATTTACAGTACCTGTCAAAAGTTAGGACACACCTGCTCATTTCAGGGGTTTTCTTTATTTTTAAAATTTTCTACATTGTAGAACAATAGTGAAGACATCAAAACTATGAAATAACACACATTGAATCATGTAGTAACCAAAAAAGTGTTAAACAAATCAAAATATATTTTATATTTGAGATTCTTCAAAATAGCCACCCTTTGCACACTCTTGGTATTCTCTCAATCAGCTTCACCTGGAATACTTTTCCAACAGTCCTGAAGGAGTTCCCACATATGCTGGGCACTTGTTGGCTGCTTTTCCTTCACTCTGTGGTCCAACTCATCCCAAATCATTTCAATTGGGTTGAGGTCGTGTGATTGTGGATGCCAGGTCATCTGATGCAGCAGTCCATCACTCTCCTTATTGGTCAAATAGCCCTTACACAGCTGTGGTGTGTTGGGTCATTGTCCTGTTGAAAAACAAATGATAGTCCCACTAAGTGCAAACCAAATGGGATGGTGTTCACTGCAGAATGCTGTGGTAGCCATGCTGGTTAAGTGTGCCTTGAATTCAAAATAAATCACTGACAGTGTCACCAGCAAAGCACCCCCACACCATCACAACTCCTCCTCCATGCTTCATGGTGGGAACCACACATGCGGAGATCATCCGTTCAACTACTCTGTGTCTCACAAAGACACGGCAGTTGGAATCAAACATCTCCAATTTGGACTCATCAGACCAAAGGACAGATTTCCACCGGTCTCATGTCCATTGCTCATGTTTCTTGGCCCTAGCAAGTCTCTTTTTCTTATTGGTGTCCTTTAGTAGTGGTTTCTTTGAAGCAATTCGACCATGAAGTCTCCTCTGAACAGTTGATGTTGAGATGTGTCTTTTACTTGAACTCTGTGAAGCATTTATTTGGGCTGCAATTTCTGAGGCTGGTAACTCTAATGAACTTATCCTCTGCAGCAGAGGTAACTGGGTCTTACTTTCCTGTGGCGGTCCTCATGAGAGCCAGATTAATTATAGCGCTTGATGGTTTTTGTGACGGCACTTGAAGAAACTTTCAAAGTTCTTAAAATGTTCTGTATTGACTGACCTTAATGTCTTAAAGTAATGATGGACTGTCGTTTCTCTTTGCTTATCTTGCTATAATATGGACTTGGTCTTTTACCAAATAGGGCTATCTTCTGTATACCCCCCCTACCTTGTCACAATACAACTGATTGGCTCAAACGCATTAAGAAGGAAAGAAATTCCACAAATTAACTTTTAACAAGGCACACCTGTTAATTGAAATGCATTCCAGGTGACTACCTCATGAAGCTGGTTGAGAGAATGCCAAGAGTGTGCAAAGCTGTCATCATATAAAATATATTTTTTTTTTGTTTAACTCTTTTTTTGCTTACTAGATGATTCCATATGTGTTATTTCATAGTTTTGATGTCTTCACTATACTACAATGTAGAAAAATCGTTGAATGAGTAGGTGTGTCCAAACTTTTGACTGGTACTGTATATACACTGAGTATACACTGCTCTTTTCATGACATAGACTTTACAGGTGAATTCAGGTGAAAGCTATCATCCCTTATTGTTAAATCCACTTCAATCAGTGTAGATGAAGGAGAGGAGACAGGTTAAAGAAGGATTTTTAAGCAGTTGAGACATGGATTGTGTGTGTGCCATTCAGAGCGTGAATAGGCAAGACAAAAGATTTAAGTGCCTTTGAACGTGATATGGTAGAAGGTGCCAGGTGTATCAAGAATGGTCCACCACCGAAAGGACATCCAGCCAACTTGACACAACAGTGGGAAGCATTGGAGTCAACATGGGGCAGCATTCATGTGGAATGCTTTTGACACCTTGTAGAGTCCATGGCCTGACGATTTGAGGCAGTTCTGAGGGAAAAAGTGGTGGCGGAGGTGCAACTCAATTTTAGGAAAGTGTTCCTAATGTTTGGTATACGCAGTGTATGTTCAGTGACCTCCATAAGTATTGGGACAGTGACACATTTTTTGCTCTTTTGGCCTGATACAATGACTGTGAGGTTAAAGTGAAGACTGTCAGCTTTAATTTGATTATATTCTCATACATACCAGGTGAACCGTGTAGAAATTACAGCACTTTCTGTACAGTACATAGTCCCCCCATTTTAGGGGACCAAAAGTATTGGGACAAATTCACATATATGTGTATTAAAGTAGTCAAAAGTGTAGTGTTTGGTCCCATATTCCTATCATGCAATGATTACGTCAAGCTTGTGACATGTTGGATGAATTTGCTGTTTGTTTTGGTTGTGTTTCAGATAATGAATGGTAAATGAATGTTAAATAATGTATTGTGTCATTTTGGAGTCACTTTTATTGTAAATGAGAATAGAATATGCTTTGCACTTCTACATTCATTAATTGTGAGTAATGATGAGTGAGAAAGTTACAGACGCACAAATATCATACCCACAAGATATGCTAACCTCTCACCATTACAATAACAGGGGAGGTTAGCATTTTATATCATACCTCCAATACATGCTAACCTCTCATCATTACAATAACAGGAGGTTAGCATTTTGGGGGGGTAAGATATTTGTGCATCTGTAACTTTCTCACTCATCATTATTCTCTATTCATTCCCCCATGCATTTATTCCTTGATGTATTCCAGAGGCTATCACAAACAAGTCTTCGCTCTTCACGTACGATTCTGAACACTTGTTGAACAAATATCTCCATGCCCCAAAACACAACGCAAGTTTCCGTCCATTGTTCTCTGTCCCCGAGGATCCAAATAATATATGGAGGGCTCTCTGTCCTATAGGTACGACAATCATGGACCGGAGGTATCACCATCTATCAATTAGTCTACCATCATTTCTTATCACATACACTTCAGCACTACAGTATAAGTAACCATACTATTCTGATTATATTGTAAATAGTATTTACACTGTATCAAAATTTACGTCTATACTGTTGGTATGATACCCTGATGCCTCTGTAGTGGGTGGCAGGTAGCCAAGTGGTTAGAGCGTTGGGCCAGTAACTGAAAGGTTGCTGGTTTGAATCCCTAAGCCGACAAGGTGTGTCGATATGCCCTTGAGCAAGGCACTTAAACCTAATTGCTCCTGTAAATCACTATAGATAAGAGCATCTACTAAATTACTAAAATGTAGTGGAGTAGCCAGGAAACTAAGTATACAAAACAATAAACAATTAATAATGTTTGCAGAACCACATATGCATCATTAGTCCTATAGATAATATAGCAGGCAATTAAGCCTATCTTGTGTCTGCAGTGGTAATCCTGTGGCTGGCTTGCTCCACTCACAAATGGGTAGGAGGGGACCAGATATCTCCTGGAAGCTGTGGTGAAACTGTCCTGTGATTCCGGTTATGTCCTCAGGGGGACAGAGGAGTGCACCTGCCAGGGGACTGGTCATTGGTCTGCTGAATCCACGACCTGCGTACTAGAATGGATCATCACTGAAATTAACAGCTAAATGGAATTCTGGCACAAATTATCACTAAAATCAACAACAAAAGGGTCTGTGCTACTTTGCTATGGCCTGTTATGTTACTGCAAAATGAACTCAGTAAGGCTGAGGATCGATATCAAGGGAATATTGCAAGTGACTTCAACTTTATCCTGCTTGTGTTTGAAATCAGTTGGTTTTCAATGTACTGTCTGTCCTGTCTTCTCTTGATTTCCCCAAATCTTTAAACTTCGTTACTACACCACTGTTTCATCCCAGTGGGCACAGACATCAATTCAACGTCTATTCCATTGGTTCAATCAATGTAATTTCTTTGAAGTGATGTGGAAACAACATTGATTTTTTCAAACCAACCAATGCCTTTGACATGAGTTGACAAGGACAGATATAGGGGAATATTGCTATGGCAGTGAGACCTGACTGAAGTAGAATCATGAAGATCACATGTCATTGCCAATTGATTTCAATATTTATAGCGTAGGCTACTGATATGCTACGGACGGTTGCTGTAGCCACTATACTGTTAGTTATGTATGTGTGAGGCCCCCATCATGAATAACATAAGGGTCAAATTGAGTATCTGAAAATCAAAGGTTTGCAATGAGCTTTTCAACTGTGGACAAGCCGTTGATGGCTCACCACTGGGCACAGATGCCAATTCAACGTATATTCCATGTTGGTTCCACGTCATTTCATTGAAATGGTGTGGAAACAACGTTGATTCAGTCAGTGTGTGCCAAATGGGTCCTTTAATCAAAAAGGGAAGGATTTCAAAGCATTCACAACTCCTTTGAACAAAATGATTTATCTTTCCCACTTAAACCACACTGCCCTACAGTACATGCTCTTTGTTTTTCAGATAATCTTGTGGGAATTGTAATTATTGGTAATATTATTAAACCTAATGATAGTAACACTCAATCAACAGCAGGAAAAACAAAAGGTTTTTCTTCATGCTTCATGCTTCCTCTGAAAAATACACATTTTATACTACATGTAGTTATACTTTCAAGGTTTTGAGCTCCATTGTACAACAGTTACACATTTCGGGTTTCTTTCTGGTTTTATTTGTTCAGTGAAACTGCACCGTCTGCTATGTCAGAGATCAGATGCTGTCTGATGATGGACAAGATAAGATCAGCTGTTTCCAATGGACCTTCTGCAGGATCCAGACCTATCTCTTTACAGCCACCTCTACAGTGCATAGAGTAGTTGGTCAAGAATTCCTGCAAAGAGAATGACTGCCGCACAGAAAACCTTTCAGTTAACTTCAGTATTATATTCTTCAATAGACATACTCCATAACTGTTTGTACGTAACCCACTCCATTACGTTTACATCAAGGACTCAGGTATGACTATGTCTCAAGGTCAGAGTTGCAAAAATATAAAATAGTTCTACTGCTGACAGTGAAAGTAAAGTTAATAACACCATAATTTAGCTAGTTCTATGGCGAAACACAATACTATAGAGATAAGACAGTACTGTACCTAATGACGTATATTTGCACTTCTAACTGTAATGAATCATTCCACTACCATACTAATAAATGGTATCGCAGTACTGATTGATTAAGGTGTGAGGTTCATTGTTTGAATTATTTATGACAGATAGGTTTTGGACTTTGTTTGAGCTGTAAAGATTAAGATGACTTATGTCACATTCACAATCCATTTACTCTGTAATAAATTGAGCCCTCTGGCATAATATTGACACACATTTCCCAACTACGGTACCACATTCTCAACTAAAGTGCAGTAGTAGTTCACCATGTGGTGGTTATACTGGAAACCTGTTACCACCAGTGTTTTGATGTGTCTGTATTTTGTTATTCTTTTTTTTAATTTTGTTTTACTTCCCCTTAAAATCAAACAGACAACGTGCCGGGTATTGGTCTTGAGTGGCGGGACTGCCTGGCCGTCTTCCGGGGGACCCATCATCGTGGGGCTCTCTTCTCCAGCCTTCACCTAGTGCAACTGACAACAAAAATATATTTATTAACGTCTTCACTATCTGGGTTGGGAGTGTGGGAGTGTGTCTCCGGGGGAAGAGCCGAGCGGCGTGGATGTCACCACTACATAACTCGTTTTTTAAATTGTATTTATTTGTATTTCATTTATTGTATTTCATTTATTGAAAAGAAATGTACAATCAATGTCCAAATACTCATACTCGCGTTCCTAATAGTAGGCATTTTAGGTATGCGAAAATAGAACGTTATATAGTATGTACATTTTGCAAATCATGTATGCTTTAAATGCCAGGATGTAATACTCATTATGGCTTTTCATTTAGTAGAATTCACTGCACACTTCTGAAGAATATAATCGTCTTTCCAGGCTCACGTGTGTTTCACAACCGCTGATAATGAACGAATGGCGGGAATCAACGCAATTGCGCATTAGATTATTCATTTTTAGGATGGGTGAGTCTAGTATGTTGATCTGTTGCTTACTGCATTCGTTTTTCCTGAACAGTACATTCATTCAAAATAGCATGTAGTAAGATTAGTACACAGTATGTAGTTTTAGTAAGTAGTAGGCAAACGTGTGTACAGCATATTGCAGTATGAAAGCAGCTTTATTTGAGAATTTATGTTACATCACCACCCCTTCTCATCCCCCAACTGTAGAATACATTTGTTGTTATGATGTATTACTATTATCTGAAAGACAATACACAAATATATAAACACTACGAAACGGCAGCAACAAAACAATTCTCCAACAGCAACTGGCCCAGTTGTTGCAATAGAGGGTACACCAATTCTAGTTTCCATCCTTGCCTGATAGACTGATTGGGGCCTGGAAAACTTGGCTAGTGGACTTTAAAGCTAACCAATAACATTGCGTTATCAATTACGTATGGGAGAGAGAGAGAAAACTAAGTGGGACTTCACCCCTTCACCCCAGGGAGTTGTTGAATGTTGAATAGAGAGAGCCTGAGTTGTTGACATTATGTAGATAATCCCTTTCATGACCCTCCTAAAACACACTGGCGCAGGCTTATTAGATCCATTCCCCTCTGACAGTGAGCGAGGGGACAGAGTCGCACCCAGGGGTAAAGCAGGGCAAACCAGAGGATAGGCCTACAGGCTCTTCACATCAAAATTCCTCACTACCTCTCTATTGCGTCAGTCTTTCTATTAGAACTCCATCACTCCCCTCAGATGCAGGAGCAACAGTGTCAACATGTAAGTGAATGTTACATGCCCATAGATGTACGTAGAAGTTGACGTCACTGCAAAATAACCTATTAGGTGTCAGTAAACCATGGCTCCGACAGTGGGGTAACCAGAAAAGTCATGTTTTAGAGTTTCCCCCTTGTTCATACAGTAGCTGACAAGTTGCTTAGAAGCTTCTGCGTTGAATGGACATGCTGTCCCTGCACATAGCTGAACGGTGCGATTACTATGGAGAAGACAAAGAGCACCAGTATGTGACAAGACTGCAGAGGCCAAGCGCTGAATAAACCCCATCGTTGCTGCGCCCAGAGTCATCCACCAACTATTTGCCATTTACGCCTTGGAGCTATAAATACACATACTTAAGATTTATTCTCTCAAGGTCCCAGGGCAACAGAGGAGCAACACCACTGCCCCAACCATGCCAATCAACTCATTGTCATGCCATGGATAAGACTTACTGTTTGATAAGTTCTAGAATGGATCAGCTGGGTATATAAAGGGTGTGAGTGATGCTCCACAGCTGAACAAAGTCTGATTGTCCAGGGCAATCCTTCCCACTATGAGCCAGCCTTCCTGAACTGTTTGGGGAAAACTATTGCTGCCCTTTTGTGTGGTGAGTAAGTCATTAAAACTGACCTAGTCATTGTAATTAGACAAAGATTGAAATACATTAGCTAGCCAGGGGAAAACCAAGAGAGGAAACCGTTTTTTCCTCCTAGTACCACTCAGGCCATTCCGAAGTCATGGCTGACCACAACAAGGTATTACCGCGTCCTCTTTTCCGCCGAGATGTAAACTGGGATCCTTTCCGTGAGTGGACACAGCCTAGCCGCATGATCATGGAGCAGGACTTTGGCCTCCCTCCTTTCCTGGATCCAGGCGATGTGAGCTGGATAGACTGGGCCAGGAGGAGACTGGCATCATCCTCCTGGCCAGGGTACACACGCCATCCCCTCTTCACCCCCGGAACTGCTCCCCCTGCTGCAGTGGCACCCCAGACCTCAGCCAGACTTCAGAGACAACTGTCTGGAGGAGTGTCAGAGATCAGGACAGGACAGGACAGCTGGAGGATCACACTGGATGTCAATCACTTCTCACCGGAGGAGATATCAATCAAAACCAAGGGGGGCTTCCTGGAGATTACAGGTACGAACATCATATCTTTGATCTGAGAAACCAGAATATGGTGGCAGTTTGAACATTCATTGTTACTAAAAAGGTTTGACAATTAACTGATGAAAATTGTTATAGAGGTCTCACATCCACATGTTCCTTATTCAATTACTTCAATTATTGTCTCAACTTATTTTTTAAGGTCAACATGAAGAAAGGGAGGATGAACATGGATCAGTCTCAAGGTGCTTTACAAGAAAATATAAGTAAGTTGTAATAGAAAATTGAGTCCCTCACAATGCTATGACAAAGACATACCGGTAATGAAAGGAAGAACTCAAAAAAGAATGTGTGGAATTGAAAGTCTTTGCTGTTGTTTGCTATAGGAAGACATTTTAAATAGTTTCCCTCGGTTTAATTACATTTGTAAAAACAGATGACAAGCAGTCTATTGAATCACAGTAAACAAGTCCTTGCCTGTCTGTGTTGTAAGCGGATTGTTGTTGTTTGTTTGTTGAAGGCTGCCCCCTGGTGTGGACTTGCAGCACGTCAGCTCATCTCTGTCTGGTGAAGGGGTTCTCTTAGTAGAAGCACCCCTCCCAGGCTCAACCATCACCATCCTCCCCAGTGACATGGTCATCCCCATTCAGATCAAGCACGAGTATGAGGGGAAAGAGTGAATCCAGTGATCCATTACAATTAGATGTAAAGCTTGGGGTATAGCTTTAAAGCTGATGTCGGTGTTGACAACTTTTGACTAAAAATGTTGAATTAAGCCTTGGTCATTTAAGATGACAAAACATAGTGGCTTCTATTGCTATTGAAACACCATCACTTTATTTACTCTCACTGTAACTACAAGTGTGGCATGTTTTTCTATGTATTATGTTAAATAATTTCCCTCAAAAGACTAGCAAAACCAAGATAAAGTGAAAAATCAAGACTGTTGAAATGTACTTTCTCATTTGTCAAATGATAGATTATCTGGGAGTAAACATGACCATGCTTAATAATGCTGGAACAGTTCTGCAAAGCACACATTTCAACGTGATCTATTTATATGAATTTCATCTCCTTTGAATCAAAGCAATAAACAATCCATGGCAAAATGACACATCTTGAGGAGGGCTGGGGGCTCTTATGTATGCAGTGTCCGTCTTTGTATTAGAACTGCTGCCTGTGCACACACATTACATACTCTAAATTAGACCTGGAAGTAGTAGAACGTTTTAAATTAGTCCAAACCAAAAGAACCAGTGTGTAAATACAGTATTCAGTGAAGTAATTTCCATTTTAGTTATTTATCAAACACTCTTATCCAGAGCAACTTACTGTTATTGCATTCACTAACTGAATACACTTGGTACAACGACCACATAAGTCAAAGTAAGTAAACTTCCTCAATAAAGCAAACAAGTGTTAGTGCAAGAAAGGTAATTATAACGCTAGGGTGTGGGTCCTTCCCCCCCCTATTCTCTTCTCTCATTTCCCTCAAACTCTTGCATACTTGACGCAAATTGACCCTAAAGGACTTGGCAAATGTTCCTGATGGTGGCACTGTTGCCCTGCATTTGCCTTATCCTTTTTTGATGTGTGCTCCAAAATCTTATATTCATTGGTGTGGGAGTGTTGACACATGTCAGAGGCCACAACGTCCAGTCGTCCACTAACAGGAGTTGAAACCCTCTCAGGTGGTACACTGTGACAAATCACGTACACAGCGTTTGGTCAGTAGAGACAGTGAGCAACATCGATGGATACCTCCAGCCTGAAAACATCTAATGGTACTGTAAAACCTCCGATTTCGGCTGAGGCTGTTAAATGTGTTTATTATGGCACCATAACTTTTTTTTCCTGTTGTATTAAGGAATTAATGTTAAAGACAATGCAAGTAATCTGTTCTCAGAATTTTGACATGACAGTTTTACAGTGGTCTGCAAACCAAAATATTTAAATTGAATATGTCCTGCACTTGTACTAGGTGACACATCCTGTCATTGGCCTGTCATGTAATGTTCTGTTGTCTGTCAGTTATCATAGACGCTGGCCCGCTGTTAAGCCACATGTTAATTGTGGTTCTGTACATTAGGCCTAATGTAACGATTTACCTCAGGTACTGGAAGAAAGAAAACGATGTATGGCTACAAGACTTGGGTCCAGAAGAGCAGAAGAGGAGTGGGGCTTTACCCAGACAATCCTATGCTTGTTGTATCAAAGGAAACTATTCACAGTGCCTTCAGCCCCATGGGGGTTCTGCTACTGATAGAATGTGCAGTGAAATCAACAAATAGGGATTAACACCCATAAACCACTGGAAGCCCCAGGAGTGCAGTCTGTGTCAGCTGAATATCGTGTTTGCATTAGTTATCCTTTCCAAATATGACTGACTATTTCTGTCAGTGTAAGAATCCATAAGACTTTTGGAACATTGCCAAGGTGCGGCCGTTTCTTTCTCAGGCTGATACAGAGACTCATCCATGCTTTTATTACAAGCAGGCTTGACTACTGTAATGCTCTCCTGCCTGGTCTACCTAAGAAAGAGATTGGTCAACTGAAAAACATACAGAATGTTGCAGCACAGGTACTGACCAAGACCAGATGGAGAGAACACATCACACCGGGTTTAATGTTTTAGAATTCATTTTCAGATTAATCTATTGGTTGTAAATCAATCCATGATTGTGCACCCCAATACATGCCAGACATGCTCTTGTGGGCTATACTCGGCCTTGTCTCAGGATGGTAAGTTGGTGGTTGAAGATATCCCTCTAGTGGTGTGGGGGCTGTGCTTCGGCAGAGTGGGTGGGGTTATATCCTGCCTGTTTGGCCCTGTCCGGGGGTATCGTCGGACGGGGCCACAGTGTCTCCCGACCCCTCCTGTCTCAGCCCCCAGTATTTATGCTGCAGTAGTTTATGTGTCGGGGGGCTAGGGTCCGTCTGTTATATCTGGAGTATTTCTTCTCTTATCTGGTGTCCTGTGTGAATTTAAGTATGCTCTCTCTAATTATCTCTCTCTCTCTCTTTCTTTTTTTCTCTCTCTCTCTCTCGGGGACCTGAGCATTAGGACCATTCCTCAAGGCCTACCTGGCCTGATGACTCCTTGATGTCCCGAGTACACCTGGCCGTGCTGCTTCTCCAGTTTCAACTGTTCTGCCTGTTTTATGAACATTTTAAAATCTTGTCCATGTTCTGTTATAATCTGCACCCGGCACAGCCAGAAGAGGACTGGCCACCCCTCACAGCCTGGTTCCTCTCTAGGTTTCTTCCTAGGTTTTGGCCTTTCTAGGGAGTTTTTCCTAGCCACCGTGCTTTTACACCTGCATTGCTTGCTGTTTGGGGTTTTAGGCTGGGTTTCTGTACAGCACTCTGTGACATCAGAGAAGGGCTTTATAAATAAATTTGATTTGATTTTAAACTTATGTGTCCAGTAGGTTCCTCATGTATTCTGGCACTGGCCTTTAACTATCCCAAAGCAAAACTGTGGACATTTTTTAAAAGAGATCTTAAAACACATATTTTTAGCTTTAATTTTCCTTAGGGTGCTTTTTAGTCGTTCAGTGTCTTATTGTTATTTTTTTTTTATTGTTTTATTAACCAAAAATACACATCATTTTGTACATGTTCTGCAGCTGCTTGGACTAAAGCCAGGGTAACACAACTTTCAACTTACTGTGATCCCAGTCAATAAAACAAATATCAAATGCTTTAAATGTCCATGAAACCTTTTAGAGTTGTGTTGTGAGAGATGTTTTAAGTGGGGCTGGCATTTGGTGCGGCACTACTGGCAAAGCAGTAAATATCAGAGGCATGGGTTGCCTTGTGTTACCCGCTCTAAATTCTAACCCTCATGTCTCACAGATATATAACTGATCCCTTGCAGTAGAAAGTTCAAGATCTTATCAGTTACAGAACTAAATAAGCTAGTCATTTACACCACCCATCATACTTTTCTATCCATAGTACTGTATGTGACAAAATGTGTTGGCATGATATTAAAATGGGAAATGCCAAATATTATAGTGAGGCATGCTTTCCTCAATTGAATTAATACATCTGTAAGGGCCACAATCTGAAAGATTTCCAGTCACTCCTTGATTTTTTAACATTACTTATGTATTCCCACAAGGCATCCATTGGGCTTGATATACAGTATCATGTGTGTGTAAGTGATTTTATATTATATATTATTATATAGACCTTGACCTATTTTCCTGGTCTGGGAGTTATAGTGTTCCTTGGTTTGGGATTTGAAATGAGAGAAGCTTGCTGATTATGGTTTAATGAGAAGTTCTACTATTTAAATACCCAGGCCAGTGTTCCTGACAGGGGTTTTCATCATGGACAACGAGGGCTGCCAAAAACAAAGGACTAATATGGCAGATGAGTGATGTTGGGTATATAATGTAAGGATAAAGCTCAGCAAGTAAGGAAGGGTTGACAAATAAATTAGCAGCACACTTTGACCAGGCAGAATAAACTGTTGTTTTTCTTACGGGATTAGTTCCAGTTAAATTGACAATATTATAGGTTACAATATTATCCATAACTTACATAGACCTAAGAACCACTACAAACATGAATTATTTAGTAAAGTTATATTTTAAAGACATTTCTATCTTATTATATGGCTTGTTTTTTTAAGGCAAAGAACACGGCAACAGAGATCCAACACCTGTAAATACAGCCTGGTCTCATACACTAGACGTAACATAGTAAACATATGGTTACATGAGACAGATGGTCACCTAAGGCAAAAACTAAAGTAGGGTGGTTGGTCAGGGTGTATGGGTGGGCGTATTGAACGTTTAGCAACCCAAAGGTTTCAACTACTTAGTACTTTTTAGTTACTTTGCAACTACTTAGGATGTTAGATAACTCTTCTCCTAACCCTAACCCTAACTCTTTTAGCTAAACATTCCTCTAACCTTAACCATTTAACCTAACTCCTAAACTTAACCCTAACCTTAACCCTAACCCCTAGCCCCAAGCCTAGCTAACATTAGCCAGCTAGCTAATGTTAGCCACCCAGCTAGAATTCATAACACATCATACGTTTAGCAAAATCGTAACATATACGTAATACGAATTGTAATTCGCAACACATCATACGAAATGGGTCATGGACATCCACAAATTATTACATATTGAAAGGACAGATGCTGGGACACAAGAAGCAAGTACAGGGAGTGAATATTTAATTAATAAACAGACAGGAAACAAACACAAACAGCGTCTGGACAAGGGACACATAACGACATTAATGCTGACTCGGGAAAGAAACTGAGAAAGTGACAGATATAGGGGAGGTAATTAATAATGTGATGGAGTCCTGGTGAGTCCGATGAAGCGCTGATGTGCGTAACAATGGTGACAGGTGTGCGTAATGATAAGCAGCCTGGCAACCTCAAGCTACAGAGAGGGGGAGCGGGAGCAGGCGTGACACATACTGTACCATACGAAACAAAACATAAACATATCATGCTAAATGGAGTATCTCGGATTTACATACATAATAATACGAAATGCTCTGCGACCAGGATGGCAAATTATATTCTGTTGCATGTCCCAAATTAGATTTTACACTAGTGTCACAGACATAGTTTGGGGTGTGATGATATGAAACACTTGTTTTAGGCTAGAATTCTATGTTAACTGTATGATACTGTAGACTAAAGTAAAGTATGCACTGATGCTAATACACACTTATGCTAGTTACAGTTATTTCAAATGTCTCAGATCTAATCTATTTCCAGATGAAATAAGAAATAGTAAACACAAACTAAAATTACAAGTATTTCACTCTAAAACAGCAACACTCTAAAACAGCAACAATTCTCTCAGCCTCATGGTAAAAGGTGTAAAATAGCATGAGATTAGCTAAACAAATGCACCCCAAATGAAGAAAATTGGCGATGTGGATGCATTCATAAAGTGAGAGTTATTCAAATCAAAATATAAGTACATGTTAGGTAGGCCTATCATGTAAATAAATGAAGAAGTTTGCTTCTAGTATCAGTATTGTCAGGGTCGGATTAATGCAGGTGCTTACCAGGGCTGAAGCCCCTGGGCCCAGGCCCAGGGGCTTCAGGGGCTTTCTTATTTCACCCGCGGGGGGGGCCCAAGAGGCAGCAAAAAAAAACGAAGTAAATCAAATATACAGTATACAGAAGGAAATATATACTGTTTATATTATATATGTCACACCCTGATCTGTTTCACCTGTCTTTGTGCTTGCCTCCACATCCCTCCAGGTGTCGCCAATCTTCCCTATTATCCCCAGTGTATTTATACCTGTGTTCTCTGTCTGTTGCCAGTTTGTTATCAATGCTCAAAATACACCCGAGGGCATAATTTTGCCACTGAGATCATTAGTTTCTAACAAATAACTGTGGATTAAGTTTTTATCACAAGCACATACAGGTTAACTGCCTAAATAAAGGAAACACCAACATAAAGTGTCATAAAAGGGTGTTAAGTCACTACAACCTGCCAGAACAGCTTCAATGCGCCTTGGCATAGATTCTACAAGTGGACCTTAACCATGCTAGGAAAATGAACCCCATGCCATAACATATACTTTGTATTAGGGCTGTCCCCAAATAAAAAAAATATTTGATTGTTTGAAATTTTAAAACTAGTTTTTTTCCCATATATAGACACATCCTGTGTTTTAATCAAGTCAACTATATGCACCGAGCTTGTCTGATGCTTTAAGCGCACTGTTAGCCTATCAACACATGTGACAGCAAAATGGATGCAGAGGACGTGACAAATATACGCGAAACGGGGGAATGTTGACTGGTTGCTCAGGAGGTAAAGGGGAAGTCAGATGTGTGGAATTAATTGGAGATCAAGAAAATACTGGAGATCAAGAAAAATAAGTTAAGGAGCAAGAGCTGCGTGCACATTATGTGTACCAAACAGGTGCTGTTAGATTACAATATAATATTTCTGACCGTTTGGAGCAATGTAAACAACACTAAAGAGTGTGCAAAGCTGTCATCAAGGCATGTGTGTTATTTCGTAGTTTTGATGTCTTCACTATTATTCTACAATGTTAGAAAATAGTCAAAATAAAGAAAAACTACATTTTTTACCAAGCTTGTTCAGCCTATTCATGCAAATGTTTTATATTTAATGTTTCACAATATTAAAGTACTGGACTCTGTTAAACATATAGGTCATAGAAAGTAGTACCAGCAGTGTGGCAGCTTCTTCAGAAGTGGTTGAATAAGCTCAAGCCTGATGTCAGGTAACAAGTTATAGGCATGGAAGACTGACTTAAAGAAGATCTATAGGTCTGGTCAGGGAACACAAACATGAACATGACAGTTAAAATAAATAGTGTTTGAGGTAAGGATGACATTTTACATTTCAGTCATTTAGCAGACGCTCTTTTCCAGAGTGACTTCCATTTAATTAGTGCATTCATCTTAAGATAGCTAGGTGACCACATACTGTTCTCCTTGCAGTTCCTATCATGGGCTTTTTCAGGAGCATACCTTATTCTGACATAGTAGTAGGGTACCCATTTAGATAGAGAATTAGAGGACTGTTTGCTTGGTTCTTAGCTCTATTGCAGTTGACTGAGGATGTTGACTTGAAATGTATTCTCTTTGATCAGTGCTATGATTGTGGGTCACTGAAACCCCCTTTTAGCAACCGTTATCCTACACTATTGACCCATCCAGTGGTTTGTTTTGACAAGCTTTGTTTCTTGGGCCTTTACATGCTCCCGGTAGTAATTTAATTGGCCATTTATACCACAAACTGAGTCAGTGAGAAACATCATATGAAATTGCAGTATGTAGAGTAATTGGTAACACTGTATAATCATTCAATGAATAAGCATTCATACATATTATACATATTTATAAATTGTGTATCTAAAATGTCATTATTTGTAAACATGTATAATAATTTATAAACATTATAAGAATCCCAATTCATAAGCAATTATGGCATGTGTAATAATTTATAAAACATGTATAAGCTTATTCATGAAAATTATAGTAAAGGGTAATGAGGTAATCTTTACAGTAGATTACCTATTAGCAAGTCCTCTGAACTAGTATTCATTTTGAGTCGTTTTTTACAATATTACTATTCTATGACTCTTTTATAATGACCTAGTTGTTTATTCAGACATTTTTACAAATCAATATCTAGAATCAACAAGATTCGAGCAAATTCATTAATTTAAGGAAGCCACACCAGATAATGAATGTAATGTTCAGGATTGGTATCGTTGTATAGCATCAATCCAGTATTTGAAACGTTGTGGTGTGTGAGAGATTAATAGAAGACACTAGAAACAATTGGAATATACACCAATTATCTAGCTGATTAGTATTATCATAGGAGAACTATGCCTTGGATGGATCTGTGTTTGATTTGCATATTTTCACAGATCACATAATATGTCATCATGGGAATACAGGAAAATGAACACCGCTCCTAATAATTGTATTTTATTTGGAGGTAGGAGAGAAGGAGTGCAACAATCTCTCTTTGTCATTTTCCTCCTCTTCTTCTCGTCTTGATTGTCTGTGATAGGCATTGCATAATTCACCCTTTCCCACCGGATTCATTTGGTTCCTCCTCCTCAGGAAGTGGAGACGCCAGAGACAAGGACTGCCTTCAGCTGCTGCCTTTCTGACGGTGCCTGCGATCGCACTGCAATGCCCTGTTCATTTCTTGCGAGGAGCTGCAGGCAGTAGCGAGAGACCACGCAGGGGAAGGATGCATTTAAAGCAGGATGTGTGCTGGATGCTGGGAGACACGGCAGCGATAGCAGCAGCAGCAGCGAGCACGGAGGGCCTGGGAAGCGCCCACCCCCTCTCTCTCCTCCTTTTCCTCCCCCCCTGCAGGACCATGCTTGCGTGAGGGATGAGGCTGTGCACAGGGACGCCAGGCCAGAGCTGCGGCCTACTTCTTCTCACAAGAGCCGGGCTCTCGACTGCAAGATCTGTGAACGCTTTGCCACCATCAAATCAGCATCTTTGGTAGGCAGGCTCCCTCTCCCGCTGGGAGGGTCTCTCTCTCCATCCTCTCAGCTGCACATCTGTAGTCATGGCAACCGGATCCCGTTAATAAGTGTTGTTTTTTCCATCCTCAGGTTCCCCCCCTCTGCTTTCATGTGTGTAATCGTTTGGATTTATATCTCTTTCTATATCTGTTTATCGTGATGTGTTTTTGATTATTGATTTACAAGCTGTGTGTGGACGTACCTTTAGCATTTTCATCCCAGAATAGTAGGCCTGCAAAACAGGCTCATACCTTTTGAGCTCTTCATTTGTGGCTACATAGTATGTACATGACAGATGTATTAGCATGAAGAACACCACATTGACATTCAATACACCCTTGTTATGTTCATGGATGTAGCTATCATAATTGATGATGCATGTGCTATGTTACTAGCATAAAATCTGAGCAGCCATGATCATTTAGTGAAGAGGAGCAGTGTGCATTATTTCCTGCCCTGGCTAATACTATCCACAGATACTGTACCTAATAATCATCAAGAATGTACACCAATTAACAACTGTGCGGGTTCGTGTGTGTGCATGTTTGTATGTGTGAAAGTTATGAAAGAATTTGTGACAAGAGGCCATCTTTAGTTATAATTGATTGGACTTTACACATGTTGGACTAAAATGCTAACGAGAATATATTTAGTAAATTCTGGAATTAATTTACTGTAGTTATACTACATCAAGGGTGATATTCAGAGACTGTGATCTAGAGTACACGCAAATACATGGAACCAAATGAATACTGTAGTTACCCTTAGGTGTACAGTACATAGTCTTCGTTTTTGTCTCTCTTCCCTTAAGGTATTCTTGCAAAGATAATAAAATATGTCACGTTTTGTGTCAGATTCACAAAGGACATTGTTCTACTGTATTTTACAGTCTATTACTCAGTGCGACTAGGGTACTCGTGTTTCTCCCTTTGTGAGTCCATATTTATTGATATAGTTCAGTACATTTTAATTGTACAGTAGGTATCTCAGGCCCTCTTGCTTTTCACCCCTGACTGTTCTCTCTGTGCCCTCCGACCCCCTGACCCCTGTGTCCAGGTTACCAGGTAGATCCAGGAGCATGAGCAGGACTCTGAGCTGCGGGAGCAGATGTCTGGGTATAAGCGCATGCGGCGGCAGCACCAGAAGCAGCTGATCGCCCTGGAGAACAGGCTGAAGGCGGAGATGGACGAGCATAGGCTCCGGTTGCAGAAGGAAGTAGAGACCCACGCCAACAACACTTACATTGAACTGGAGAGACTGGCTAAACGGCACACCGTTCACACAGACAAAGAGGTGAATAATGATGTTGCATGGTAGGACAGTAGGTCCTGGTTGCTGGGAATGAAAATGTTCCAGCCCCTTGAAGATGTTCCAGCCCCTTGACTAGATAGCATCCGTAGCATTTTGCCCTTTCAGCATAATGTCAGAATTTTAAATAGCAAGGGAGGTGATAAACAAAATAATTCTGGAACATGTTCCAACATGAATATGTACCCGTACAGATAAAGGCAGCTACAGCAGAGGAGAAGAGGATCCAGCAACAGATCATTGCCCAGCAAAAGAAGGAGCTGACCACCTTCGTAGACAACCAGAAAAAAGAGTACAGGCTCTGTAAAGACAAGATCAAAGAGGTAAATGCATAAATCACTTACACATTTTTTCCCCTTGGTCTGTGATTAAACTGTTTGCATTTTCCATGGATTCCATGCATGACCCATTAAGCCCTGGTTCTTATCTGGATGTTGCAGGAGATGAATGAGGACCCCAGTACTCCCAAGGAGGAGAAGCAGGAGCGTCTTTCCAGGCACAAGGAGACGGTGCAGCGCTCACAGGCTGAGGATGAGGCCCACCTCCTGGACCAGCAGAGGCTGGTCTATGACAGGAGCTGCCGGGCTCTGAAACGCAGGACACTGGTCAAGAGGCACGAGTTTGAACAGGAGCAAATGAGAGAGGTACAGTTCCACTCTGATATTTAGTTTGCCAATGATGCTGATAGAATTGCCTCTAGAATTGTCACCCCAACCTCATTTGTTAAATGGCCTAATTTGCATTGTAGAAATCTGAAGTGCTGTATATTCAAAATTAAATAAGGAGATGAGGAATATGTCCCACCCCAGGAGCTGAACAAGAAGAAGACCCAGAAGGAGATGGAGCAGGCCCTGATGATCCGACAGGACGAGTCCACTCAGGAGCTGGAGCACAGGCAGCTGCAGACGCTGCAGAGGCTCCGTGTTGAGCTGATCCTCTTGCAGCACCAGACCGAGTTGGAGAACCAGGAGGAGTACAACGGCCGGCGGCAGAGAGAGCTGCACAGGAAGCACGCCCTGGAGCAGCGGCAGCAGCCCCGGAACCTCAAGGTACATAGAATCTATACTGCAGCTGTTGCGCTGTACATTTGGTTAAGTAGGAGCCAATGATAAATCATTGTGTGTCTGCACATCTAGGCAAAGACCCTTGAATTAAAGTCGCACCCCTGGTCAGACTGAAGCTCAGCCGGTAGTCATAACCGGCAAAATGATTGTTTCTTACTGATGTTTCTTACGATTGTTTCTTTCTTTCTATTTGTCTGGAGATGTTGGAGATGCAGATCAAGAAACAGTTCCAGGACACGTGTAAGGTGCAGAACAAGCAGTACAAAGCCCTGAGGAACCACCAGCTTGAGGTCTCTCCTAAGAGCGAGCACAAGGCCATCCTAAAGTCACTGAAGGAGGAGCAGACACGCAAGCTCGCTGTGCTGGCCGAGCAGTACGAGCAGAGCATCAACGAGATGATGGCCTCACAAGCGGTAAGGGCACTACTCACCCTTAACCTCCAAACAGCCATACAATGCTTACTGGTACATGCCTTTTTTAACCCTCTCTCTCTTTCGCTTGTCTCTGTGGTCCCCCAGATGCGTCTGGAGGAGGAGCAGGAAGGGGAGTGCCAGGCGTTGAAGCAGCAGCTGCAGCAGGAGATGGAGCTCCTGGATGCCTACCAGAGCAAGACCAAGGCCCAGACAGAAGCCCAACACGAGAGGGAGCTGCAGATGCTGGAGCAGAAGGTCTCCTTACGCAGGGCCCACCTGGAACAGAAGGTATGTTTTGGTTATGTTGTAACACAGGCTCACCTCTTTAAACTGACCACGTCCCTCATTTGATTATCACTATTGTGGTTTCAGATTGAAGAGGAGCTGGCCTCACTTCAGAAGGAACGCACTGAAAGGATCAAGCAGCTTTTTGAACGGCAGGAGAGGGAGATGGACGCTTTCAATGCAGAGAGCGCTAGGCTGGGGTTTGGGAGCTTAGGATCGCTGGACTTCCCCAAGGAGGACGAAAGATGAAAATGGATGTGGTTGTGGAGGACTAGACTCTTCCCTTCTGGTGTATGGTGTAGACATGTGCCTGCACTCTCACTGTCAACTTGACCATGGCCATCTCTACAGTGACAACGCTGGAGAACCCTCTTTCTCTCTTCCTCATTTGCCATGGGAACTACTTTTGTTAAACTTAAAAAAAATTAAACAAGATTAATTCACAACACAAGTTCAACCAAGTGTTGCGTTGGAGATTACAAGAATAGAATACTTATAAAAAATAAGAACGGACTCTTTCCTCCATGCCATCATCCTCCTTTTGGTATGAATTCAGTAAATTCAGGAAATTTTAGTAAAAATTAGCACTTTGATATGTTTAAGTATTAACCCATCATGTTCATATGACGCTTAATGCATATGTTACATGGAGGGGCATTGCGATTGTGGAATGTGAGCTGCGGACTACACCGTGGTGTTTAGCTGCTTCTTCTTCTTTCCTCACAGAATGTGAATAATACTGTATGGGAATACTGTAACCTAGAAGAAGGTATCGGGACGGTGTCAGATCTTATATGTAAACAGTTTTAAAGAGAGATTTTACTTCATTCCATATTGTGCTAAAGCATATGGTCCTTCACTTTTAAAACAATTCCGGTACTTTATTTTTCATTGTTCAGTATTTCGGATTTATTGGCATCAGTTTGATCAAGCTGTGTATTTTATCAGAATGATTCAACTCCGTTAAACTGCTTATTATTGCATGCACTTTAAAGACAAATTCAGGTTGTGAAGTGATGCATGACTCTGTCCAGAGATTTTAGCCGTTTGTAAATAAAAGTGGTCATTGCATTTTTTGTTTTTATCCCTATTGATAAGCGCCATATTTGATATGAAAATGTCACAAATGCCTTTATTTAAGTTGTGCCTATGAAGCTGTTTTGATTTGTCGTTGTTGTTCTTTCATGTTTGTTTAGCACGGCCAATACCGTTGTTTGTGCCATCCAAATTTCTGAATCATTTAATGTTCACTAATCAAAGGTCTTGTCAAGGATAATGGTGAGAATTGTGCTGTATAACTTTTGATATAAATATTTGTATTTGAGAACATAAATAGGAGATACAGAAGCATTGGTTGATTACTAATGACGGTACTTCACATTATACTTAGAAATATGTTTTTTTCTTGGTAATGCGGTAGATCAACATACTGAACTCGAATCACTGAAGACTTTTATCAGATTGTATAAAAACACAGTTAAATGGTATCACAGAATTACTGTAAATGCATAGATTTTTTTTTAAGCTGTCTGGTAACAGTTAACCAGGCGGGTGGTTGCTTTGTTCTGGGTTGCATTCAAGTCGTAGCTGTTTAGTAACCAGATGTACAATGTTTTGCAGTGTTCATTGTTGTTACTGCACATAAGGTTGCAAAATGTGTCCATTACAGTGACTGGGAAGGAAATTGTTTGGTGCTTGATTTCTAATATCACCATCAGCCTTTGACACAGACAGAATACCGGATTGAATGCCTGTCTATGGATGTTACAAACTATTTCAACATGTCCAGGGTTAACAGTTTTGAAAGATTGTTTTATGTTGAGATCTTTAATGCAACACTGGTATTTTGACAGTTGCCTCCAATCCCACTCCCTAGTCCTGTTCCTCACACATTGATATCATTTAAGTGATGGAAATTATGCCCTTCATAGTGGTGGGCTTGGCAAGTGAGATTAAGAATGTTAAAATAACTGACACATAAATGCAACAAAACTATGAAATTCAAAAATACATTAATAAACAACTAATACTTTCAATGTTAGAAACCAAGTATGGCATTATTGATACCTGCAGACTCATGACTTGTGGCAAGACTTCAAGTGCCAAAGTTATACAGTAGGCCTCAGTTTTGGAATTATTTGTTGTAAATTACTTACGTGAACGGGGCATATTTTGAGGATGGAAGGTTTTGGAGAATGTACGTTTTATTGACGAATGGTTTAGATCCATATGCTATTTTCTTTGGGTTGGTTTAACTTGAGACTGGTTCAAACCTGTTATGAACCAAACTGTTTATGTGGACTTATGTTATCAAGAAAGGGGACTTCCCTAAACTAAGCCACACAGTGTTTCCTGTGTGGTACAGAGATAAAATAAAATAGATTTTCTTGAAACAAGAGGTCTGCATCAACATCCTGCATCCAATGTCAGTGCTCCCCTGAATGAATCTTATTTCCTGTATTGTTACCGTACATGCTTTATGTAAAGTATACACCCTGACAAGTATGTAAGAAATACGCAAATAGTTATAGCATATTAGATTAACTAGAAGTGACAGTCCATATTCCCCACAGTGCTGTGTGTGTGAACTGGTGGTGAGGGAAGTTACACGGCAGTGCTTCCTGTTCCCTCGATGCCCTGTGGTCTACCATCTTACAATGCAGACTGTGTATCTGTTTGATCTGGCTGTTGGGTAAGGAAATTCTCATATGGTAGAGGGGTTGTGGCAAAGGCGGTCTACCCTCACCTGAGTTGTGCTGACAGGGATGTGGTCGTATGAGTTCCCCCTGACATTAAACACTTCTGAGATGAAAGGAGGAAATGTGGGTCATAATCATGAAAAGTGAAATGAGTGTACTCTTTATATATAAGTGCATGTATTCTCACAGAGCACAATGACTATACAGGAACCTAACCAGGTTTCATGTTATTCATATTGAGTAAAGCAATGATGTGTAGGTGATTATGACACCCACAGGGAGGTCAAGGGAGTAAGTCCACACATCAGAGTCTGAGACAAGCAGAAATGGAGCAACATACATAATTATACATCACGTCTTAGGTTGGCAAAATGTTTCTGTTAAAAATAACTGTTTTCAGTACTGGCTGTTCCGGACGACTGTGTGATCTCGCTCTTCGTAGGTGATGTAAGACCTTTAAACAGGTTAACATCAGCGGAGGATGCTGAGGGGAGAACGGCTCATGATAATGGCTGGAACGGCGCAATTGGAATGGCATCAAACACCAGGAAACCATGTGCTTGATGTGTTTGATACCATTCCACTGATTCCGCTCCAGTCATTACCACGCGCTCGTTCTCCCCAATTAAGGTGGCACCAACCTCCTGTTGTTAACATTCACAAGGCCACGATGCCAGACAGATTACCAGGACGTATTCATTCCTTTACACTTGTGTGTATAAGGTAGTTGTTGTGAAATTGTTAGATTACTTGTTAGATACTACTGCATGGTCGGACGTAGAAGCACAAGCATTTCGCTACACTCGCATTAACATCTGCTAACATGTGTATGTGACAAATACAATTTGATTTGATTTGACGCGTGCTCAGAGAATGCGCTGACCAGCTGGCAAGTGTCTTCACTGGAATTTTCAACCTCTCCCTGACCCAGTCTGTAATACCTACATGTTTCAAGCAGACCACCATAGTCCCTGTACCGAAGAACGCCAAGGTAACCTGTCTAAATGACTATCGCCCCATAACATTCACATCCATAGCCATGAAATATGAAATGCTTTGAAAGGCTCGTTATGGCTCACATCAACACCATCATCCCAGACATTCTGGATCCATTCCAATTCTCATACTGCCAATGTTTCCTCAAATACTTTTCAGCACTAAGACATTTTTGGGTCTGCTGAGCGCAAATTTCAACGATGTTCAATGACGAACTTCCAGCTCACGTTTACTGTGAACACTGAGGCTGTACCTACTTGAAGTTACAGTTTCAGACAGGGGTCAAGTAGGCTACTGTGGCTATTTAATCTAAATTTAGGCCTACCAGAGTGGCCTGCCATCAAAAACAATGAAGAAAATGCATCCCATAACACTTTAACATGGAAATAGCTGTTCTATCATTCAGCCTACAGTAGCAGCCAATGTGTGGTGTTCAATGTTGGCCTACATTCCATGAGACTTTTGAAAAAAACATGTAAGGCTTGACATTAACCACTTGTCCTTCAGACAAGGAGGTGACTGAAAATGTTTTTGTGTTGTTTGATATAAGAAACCACTTCACAAAATAAAATGCATTATTATTCCCAACCCATTATTACAGAGAATTAAACAAATGATGCTACCCTCTGCCTATTGTCAATTTAGCTTATTCAAGCCTGTCTCAAAATACAGCACTGCCTCTTTAAGCTCTTTAGCCAACTTGCTTTTCAAAGGCTAGCAATGTACACGTTTTGTGCTCTTTAAGGAAGCAATCACTCCCCCATTGCTGACTGCAAATTATTTATAACTGGGCTAATTACTCACTTACTAGCAAAGGAAATGAACAAAATGTGCACACGTGGCTACATGCAGCTCTGGCTTTGATCTCAAAACAAGCTCATCTACTCACAACCGCTCATGCTGTAAACACAGTGCAGTTCAAAGTAAATGGCACAGAACCATATATGGCAATGGTCTATTTGCATATAGGCCTACTGCAGCTCTGATTGGTTATGCCGCACTGGTCTGTGTAGAGTATGGGTCGAGTCCTGTGTGTCAATGCAATTGAATCCTACTCCGATGCATTCTGACTACAACAAAATCTATGGCATAGTTAGTTTTGCATACTAAGTCTTGCATAGTTTGTTTTGTTTTGGTATGTTGCATTGAAAGTGTTTCCTGGCCCATTGAAAGTAATATTACGTTGATTCGATCACAATTTCCACAGTAAAGAGTAACGTTGATAGTGTTAAGTAAGGGGGAAAACTCTAGAAAGTTGAGTGAAGTTTAATCTCATGCTTCTCTGCTCGGGCTGATATTTCTTCTGTGTGGCAGTCCCAGGGAGCTGCGAGCCCGCGTATGTGCACAGCTTAGAGGGAACATTGCATACCGCCCCAACAGATCCACAGATGACACAATTTCTATTGCACTCCCACCTGGATAAGAGGAACACCTATGTGAGGATGCTGTTCATTGACTACAGCTTAGCGTTTCACACCATAGTGCCCTCCAAGCTCATCACTAAGCTAAGTATCCTGGGACTGAACACCTCCATCTGCAACTGGATCCTGGACTGACGGGTCGCCCCCAGGTGGTAAGGGTAGGCAACAAGACATCTGCCACGTTGACCCTTAACACGGGGGCCCCTCAGAGGTGCGTGCTTAGTTCCCTCCTGTACTCTCTGTTCACCCACGACTGCGTGCCTGTGCACGACTCCAACACCATCATTAAGTTTACAGACAACACAACGGTGGTAGGCCTGATCACCGACGACAATGAGACGGCCTATAGGGGGAGGTCAGTGACCTGGCAGTGTAGTGCCGGAACAACAACATCTTCTCTCAACTTCAGCAAGAAAAAGGAGCTGATTGTGGACTACAGGAAATGGAGGGTCGAGCATGCCCCCATCCACATCGACGGGGCTGTAGTGGAGCGCGTCGTGAGCTTCAAGTTCCTCGGTGTCCACATCACTAAGGAATAATATGGTCCAACTTTGATGTTGTTTACAACATGTAAAGTGTTTGTGCACAAAATGTACACACACCAAAACTGTTGTGAAGAGGGCACGACAATGCTGAATTTATTTTGCCATGGGCCTTCAGATCCTCAAAAAGTTCTACAGCTGCACCATTGAGAGCATCTTGACTGGCTGCATCACCACTTGGCAACTGCTTGGCATCCGTCTGAAAGGCGCTACAGAGGGTAGTGCGTACGGCCCAGTACATCACTGGGGCTGAGCTCCAGGACCTCTATACCAGGCGGTGTCAGAGGAAGGCCCTAAAAATTGTCAAAGACTCCAGCCACCAAAGTCATTGACTGTTCTCTCTGCTACCACACGGCAAGCGGCACCGACGTCTGGCACCAACAGGACTCTAAACAGCTTCTACACCCAAGCCATAAGACTGCTAAATAGTTAACCAAATAGCTCCAGGGACTATCTGCAATGACCCTTTTTGCACTAGCTCTTTTTGACTCTATGCACACACTGGACTCTACCCACACACTCACACATACTTATACTGACACTCCAACACACTTACACACTCATCACATATGCTGCTGCTACTGTTTATCTATCCTGTTGCCTGTTTACTTTATCCCTACCTACTGTATATGTACACATCTACCTCAATTACCTCATATCCCTGCACATAGACTCGGTACTGGTACCCCGTGTACATAGTCAAGTTATCGTTACTCAATGTGTATTCATTCCTCGTGTTATTATTTTTCTATTTATTCTTCTTGTTACTATTTTTACTATTTTTACTATTTTTGTATTATTATTTTATTTCACTTTATTCTGCACTGTTGGGAATGGCCCTTAAGTAAGTATTTCACTGTTAGTCTACACTTGTTGTTTACGAAGCATGTGAGAAATACAATTTGATTTGGCTCCACCTCGGTAATTAATTTCACAAAAGTTTTCACACAATGCAATGCCACAGATGTCTCAAGTTTTGAGGCAATTGGCATGCTGACTGCAGGAATGTCCACCAGAGTTTTGCCAGCGAATTGAATGTTAATTTCTCGACCATAAGCCACCTCCAATGTTGTTTTAGAAAATTTGGCAGTACATTCAACCGGCCTCACAACCGCAGACCACGTGTAACCACGCCAGCCCAGGACCTCCATAACCGGTTTCTTCATCTGCGGGATCGTCTGAGACCAGGCACCCGGACAGATGATGAAACTGAGGAGTATTTCTGTCTGTAAAAAGCCCTTTTGTGGGGAAAAACGTATTCTGATTGGCTGGGCCTGGCTCCCCAGTGGTTGGGCCCAGTCAGGTGAAATCCATAGATTAGGGCCTAATGAATTTTTTTCAATTGACTGATTTTCTTATATAAACTGTAACTCAGTAAAATCATTTACATTATTGCATGTTGTGTTTATATTGTTCTTCAGTATAAATTCCATGCAACTACTATGTGTAATTATGTGGGTCGCTCATCTTTTCCGGACGATGCAGCTAGTGACTGGAACGAGCTGCAACAAACACTCAAACTGGACAGTTTTATATCAATCTCTTCATTCAAAGACTCAATCATAGACACTATTACTGAAATAAGCAAACAGGAAGCCGCTCACCCAGAGGCCACGCTCCTAGTGGCCGGAGACTTTAATGCAGGGAAACTTAAATTAGTTCAACCAAATCTCCATCAACATGTTAAATGTGCAACCAGAGGAAAAACAATTCTACATCACCTGTACTCTACACACAGAGACGCATACAAAGCTCTCCCTCGCCCTCCCTTTGGTAAATCCAACCATAATTCTATCCTCCTGATTCCTGCTTACAAGCACCACATCAGTCACTGGCTTTATCAATAAGTACATTGAGGACGTTGTCCCCACAGTGACTGTACGTACATACCCCAACCAGAAGCCATGGATTACAGGCAACATTCGCACTTAGCTAAAGGGTAGAGCTTCCGCTTTCATGGTGCGGGACTCTAACCCGGAAGCTTACAAGAAATCCTGCTATGCCCTGCGACGAACCATCAAACAGGCAAAGCGTCAATACAGGGCTAAGATTGAATCATACGACACCGGCTCTGACGCTCGTCTTATGTGGCAGGGCTTGCAAACTATTACAGACTACAAAGGGAAGCACAGCCGAGAACTGCCCAGTGACACAAGCCTACCAGACGAGCTAAATCACTTCTATGCTCGCTTCGAAGCAAGCAACACTGAGGCATGCATGAGAGCATCAGCTGTTCCAGACGACTGTGTGATCACGCTCTTCGTAGCCGACTTGAGTAAGACCTTTAAACAACTCAACATACACAAGGCTGCGGGGCCAGACGGATTACCAGGACGTGTGCATGTGCTGACCAACTGGCAGGTGCCTTCACTGACATTTTCAACATGTCCCTGATTGAGTCTGTAATACCAACATGCTTCAAGCAGACCACCATAGTCCCTGTGCCCAAGAACACAAAGGCAACCTGCCTAAACAACTACAGACCCATAGCACTCACGTCCGTAGCCATGAAGTGCTTTGAAAGGTTGGTAATGGCTCACATCAACAACATTATCCCAGAAACCCTAGACCCCCTCCAATTTGCATACCGCCCAAACAGATCAACAGATGATGCAATCTCTATTGCACTCCACACTGCCCTTTCCCACCTGGACAAAAGGAACACTTATGTGAGAATGCTATTCATTGACTACAGCTCAGCGTTCAACACCATAGTACCCTCAAAGCTCATTACTAAGCTAAGGATCCTGGGACTAAACACCTCCCTCTGCAACTGGATCCTGGACTTCCTGACGGGCCGCCCCCAGGTGGTGAGGGTAGGTAGCAACACATCTGCCACGCTGATCCTCAACACTGGAGCTCCCCAGGGGTGCGTGCTCAGTCCCCTCTTGTACTCCCTGTTCACCCACGACTGCATAGCCAGGCACGACTCCAACACCATCATTAAGTTTGCAGATGACACAACAGTGGTAGGCATGATCACTGACAACGACGAGACAGCCTACAGGGAGGAGGTCAGAGACCTGGCTGTGTGGTGCCAGGACAACAACC
Source organism: Brachymystax lenok tsinlingensis (assembly GCA_030435695.1). Classification (NCBI taxonomy): domain Eukaryota; kingdom Metazoa; phylum Chordata; class Actinopteri; order Salmoniformes; family Salmonidae; genus Brachymystax; species Brachymystax lenok. The sequence goes on along the minus strand of CM059815.1, from coordinate 11,783,456 downwards.
TCTCCCTCAACGTAACCAAGACTAAGGAGATGATTGTGGACTACAGGAAAAGGAAGACCAGGCACGCCACCATTCTCATCGTTGGGGGTGTAGTTGAGCAGGTTGAGAGCTTCAAGTTCCTTGGTGTCCACATCAACAATAAGCTAGAATGGTCCAAACACACCAAGACAGTCGTGAAGAGGGCACGACAAAGCCTATTCCTCCTCAGAAGACTAAAAAGATTTGGCATGGGTCCTGAGATCCTCAAAAGGTTCTACAGCTGCAACATCGAGAGCATCCTGACTGGTTGCATCACTGCCTGGTACGGCAATTGCTCCGCCTCTGACCGCAAGGCACTACAGAGGGTAGTGCGTACGGCCCAGTACATCACTGGGGCTAAGCTGCCCGCCATCCAGAACCTCTACACCAGGCGGTGTCAGAGAAAGGCCCTAAAAATTGTCAAAGACTCCAGCCACTCCAGTCATAGACTGTTCTCTCTACTACCGCATGGCAAGCAGTACCGGAGTGACAAGTCTAGGACAAAAGGCTTCCTAACAGCTTTTACCCCCAAGCCATAAAACTCCTGAACAGGTAATCAAATGGCTACCTGGACTTTTTGCATTGTTCTTAACTGACTTGCCTAGTTAAATAAAGGTTAAATAAAATAAAATACGAAAATATAAATGTATGTTGTTCTCTAGAGCGCATAAAAATAACATTGATGATTTGTACTTTGGATGGTATCCATACTGATCGTGTCCCTGCTTACAAATATCTGGGCATCTGGATAGTTGAAAACTGTATTTTAAAAAGCATATTGATAAGTTAGTAAAGAAGCTGAGAATACAAATGGGCTTCTTCTATAGAAATAGGTCCTGCCTCTCACTAAATAGTAGAAAGCAGATTATTCAGTTGATCTTCAAAATGTTGTTAAATTTGATGTTCTGGTGCCTATAGGGCAATTCAGAAAGCTCATTGAGGACCTTATTACTGATGAATGAGTTTTGATGACCGTTATTCTCTTTCTGCTTGCATTTTGTATATATATTTTGATGTCTCTATTTTATGTAATTCAGGGCTAATCTGTAAAAGAGACCTTGGTCTCAGTAAAATAAAGGTTAAATAATCAATTTATAAAAACTATAAGGAGTTTAAAACGATATCATATAACACCCCAACTGAACAGATTGCAACACTGCATTAACTTCTTTTAAAACAACCATCTACTCTAGGAGGCGACAGCACTACTACAATGAATTGTGTCAGAGTGGGTTGACCTCTTGTGACTGGTATAAAACAAATGACCTCACATATGCATAGGTTATTATATGTATTTGTTAGCACAGCTTTTTACAGTACACTACCTCAACTCAAAGATTTACTGTTTGTAAATGGATGTGCTCAATCCAAATATACAAATGAATATACCTGCAATGCTGTAATATATACTGTGATACATCTGGTATCTGTGAACCCTGTGGGAGTGAGCTCAGACCACAGACAATGGTGAACATACACATACATTTAGATTTGGTATATCAAATAAAGGGATTCAGGTCTGAAAAAAATCTGGGAAATGCAGTTGCTTCACAAAGAAAGAGCTGAGCACGTCATTTCCTTCAATGACAAATGCGTGGTTTCAGTCTTTTAAAACGTTTTTCAGGGGAGTGATCATGACTAGTCTGTGTCTAACACTTGGCCTGTGTCCTTGTATGGGAAATGAGTGGTCATGTAAAGAATATGTGTCCTCAGCTGTCCATATCACAAGCAGCAAGAAGTAAGTAAAATTACATTATAAAACCATTATTGCTATATAATATTGATTTTTGTTTTCGTGTATGAATGATTGTACTCGGTGCACAGCTACAAACTTAGTATGTGTCCACTCAACTTTTAATGTGTCCTTTGCTCCTAATATAGACATTTTAAATACAGTAACTGTTACCACAGCTACTTATCGCAATATATTTCAGAACTTCTTCATACTTCTAATTTATATTCTCATGTAACAATGTTAGGTCTGTGATATAGGTGTTAGCGTCGTGATTTTAATTGTCTCACCTTGCTCCTCAGCATTGCTCTCTCTGTTACTGGTTACTGCCATTGATTCAGTGAGTGCTGGAGTAGTATGTAGGAAGCAACCCTGTGGGAGTTCCCTACAAATAAGTTTGAAGCTAACCAAACTCATCCACAAGGAATCTGCGGACCTCTTAAAAACATACGTAAGTAGACAATTCAAGGCATAATATTTGTCCAGTATTATAAACTGGGTAGTTCGAGCCTTGAATGCTGATTGGCTGACAGCCGTGGTATATCAGGCTGTATACCACGAGTATGACATGACAAAACATGTATTTTTACTGCTCTAATTATGTTGGTAACCAGTTTAAATGCTGATTGGCTTAATTATAGCCTCGGGTAACATGTACTCATCCACAGTCTAATGGTCCACAGTCTAATGGGAAATGTACAACTACTTTTAAGCTACATTATGGCCAAATCATAATGGATTATAGGCTACCTGTTGCCTTTTGTAAAAGTGCTACCAAGAACTTCAACTAATTTGATATTTTTCTTCATTGATCTGCAGAAGGTCAGTCAAGGAGACATGTCAGAGCTGTTCTGCCAGATGTCAATCAACAACGTTCCTGACCCAAACATCTCTGGCCTTGACCCCTCAGAGCGGATGCTGAGCATCTACTCCCACTGTAAGGCTTTCCTACCACACCTGAAGAGGGTCACTGAGCAACAGACAGACTTACAGCCACCGTCCAACTCACTGCTGAGCAAACTCTCTACTGCCCAGAATCGCACCAATGGTCTGGCCAACCAAATAAACTGCATTTACCAAACCCTCTTTCCAAACCTGCCCATCCCACCTGAACCTGTAGATGGACCGACTTCAGTACCCCCCTCCCAGAACGTTTTCCAGCAGAAGGTCTATGGCTGTGTGGTTCTAAAGAGATTCAAGGAGTTCCTGTCACGGGTCACACGTGAACTAAGGACCCTAAAGAGCCAAGTGTGCACTAGGAGGACAACATTTGCAGACACAAATGCACTGTCCTGAGGCTGACCTATTTATTTTATTTATTATTTATTGTACACTTGAAGTTATGGAGGCTTATTGCTGCCACTGAAAGAAAAAATGGCCGGCCAATATTTTTCAGTGGCAGCAATAATCCCCTGTGCATACCACGTCATTTGAACGTCGTCATTTGTGTAATATTTGGTTGAAATGTTAACCAATGAGATTTCAAATCTTTATTCATCCACTCAAAAAAACAGCCAGAAATGTGTTGTATTCCCAATGTGTTATCGATACGCTTTCAACCATCTAAAAGCGCAACCAAATTCCATTGAAAAACAATGTCAGATTATTCTTTTTTTGTCATGTAAATGTGTTATCGCTGCACTTTCAACCATTTAATAGCACAACAAAGTTCAAATGGGAATAAAATGTCAGAGATTTTGTATTTATGTAACAACTTAATGTGTTATCACTGTGCTTCATCTAATAGCACAACCAAATGACTTGTATAGCAGTTGAGATTACATTAAAAGTACATAGTGCAAGCGATCAATGTTGTTCGAGATTTTGTGCAGATTATAATAGCAATTGTGAAGATCTCCACTGACCTGGGACCTTTGCATGCTATCTTGAACATGAATGCTTTCTATGATTATAGAAGACATTTATAGTTACAGTAACCTCAACGTGGCAGTGGATGTGTTACTCATTTTAAGTTTGAATAAATACTGTTATATTAGTTTGTAAGACAGCCTTACATTTGGGCTTTATACTGCATTGCATAAGTAATGCAAGCAAATATCGACATTTGAAGGAGATGTATTTTCTGCTTGGATAGCTCTATCTGTGCCACTGACTTAGTATGGCTTTAATTCCAGTTTGTCTACAAATTCATAATTTATTTACAAAAGTTTTAAAACACCTACTCATTAAAGGGGTTTTCTGTATTGTCACTATTTTCTACATTGTAGAATAATAGTGAAGACATCAAAACTATGAAATAACACATATGGAATCATGTAGTAACCAAAAAAGTGTTAAACAAATCAAAATATATTTTTATAGTTGAGATTTTTCAAATAGCCACCAATTTACCTTGACGACAGCTTTGCACACTCTTGGCATTCTCTCATCCAGCTTCATGAGGTAGTCACCTCCAATGCATTTTAATTAACGGGTGTGCCTTTTTAAAAGTTAATTTGTGGAATTTCTTTCCTTCTTAATGTGTTTGAGACAATTAGTTGTGTTGTGACAAGGTAGGGTGGTATACAGAAGATAGCCCTATTTGGTAAAAGATAAAGTCAATATTTTGGAAAGAACAGCTCAAATAAGCAAAGAGAAACGACAGTCCATCATTACTTTAAGACGTAAAGGTCAGTCACTATGGGAAATTTCAAGAACTTTAAAACTTTCTTCAAGTGCAGTCGCAAAAACCATCAAGCTCTATGATGAAACTGGCTCTCATGAGGACCGCCACAGAAATGGAAGGCCCAGAGTTACCACTGCTGCAGAGGATAAGTTCATTAGAGTTACCAGCCTCAGAAATTGCATCCTAAATAAATGCTTCACAGAGTTCAAGTAAAAGACACATCTTAACATCAACTGTTCAGAGGAGACTGTGTGAATCAGGCCTTCATGGTCGAATTGCTGCAAAGAAACCACTACTTAAGGACACGAATAAGAAGAAGAGACTTGCTTGGGCCAAGAAACACCAGCAAAGGACATTAGAACGGTGGAAATTAGTCCTTTGGTCTGGAGTCCAAATTGGAGATTTTTGTTTCCAATCACTGTGTTTTTGTGAGATGCGGTGTGGGTGAACGGATGATCTCCACATGTTTATTTCCCACCGTAAAGCATGGAGGAGGAGGTGTGATGGTGTGGGGGTGCTTTGCTAGTGACACTGTCTGTGATTTGTTTAGAATTCAAGGCACACATAGCCAGCATGGCTACCACAGCATTCTGCAGCGATACACCATCCCATCTGGTTTGGGCTTAGTGGGACTACCATTTGTTTTTCAACAGGACAGTAATCCAACAAACCTCCAGGCTGTGTAAGGGCTATTTTACCAAGAAGGAGAGTGATGGAGTGCTGCATCAGATGACCTGGCCTCCACAATCCCCCGACCTCAACCAAATTGAGATGGTTTGGGATGAGTCGGACCACAGAGTGAAGGAAAAGCAGCAAACAAGTGCACAGCATATGTGGGAACTCCTTCAAGACTGTTGGAAAAGTATACCAGGTGGGGTGGCAGTGTAGCCTAGTGGTTAGAGTGTTGGACTAGTAACCGAAAGGCTACAAGTTCAAATCCCTGAGCTGACAAGGTACAAATCTGTCGTTCCGTCCCTGAACAGGCAGTTAACCCACTGTTCCTAGGCCGTCATTGAAAGTAAGAATTTGTTCTTAACTGACTTGCCTAGTAAAATAAAAAAAAGCTGGCTGAGAGAATGTCAAGAGTGTGCAAAGCTGTCATCAAGGCAAAAGGTGGATATTTGAAGAATCTCAAATATATTTTGATTTGTTTAACACTTTTTTGGTTACTACATGATTCCATATATGTTATTTCATAGTTTTGATGTCTTCACTATTACAATGTAGAAAATAGTAAAAAATAAAGAAAAACCCTTGAATGAGTAGGTGTTCTAAAACTTTTGACCGGTAGTGTATGTTGGATTCACATCTCCATCTCAACCAAAAATCTAAGTTAAAGAATAGGACTAAATAAAATCAAACTACACAGCAGAAGATACATCTCCTTAAAATGTTGATATTTGGTTGCATTGACAACTAAACATATTTCATTATCCAGTTTGTCTACAAATTAATAATTGATATGTTGGATTCACGTCTCCATCGCAACCAAAAATCTAAGTTAAAGAATAGGATTAAATCAAATCAAACTTTAAATGCATTTTTAAATCAAGTTTGACTTGATTAAGTCTTATTCTTTAACTTAGATTTTTGGTTGAGATGGAGACATGAATCCAACATTAATTATTGACTTGAAACCCCAGGTGTTTATCTATTGTCTAGTTTTAGCTGAACCCTGGGTTGAATTTAAACAATAGCTGTTGAAGACTTCGCACATGTTATACACTGAGTGTACAAAAGATTAAGAACACTTTCTACTCGTCGGGGCATGGACTCTACAACGTTTTTAATGTTTTGTAAATAGTGTCATTAGTGATATACACTAAGTGTAAAAAACATTAGGAACACCTTGTCTTTCCATTGACATAGACTGACCAGGTAAATCCAGATTAAAGCTATGATCCCTTATTGATGTCACTTGTTAAATCCACTTCAATCAGTGTAGATGAAGGGGAGGAGGCAGGTTAAAGAAGGAGTTTTAAGCCTTGAGACAATTGAGACATGGACAGTGTCTATGTACCATTCAGAGGGTGACAAAAGACAAGACAAAATATTTAAGTGTCTTTGAACGGAGTGTGGTAGTAGGTGCCAGGCACAACGGTTGGAGTGTGTCAAGAACTGCAGCGCTGCCGGGTTTTTCACGCTCAACAGTTTCCCGTGTGTATCAAGAATGGTTAACCACCCAAAGGACACCGAGCCAAACTTGACAACTGTGGGAAGCATTGGAGTCAACATGTGCCAGCATCCCTGTGGAACGCTTTCAACACCGTGTAGAGTCCATGCACGGACAAATTTAGTCTGTTTTGAGGGTAAAATGAGGTGAAACTCAATATTACGAAGGTGTTTCGTTCACTCAGTTTCGTTCACTCAGTGTGTGACAAAGTATGGTTACATTTTATTTGCTCTGTTAAACCTACCCTTTGGAATGACTTCAAGCAACAGTGAATATATTTAGTTGTTAAGAGATCTTTTAATAATCAATCTCACAATAGCACATTGTTAATAGTCAGTGACAAATATCAAAGCTAAGCAGGGATGGCCTTAAAACCCTGGTAAGGAGACCAAACTGATAGCTGTAGATAAATCAACTATTAGGTGCTGCCCAGGTGTGTTTTTTTCTGATAGTGGATATCTGACATTGTTTCAAAGGTACAAATTCAACATATTTTATACAAGGTTGTCTATGTTGAAAATTGGTTACCATGATGACATAATCCTGTGGTTGAAATTTCACCCTCAAAACAACAGTTCATGTTGATTACTTTTTTCAAATCGAATGTATTTTCCACGTAGATCCCACGTTACAATACGTTGACAAATTAGGTTGAACAAAGTTGATTCAACCAGTTTGTGCCAAGTAGGAAACTTCCATTGGGAGTATAACTAACATACGTAGTTATATTATGTTTGTGTGGAGAATGTATTAACTGGTGTTAATATTGCCCTGCAGTATTTTTGTACAATAGGGTCATAAATACTGTGAGATTTTAAAATGAATGTCTTTTGTCAAATCTGAGTCACTTTTATAGTTTTGTAAGCTAATTTCACATAATGCTTTTCACATGATGTGCTCAAGTAGTCTATGATGTTAACCTTACACTGCAAAAATTCAACCCAGTGGTTCAAACATGAGAGATTATTCTAAACCAGGAAGCAATTGAGACACTGAGTCTGTGATCTCATCTCACAATGACGCATGTCTTGAAGACAGCACAGCATCTGATAGGAAAGATTTTGTGAAACTGGCGGGCTTCTGTCTGGCCAGTCACAAGGTGTGGGTGTGTATGGGTCAGATTATCTGTGTGTTCTGGGGTGATGTGTTCACATAGATGTAATGGTTATCTGCATTACACCATATAAGGCAGATCTGTACTGGCAGGCAATACAAGAGTTCCATGATTATTCAAACATTCTATGTCAAACTAATTATCAATGGACTGTCAGTTTACTTGATCAGGTGCCAATTACAACCAAAGTATGTTGCGTGAGTGTTACTTGGGTGGATAACGGTTGTTGGCAGTTGACATGAATGAATGAATGTAACTGATAGTTTGGTAACAGTGAGCATCTGTGGAAAACAATCCGAATAAGCAGTACAGACAAATACCATCAGAAATATTCTAGGCTTTCCTTAGATCACGAGCTCATGCAAAACTGGAAGTTGAGGAGGGATACACTCTAGGTCATGAATCAAGTTCCCTGTTTTAACCCAGAACTTTATTTAAAGAGACAAGTGGGTAAGTCTGGGCGACATCTGAAATCATAAAACATTACTGGAATAAAAGGTAATTAACACAGTTTCCCTTTGTGATTGAAACAGACTTGATAATCATCATTCTTTAGGTGAACCTAAGCTTTCTATTTATCATGTTATTTTCTATATCCAAGATGAGGCGAAAGGTCATATATATATACAGGGAAAATTGGAGGATGATGAAAGCTGCTACAGTCAGCTAAAAGTCAGTCAGCTCACAAAGAACAGACAGAGAAAAACTCCCTTCAGATACATTTGGCAAATTTTATGGGAGAACCAGGAAGTCTGCAGGAGTATTCCCCTTTGAGAGTTGTTCATGTAAATGTAATGTACTGTGCTGAAAACTACACATAAAACCAAATTACAGTCAACTATGGTAAGTCATTGCTCATTTACAAGAACGCACACACAATACAATTAGGTCAGTATGTTCAAGTTCAAGTTTCAACTATATTGTCCCTGAGGGCAATTGGTTTTGCAGCAAAGGAGGATTAAAAACAACATTGAACAAACAGTATAAATCCACATGGATTACAATGACACGCAGTTCTAGTGAATACAATGGTCTAGCTGGTCCATCAATACTAACAGCCATCAATATTAATATATACAGTAGGCCTACTAGTGACTGACATTAGCAGCAGCACAAAAGTATAGTGAGCCAAAGTTGTCTAACAAGTAAAGTGTTCTGTGCAATCTTAGGTCATCTTGTCAACAACATATCATCAACGTGCTGACAAAACCCCCAAAACATTAATGGCAACATCACCTTCATCATCATCAACAACA